>JARKIP010000003.1:38247500-38872500 GCA_029990175.1 Petunia secreta | reverse complement strand
AGCAAGTCCACCGAGGAGTCACATGGCGCCCACGATCAAAGTGTGGCCGGAATGGAAGATGCCGAAGACTGTCTCGACGAGCAACAACTTTGGAAATCCACCGAGCAGACAACAAGTGACCGGTGCTGACACTGACTTCGGGGAGCTGTGAGATCGAGCACAACTAACGATCAAGTTTGAGCCCGAAGCTGAAAGCAACCGAACCGAGGTAGAGCGACGCCGAACAGAGAATCGATCAAAGGGCTACAAGTGTACCCGAGGAAAGGGTGTTCGATTCCAAACGTGAGCTGCCGAACACATAAGCTACTCCAGCCCTGCGAGGCTTTATCTCATTGGTCGCCTGTGACCACTTTACTATTTTGCCCTTTTATTGTCTATATAAACTCCTAGCATAGCTCATTAGAGAGAGTTTTTAGTTGATATTGAATTGAGAGAATAGAGATAGAATTGGCCGAGCCATTCTTGTTTGAAGCCCGAGGCTTCGTTTATGCCTTCTTAGGCTTGGAACCGAAATGGATTTCATCACTAGTATGAATCCTTGTTAGGTTCAAGTTTCCATTTCTCCCTTGGATAATCAATCATGATTTGATTCCGATTATCCATTCTTTCTTCTATTTCTGTTCTCCCCCTTCCCCGATTTCTTGTTATCTTTATTTCCTACTGCTTCCGCATCTTTACTTCGTTGTTTCCGCATCTTGTTTGTTGTCCCCGATTGCAAGGTGTAAACCCACGGTTTTGCTTGCATCAGTTTGGTATCAGAGCAAGACTTGGATTTCGTTCCTACGAATCCACGTTCCTTGTTCATCTTATCTTTAATTTTCTGTTTGTTCTTATTTTACAAAAAAAAAAAAATTAAAAAGAAGAAAATTCAAAAATTTGAATTGATTGTTGATTGTTTGGATTAGACAATCACATATTTGAATTCACCACTGTCTAAGGGATTGATCTAGTACCCGACGTACAACATTTGTAACTAGGGTTTTTCCATCGTTTTGGACCGTGTTCTTGACGTGGTGTTGTTGAAAATCGAACCCCAGTTGTGTTTGGTGTTTATCGATGAAAACTGGAGGTTGTTGAGGTATTTGGGTCGATTTTTGTGCTTAAAATCGAAGTTCCACTGTTATAGACACTGTCCGTACGCCGGAAGCTTGTTGACATTGTTGACAGTGTACGGACGACGTGAGCTGTGTTCTTAGCTTCGCTTGGAACTGGAGTGATCTCCGACGTTGTAAAAACCGGAGACGACCCAAATCTTGAGCTTAATCTGTTGTTAGTGGACTGTGAACGAATCTTGATATTGTCCGTACACCGGAGTAAAAGTTCACTGTTCCATTGAAGAAGAAAGGGGTAAACTGTCAAATCTAAAATCCCAGGTGAAAAGTTGTCGGCTAGAAAAGGGAAAAACGGATAAGGTTAAACCCTATCTGTACCGAGGAGGAAACACTTGCACCGAGGTCACGTGTTCGGAAAATTCCGAAGCGGAACCGAGGAGGAGGTAGATTCTCTTAGGATTTCACTTTTCTTGTGTCCGAATATTCTCGATAGTGGATCTCTGGAGTAATTCTTTCTACTCGAGGTCGTACTATCGAATCTGAGCTTATAAGAACTCGTGCGTGGGGTGACCGAAGTCCAATTTCGTAGATAATTCTTTGACTCCCCGTGCACAGTTAAAATAGCTACCGTTCCATCGAGTCATATAAACTCCTTCCGAACCTAAGCTTGGAAAGTACTAGTTGTGATTTATCACTTCGGTTTCCTAACAAGGAGGCAAGGCCAACTTGAGTGGAAAAAGGCTGAGTGGTGAGAACAATAGAGTGAGGTCACAAAAGCCAACGACCTTGAGTGTAAACACGAGCGGAAAGAAAATTGAGTGAACATTACTCGAGTGATACACGTGAGGGAGTGAACTTGTGAGGTCCTTTACTCTTGTTTGTTGCAGCTATGTCTTCGGATGATGGTAGCTACGGAGGATATGATTCGTGTGGAGATGATGGAGACTATGGTTCCTATGGAGGTGATGATTGTTATAATGACATCGGGGACTATGGCTCTTACGAGGACGAAGCAGGTCACTATGGTGAATACGAAGACGAAGAAGACTACGAAGCCTGTGAAGATGAACGAGAAGAATCTTTTGCTTCGGGTCAAGAATACGAAGGTAGTGACGCTTCGAGGTACGATGACTCTACTTACTCTCATTGTGATGACCTTGAATACGACGAATGTGACATCGAGGAAGTCGATGACGAAGTTGACCGAGCAAACTATTTGATGTCTTCTTCCGTCGGTGTCTCGTATGGAGCACAAGGGAGTAATAGAACTCCTTCCTTCGGGATAGGAGGTGGTGGAGGTTGTTCCATGGGAGGAGGAAGATTTGCAACTTATAGTCGTGGTACAAGATTCAATGCTTCCAAGTCCTATGGAAAGGGTGGCTCGAGGAGCGCTGGTGGTTATGGACCCGAGGAGGGTAGAGGAGGTTTCTACCGAACACCTTCTTCGAGGAGAAATTCTCACGGGTTCCATGCTAGAACTCCTTCCTCGACTTTCAACAAAACTTCTAATGTTGGAAGAGTGAAAGGAAGTGGGAGTTACTCTAGTGGTGCTACCACTAATGGAGGAAATTCTGTACTTGGAAAGGTGCCAACGAAGAGTCCTATGAGCGCAAGAAGTGGTGGGAAAATTGCAAGAAAAGAGTCGACCGAAGTTAACAAGGTTAATGTCTTAAAGGGACTCGAATGGCGAGCAAGCCTCAGGTCACCGTGACCGATGTTATGGCTGAACTATTGGGGCTCGGAGCCGAACTTCAAAGCTTGGATGCCCGACTTGCTAACCTTGATCCAGCAAGGTTCCCGAGGACACCAGCTTCGGAACCATGTTCGACAGCAAAAGAGGAGACCTCGGTTGATGAGTCTTCGAGTCCTAGACTTCGGGTCGATGTTAAAGGTCCACCTACTCCAGCTATGGGTATTCTTGGTCCTCGACCAAACTCACCCGAATATGAGAGACAAAAGATCGAGAGGAGTAAGGGAGTGACCGGTGACAACTCTCGAGAGGAAAAAGGAGAGGCTGTGAAGAGTGATGTGAGTGAGTTGTCACCACCCAAACCCACACCTGACCTTGAAAGAAAAATGAGGGAAAAGAAAGAGGGAAAAAGAATCGATGAGAGTGAGGACACCCCTTATTCTAACATTAACCTCTTATCTTCTCCTTCTACTTGTTCGAAATCTTGTGCAGGAACTCTTGGAGGCAAATCGATAGAGCCTCAACTCTGTACCGAAGTAGATAGACAAGGTGAAGAAGATCTTTCATGTGAGCTCCACGAAGAAGAAACTACTTATGAGACTTCGGAGACAGTGAGAGAAACCGAAGGTCACTCCGAGGTAAGTGTTCGATTTCCTTCCCGTGAGCATGATACTTCCTTGTCTTGTGAAATTGTATGTGAAAACTCTATGCTAGTTGATGATTTGTATGATTACAATGTGTTTGCAACTACTGTAGATTCGAATGGTCAACTTGTGAGTGAATGTGAACCACTAGTTGAGAGAATTGATATGCCACATCATGATGTGAACTCGATCTTCATCGAATCTCTCTTTAGTGATGAAGTTGTAGTTGACCTTACTTGTAACCCTTGTTATGACACACCACCAATCTTTGATAAAGGGGAAAATGAGTTGTTTGATCATACCCTTGTTAAAATTATTGCCTATGGTGGATCTGTGTGTTGTAGTGAGGAAGATGATACCCTCGAGGAGTCCTTCGTGGATGAGTTGGATCGAATTATATTCGATGACTCCTCAATTGTGGTCGATGACCTGGGTTCGGATGCACCTTTGATGGGTAGTGAACTTATTTTCACTAACCCTCTGTTCGAAGGAGATGGTGATGAACATCCGACTCGAGGAGAACCACCTCGGTTTGAAAGGCTTAACCCCGTAGATAATCCATTATTTGAGACCTTCTTCGGAAGTCTGTCTAAAGAAAAGGGTTGTCTTGGAGTTCATTTGGGAGGTGAAAAGCTACCTCTTGGTGTGAATAAGATTGCTTTTAAGAAGGGGAGTGGAGTATTCGACGTCGATTGTCGAGTCAATCATTTTACTTACTCCATTCCACATGTTGATCACACCTCGAGTATAGTGCATACCGAAGTCTATAAGCCCCATGGTGATAAAAGTGAATTTAGGGCTCGGTATGATGACTACGAGTTTAGAGGTGATAGGGCCTTTGATTGTCACATCTTACATGCAAAGTGTCCTATTGATCTCTTCGTGTACTCATGTGTTCGTTACAGTTCCTACTTGAGCCAAGAACTTGTTGTTTCCTTCGGTGACATAGGCTGTTTGATCATTATTGATGCATGGCTCTACCATAAGAGTGTGTTTTCCACTCTTAAACACTAACCTACTTTCGAAGTAGGAAGCTTTGTTTGTCTTTGCCTTGTTGCAGGTCTTGCCGGTTTGATTTCGAGGACGAAATCCTTTCAAGAAGGGGAGGATGATGCAATACGAACCAGGCTCACCTGTTCGATTCATCAAGCAAGTCCACCGAGGAGTCACATGGCGCCCACGATCAAAGTGTGGCCGGAATGGAAGATGCCGAAGACTGTCTCGACGAGCAACAACTTTGGAAATCCACCGAGCCGACAACAAGTGACCGGTGCTGACACTGACTTCGGGGAGCTGTGAGATCGAGCACAACTAACGATCAAGTTTGAGCCCGAAGCTGAAAGCAACCGAACCGAGGTAGAGCGACGCCGAACAGAGAATCGATCAAAGGGCTACAAGTGTACCCGAGGAAAGGGTGTTCGATTCCAAACGTGAGCTGCCGAACACATAAGCTACTCCAGCCCTGCGAGGCTTTATCTCATTGGTCGCCTGTGACCACTTTACTATTTTGCCCTTTTATTATCTATATAAACTCCTAGCATAGCTCATTAGAGAGAGTTTTTAGTTGATATTGAATTGAGAGAATAGAGATAGAATTGGCCGAGCCATTCTTGTTTGAAGCCCGAGGCTTCGTTTATGCCTTCTTAGGCTTGGAACCGAAATGGATTTCATCACTAGTATGAATCCTTGTTAGGTTCAAGTTTCCATTTCTCCCTTGGATAATCAATCATGATTTGATTCCGATTATCCATTCTTTCTTCTATTTCTGTTCTCCCCCTTCCCCGATTTCTTGTTATCTTTATTTCCTACTGCTTCCGTATCTTTACTTCGTTGTTTCCGCGTCTTGTTTGTTGTCCCCGATTGCAAGGTGTAAACCCACGGTTTCGCTTGCATCAGGAGGAGCGAGAGAGACTTGATCAAGTGTTGGGTAATACCCAACGAACGAGCATTCCCCGTATCATGGATAACCCCCCAAGAAACATTCCACAACCAAGGCCCATCCGAAATGTGCAACCTCTTGTGCAAGCCGATGAAGCTCAAGAAGGGGAGGAAGCCGATTATGGTGATGATATGTATGGGTTTGATGATCACTTTCAACCAAGGCGAGGTATGAATTGGGGTCGAAATGTGGATAGGGACCGAGGTCGAGGGCCACCTATGGGTTATGTTGGAGGGAATGCGAGGAGGGAGTATGGTGTGAATGAAGATCACTATGGGGGCCAACCGGAGCCTTTCCGTGGAGGTCGTGACAACACCAACATCAATAGTGTGAAGCTTAATCTCCCAACCTTTAAAGGGAATTGTGATCCGGCGGCTTACATTGAATGGGTGCTACACATGGAAAGATTGTTTGACACAAATGAGATGACCGATGAGAAGAAAGGTACCTATGCTATTTCATCCTTTGAATCCTATGCATCTACTTGGTGGGAATCCGTCAAGAGATCAAGGAGGAGAGCGGGGGTTCCCGTGAATGTGGGTTGGAATGACTTGAAGGGTATCATGAGTACCAAGTACATCAATCCTAGATATCGGCAAGAGCAACTCAAGAAACTTTATGAGTTGAAGCAAGGTGTCAAGACGGTGCATGAATATTTTGATGAGTTTCAGAGAACTCGAATGACCTTAGATATGGACACCGAAGATGAGGAGCAAGCCGTGATCTGTTTCATGAATGGTTTGAGCTATGGCATAGCTTCACAATTGATATTGCATGCTTATCTTTCACTCCAAGAAGTTCTTGATGCCGCTATCCAAGCCGAGCAATGGCTTGAGAAAGAGAAGTCCAACCGTTACAAAAGCAACACTTCTACTTCCATGAACAAGTCAAAGGATTGGAAAAATCCTACTCCCAATGCAAAATTCACAAATGCAAGTGGCCCTAGTGGAGCAAGTGCTAGCAAAGATGTGAAGAAGCCGTTTGAGAAGTACACACCCAATGTGGGAGGTAATTCTAAAACTCAATTGAATACTCCTACTTCTTCTTCCATTCAATGTCAAAAATGCAAGGGGTACGGACACTTTGCTAAGGAGTGTCCTACGAAGAGGACCATGGGTCTTGTTGGTGATAATGCATATGAACAAAAGAGTGAACCGGAGGATGATGAGGGTGTAGAGGGAGATGAGGGAGTAGAGGAGGATGATCAAGATGACACGATGGAGGATGAGGAACCTCATACTTTTCTAGTAGTGAGGAGGAGCTTAGGAGCTATGATTGTGGAGGATGGTGAAACCTTGCAAAGGGAAAACCTTTTACATGCTAGGTGTCGTGTTAAGGGTGTTGTATGCTCTATGATCATTGACTCCGGGAGTTGTGCTAATGTTGTGAGTCAATCTCTTATAACCCAATTGAAGTTGCCTACGGTGAAGCATCCCAAGCCATATCGATTGCAATGGCTTAGTGAATGTGGGGAGCTAAAGGTAGTGAAGCAAGCAATGATCAAGTTCAAAATGGGTAGTTATGTTGATGAACACTTGTTCGACGTTGTGCCCATGCAAGCTTGCCACCTTCTCTTTGGAAGGCCTTGGCAATTTGATCAACAAGCGGTCCATGATAGGCGTGTCAACGCTTACACGCTCTGATAAGACCCAAATCGAGCAACCATCTAAAAACATCCTCCAAGGCCAAGGAAGAGCTTATGCACTGGAATGCCATGGAACGAGGAGCCTTAGAGACACATTTCGAGCCGTTTCAAGCACTCAGGGAAGCAGGCGGACCGCCTAGTCAAAGGGGCGGACCGCCCACTTTTGGATCACCCTCTGGATCTTGTTCAGGCGGACCACCTACTCAGAGGAGGCGGACCGCCTACTCCTAGCAGGCTGAGCGCCTACTCCTAGAAGGCTGGGCGCCTAGTGCTGTGAAGAGCTGCGGGATTTTCTAGTTTTTAGCCTATGTAATTTCTATTATGCCCCTACGTGGCTTATGACTTTAGAATCTACTTAAGGGTACTTTAGGCCTTTCCTTATGTCTTGAATGAGGCCTATAAATACTCTATAGCTTAGCATTATTCCTTAGTTAGCTATTATGATGAATGATTGATTGTCAATGACAATGTTCAAGAGTGGATTCTCTTTGAATGAAAACCCTTTGAGACGGTTTGAGTTTACTACTGGATTCTAGTTGAACCCCAAACCACCCCCGATCATTCTATTTGCGAGTCCCAGGTGCGGCTCGAGGGTAGTTGCATAGTGTAGGTCCTCCTTGACACCGATACGAGGGTATTATGGAACGAGTTCTCCATAGTTACTTCGTAGGGAGTTCGAGTAGTGTCTCGCTCTTTATCTTTATTACCGCGTTTCGTTTTTGATTCTTATCATCTTGGTATCAGAGCAAGGCTCAGGTTTTGTTTCTACAAACCCCCGACCCTTGATTCTTCGTGCCTAGGTTGGTTTCTATCTTAGGTTCTTGTTTATTGTTATTGAAAGAAGAAAATCACAAAAAAATTAGAAAATTGAAAAATACCAAAAATTTGTTCTATCTTGTGTTTTGGATTGATTCGTGTTGTGATTGATATTGGGGTTTGATCCTTATTGGAAACCCGTTATTTTGGTACCCAACACACACGATTTGGAGTTGTATTCCATGATTTGAGATTTGAAACCCTTGAAAAAAATTGAAAAAGCTTGAAACTAGCTATGAACATGATGAACATGGTAGATTATTGAATTTTGATTGGGTTTTGATGAAATTGATTGGGGTTTGATCTCTGTGCTTGAAACAACGTTTGGGTACCTTCGGATTGATAAAACAACGTGTGAATTGTTGGATTTTTGGGTGCCAAAGGCAAGAAAAACGAGTTTGAACAGTGCTGGAAGTTGCACTAGGCGGGGCGTCTAGTAGAAGGGGCGGACCGCCTACTTTTTGTTCACTCTCTGGATTTTACAGAGGCGGACCGCCTAGTAGAGTAGGCTGACCGCCTACTTCAAGTAGGCTGACCGCCTACTCCCCTCTACAGGGAACCAGGCGGACCACCTACTCAAAACAGGTGGGGCGCCTACTTCCTTCAAGTTGGGAATTGGGTAGTTCCTTCTAGGTTCTACTCGATTAGTGCTAATTACTTTGAGCTATTAGGATCATCGTGCCTTAGAAAGGAGACTAGAATTCAAAGAAGATCTGTAGTATCTTTTGATTCAAGTCCTCATTTAAAGTGCCTATCGTTCCAATCGAGTCCCATTAACTCCACTCACCCCGGAGTGCATTTGGACTTGATAAGTTGAGTGATTGAGTCGTGGTTCGTTGATCAACTACTTGAAGCTTTAAACTCAAACTTGTGTGAAATATCCATCCCCCCACTAAACACGAGTGAGCCGAGTGAAACAATTGTAAGGGAGTGGGAGAGGTATTCTACTAACGTTTGTTGCTTTTTGTAGGTACAATGGCCAACGAAGGACAAGATTTCATAAAGGAGGCCTTGGCTAATCTTCTTGCCAAGATGGACCTCATGGACCAAAAGATTGGAAATCTTGAGAAGATGACATCTATTGCTCAAGTAAAGCAAGGGACCCCGAGTGTCCAAGGCAAAGCCGGAGAAGGCACGAGTCATAGCACTCCTATGACTCTCCGACACCTTGTTGAGCTAAACAAGAGGTATGAGCAAAGCAAAGTTGAAGCTCTACGAGAGCATGGGTTGGGCAATCCCCGACAAGAGGGCAATCCCCTCAACTTGGGCAATCCCCAAGTAGGTACTCCACTTAGAAGACCCGTGCGGAATGTCCCACCTCTTGAACAAATTGATGAAGTTCAAGAAGAGGAGGAGGCCGGGTATGGTGATGAAGCCTATGGGTATGATGTTCCTTATCAACCGAGGAGGCAAATGCATTGGGGTCGAAACGTGGATAGGGGTAGAGGCCGGGGTCGAGGGCCACCCATGGGCTATGCTAAAGGAAGTGAACAAGTGTTGGGCAATCCCCAACAAGTGGGCAATCCCCACTCTTTGGGCAATCCCCAAAGAAATACTCCACTTCCAAAACCCATCCGAAATGTTCCACCCACGGAAGATGTGGAGGAGGATATGGTTGAAGAGGATAATCCTCATGTTTCCCTAGTTGTGAGGAGGAGCTTAGGTGCCGTATTTGTGGAGGATAGCGAGAATGATCAAAGAGAGAACCTGATGCGGGGCAAAATGGCCTAAACGACAACCATCAAAAGCCAAGCTCGAGAGCACAACGGATACGAGTCAAGGCCTCCGGGAACGTCTTGGAAGATCATGCATTGGAGCGTCGAGGACGGAGAAAACAGGGCAGGAAAACAAGCAGCCCAAAACAGGGCAAAACAGGGGAGCAATCTGGGAGCTCACTGCCTGAGGAAGAACAAGTGTTCTTCGCGATCGCGCCACTACTCACGCGATCGCAAAGAGTATTGCATTGGCCTGCGCGACAGCGTGTCTTTGAGCGCGAAGGCGAAGCTGAGGATCCTGAAGGTCGTGAAGATGATGGAGACCTGCGCGATCGCGATCCATTTGCGCGATCGCGATGCCTAGAGTTTTGCCTGCGCGATCGCGATGAAGAGAGGTTGATCAGCGAACCAGAATCAGCTGCAGGGCCATTTTTGTCCAAATAACAATGTAAATGTATATATAGCACAGTAGCTTTTCATTTTCATTAGTTAGTCATTTTTAGAAGATAGAATTTGAGAGAGAACATTGAAGAGGCCGAGCCCTTCTTGTTTGAGCCCGAGGCTCGTGTATGTCTCGACTTGGAACCTATGGAGATCGACACCTAGTTTGATTCCATTGTAAGGTTCGAGTTTCCCTTCTCCCTTTTGAATTCAATTAACGTTAGTAAATTGAATTCGATTCTTTCTTCTAATTTCTTGCCTTCCTAGTCTCTAATTTCTCGATATCCTAGATATCTCGTATCTTGTTTTTATCGCTTCCGCATATTTGTATCGTGTTTAGCTTCCGCGTATTTTCGATTGTATCAGTTGGTATCAGAGCAAGGCTCGGGTTATGTTCTTACAAACCCCCGTTCCTTGTTCCATATGTTAGTATCATTGTTGTTGTTGTGTTGTTCTTGAAAAATTGAAGAAGAACAAAAAAATTGAAAAACTAGAAAACTTGACAAATTTGGTTGAGCGGGTTGGATACGAGTCCCCGAGTATTAAAAAGTAGTGGGGTTTGTTCCTTATTGTATTCCCGTCGTTTTGATACCTATATCTCGTGTTTTGGTGTTGCGAATCAAAATTCCCAAAATCAAAATCCAAAAGTTTGAAAATTTCTTGAAAACGCTTCAATCTTGAATCGAAGCTTGTTGTTGTTTGTTTGGAGTTGAAAACTATTGGGGATTGGTTGTTATAGTTGTATACACCTTTGGGTATCGTTGGTTTTGTGTTTCGGGTTGAAATCGAGCCAAAAATTTGGCCAAAATCGCCCAAAAACCCATTTTTGAGCTGCTGTGAAATCGCAGAAATTAACCCTTCGCGATCGCGAAGAGCAATTTCGCGATAGCGAAGAACAAAATTATTTTTTGAAAAATTAACCCTTCGCGATCGCGCGCGTCTGGTCGCGATAGCGAAGAACAAAAAAAAAATTCAGAATTCCAGTTTTGGGACAGAACGTTCGCAACGGCTTCCGAACAGTTTCCAAACATCATGACTCCAATTGGACCATTAAATATGATGAGTTTGTAGATCACAAACAAAATTTCATCCGATTCCAAATCCGTTTGGTGCCGATTCGAGTCGAATCTTTTGTGTCCCGTTTTCTACCGTACCTCTTGGTTAGTGTTTTGAAGGTAATTGGCCTACTTGAAAGACACTAATCCTTTAGCGTATTAGGTACTCGTGCGTAGAGGAGATTAGAACTCAAAGAAGAGTCGTAGAACTCCTTTTGGCCTCAAGTGCGCACTTTAAATAGCCGTCCGTACATAGAGTCTCATTAATTCCACTCCGAACTTTAACTTGGACATGCTAGTTGTGATTACCTTGGTTCCCAAGGTGATAAGGCCTCGCTCTTGAGTGTACATATATTGAGTGATACACGTGAGGGAGTGACTTTTGGGAGGTTTTGTTCTTTGGTGATTGCAACAATGTCGGATAATGATGATGGAGTAGATTGTGGCTCATGTGGCGATGATGCGAGTTGCTATGACTCGTATGGTGATGATGGAGACTATGGTTCCTATGAGGGTGATGATGGCCATTACTATGATGATGGAAACCATGGCTCCTATGATGATGAAGCGGTTCACTATGATGATCGTGAGATTGATGATGACTATGAGGCTTCTGATGATGCCAATGCTTCTAGTCAAGAAATCGAAGATGGTGACGCTTCAAGGTATGATGATCCTACTTACTCTTCTTGTGAAGAATTTGATATTGATGATGGTGACATAGGTAGAGTTGATGGTGATGATGAACATAGGGGTTATTCTTATGCATCTTCTTTTAGTGTTGCTAACGGTGTACAAGGGAGTAGTAGAGGACCTTCCATTAGTATGGGAGGTGGTGGTGGTTGATCCATAGGGAAGAAGAAGCTTGCATCTTCTAGGTACGCTAAGCGACCTAATGCTTCTAATTCCCATGTGGAGGTGGGTTTGAGAAATGGTGTTTCTTTTGCTACAAAGGGGATGTATGCCGTGAGGGGCGTGGATGGTTGTAGTAGGAGTAGTACTATGGGCTATGGAACCGAGGCTAGAGGCACTTATGGGTTCCATGGCAAGGTTCCTTCCTTGACTTCCAACAACATTACTAATGTTGGGAGAGTGACGGGAAGTGGAAGTTGTTCTAGTGGTGTTGCCACTAGTGGAGGGATAAGGAAGACCCAAGTTGTTGGTGTTGACACTTGCGGGCGTCCAGATCCTCATTTGGGTGCCAATGTGCAAGGCTTGGGTAGATGTAGGTTCGTTGTTGGGGTAAATGGTATTGGAGGATACTTGCTCAAGATTGGTGATACCGATGCCAATTGCATTAGCACCTCTTTGATTGATAGGCTTAGGATACCATGCCACAAGCTAGAGCATCCTTATGAGTATGATGGAGTGTGGGTTTCTAAGGAGGCCCGGGTACTCATGTCTCATGGGAGTTATAAATGCTATGTGTGGTGTGACGTGTATCCCATGCGTCATGTTGATGTATGGATAGGTGAGCCGTGGTTGGAGGGGAAGAGGGTGCAATATAGTGTGGTGAAGGGTGCGTATCTTGTGGGCGTAGGGCAAAGAGTCTATGACTTTGTGCCTTACCGGGTGAAGAGACAAGTGCCTACTAGTGCGCCTTCTTTGGTTAGGCAAAGGAGCGAGGAGCGAGAACTTCATTCCATGGGCAACAATGTGCAAACAAGAAGTCCTACGAACACAAGCAATGGTAGGACTAATGCTACAAAAGAGTTGGCAAATGTCAACAAGGTGAGCCCGAAGCCACTTCCAAAGCCGAGTGGTTCACCAACAAAGAAAAAGGAGACATCAAGTGATGAGTCTCCTAGTCCTAGATTCCGGGTTGACGTAAAAAGTCCACCTACTCCGGCTATGGGTATTCTTGGGCCTCGTCCCAATTCACCCGAATTTGAGAGACAAAAGATAGAGAGGAGTAAGGGAGTGACCGGTGACATTCCTCGAGTGGAAAAAGGAGAGGATGTGTTGAGTGATGTGAGCGGGATGTCACCACCCGAATCTACACCTAGCCTTGAAAGAAAAATGAGGGAAAAGAAAGAGGGAAAAAAGAGTGAGGACACCCCTTATTCTAACCTTAACCCTTTACCTTTTTCTTCTACTTGTGTGAGCACTTGTGTAGGTATTCTTGGAGGCAAGCCAATGGAGCCTCAACCATGCTCCGTGATTGAAAGACAAGGTGAAGGAGATGCCGGATGTGAGCTACAAGGTGAAGACGTTCTTGACACTTCAAAGGTATGTGTTAGTTCTTCCTTCCTTGAGCATGATACTTCCTTGTCTTGTGACATTGTTTGTGAAAACTCTAGGCTAGTTGATGATATGTATGATTGCAATGTGTTTGCAACTAGTGTAGGGTCATTGGGTCAACTTGTGTGTGAGAATGAACCACTAGTTGAGGGGGTTGAAAAGCCACATCATGATGTGAGCTCGGTTTTCATTGAACCTCTCTTTAGTGCAAATGTTGAAGTTGACCTTGTGTGTGAGCCTTGTTATGACACCCCACCCATATTTGATAAAGGTGAAGATGAATTGCATGATAATCTTATTCTTCCCTTTGAATGCTTAATTGATAATGGTGGCATCTTGTGTCGTAGTGAGGAGAGTTGTAACCTTGAGGGGTCTCTTGAGAATGAGATCGATCGACTTGTGTTCGGTGACTCCTCAAGTGTCGATGTTGTCTCTAGTTTGAGAACTTCACCTTTGCTTGCTAATGAACTTGAGAAGTGTGCCTATACTAATCCTTTGTATGAGCGCAACTTCAATGAAAATGGTGAATTGTATCAAGCTAGAGTAGAGTGTGAGTTTGGACCTCCATGGATTGGAATGCCTAACTCTATGGATAATCCGTTGTTTGAGACCTTCCTTGGGAGTCTGTCTAGTGACGAGGGTTATCTTTGGGGAGTATTTGGGGGTGAGGAGGTACCTCTTGGTGTGTGTAGGAGTGCTTCTAAGAAGGGGAGCGGAGTAGTCGATGTTAGTTGTGAATTGAACTATTTTACTTACTCCATCCCATATGTTGAGCACACCTTGAGTGTCGAGCATGCCAAAGCCGATGTGTCACATTGTGATAAACTTGATTTGGAGGCTTGGTGTGTTGATGGTAAGCTTAGGGGTCATAGGACATTGAATTGCTACATATTGCATGACTTTGATCTCTTTGCTTGTTTTGAAAATGAGTGCTTGTTCTTGTCGAGCCAAGACTATGTTGTCTCCTTTTGGGACGTAAGCTTTTTAATCGGTATTGATGCTTGGCTCTATCACAAGAGTGTGTTTTCCACACCACTTGCACTTTTTCTTGCTAAGCTAACCTACTTGCGAAGTAGGAAATTTTGGTTGTGCTTTGTTTTGATTGTAGGTTTTGATGGTTCGATTTCGAGGACGAAATCCTTTCAAGAAGGGGAGGATGATGCGGGGCAAAATGGCCTAAACGACAACCATCAAAAGCCAAGCTCGAGAGCACAACGGATACGAGTCAAGGCCTCCGGGAACGTCTTGGAAGATCATGCATTGGAGCGTCGAGGACGGAGAAAACAGGGCAGGAAAACAAGCAGCCCAAAACAGGGCAAAACAGGGGAGCAATCTGGGAGCTCACTGCCTGAGGAAGAACAAGTGTTCTTCGCGATCGCGCCACTACTCACGCGATCGCGAAGAGTATTGCATTGGCCTGCGCGACAGCGTGTTTTTGAGCGCGAAGGCGAAGCTGAGGATCCTGAAGGTCGTGAAGATGATTGAGACCTGCGCGATCGCGATCCATTTGCGCGATCGCGATGCCTAGAGTTTTGCCTGCGCGATCGCGATGAAGAGAGGTTGATCAGCGAACCAGAATCAGCTGCAGGGCCATTTTTGTCCAAATAACAATGTAAATGTATATATAGCACATTAGCTTTTCATTTTCATTAGTTAGTCATTTTTAGAAGATAGAATTTGAGAGAGAACATTGAAGAGGCCGAGCCCTTCTTGTTTGAGCCCGAGGCTCGTGTATGTCTCGACTTGGAACCTATGGAGATCGACACCTAGTTTGATTCCATTGTAAGGTTCGAGTTTCCCTTCTCCCTTTTGAATTCAATTAACGTTAGTAAATTGAATTCGATTCTTTCTTCTAATTTCTTGCCTTCCTAGTCTCTAATTTCTCGATATCCTAGATATCTCGTATCTTGTTTTTATCGCTTCCGCATATTTGTATCGTGTTTAGCTTCCGCGTATTTTCGATTGTATCAGAACCTCTTTCACGCTAGATGCAGAGTCATGGGTGTAGTTTGCTCCATGATTATTGACTCGGGAAGTTGTGCCAACATAGTGGGCAAAACATTGATTTCCCAATTGAAGTTACCCACCTTGAAACATCCCAACCCGTATCGATTACAAGGGCTAAGTGAGTGTGGGGAGTTGAAGGTGGAGGAGCAAGCATTGATTGAGTTTGGCATGGGAAGCTATAAAGACAAAATCTTGTTTGATGTTGTCCCGATGCAAGCATGCCATCTCTTATTTGGGAGACCATGGCAATATGATAGATGTGTGGTGCACGATGGCCAGACCAATTCATATACGGTCAAGAATGATGGGAGGAAATATGTGCTTAGACCTTTGACTCCAAGGCAAGTAAGGGAAGACTACAAACGGATGAGGGAGTAGAGGGAAGCGGCTAAAGCCAAGTCAACCATTGTACTTGAACCCGAGGCAAACGATCTTGTTGTCTTACCAAAGCATGATGAAAGTGAGAGTCACTCCACTTCAAATGAGAGAGAAAAGATAGAGAGAAGTGAGGGAGTGACCGGTGACAATCCAAGAGAGGAAAAAGGAGAGGAATTGAGGAGTGATGTGAGTTGATTGTCACCACAAACTACACTTGACCATGAGGTAAAATTGAGAGAGATGAGAGGTGAGGAAGGAAAAATTGAGAGTGAGAGCACCCATTGTTCTAACCCTTCTTTATCTTCTACCTCTTCTTGTGAAAGTTCTTGTGTAGGTACATTTGAAGACAAGCCATTGGAGCCTCAATGTGAGCTTCATGAAGGAGGAGTTGCATATGACACTTCAAATCTTGTGAGTGATCAAGAAAGTACTACAAATGTAAGTGTTGCTTCACCTTTTCATGAGCCTACTAGCTACTTGTCTTGTAATGACTCAACACTAGTTGGAGTTTTTGATGCATCTAGTGAGTATACCACTAGTGAAGAGTCTAGTTGTCAACTTGAGTTTGCATGTGAAACACTAGTTGGGAGGAGCACTATGCCACATCATGATGTGAGTTCATTGTTCATTGAACCCCTCCCTAATGTAGATTTGATAGTTGACCATGATTGTGACCTTTGCTATGACACACCGCCAACATTTGACATAGGGAAAGATGAGGTAGTTGACCATTCCCTAATTGATATGCTTCTATTTGGTGGGCCAATGTGTTGTAGCAAGGATGATTGTTACCTTGAGGAGTCTCTAGAGTGTGAGATGGATCGATTTATTTTCGAAGACTCCTTGAGTGTGGGTGAAGAACCTAGTCTTGATACCATGCTTGTATTCGACCATGAATTTGAGGTGCATGCTTTTACATTTCCATTGTGTGAAGATAATCTCATTTGTGGTAGCGATTTGTATCGGACTAGGGTGGGTGGTCAAATGGAACCCCCATGGTGTGAAGGGTTTGACCCCTTAGGCAACCCATTGCTTGAAAATGTGGGTGAGGTAGATGGTTCTTTGAGTGACCCTACTATTGCTAGTTTGGGTTGTGATGAAGAAGAATCCATCATCAACACCTTCCTTGAGAGCTTGACTTTTGAGGAGGGTTGCCTAGTTGATGAAATGGAAGGGAAAGAGGAACCCCTTGGTGTGAGTAGGTATGCTCTTAAGAAGGGGAGTGGAGTGCTTGATCCTACTTGTAGGGTGGGCTATTTGACTCACTCCACTCCACATGTTGATCACACCTCGAGGATAGGTTGGTGTGTTGACTTTGAGCTTAAGGTTCAAGAGAGTTTTGATAGCTTGATCTTGCATTTCCCATCTTCCCATGACCTATTTGCTCATTATCTTGTTGAGTGCATGATGATCTTTAACCAAGTGCTTATGGTTCTCTTTGGAGACTTGATATTCATGATTGTTATTGATGCTTGGTTATAACACAAGAGTGTGTTTTCCACACTTCTTGCACTAACCTACTTTCAAAGTAGGACGTTTGCTTGTTTTTGCTTGTCGTTGCTTGTAGGTTCTAAGTTCCATGCTAAGGCGGGGAAGATCTTGGAAGAAACCTATGTCAAAGTGACGATCAAGAGGGACAACGGAGGAGATTCTTGGCCACCCCGAGGAGTTGTTAGAGCCATGAGAGACCAAGCCTTGATTTAGAGGACGAAATCTTCTCAAGAAGGGGAGGATGATAAGACCCAAATCGAGCAACCATCTAAAAACATCCTCCAAGGCCAAGGAAGAGCTTATGCATTGGAACGCCATAGAACGAGGAGCCTTAGAGACACATTTCGAGGCGTTTCAAGCACTCAGGGAAGCAGGCGGACCGCCTAGTCAAAGGGGCGGACCGCCCACTTTTGGATCACCCTCTGGATCTTGTTCAGGCGGACCACCTACTCAGAGGAGGCGGACCGCCTACTCCTAGTAGGCTGAGCGCCTACTCCTAGAAGGCTGGGCGCCTAGTGCTGTGAAGAGCTGCGGGATTTTCTAGTTTTTAGCCTATGTAATTTCTATTATGCCCCTACGTGGCTTATGACTTTAGAATCTACTTAAGGGTACTTTAGGCCTTTCCTTATGTCTTGAATGAGGCCTATAAATACTCTATAGCTTAGCATTATTCCTTAGTTAGCTATTATGATGAATGATTGATTGTCAATGACAATGTTCAAGAGTGGATTCTCTTTGAATGAAAACCCTTTGAGACGGTTTGAGTTTACTAGTGGATTCTAGTTGAACCCCAAACCACCCTCGATCATTCTATTTGCGAGTCCCAGGTGCGGCTCTGATGCAACCCAAATTGCATCGACACCTACACTTGGTCCGGGAGTCAAGGCATGGATGATATGAGCTCGGGGACGACTTGAAGACAACGCATTGGAGCTCAATCGAAGAGGAAACAGGGCAGAAACCAGTGCAGGAAACAGGGGAGCCAAAACAGGGCAAAACAGGGCAGCACTTTCTGAGCATTACTGCCTGACGAGGAAGATCTGTTCTTCGCGATCGCGTGCTTGTCTGCGCGATCGCGATGAGGAGATAATTGCTCTTCGCTGTCGCGCCACCTCTCGCGCGATCGCGAGCCCCTGCAGAATTGTCCCTGCGCGATCGCTATTCCATTCACGCGATCGCGATGAAGGTTTGAGGAGCAGCGACCAGAAACTTGGCAAAACTTGTAATGGGAAACTATAAATAGACCCCTTAGTCATTTATTGCATTTTAACAAACCTTGAATGTAGAATGATATTTTCTTTGAGTGAATCTCAATGATGAACCCGTGAGCGGGCATGATTTCACTTGGTGGAATCCAAGTTGAACATCGAAACCTCTTTGATCATTCTATTTGCGAGAGCCGAGTGTCTCTTGAGGGTAGTTGCGTAGTATAGGTGATCCTTGACTTCACCCGGGGTGTATCGAGACGAGTTCCTCGGTGCTACTTAGGTAAACGTTCAAGCCTCGTCTTGCTTTTTATCTCGATATCGTTATCGATATCGCCTATCTTGTTTTAGCTTCCGCACTTTCATATCGTCTTTAGCTTCCGCGTATTTTCGATTGCATCAGTTTGTATCAGAGCACGGCTAGGCTTCGTTCTTACGAATCCTCGGTCTTGTCCTTCTTGTTGTTATCATTGTGTTGTTTGTTCTTGAATTTGAAGAAAAACAAAAAAATAGAAAAACTTGAAAATCACAAAAAAATTGCTAGAAATCGTTGTGTGTTGTGATTTTGTTGTTGTTTGTTATCGGGGTTTGTTTGTTATCATAATCCCGTTGATTTGGTACCCACGAAACACGTTTTGAAGTCGCGAATCAAAATCTTGAAAACCAAATCTCAAAAGTTGAGAATTCACAAAATTTGATAGTTTTTGATTTGTGTTGTGAATTCTTGGTTGTTTGGTATCGGGGATTGTTCTATATAGTTTTCCCGTCATTTTGATATCCCCATATCATCATTTGGAGTAGCGGAATGAAAATCGAACTTTGAAAATTTTGAAGTTCTTGAAAATTTTGAAGAATCTACTCCAAATTCTTGAAAACGAGTTGTTCGTTCATTGTTTGTTTGATAAAACCATTGGGGATTGTTTATTTCAGTTGAACACACCCTTTGGAAGCCTTAGAACTGAACAACAAACTGAATTGAGGTGATTTGTGTGCCAAAAACTGAGTTTTCAGTCGGGGTTCTGGTTCTGGACTGCAAGCCTGCGCGATCGCGCACAGCTTCACGCGATCGCGACAACTCCCCAAGTTAAGTCATCGCGATCGCGCGCATACCCACGCGATAGCGAAGAGTACTTAATTCCAGAAAATCCTGAATTGGGACAGATTGTTCGCAAAGCGTTCGTAACAGTTCCCGCTCACCAAAACTTCAATTGTATCATCCAATATGGTGAGTTTGTAGATCACTAACCAAAAGTCATCCAATTCCGAATCCGTTTAGTGACGATTCGATCTTTTACCATTTGATCGCGTCACTTCCGGTTAGTACTTTGAGGGTAACACTTCTACCCAATTAGTACTAATTCATTGTGCGTATAGGATACTCGTGCCTAGAAGGAGAGTAGAGCTCAAAGAAGACTCGTAGTATATTTTTGGCTCAAGTGCTCACTTATAAAGCCGTTCGCCCATCGAGTCCCATCAATTCCACTCACCTCGAAGAGTATTTGGTTCTTGTGACTTGAGTGGTTATTGAGGTGGTTGTTCAACTACGAGGAAGCCTTTGAGATCAAGCTTGAGCGATCCTACAACCCACTAAATTGAGTGTACCCGAGTGACATTCCAAAGGTGAGGGAGCGAGTGAGGGTTTTACTCTAACCTCTTTCTCTTGTCTTTAATCTTTGTAGGTACATGGCCGGAGACGTATACGATACCATTGAAGTCCCGGTAAGCACTTTGGTCTACCTCTTGGCCGAGGTGAGATCCATAAGTTCGAGGTTTGATAACCTCAAAGAGGAATGGGCCCCGAGTGTCCAAAAGGGTACCCAAGGAGGTACTAGTGATGAAATGTTGGGCATTCCCCAACCGTTGGGCATTCCCCAACAAGTGGGCACTCCCCACAACTTGGGCATTCCCCAAGGTAATGTTGAGCAAGGTGATGAGCTTAAAATGACACTTGTGGTACGGAAGAGTTTGGGTGCCATGAGTCTTGAAGAGCCGGAGCATGTGCAAAGGGAGAACCTCTTCCATGCTAGGTGTCGAGTGAGGGGGCAAGTGTGCTCAATGATCATTGATTCGGGAAGTTGTGCTAACATAGTAAGTGAGACCTTGATTTCCCAATTGCAATTGCCTACCATAAAACACCCACATCCCTACCGGTTACAATGGTTGAGTGAGTGTGGAGATTTGAGAGTGGTGAAGCGAGCTTTGATTGAGTTTAGCATTGGAAATTATCGAGATAAGGTAATGTTCGATGTGGTACCTATGCAAGCTTGCCATCTCTTGTTTGGGAGGCCATGGCAATATGATCGGAGCGTAGTGCACGATGGTAGAACCAATTCCTATACGGTCTTGCATGGTTCTAGGAAGTATATACTCAAGCCCTTGACGCCCAAGCAAGTAAGTAATGACTATAGGATTATGAGGGAGTTGAGGGAAGCCGCTAAAGCCAAGTCACCCATGGTACTTGAGCCCGGAACCAACAATCTTATTGTCATGCCCTTGCGAGTTGAGAGTGAAGCATCACCCGGACCTACAATTGGCCTTGAGCGAAAAATGAAAGAAGTGAGGGGAGGGGAAATCTCGAGTGAGAGTGAGGACACACTTTGTTCTAACCATGATTTATCTTCTTCTCCTTCTATTTGTATTGGCTTATGTGTAGGTACTCTTGGAGGCGAGCTAGTGGAGCCTCAACCGGTTGGAAAGAAAGAAAGACAAGAGAATAGAACTCTACATTGTGAGATTCATGAAGGAGGACTTGAACAAGGCACTTCAAATGATGTGAGTACTCACGGGAGCTACTCAAAAGTAAGTGTTTCTTCACCTTCTCATGAACATGATTCTTCCTTGTCTTGCGTAGACTCAATGCTAGTTGTTGCTTGTAATGCGATTGATGAAATTGCAACTAGTGTAGTGTCGATTGGTCAACTTGTGTTTGCATGTGAACCACTAGTTGAGAGGATTGATAAGCCGCATCATGATGTGAGCTCGGTATATAATGAACCTCTCTATAGTGAGGAAATGGTAGTTGACTATACTTGTGACCCTTGTTATGACACCCCACCCATATTTGATAAAGGGGAAGATGAGTTATGTGACTCTACCCTTGTTGACATAATTGATTTTGGTGGATTTGTGTGTCGTAGTAAGGATGATAGTGACCTTGAGGAGTCCAAATTGCATGAATTGGACCAAGTTGTCTATGATGACTCCTCAAGTGCGGATGAAGAACCTAGTCTTGATACGATGCCTTTGTTTGACTATGAAATCGAGGTGCATGCTTTTACATTCCCATTGCGTGAGGGCCTCTTTAATTGTGAAAATGGTTTGTATCGGACTAGAGTTGAGGATGAAGTAGAACCTCCGTGGTGTGAGGGATTTGATCCCATGGACAACTCCTTGTTTGAAGCTTCGAGTGAGGTAGATGAATCTTCTAGTGACCCTACCCTTGTTGGTGCGGGTTATGATGATGAAGAGGCCATTAGTAATACCTTCCTTGGGAGCTTACCTTGTGAGGGGGGTTGTCTCGAGGATGAAATTGGAGGTGAGGAGGTACCTCTTAGTGTGAGTATGAGGACTTTTAAGAAGGGGAGTGGGAAATTTGATGCTAATTGTGTATCGCACTACTTTGTCTATTCCCTCCCATATGTTAACCACACTTTGAGACTTGAGCATGCCAAAACCGTTGTGCCGCATTGTGAAAATATTGCATTGAAGGTTTGGTGTGTTGATCATGAGCTTAGGGATCGTAGGAACTTTGATTGCTTAATCTTGATTGCTCCATGTTCTATTGATCTCTTTGCTTGTCGTGTTGGTGAGTGCTTGTCACTACGGAGCCAAGAACTTGTTGTCTCCTTTGGAGACATAAGCTTTTTGATTTGCATCGATACTTGGCTCTATCACAAGAGTGAATTTTCCACACCACTTACCTTCACTCTTATTGGACTTGCCTACTCGCGTTGTGGGAAGCCTTGGTGCACTACTCTTGAACGTAGGGATTGTAGGGATTTTGATAGCTTAATCTTGCATGTGCCATGCCCTATTGATCTCTTTATTTGTTCTTGTGATGGGAGCACTTTGTTGTCAAACCAAGTACTTGCTAGCTCCTGTGGGAGCATGAGCTTCTTTGTTGCCATTGATACTTGGTTGTACCACAAGAGTGTGTTTTCCCATACTTAGTGCACTAACCTACTCTTGTAGTAGGAATTTTTTTGTTTTTGTTGCCTTTTGATGTAGGTGATGCTACCTTGGAGGAGGACGCCTTAATTTCGAGGACGAAATTTTCTCAAGAAGGGGAGAATGATGCAACCCAAATTGCATCGACACCTACACTTGGTCCGGGAGTCAAGGCATGGATGATATGAGCTCGGGGACGACTTGAAGACAACGCATTGGAGCTCAATCGAAGTGGAAACAGGGCAGAAACCAGTGCAGGAAACAGGGGAGCCAAAACAGGGCAAAACAGGGCAGCACTTTCTGAGCATTACTGCCTGACGAGGAAGATCTGTTCTTCGCGATCGCGTGCTTGTCTGCGCGATCGCGATGAGGAGATAATTGCTCTTCGCTGTCGCGCCACCTCTCGCGCGATCGCGAGCCCCTGCAGAATTGTCCCTGCGCGATCGCTATTCCATTCACGCGATCGCGATGAAGGTTTGAGGAGCAGCGACCAGAAACTTGGCAAAACTTGTAATGGGAAACTATAAATAGACCCCTTAGTCATTTATTGCATTTTAACAAACCTTGAATGTAGAATGATATTTTCTTTGAGTGAATCTCAATGATGAACCCGTGAGCGGGCATGATTTCACTTGGTGGAATCCAAGTTGAACATCGAAACCTCTTTGATCATTCTATTTGCGAGAGCCGAGTGTCTCTTGAGGGTAGTTGCGTAGTATAGGTGATCCTTGACTTCACCCGGGGTGTATCGAGACGAGTTCCTCGGTGCTACTTAGGTAAACGTTCAAGCCTCGTCTTGCTTTTTATCTCGATATCGTTATCGATATCGCCTATCTTGTTTTAGCTTCCGCACTTTCATATCGTCTTTAGCTTCCGCGTATTTTCGATTGCATCAGGCTCGAGGGTAGTTGCATAGTGTAGGTCCTCCTTGACACCGATACGAGGGTATTATGGAACGAGTTCTCCATAGTTACTTCGTAGGGAGTTCGAGTAGTGTCTCGCTCTTTATCTTTATTTTCGCGTTTCGTTTTTTATTCTTATCACGCTCCAACATGAAGGGAGGAAATTTGTGTTGAAGCCCCTAACTCCCAAACAAGTGAGTGATGACTACAATAGGATGAGGGAGTTGAGGGAGGTGGCAAAGGCAAAGTCAATCATTGAGACTAGCCCTTTGTCCAAAAGCGTGGTGGCAATCCCACCTTCTCCTTCTACCGGTGGCATTTGTGCCATGATGCAACCGGACGAAATCCTAAAAGAAATGATGGCACCAAGTTTCTCCTATGCCTAGTGCAGAAAGGTATGATCCTAAACTCTAATTGTGATTTTTTTTCTAACCCTTTGCCTAGTGTGTTTGAGAATGTCTTGAAGGATTTTGGGGACATGTTCCCGGATGAGATGCCGGATGGATTACCTCCTTTGAGGGTTATTGAACATCAAATAGACTTTGTCCCGGGATCTCAAATCCCAAACAAGCCGGCCTATAGGAGCAATCCAGAGGACACAAGAGAATTGCAAAGGCAAGTTGATGAATTGCTCACTAAGGGCTTGGTGAGGGAGAGCTTGAGTCCTTGAGCCGTGCCCGTGATCCTTGTTCCCAAAAAGGACGGCACTTGGAGAATGTGCGTTGATTGTCGGGCCGTGAAAAAAATAACGGTAAAGTACCGTCATCCCATTCCCCGACTTGATGATATGTTAGATGAATTAAGTGGTTCATGTGAGTTTAGCAAAATTGACCTTAGGTCCGGCTACCATCAAATCCGGATGAAACCCGGGGACGAATGGAAAACCGCATTCAAGACCAAATTTGGTCTCTATGAATGGTTGGTGATGCCCTTTGGGCTCTCCAATGCACCTAGCACTTTCATGAGGCTAATGAACCATGTTCTAAAGCCATTCATCAACAAGTTGGTGGTCGTCTACTTTGACGATATATTGATATATAGCAAATCAATAGACGACCATGTTGATCACCTTAGGCAAGTGCTTGAAAAGTTGAGAGCCGAAAAGCTCTATGCTAATTTTAAAAAGTGTGCCTTTGGTGTTGAGAAGGTAGTCTTCCTTGGGTTTGTTGTGAGTGCCCCAGGAGTGGAGGTGGATGAGTCTAAGGTAGAGGCCATACGTGATTGGCCTACTCCTACTACCGTGACTCAAGTGAGGAGCTTTTATGGTCTTGCTAGCTTTTATAGGCGATTTGTGAAAGACTTTAGCTCCATTGCCGCTCCACTCACCGAATTGGTGAAGAAGGACCAACCATTTGTGTGGGGAGAGCCTCAAGAGAAGGCCTTCCATGAGTTGAAAGGTAGGTTGAGTACCGCCCCTCTATTGCAATTGCCCGACTTCGGAAAGGCATTTGAGGTTGAATGTGATGCTTCGGGGGTGGGAATTGGTGGTGTTTTAATGCAAGATAGCAAACCTGATAAGGCCCAAATCCCCACAAGACCCTTCACTCGGAGTCAGGTGAAGATGGGTATGGAAGAAGGCCCCAAGAGCGACTTGAAGAGCATGCTTTGGTGTGCCATGGATGGAGGACTACTTGGGCTCCAAGGTGATCCACCTCAAGCTCATTTTGAGCCTCTTGCACAAGTTCCAGAAGGAGGCGGAGCGCCTCAAAGCTGAGGCGGAGCGCCTACCAAAAAGCAGAGAGCTGAGCAGAAGAAGGTGGAGCGCCTCATCCTGAGGTGGAGCGCCTCACCATCCTGAGGCGGAGCGCCTCATCCTGAGGCGGAGCGCCTCACCATCCTGAGGCGGAGCGCCTCAACCTGGAGGCGGAGCGCCTCCCCCTGTGTTGGCCTGCGGGATATTTTATTACTTTTGGCTTGAACTTCCAACTATAGCCCTGCGTGGCCTTATTTGTTTTAACCCACTTTGGGGGTATTTTAGACCTTTTAGTATGACTAAGTGAAGCCTATAAATACTTCACTTTGCCTCTTCAAACATTAGCTTACCTTTGAATCTTATGAATGATGAATAGAGTTTATCTCTTTTTATGAAGAAACCCTTTCTTGGTTGCTTGAATTCACTAGTGGAACCTAGTTGAGTCTTAAACCGAAAACCCGATCATTCTATTTGCGAGTCCCAAGTGTGGCTCGAGGGTAGTTGCATAGTGTAGGTCCTCCTTGACACCGATACGAGGGTATTATGGAACGAGTTCTCCATAGTTACTTCGTAGGGAGTTCGAGTAGTGTCTCGCTCTTTATCTTTATTTCCGCATTTCGTTTTTTATTCTTATCATCTTGGTATCAGAGCAAGGCTCGGGTTTTGTTTCTACAAACCCCCGACCCTTGATTCTTCGTGCCTAGGTTAGTTTCTATCTTAGGTTCTTGTTTGTTGTTATTAAAAGAAGAAAACTACAAAAAAATTGAAAAATTGAAAATCTAAAAATTTGGTGTAACTTGTTGGTTTGAATGATTCATGATATGGGTGTTATAGATTCTTGATCGTGGTTGCAATCCCGTCGTTTGGATACCAAAAACACTTGGATTGGTGAAGATTGAAAATCAAAACCCCTTAAAACCCTTGATGAACTTGTTCTTGATGACTTTTGATTGATTCTTGGGTTGGATTGATATTGGATTGAGAACTTGATATTGGGGTTTGATCCTTGTGTGATTCCCGTTCTTTTGGTACCTTAAACACCCAATTTGGAGTTGTATTGCATGAATTGAAAATTTGAAACCCTATGAAAATTTGAAAATTTTGAAACCCTAGCTTTGAAGAAGATGATCATGGTGGATTGTTTGTTTTCGATTGGGGTTTGATAAAAGTTGTTGGGGTTTGATCTTTGTGACTAATACAACATTTGAGTACCTTTGAATTGTTAAAACAACGTTTGATTAGTTGGATTGTTGGGTGAAAAACCAAGAAAACACGTTGTTGAACTGTGCTGAAGGTTGCAGAGGCGGAGCGCCTATATTCTGAGGCGGAGCGCCTCAAATCTGTGACCTCTCTGGAAATTGCTGAGGCGGAGCGCCTCCCTGCTGAGGCGGAGCGCCTCCACCTGAAGCTTTACCCTGGGCGGACCGCCCACTATCTGAGGCGGGGCGCCTACTTCCTGAACGTTGGGAATTGGGTAGTTTCTTCTAGGTTCTCGTGTTTTGTTGTTTGCATTGCTTCTAATTGGTGCTATTAGAGTATAATCCTACTTGATTAGTACTAATTACTTCGACCTAATTAGGATCATCGTGCCTTAGAAAGGAGACTAGAACTCAAAGAAGACCCGTAGTGCCTTTTGACTCAAGTCCTCACTCAAAGTGCTTAGCGTTCCAATCGAGTCCTATTAACTCCACTTACCCCGGAGTGCATTGGGCTTTTGAGTCGAGTGATTAAGTTTAGGTTTACTATTGAACTTCGTGAAACTTTGAGTTCATGCAAGAGTGAAATAGCCATCACCACCATACGAGTGATCCGAGTGAAAAACTTGTGAGGGAGCGAGTGAGGTGTTTTGACTAACTCTTGTTTCTTTCTTTGTAGGTACAATGGCCAACAAGGGTCAAGATTTCATCAAGGATGCCTTGGCTAGCATTCTTGCCAAGATGGACGTCATGACTCAAAGGATTGAGTCACTTGAAAAGGGTGCCTCAAGTACCCAAGGTGACCAAGGGGCCCCGAGTGTCCCAATTGAAAAGGGGACCCCGAGTGTCCCAATTGAGACCGGTGAAGTCTCCAGTACTCCTAACTTTACCCCGGAACAAGTAAGCCATGTCATTGAGTTGTTCAATCAACAACGGGTAAAGGAGGACCGGGAGAGAATTGAACGAACGGGCATTCCCCGTATCTTGGATAATCCCCCAAGAGACGTTCCATTACCAAGACCCATCCGAAATGTGCAACCTCTTGAGCAAGTCGATGAGGCTCAAGAAGGGGAGGAAGCCGAATATGGTGATGATATGTATGGGTTTGATGATCACTTTCAACCGAGACGAGGTATGAATTGGGGTCGTAATGTGGATCGTGGTAGGGGCCGAGGTCGAGGGCCACCTATGGGATATGTTGGAGGGAATGCGAGAAGGGAGTATGGTGTGAATGAAGATCACTATGGGGGCCAACCGGAGCCATTCCGTGGGGGTCGTGACAACAACAACAATCTTAATAGTGTGAAAATCACTATCCCTCCTTTCAAAGGGAGTAGTGATCCGGTGGAGTACCTTGATTGGAAGTTGTCCATGGAACGTATATTTGACACCAACGATATGCCCGAAGTGAAGAAGACCAAGTATGCTATCTCTACCTTTGAGTCCTTTGCTTCTACATGGTGGGAGTCGGTGAAGAGGAATAGAAGGAGGATGGGGATGGTTATTAATCTTACTTGGGATGAGTTGATCCGTGTGATGGATGAAAAGTACTTGACTAACCAATACCGAGTGGAACAACAAAAGCGTCTCTATGAATTGAAACAAGGTTCCAAGTCGGTTGGGGAGTACTTCAATGAGTTTGAACAAGTCCGGATGACTCTAGACTTGGATGAGGAAGACAATGAGACGGCCATGATCCGTTTCAAAGGGGGCTTAAACCGAGACATAGCTTCGCTCTTGAAGTTTCACAAGTACAATGACCACTACAAGCTCTATGAAGATGCGGTTGAAGCTGAGAAGTGGCTCAAAGAGGAGAAATCCTTTCGTTACAAGAGTAGTGCTACTACTCCGATGGACAAGCCAAAGGATTGGAAATCTCCTACAACTAATGCCAAATTCCCAAGTGCAAGTGGTGCAAGTGCTAGCAAGGATGTGAAGAAGCCTTTCGAAAGGTCTACACAACCCGTGGGAGGTAACTCTAGAACTCAATTGAGTAATCCAATCTCTTCTTCTACTCAATGCTTTAAGTGTAAGGGTTATGGTCATCTCTCTAAAGATTGCCCTACCCAGAAAACTATGGTTCTTGTTGGTGACTTGGTCTATGAGCAAGATAGTGAACCCGAGGAGGAAGAGGGAGTAGAGGGTGATGAGGAGGGAGATGATGGGGAGATTTCCGTGGAGGAAGATGATGATGCCCGTGCCTTCCTTGTTGTGAGAAGGAGTCTCGGAGCTATGATTGTAGGAGATAGTGAAACCTTGCAAAGGGAAAATCTATTCCATGCTAGGTGTCGGGTCAAAGATGTTGTTTGCTCTATGATAATTGATTCCGGGAGCTGTGCAAATGTAGTGAGTCAATCACTTGTGTCTCAATTGAAGTTGACTACCATGAAGCATCCCAAACCATACCGGCTACAATGGCTTAGCGAATATGGGGAGCTTGAAGTAGTAAAGCAAGTGATGATTCGATTCAAAATGGGGAGTTATGTAGATGAGCATTTGTTTGACGTTGCGCCTATGCAAGCATGCCACCTACTCTTAGGGAGGCCTTGGCAATTCGATAGGCAAGTGATGCATAATGGTCGTGTCAACACTTACACGGTCAAACATGAAGGAAGGAGATTTGTGCTTAAACCTCTAACTCCTAAGCAAGTAAGTGAGGACTACAAGAAAATGAAGGAGTTGAGGGAGGCGGCTAAAGCTAGATAACCCATTGTACTTGAACCCGAGGCAAACAATCTTGTTGTCTTGCCATTGCATGATAAAAATGGGAGTCACTCCACCTCAAATGAGAGAGAAAAGATAGAGAGAAGCGAGGGAGTGATGTGAGTGGATTGTCACCAAGAGAGGAAAAAGGAGAGAATTTGAGGAGTGATGTGAGTGGATTGTCACCACAAACTACCCTTGACATTGAGGTAAAATTGAGAGAGATGAGAGGCGAGGAAGGAAAAATTGAGAGTGAGAGCACCCATTGTTCTAACCTTTCTTTGTCCTCTACCTCTCCTTGTGAAAGTTCTTGTGTAGGTACATTTAAAGACAAGCCATTGGAGCCTCAATATGAGCCTCATGAAGAAGGAGTTGCATATGACACTTCAAACCTTGTGAGTGATCAAGGAAATACTACCAATGTAAGTGTTACTTCCCCTTTTCATGAGCCTACTAGCTACTTGTCTTGTGATGACTCAACACTAGTTGGTATTTTTGATGCATCTAGTGAATATACCACTAGTGAAGAGTCTAGTTGTCAACTTGAGTTTGCATGTGAAACACTAGTTGGGAGGAGCACTATGCCACATCATGATGTGAGCTCATTGTTCATTGAACCCCTCCCTAGTGTAGATTTGATAGTTGACCGTTGATGCAGCCCGAACACGTGCTGATCAAGTGTTCGATCCACCGAGGAGACCGATGACAAGAAGCCAAGCCAAGCTGCTGCACGATGTGCACGTTCACTTAGCCTGGCCGAAGGAAAACAATTGCTCCGAAGCTGAGTGGCCGAGCTCAAGAATCGAAGGCATTATCTTCAGATTGAGCCCGATGGCAAAGTGACCGAGGACAAGGAGCTCGAAGACAATTGAGTGTCCGAAGGCAACAAGTGTGTGTTCGAGCAGACAATCGAGAACCAAAGCCAAGGCTTACCGAAGTTAAATGTCTGCCGAACACATTTTAACTCAGCCCTGCGTGGCTTATTTCTATTGGTCAACTGTGACCTATTTACTAGTCTACCCTTAGTATTTCCTATATAAACATTGTTTCCTTTCATTGTAATGACCTAGTTTTTTGGAAGAATGATTAATTAATGAAAGTGCCGATCACCTTTCTTTTGTCTCCGTCGTGAGCAAAACCCTGTGAGGGATTTATGGACTTGTGGCTTTCGATTAATCCGATTAAACATTCCTCTTTGATCATTCAGTTTGCAAGAGGCATGTTCTCTTGAGGATTGTTGCATAGTTTAGGTGATTCTTGTATCCCTTTCGATCGAGCTTTGAGACAGGTTCCTCACTGTTCTTTCGAAAGAAGCAAGTTTTGTCTTGCTCTATCTTTTATCTTTCTTGTTTACCTTCCGCGTTTGTGCTTAGCAACTCCTTCGGGTTTGCATTGCACCATCTTGGTATCAGAGCACGGTTTGGGCTTGTTTCTACAACCCCAAATCCTGTTCACGTTATCTTTATTTTCGTGCATTTGTGTCTTTGTTTTCCGTTTCGTGTTCTTGATTTGGTTTTGTTACTGTTGGTGTTGTTATTTTACAAAAAAAAAAAAAAAAAAGTGTTAAAAGAAAAATTCAAAAATTGTGTTTGATTGTTGGTTGTTTGGGAAAACAACCATTGATTCTTGTTCACCATCGAGTTCCGAATCCAACAAGTACCCGACGTACCAATTTCGTGACTAGGGTTTCTTGGTGAATTTTTGGACTGTTTTGAGCTTTAATGGTGACTGAAAACTCGAACCCCACTGTGTTTGGAAGAAACCAGTGAAGATTGGTGGTTTTTGAGTGATTTGGGTTTGTTTGTTGCTTAAGAATCGAAGTTCTGAGTTTGAATCGTTGTCCGTACGCCGGAAAATTGTTACAAAATCGTAACAGTGTACGACACGAACGAGCTGATTTTAGTTCGAAGAACTTCGTTTGATTTCCTCCGTTGTTGTCTGGAACCGGAGTCGAAAGAGCAACTCAGATCTGTTGAGTTTCGTGGTCAGTGAACCGAAGTTGTTGTGTCCGTACGCCGGAGCAAGGTCACTGTTCCATTGAAGAAGAAAGGGGTTAAAATTTTAACATCAAAACCCCAGGTGAAAATTGTCGGCTGAAAAAGGAAAGTGGATAAGGTAAAACCCTATCCGTACCAAGGAGGGTCCACTCTTGTACGGACAGGAGTGGGTGTGGTCGAAAAAGATTCCAAAAGGGAATGAAAGGGTAGATTCTCCTAGGTTTTCACTTTCTTTCGTGTCAAAATTCTAGTTGGTGGATCTTTTGAGTAATTGTCCTACTCGAGGTCGTACTAACTCTTTTAAGCTGATAGGAATTCGTGCGAAGGGGTGACCGAAGTCCAAACTTTCGTAGAAATTCTTTTGACTCCCCGAGCTCAGTTAAAAAGCGTCCGTTCCATCGAGTCGAACATCACTTCACTCTTCCCGAAGAGGCAGTGACTATTGTCGAACTTGAAGGATCTTAGAGGACCGATCAATCAGACGAGCCACTGTTAACAAGTCCTTGAGTGATCAAAAACCGAACCCATAAATTGAGTGGACCCGAGTGCCACCCATCAAAGGTGAGGGAGTGTGTGAGGTGATTTCTAACCCTAACATTTGTTTGATCTTTGACTTGTGCAGGTACCATGGCTGGAAATGATGGCAAAGGCATTGAGAAGCCCGAGGTGTCGTTAGCCGATCTCATGGCTGCGATACAAGGCGTCAGTGCCGAATTAAGAGGAGTGACTGCTCGAGTAGCTAACCTCGAGCAGGGAAGTGCGTCCGTGGCCAAAAATGGGTCCGGCGCTGGAACGAGCGAATCCACTCCGATGAAACCTGAGCTGTATGCTGAGCTTCTTCGACAACATCAGTTGACGAGGGAAGCAATTCGAAGAGAACTTAACTTGGGCAATCCCCAAGCACAACAAAACTTGGGCAATCCCCAAGCTGGAAATCAAAACTTGGGCATTCCCCGAGGAGAAAGAATACCACCTCCAGTGGCCCGAAGAGATCTTGGAGCCGTTGCCGAGGAGGTTGATGAAGAGGAATTTCCCGAGGACGAATATGAGCGTGAGCCGCCATTCGCTCAACGAAGGCAAGCTCACCGAGGACGTGGAAATTTCCGAGGTCGAGGCCGAGGCGCAAATGTGGAAAGAAATATTGAGCGTGAGGCTGATGATCAAAATGATGAGTATGTCGAACAGGTTCGTGGTGTTCGAGACTCAAACTTGAACAGTGTCAAGATCACTATTCCACCCTTTAAAGGAACTAGTGATCCCGATGAGTATCTTGAATGGAAGCTTAAAATGGAGCGCATCTTTGAAACCAATGAGATGACCGATGAGAGAAAAGCTGCCCATGCCATTGCTTCGTTCGAAGCCTATGCATCAACATGGTGGGAATCTGACAAAAGGCATAGACGAAGGAATGACTATCCCGAAGTCAATACTTGGCCACAATTAAGAAGAGCAATGGATGCTAAGTATTTGAGTGCCAAGTACAGGCAGACTCAAATGCAAAAGCTCTATGAGTTAAAGCAAGGGTCCAAGTCTGTCCAAGAGTACCACGATGAGTTCGAAAAGGTTCGATTGAATCTTGATCTGATCGAAGACGAAGAACAAGCCATTATCAGATTCAAAAATGGCTTGGCTAGGGATGTGTCATCTCAGTTGAGACTCCACGTGTACCACACGTTGGAAGATTTGTTTGATGCTGCCACCGAAGCTGAAAAATTGGTGAAGGACGATAAGGCAAACCGGTATCGAGGAGTCACTACTTCTACTCCTTTGAACCAAAGTAAAGAATGGAAGAGTCCAAACCAAGCAAGTGCTAACACTGTCCGAGATTCGAAGAGACCCTTCGAAAGAGGTGTGACCGGTAACAACCCAAGAGAAGCGGGAGGTAAAGTTCAACTCAACTCTCCTAGTGCTTCAAATATTCAGTGTCACAAATGCAAAGGTTATGGTCACATGGCAAAAGAGTGTCCAACTCGCAAAGTTATGCTTCTGCTCGAAGATGGAACCGTCCATGAGCAAGCGAGTGACACCGAGGAGGAAATTATCAAGGAGACTGATCGAGCTGAAGTTGATGATGATCATGAGGCTGCCGAAGCTGATCATCCAGAAATGTTTCTTGTGGTTCGAAGGAATTTGAGCTGCATGACTCTTGAAGAAGAGGACAACCAAAGAGAAAACCTCTTTTATGCCCGATGTCGAGTGAGGGGAAAGGTGTGTTCGATGATCGTTGATTCCGGTAGTTGTGCCAATGTAGTGAGCCAAACTTTGGTTTCACAAATGGGATTACCTAAGATGAAGCATCCCCACCCTTACAAGTTACAATGGCTGAATGAGTGTGGAGAATTGAGAGTTGTCAAACAAGTGTGGGTCAAGTTCAAAATCGGAGAGTATCAAGATGAAATGATATTCGATGTGGTTCCGATGCAAGCTTGTCATTTGCTATTGGGTCGACCATGGCAGTATGACCGAACAGCTGTTCACAATGGCAGATCCAACACTTACACTGTGAAGCTCGATGGGAAGAGTTTTATACTCAAACCCTTGTCTCCAAAACAAGTCACCGAGGACTATAAACGAATGAAAGAATTGAAAGAAGCGGCCAAAGCTAAGCTTCCGATAGGAGCAAAATTGGGTCCCGAAGAGATAAACTCACCGGCCGAAGTGAAAGGAATTTGTGCAATCATGCAACCCGGTGAAATCTTACGAGGCAACGACCACGGTCAGATGATGATTTGCCTCGTGCACAAGGGTATCTTTCTAAACTCTAATGATGATTTTTCTAATGATAACCCTTTGCCTTTGTTTGTTCGTAAAGTTTTGCAGGACTTCGAGGACATGTTTCCCGAGGAAATGCCAGGTGGATTACCTCCGATGAGAGGAATCGAGCTCCAAATTGACTTCGTACCAGGGTCTCAAATCCCTAACAAACCTGCATACCGGTGTAATCCCGAAGACACCAAAGAGCTCCAACGGCAGGTTGATGAATTGCTGGACAAGGGCCTCGTTCGAGAGAGCTTGAGTCCTTGCGCCGTTCCAGTTATCCTTGTTCCGAAGAAGGATGGAACATGGCGAATGTGTGTTGACTGTCGAGCAGTCAACAAAATAACGGTAAAGTATCGTCATCCTATCCCTCGATTAGATGACATGCTAGATGAGTTAAGTGGTTCTTCATGTTTTTCGAAGATAGATCTCAGGTCCGGTTACCACCAGATCCGAATGAAACCCGGAGACGAGTGGAAAACCGCATTCAAGACCAAATTCGGTCTCTATGAATGGTTGGTGATGCCTATTGGCTTATCCAATGCACCGAGCACATTCATGCGACTGATGAACCATGTGCTCAAACCGTTCATAAACAAGTTCGTTGTCGTTTATTTTGATGACATACTTGTTTATAGCAGAACCGTGGATGAACATGTCGACCACCTAAGGCAAGTACTTGAAAAGCTTCGAGAAGAGAAGTTGTATGCCAACTTCAAGAAATGCGCCTTTGGTGTCGATCGTGTAGTCTTTCTTGGATTCGTTGTCAGTGCTAATGGTGTCGAAGTCGACGAATCAAAAGTCGAAGCCATCAAAGATTGGCCAACTCCAACCTCGGTATCACAAGTTCGTAGCTTTCATGGCTTAGCTAGCTTTTACCGAAGGTTTGTTCGTGACTTTAGCACCGTGGCAGCTCCTTTAACTGAGCTGGTGAAGAAAGACAATCCATTTGTGTGGGGAGAGTCCCAAGAGAGGGCTTTCCAAGATTTGAAACGGAGGCTTTGTTCTGCCCCGTTGTTGCAACTCCCTGACTTCGGCAAAGCATTCGAAGTCGAGTGTGATGCGTCTGGAGTTGGGATCGGAGGAGTGCTGATGCAAGACTCGAAGCCGATCGCTTACTTTAGCGAAAAGCTTAAGGGTGCAACTTTGAATTACTCTACGTATGACAAAGAGTTGTATGCCCTCGTTCGAGCACTCGCCCATTGGCAGCATTATTTGTGGCCTCGAGAGTTTGTGATCAAGAGTGATCATGAATCTTTGAAACATCTCCGAGGTCAGGAGAAATTGAATCGAAGACATGCCAAGTGGGTTGAATTTATTGAAAGCTTTCCCTATGTAATTCATTACAAAAAGGAAAAGATAATGTTGTGGCCGATGCGCTATCAAGGAAATTTGCCTTAGCGACCACTCTCGCCTCTAGGCTCATGGGATTCGAAAGCATCAAGTCGATGTACGAGGACGATCCCAAGCTGAAATGTGTTCGAGACGCAATCTTGAGTGGCCGAAAGGTTGAGAAATATCAGTGGCATGATGGCTACCTCTTCAAAAATGGGAGGGTTTGTGTGCCAGTGTCATCGTGGAGAGAGCTCTTAGTTCGAGAAGCTCACTCAGGTGGACTGATGGGGCACTTCGGTGTCGATAAAACTCTTCGTATCTTAACCGAGCAGTTCCATTGGCCCAAAATGCGACGAGATGTGGAAAAGCTATGCAACGCTTGTCTCGTTTGCAAGAAAGCAAAATCGAAGTCCAACCCTCATGGATTGTACACCCCGTTGCCTGTGCCTGATCGACCTTGGGTTGATATATCCATGGACTTTGTCTTGGGGTTACCGAGGTCGGGGGGAGGACATGATAGCATCTTCGTTGTAGTTGACCGTTTTTCAAAAATGGCTCACTTTATTCCTTGCAAAAAGTGTGATGATGCACAGCATGTAGCTACATTGTTTGTTTCTAACGTGTTAAAATTGCATGGTGTACCTCGTACTATTGTGAGTGATCGAGACTCGAAGTTCTTGAGTCATTTTTGGAAATGTTTGTGGGGTGCCCTCGGCACCAAGCTACTATTCTCGACGTCTCACCATCCTCAGACTAATGGACAGACCGAGGTAGTTAACCGAACCTTGGGATCGTTGCTTCGGGCAATGACCAAAGGGAAGGTTGGAAACTGGGCTGATCGTTTGCCCATGATGGAGTTTGCATACAATCGAACGGTGCATAGAATGACCAACATGACCCCGTTTGAATGTGTGTATGGTTTTAATCCTTTGATTCCACTTGATTTAACCCCATTGCCTCGAGATTCTGTTCTTGATTTTGAAGGTACTCGAAGAGCAGCTGCCTTGATCGAATTGCATGCAAAGGTGAAGAAGAACCTCGAGGAGGCCTATGCAAAGGTTGCCTTAAAGAAAAACAAGGGGCGCAAAAAGTTGGAATTAAAGAAGGGAGATTGGGTTTGGGTTCACTTCCGAAAGGAACGCTTCCCGTACCAAAGGAAAGGAATGTTGGCTCCTCGAGGGGATGGTCCATTTCAAGTGTTGACCAAGATCAACAACAATGCCTACGTGATCGATCTCCCTGGTGAGTATAATGTGTCCAACACCTTTAATGTTGCTGACTTAGTTCCTTGTGTTGTAGGTCAAACTTCGGAGGACGAGGAGGGCTTGATTTCAAGGACGAAATCTTCTCAAGAAGGGGAGGATGATGCAGCCCAAACACGTGCTGATCAAGTGTTCGATCCACCGAGGAGACCGATGACAAGAAGCCAAGCCAAGCTGCTGCACGAGGTGCACGTTCACTTAGCCTGGCCGAAGGAAAACAATTGCTCCGAAGCTGAGTGGCCGAGCTCAAGAATCGAAGGCATTATCTTCAGATTTGAGCCCGATGGCAAAGTGACCGAGGATAAGGAGCTCGAAGACAATTGAGTGTCCGAAGGCAACAAGTGTGTGTTCGAGCAGACAATCGAGAACCGAAGCCAAGGCTTACCGAAGTTAAATGTCTGCCGAACACATTGTAACTCAGCCCTGCGTGGCTTATTTCTATTGGTCAACTGTGACCTATTTACTAGTCTACCCTTAGTATTTCCTATATAAACATTGTTTCCTTTCATTGTAATGACCTAGTTTTTTGGAAGAATGATTAATTAATGAAAGTGCCGAGCACCTTTCTTTTGTCTCCGTCGTGAGAAAAACCCTGTGAGGGATTTATGGACTTGTGGCTTTCGGTTAATCCGATTGAACATTCCTCTTTGATCATTCAGTTTGCAAGAGGCATGTTCTCTTGAGGATTGTTGCATAGTTTAGGTGATTCTTGTATCCCTTTCGATCGAGCTTTGAGACAGGTTCCTCACTGTTCTTTCGAAAGAAGCAAGTTTTGTCTTGCTCTATCTTTTATCTTTCTTGTTTACCTTCCGCGTTTGTGCTTAGCAACTCCTTCGGGTTTGCATTGCACCAACCGTGATTGTGACCTTTGCTATGACACACCGCCAACCTTTGACATAGGGAAAGATGAGGTAGTTGACCATTCCCTAATTGATATGCTTCTATTTGGTGGACCAATGTGTTGTGGTGAGGATGGTCTTGTCCTTGAGGAGTCCAAATTGCATGAATTGGACAAGGTTGTCTATGATGACTCCTCAAGTGAACCTAGTCTTGATACCATGCTTTTGTGTGATCATGAAGTTGAGATGCATGCTTTTACATTTCCATTGTGTGAAGATAATCTCATTTGTGGTAGCGACTTGTATCGGGCTAGGGTTGGTGGTCAAATGGAACCCCCATGGTGTGAAGGGTTTGACCCCTTAGGCAACCTATTGCTTGAGAACTTGGGTGAGGTAGATGGTTCTTTGAGTGACCCTACTATTGCTTGGTGGGGTTATGATGAAGAAGAGTCCATCATCAATGCCTTCCTTGAGAACTTGACTTTTGAGGAGGGTTGCCTAGTTGATGAAATGGGAGGAGAAGAGAAATCCCTTGGTGTGAGTAAAAATGCTCTAAAGAAGGGGAATGGAGTGCTTGATCCTACTTGTAGGTTGGGCTATTTGATTCACTCCACTCCACATGTTGATCATACCTCGAGGATAGATTGGTGTGTTGATCTTGAGCTTAAGGTTCAAGGGGATTTCGGTAGCTTGATCTTGCATTTCCCATCTCCCCATGACCTATTTGCTCACTATCTTGTTGAGTGCATGTTGATCTTTAACCAAGTGCTCATGGTTCTCTTTGGAGACTTGATATTTATGATTGTTATTGATGCTTGGTTATATCACAAGTGTCTGTTTTCCACACTTCTTGCACTAACCTACTTCCAAAGTAGGACATTTGCTTGTTTTTGCTTGTCGTTGCTTATAGGTTCTAAGCTCCATGCTAAGGCGGGGGAGATCTTGGAAGAAGCCTATGTCAACGTGACGATCAAGAAGAACAAAGGAGAGTTGGGGCCACCCCGAGAAGTTGATGATGCCATGAGAGCCAAAGCCTTGATTTCGAGGACGAAATCTTCTCAAGAAGGGGAGGATGATAAGGCCCAAATCCCCACAAGACCCTTCACTCGGAGTCAAGTGAAGATGGGTATGGAAGAAGGCCCCAAGAGCGACTTGAAGAGCATGCTTTGGTGTGCCATGGATGGAGGACTACTTGGGCTCCAAGGTGATCCACCTCAAGCTCATTTTGAGCCTCTTGCACAAGTTCCAGAAGGAGGTGGAGCGCCTCAAAGCTGAGGCGGAGCGCCTACCAAAAAGCAGAGAGCTGAGCAGAAGAAGGTGGAGCGCCTCATCCTGAGGTGGAGCGCCTCACCATCCTGAGGCGGAGCGCCTCATCCTGAGGCGGAGCGCCTCACCATCCGGAGGCGGAGCGCCTCAACCTGGAGGCGGAGCGCCTCCCCCTGTGTTGGCCTGCGGGATATTTTATTACTTTTGGCTTGAACTTCCAACTATAGCCCTGCGTGGCCTTATTTGTTTTAACCCACTTTGGGGGTATTTTAGACCTTTTAGTATGACTAAGTGAAGCCTATAAATACTTCACTTTGCCTCTTCAAACATTAGCTTACCTTTGAATCTTATGAATGATGAATAGAGTTTATCTCTTTTTAAGAAGAAACCCTTTCTTGGTTGCTTGAATTCACTAGTGGAATCTAGTTGAGTCTTGAACCGAAAACCCGATCATTCTATTTGCGAGTCCCAAGTGTGGCTCGAGGGTAGTTGCATAGTGTAGGTCCTCCTTGACACCGATACGAGGGTATTATGGAACGAGTTCTCCATAGTTACTTCGTAGGGAGTTCGAGTAGTGTCTCGCTCTTTATCTTTATTTCCGCATTTCGTTTTTGATTCTTATCAAAACCCATCGCCTACTTTAGTGAGAAATTGAAAGGGGCCTCCTTGAACTATTCTACATATGACAAGGAGTTGTATGCCCTTGTGAGAGCCCTTGCCCATTGGCAACACTACCTTTGGCCTCGTGAGTTTGTAATCAAGAGTGACCATGAGTCACTCAAACATTTGAGAGGCCAAGAGAAGCTCAATAAGAGACATGCCAAGTGGGTTGAATTCATTGAGTCCTTTCCCTATGTGATCCAATACAAGAAAGGGAAAGACAATGTTGTGGCGGATGCGCTTTCGAGAAAGTTTGCTCTAGCCACCACTCTCACCTCTAAGCTTATGGGTTTTGAGAGCATTAAATTGATGTATGCTCATGACTCGAAGCTCAAGAGCATCCATGAAGCTCTAGAAAAGGGGGAGAGAGTTGAGAAATACCAATGGGTTAATGGATATATCTTTAAGAATGGTAAAGTGTGCATACCCGAGTCCTCATGGAGGGAATTGCTTGTGCAAGAGGCACATTGTGGAGGACTCATGGGTCACTTTGGTAGGGACAAAACCTTGGCCATCCTTCGGGAACAATTCCATTGGCCAAAAATTTGGACCCATGTTGAGAGACTTTGCAACTCTTGTCTTGAATGCAAGGTTGCTAAGTCCAAGTCGAACCCCCATGGTTTGTATACCCCACTCCCCGTACCTACTAGTCCATGGTTGGATATCTCGATGGAGTTTGTGATGGGATTACCAAGGACTGGGGGGGCCATGATAGCATTTATGTTGTTGTGGATAGGTTCTCCAAAATGGCTCATTTCATTCCATGTCGTAAATGTGATGATGCACAACATGTTGCTACCTTGTTTATTGATAATGTCTTGAAATTGCATGGTGTGCCTCAAACTATAGTGAGTGATAGGGACACTAAGTTCCTAAGTCATTTTTGGAAGAGTTTATGGGGTGCCCTTGGCACCAAACTCTTGTTTTCTACGTCCCACCACCCCCAAACCGATGGGCAAACCGAGGTGGTGAACCGAACCTTGGGTGCTCTTCTTAGAGCCATGACCCGAGGTAAGGGTGGGACTTGGATAGATAAGCTACCTCTTATAGAGTTTGCCTACAATCGAACCGTGCATCGGATGATTGGTATGACTCCATTCGAGTGTGTGTATGGTTTTAACCCCTTGATTCCCCTTGATCTAACCTCTTTGCCAAGGGAAATGGTTGTTAATTTTGAAGGTAAAGCTAGAGCCAAGGCGTTGATGGAGCTACACGCTAAGGCAAAGAAGAATTTGGAGGAAGCTTATGCTAAGGTTGCCTCCAAGAAAAACAAAGGACGCAAGAAGGTGGAACTCAAGAAGGGTGACTATGTGTGGGTGCACTTCCGGAAAGAAAGGTTTCCAAACCTTAGGAAAGGGAGGTTGGCACCCCGTGGAGATGGCCCATTCCAAGTGCTCTCAAAGATAAACAACAACGCTTATGTGGTCGACTTACCAAGTGAGTATCAAGTGTCTAATACTTTCAATGTTTGTGACTTGGTTCCTATGGATGTAGGTGATGAAGAGGTCGTGGATGATAATGCTTCAATTTTGAGGACGAAATCTTCTTAAGAAGGGGAAGATGATGCCGGGCAAACCACGAGACCCTTCACCCGGAGCCAAGCTATGGAGATCCAAGGAGTACACCTACACTTGGTGAGGAAGGGCCTAGAAGAAGGAAGCGATTGGAGGCCGTACCGGGTGATTAGAGCACAAGAGGAGCAGCCCAGTACTTTGGGCGCCCCGCCTGGCATTCCAGGCGCTCTGCCTGAAGAAGCCTAGGCTGAGGCGCTCCACCCCAACTCTGGGCGCCCCGCATAGGCCACCCCACTGACCATTTGGCCGGGCGCTCCGCCAGGAATGCTGAAGAACGAGATTCCTAGTTATGTTAAGACTATTTTGACCCTACGTGGTCCTATGTTCCTAAGCCTAAGTGTGGGCATATTAGACCTTTCATATGGTGTCTAAAAACACCTATAAATAGCTAGAATGCTTGTTATTTTCATTAGCTTACCCTTGATGAAAAACAAACACTTGTGTTGAAGAGTTGAACTTTTATTGAATGAAAAACCTTGAATTGGGACTTGTTCTTCCTCTAGCGGATCTAGATGAATTCCAATCCCCCTCGACCATTCTACTTGCGTGATCACGTTAGCTCGAGGGTAGTTGCCTAGCATAGGTGTTCTTGACCTCCTCTCGGGGTGTAACGGAACAAGTTCTCCGTTGCTACTTGAGATTTGTGATCGAGATACGTCTCGTTCCTATCTTTTACTTTCCGCGTTTGATTTCCTACATCAAAAATGGCTCACTTTATTCCTTTGTAAAAAGAGTCATGATGCACAACATGTAGCTTCTTTGTTCATTGATAATGTGTTAAAGTTGCATGGTGTGCCTCAAACAATTGTGAGTGATAGGGACTCTAAGTTCCTTAGCCATTTTTGGAGGTGTCTTTGGGGTGCTCTTGGCACCAAGTTGTTGTTCTCTACGTCCCACCACCCCCCAAACGGGTGGTCAAACCGAAGTGGTGAACCGAACCTTGGGTTCTATTCTTAGAGCTATGACCCGAGGTAAGGCCGGGACGTGGGTTGACAAGTTGCCTCTTATGGAGTTTGCTTATAACCGTACATTGCATAGCATGATTGGCTTGACTCCGTTTGAGTGCGTCTATGGTTTTAATCCTTTGATTCCACTTGATCTAACCCCCTTGCCCAAGGAAATGGTTGTTAATTTTGAAGGTGAAAACTGAGCTAAAGCCATGCTTGAAATCCATGCCAAAACGAGGAAGAGATTGGAGGAAGCCTATGACAAGGTTGCCCTCAAGAAGAACAAGGGGAGGAAGAAGTTGGAACTCAAGAAAGGCGATTGGGTGTGGGTGCAATTCCGCAAAGAGAGGTTTCCAAACCTTAGAAAAGGGAAGTTGGCACCCCGGGGAGATGGACTGATGCAATCGAAAATACGAGGAAGCTAAACACGATACAAATATGCGGAAGCGATAAAAACAAGATACGAGATATCTAGGATATCGAGAAATTAGAGACTAGGAAGGCAAGAAATAGAAGAAAGAATCGAATTCAATTTACTAACGTTAATTGAATTCAAAAGGGAGAAGGGAAACTCGAACCTTACAATGGAATCAAAGTAGGTGTCGATCTCCATAGGTTCCAAGTCGAGACATACACGAGCCTCGGGCTCAAACAAGAAGGGCTCGGCCTCTTCAATGTTCTCTGTCAATTCTCTCTTCTAAACAATGGCTAACTAATGAAGAAAATGGCTAAAATGCCCATGGGATGTCTCTTGCGCGACAGCGTGCTATCTCGCGCGATCGCGAGAAGTTGAAGCCTAGCCCCATCGATCTCTGCGCGACAGCATCCCACAAAGCGCGATCGCGATGCCTTGAGAAATGTTCTGAGCGATCACGAGCCTCCTGGCGCGATTGCGATGAAGAGAACCTGAGCAGCAGACCAGAATCAGCTTCAGGGTCATTTTTGTCCAATATTCAATGTGGATGTATATATAGCATATTAGCTCTTCATTTTCATTAGTTAGTTTTAGCTTGAATTGAATAGAGAGAAGAGAGAATTAGTGAAGGCCGAGCCTTTCTAGTCCGAAGCCCGAGGCTTCATGTATCTCATCGACTTGGAATCTATGGAGATTCACCACTAGCGTGAATTCCTTGTAAGATTCGAGTTTCATTCTCCCTTTTGGATAATTTAATTCATGTCTTGAATTATAATTTATCCGTTCTTTCTTCTCGTTTCTTGACTCCCCAATCCTTATTTCCCGATATCTTTGATATCATCTATCTTGTGTTTTATCGCTTCCGCATTGTTTGTATCGTTTTTAGCTTCCGCATGTTTTGTCCTGCATCAGTTGGTATCAGAGCAAGGCTCGGGTTATGTTCTTACAAACCCCCGTTCCTTGTTCATCGTGTTAGTATCATTGTTGTTGTTGTATTGTTCTTGAAAAATTGAAGAAAAACAAAAAAAGTGAAAAACTAGAAAACTTGACAAAATTTGGTCGAGCGGGTTGGATACGAATCCCCGAGTGTTAAAAAGTAGTGGGGTTTGTGGTGCAATGCAAACCCGAAGGAGTTGCTTAGCACAAACGCGGAAGATAAACAACAAAAGATAAAAGATAGAAGCAAGACAAAACTTGCTTCTTTCGAAAGAACAGTGAGGAACCTGTTTCAAAGCTCGATCGAAAGGGATACAAGAATCACCCTAACTATGCAACAATCCTCAAGAGAACATTGCCTCTTGCAAACTGAATTATCAAAGAGGAATGTTCAATCGGATTAACCGAAAGCCACAAGTCCATAAAAGCCCTCACAAGGGGTTGCTCACGACGGAGACAAGAAATGTGCTCGGCACTTTCATTAATTCATCAATGTTCAAAACTCGGTACTTACAATGAAAGGAAACAAGGTTTATATAGGAAATATTAAGGGTATTCTAGAAAAAGGGTCACAGGCGACCAATAGAAATAAGCCACGCAGGGCTGAGTTAAATTGTGTTCGGCAGACTTTGACTTCGGTAAGCCTTGGCTTCGGTTCTTGATTGTCTGCTCGAACACACTTGTTGCCTTCGGACGTTCAATTGTCTTCGAGCTTATTGTCCTCGGTCACTTTGCCTTCGGGCTCAAATCTGAAGATAATGCCTTCGATTCTTGAGCTCGGCCACTCAGCTTCGGAGCAATTGTTTTCCTTCGGCCAGGCTAAGTGAACGTGCACATCGTGCAGCATCTTGGCTTGGCTTCTTGTCATCGGTCTCCTCGGTGGATCGATCACTTGATCAGCACGTGGTCGGGCTGCATCATCCTCCCCTTCTTGAGAAGATTTTGTCCTCGAAATCAAGCCCTCCTCGTCCTCCGAAGTCGGACCTACAACGCAAGGAACTAAGTCAGCAACATTAAAGGTGTTGGACACGTTATACTCACCAGGGAGGTCGATCACGTAACCATTGTTGTTGATCTTGGTCAACACTTGAAATGGACCATCCCCTCGAGGAGCCAACTTTCTTTTCCTTTGGTTCGGGAAGCGTTCCTTTCGGAAGTGAACCCAAACCCAATCTCCCTTCTTTAATTCCAACTTTTTACGCCCCTTGTTTTTCTTTAAGGCAACCTTTGCATAGGCATCCTCGAGGTTCTTCTTCACCTTTGCATGCAATTCGATCAAGGCAGCTGCTCGTCAAGTACCTTCAAAATCAAGAACAGAATCTCGAGGCAATGGGGTTAAATCAAGTGGAATCAAAGGATTAAAGCCATACACACATTCAAACGGGGTCATGTTGATCATTCTATGCACCATTCGATTGTATGCAAACTCCATCATGGGCAAACGATCAGCCCAGTTTCCAACCTTCCCTTTGGTCATTGCCCGAAGCAAAGATCCCAAGGTTCGGTTAACTACCTCGGTCTGTCCATCAGTCTGAGGATGGTGAGACGTCGAGAATAGTAGCTTGGTGCCGAGGGCACCCCATAAACACTTCCAAAAATGACTCAAGAACTTCGAGTCCCGATCACTCACAATAGTACGAGGTACACCATGCAATTTTAACACGTTAGAAACAAACAATGTAGCTACATGCTGTGCATCATCACACTTTTTGCAAGGAATAAAGTGAGCCATTTTTGAAAAACGGTCAACCACAACGAAGATGCTATCATGTCCTCCCCCCGACCTCGGTAACCCCAAGACAAAGTCCATGGATATATCAACCCAAGGTCGATCAGGCACAGGCAATGGGGTGTACAAACCATGAGGGTTGGACTTCGATTTTGCTTTCTTGCAAACGAGACAAGCGTTGCAAAGCTTTTCCACATCTCGTCGCATTCTAGGCCAATGGAACTGCTCGGTCAAGATACCAAGATTTTTATCGACACCGAAGTGTCCCATCAGTCCACCGGAGTGAGCTTCTCGAACTAAGAGCTCTCTCCACGATGACACTGGCACACAAACCCTCCCATTCTTGAAGAGGTAGCCATCGTGCCACTGATACTTCTCAAACCTTCGGCCACTCAAGATAGCGTCACGAACGTATTTTAGCTTGGGATCGTCCTCGTACATCGACTTGATGCTTTCGAATCCCATGAGCCTAGAGGCGAGAGTGGTCGCTAAGGCAAATTTCCTTGATAGCGCATCGGCCACAACATTGTCTTTACCCTTTTTGTAATGAATTACATAGGGAAAGCTTTCAATAAATTCAACCCACTTGGCATGTCTTCGATTCAATTTCTCCTGACCTCGGAGATGTTTCAAAGACTCATGATCACTCTTGATCACAAACTCTCGAGGCCACAAATAATGCTGCCAATGGGCGAGTGCTCGAACGAGGGCATACAGTTCCTTGTCATACGTTGAGTAATTCAAGGCTGCACCCTTGAGCTTTTCGCTAAAGTAAGCGATCGGCTTCGATTCTTGCATTAGCACTCCTCCGATCCCAACTCCAGACGCATCACACTCGACTTTGAATGCTTTGCCGAAGTCGGGGAGTTGCAACAATGGGGCAGAACAAAGCCTCCGTTTCAACTCTTGGAAAGCCCTGTCTTGGGGCTCTTCCCACACAAATGGATGGTCTTTCTTCACCAGCTCGGTTAAAGGAGCGGCCACGGTGCTAAAGTCACGAACAAACCTTCGGTAAAAGCTAGCTAAGCCATGGAAGCTACGAACTTGTGATACCGAGGTCGGAGTTGGCCAATCTTTGATGGCTTCGACTTTTGATTCGTCGACTTCGAGACCATTAGCACTGACAACAAATCCAAGAAAGACTACACGATCGACACCAAAGGCGCATTTCTTGAAGTTGGCATACAACTTCTCTTCTCGAAGCTTTTCGAGCACTTGCCTTAGTTGTTCGACATGTTCTTCCACGGTTCTGCTATAAAAAAGTATGTCATCGAAATAAACGACAACGAACTTGTTTATGAACGGTTTGAGCACATGGTTCATCAATCGCATGAATGTGCTCGGTGCATTGGATAAGCCAAAAGGCATCACCAACCATTCATAGAGACCGAAATTGGTCTTGAATGCAGTTTTCCACTCGTCTCCGGGTTTCATTCGGATCTGGTGGTAACCGGACCGGAGGTCTATCTTCGAAAAGCATGAAGAACCACTTAACTCATCTAGCATGTCATCTAATCGAGGGATAGGATGACGATACTTTACCGTGATTTTGTTGACTGCTCGACAGTCAACACACATTCGCCATGTTCCATCTTTCTTCGGGACAAGGATAACTGGAACGGCACAAGGACTCAAGCTCTCACGAACGAGGCCCTTGTACAGCAATTCATCAACCTGCCGTTGGAGCTCTTTGGTGTCTTCGGGATTACACCGGTATGCAGGTTTGTTAGGGATTTGAGACCCTGGCACGAAGTCAATTTGGTGCTCGATTCCTCTCATCGGAGGTAATCCACCTGGCATTTCCTCGGGAAACATGTCCTCGAAGTCCTGCAAAACTTTACGAACAAACAAAGGCAAAGGGTTATCATTAGAAAAATCATCATTAGAGCTTAGAAAGATACCCTTGTGCACGAGGCAAATCATCATCTGACCGTGGTCGTTGCCTCGTAAGATCTCACCGGGTTGCATGATTGCACAAATTCCTTTCACTTCGGGCGGTGAGTTTGTCTCTTCGGGCCCCAATTTTGCTCCCATCGGAAGCTTAGCTTTGGCCGCTTCTTTCAATTCTTTCATTCGTTTATAGTCCTCGGTGACTTGTTTTGGAGACCAGGGTTTGAGTACGAAACTCTTCCCATCAAGCTTCACAGTGTAAGTGTTGGATCTTCCATTGTGAACAGCTGTTCGGTCATACTGCCATGGTCGACCCAATAGCAAATGACAAGCTTGCATCGGAACCACATTGAAGATCATTTCATCTTGATACTCTCCGATTTTGAACTTGATCCACACTTGTTTGACAACTCTCAATTCTCCACACTCATTCAGCCATTGTAATTTGTAAGGGTGGGGATGCTTCATCGTAGGTAATCCCATTTGCGAAACCAAAGTTTGGCTCACTACATTGGCACAACTACCGGAATCAATGATCATCGAACACACCTTTCCCCTCACTCGACATCGGGCATGAAAGAGGTTTTCTCTTTGGTTGTCCTCTTCTTCAAGAGTCATGCAGCTCAAATTCCTTCGAACCACAAGAAACATTTCCGGATGATCAGCTTCGGCAGCCTCATGATCATCATCACCTTCAGCTCGGTCAGTCTCCTCGATAAATTCCTCCTCGGTGTCACTCGCTTGCTCATGGACGGTTCCATCTTCGAGCAGAAGCATAACTTTGCGAGTTGGACACTCTTTTGCCATGTGACCATAACCTTTGCATTTGTGACACTGAATATTTGAAGCACTAGGAGAGTTGAGTTGAACTTTACCTCCCACTTCTCTTGATTGGTTAACGGTCACACCTCTTTCGATGGGTCTCTTCGAATCTCGAACAGTGTTAGCACTTGTTTGGTTTGGACTCTTCCATTCTTTACCTCGGTTCAAAGGAGTAGAAGTAGTGACTCCTCGATACCGGTTTGCCTTGTCGTCCTTCACCAACTTTTCAGCTTCGGTGGCAGCATCGAACAGATCTTCCAACGTGTGATACACGTGGAGTCTCAACTGAGATGACACATCCCTAGCCAAGCCATTTTTGAATCCGATAATGGCTTGTTCTTCATCTTCGACCAGATCAAGATTCAATCGAACCTTTTCGAACTCATCGTGGTACTCTTGGACAGACTTGGACCCTTGCTTTAACTCATAGAGCTTTTGCATTTGAGTCTGCCTGTACTTGGCACTCAAATACTTAGCATCCATTGCTCTTCTTAATTGCGGCCAGGTAGTGACTTCAGGATAGTCATTCCTTCTTCTATGTCTCTTGTCAGATTCCCACAACGTTGATGCATAAGCTTCGAACGAAGCAATGGCATGGGCAGCTTTTCTCTCATCGGTCATCTCCTTGGTTTCAAAGATGCGCTCCATTTTAAGCTTCCATTCAAGGTACTCATCGGGATCACTAGTTCCTTTAAAGGGTGGAATAGTGATCTTGACACTGTTCAAGTTTGAGTCTCGAACACCTCTAGCCTGTTCGGGAAACTCATCTTCTCGATCATCAGCCTCACGCCCAATATTTCTTTCAACATTTGCGCCTCGGCCTCGACCTCGGAAATTTCCACGACCTCAGTGAGCTTTCCTTCGTTGGGCGAATGGCAGCTCACGCTCATATTCGTCCTCGGGAAATTCCTCTTCATCAACCTCCTCGGCAACGGCTCCAAGTTCTCTTTGGGCCTTTGGAGGTGGTATTCTTTCTCCTCGGGGAATGCCCAAGTTTTGATAAGCAGCTTGGGGATTGCCCAAGTTAAGTTCTCTTCGAATTGCTTCACTTGTCAACTGATGTTGTCGTACAAGCTCAGCATACAGCTCAGGTTTCATCGGAGTGGATTGGCTAGTTCCAGCGCCGGACCCATTCATGGCCACGGACGCGCTTCCCTGCTCGAGGAGAGTTACTCGAGCAGTTACTCCTCTTATGTCGGCACTAACGCCTTGTATCGCAGCCATGAGATCGGCTAACGACACCTCGGGCTTCTCAATGCTTTTGCTATCATTTCCAGCCATGGTACCTGCACAAGTCAAAGATCAAACAAATGTTAGGGTTAGAAATCACCTCACACACTCCCTCACCTTTGATGGGTGGCACTCGGGTCCACTCAATTTATGGGTTCGGTTTTTGATCACTCAAGGACTTGTTAACAGTGGCTCGTCTGATTGATCGATCCTCTAAGATCCTTCAAGTTCGACAATAGTCACTGCCTCTTCGGGAAGAGTGAAGTGATGTTCGACTCGATGGAACGGACGCTTTTTAACTGAGCTCGGGGAGTCAAAAGAATTTCTACGAAAGTTGGGACTTCGGTCACCCTTCGCACGAATTCCTATCAGCTTAAAAGAGTTAGTACGACCTCGAGTAGAACAATTACTCAAAAGGTCCAGCAACTAGAATTTTTGACACGAAAGAAAGTGAGAACCTAGGAGAATCTACCCTTTGATTCCCTTTTCGAATCTTCCTCGACCACACCAACTCTTGTCCGTACAAGAGTGGTCCCTCCTTGGTATGGATAGGGTTTTACCTTATCCACTTTCCCTTTTCTCGGCCGATAAAATTTCACCTGGGGTTTTGATGTTTACACTTTACCCCTTCTTCTTCAATGGAACAGTGACCTTTGCTCCGGCGTACGGACAAATCTACTTCGGTTCACTGACCACGAATTTCAACAGATCTGGGTTGCCCTTTCGACTCCGGTTTCAACAGCATCGGAGGAATTCAGTTCAAGTTCTTCGAGCTAAGAACCAGCTCGTTCGAGTCGTACACTGTTACGATTTTGTAACAAGTTTTCCGGTGTACGGACTACGATTTAACTCAGAACTTCGATTTTTAAGCAACAAACAAACCCAAATCACTCAAGAACCACCAATCTTCACCGGTTTCTTCCAAACACAGTGAGGTTCGAGTTTTCAGTCACCATTAAAGCTCAAAACAATCCAAAAATTCACCAAGAAACCCTAGTCACAAAATTAGTACGTTGGGTACTTGTTGGATTCAGAACTCGATGGTGAACAAGAATCAATGGTTGTTTATCCCAAACAACCAACAATCAAACACAATTTTTGAATTTTTTTTTAACACTTTTTTTTCTTTGTAAAATAACAACACCAACAGTAACAAAGTTCAAGAACACGAAAAAGGAAAACAAAGACACACGCACGAAAATAAGGATAACTTGAACAGGATTTGGGGTTGTAGAAACAAGCCCAAACCGTGCTCTGATACCAAGATGGTGCAATGCAAACCCGAAGGAGTTGCTTAGCACAAACGCGGAAGATAAACAACAAAAGATAAAAGATAGAAGCAAGACAAAACTTGCTTCTTTCGAAAGAACAGTGAGGAACCTGTCTCAAAGCTCGATCGAAAGGGATACAAGAATCACCCTAACTATGCAATAATCATCAAGAGAACATTGCCTCTTGCAAACTGAATGATCAAAGAGGAATGTTCAATCGGATTAACCGAAAGCCACAAGTCCATAAAAGCCCTCACAAGGGGTTGCTCACGACGGAGACAAGAAATGTGCTCGGCACTTTCATTAATTCATCAATGTTCAAAACTCGGTACTTACAATGAAAGGAAACAAGGTTTATATAGGAAATATTAAGGGTATTCTAGAAAAAGGGTCACAGGCGACCAATAGAAATAAGCCACGCAGGGCTGAGTTAAATTGTGTTCGGCAGACTTTGACTTCGGTAAGCCTTGGCTTCAGTTCTCAATTGTCTGCTCGAACACACTTGTTGCCTTCGGACGCTCAATTGTCTTCGAGCTCATTGTCCTCGGTCACTTTGCCTTCGGGCTCAAATCTGAAGATAATGCCTTCGATTCTTGATGATAAGACCCAAACCCCCTCAAGACCCTTCACCCGGAGTCAAGCCAAGTTGATCCAAGATGCTCATCTTTACTTGGTATGGAAGGGTATGGAAGAAGGCCCCGAGAGCAACTTGAAGACCATGCTTTGGTGCACCATGGAGGGAGGACCCTCTAGGACACTTGGAGAGGCCCAAGAGACCCAAAATGAGACATCCCAAGGGGCTCCAGAACAAGGCGGAGCGCCTCCCAGCTGAGGCGGGGCGCCTCCCAAAATCCAGAGGCATGAAAGGCTCAGGGCGGACCGCCTCCCAGCCTAGGCGGACCGCCTCCCTCAGATCCAGAGAAGTGAACACTGCTGGGCGGCCGCCTCCCCCTACTAGGCGGACCGCCTACCCCTGTGACCCACATGCGGGATTTTTAATGACTTTTATTTGAACTTCCAACTTTAGCCCTGCGTGGCCTTATTTGTTTTAACCCACTTTGGGGGTATTTTAGACCTTTTATTTACACCTAAGTGAAGCCTATAAATACTTCACTTAGCCTCTTTAAATCATTAGCTAACTTTGATGATTGAACAAACACTTGTGTTGAGAGTTGAACTCTTGGATTGAATGAATGAAACCTTGATGGGACTTGTTCTTCCTCTAGCGGATCTAGATGAATTCCAATCCCCCCCGATCATTCTACTTGCGTGCTCACGTTAGCTCGAGGGTAGTTGCTTAGTGTAGGTGTTCTTGTCATTCTCTCGGGGTGTAACGGAACAAGTTCTCCGTTGCTACTTGAGATTATCGTATGAGCTACGTCTCGCTTTTATCTTTTACTTTTCCGCGTATTGATTCTTATCATCTTGGTATCAGAGCAAGGCTCGGGTTTTGTTTCTACAAACCCCCGACCCTTGATTCTTCGTGCCTAGGTCGATTTCTATCTTAGGTTCTTGTTTGTTGTTATTAAAGGAAGAAAACTACAAAAAAAATTGAAAAATTGAAAATCTAAAAATTTGGTGTAACTTGTTGGTTTGAGTGATTCATGATATGGGTGTTATAGATTCTTGATCGTGATTGAATCCCCATCATTTGGATACCAAAAACACTTGGATTGGAGAAGATTGAAAATCAAAACCCCAAAACCCCTTAAAACCCTTGATGAACTTGTTCTTGATGACTTTTGATTGATTCTTGGGTTGGATTGATATTGGATTGAGATTTGATATTGGGGTTTGATCCTTGTGTGTTTCCCGTTCTTTTGTTACCTTAAACACCCAATTTGGAGTTGTATTGCATGAATTGAAAATTTGAAACCCTATGAAAATTTGAAAATTTTGAAACCCTTGCTTTGAAGAAGATGATCATGGTGGATTGTTTGTTTTCGATTGGGGTTTGATAAAAGTTGTTGGGGTTTGATCTTTGTGACTAATACAACAATTGGGTACCTTTGAATTGCTAAAACAACGCTTGAATAGTTGGATTTGTGGGTGAAAATTCAACAAAACGCGAAGTGAACTGTGCTGAAACACAGCAGGAGGCGGAGCGCCTAACAGAGAGGCGGAGCGCCTCCCACTGGTGAGCTTGCAGGAAATTCTTTGAGGCGGAGCGCCTCCCTGAGAGGGCGGAGCGCCTCTCACCTGCACTTAACCCAGGGCGGACCGCCCACTATCTGAGGCGGGGCGCCTACTTCCTGAAGCTTGGGAATTGGGTAGAAACTTCTAGGATTCCTTGTTTTGTTGTTTGCATTACTTCTAATTGGTACTATTAGAGTATAATCCTACTTGATTAGTACTAATTACTTCGAGCTACTAGGAACATCGTGCCTTAGGAAGGAGACTAGAATTCGAAGAAGATCCGTAGTTCCTTTTGATTCAAGTCCTTTACTTCAAAGTGCCTAGCGTTCATCGAGTCCCGTTAACTCCACTCACCCCGGAGTGTACTTGACTCGTAAATAGTTTGGTTGAGTAGAGGGATTGCTAGTCATCTACGGGAAGCTTTGGAATTACAAGTCGAGTGAAATATCCACCGCCACCCAAAAGAGTGATCCGAGTGAACACAAGTGAGGGAGCGAGTGAGGTGTTTTAACTAACTCTTGTTTCTTTTCTTTGTAGGTACAATGGCCAACGAGGGTCAAGATTTCATCAAGGAGGCCTTGGCTAGCCTTCTTGCCAAGATGGATGTCATGACTCAAAGGATTGAGTCACTTGAAAAGGGTGTCTCGAGTACCCAAGGTGACCAAGGGACCCCGAGTGTCCCAATTGAAAAAGGGACCCCGAGTGTCCAAATTGAGGCCGGAGAAGGCTCGAGTAGCCCTACCTTTACCCCGGAGCAAGTTGTTGAACTTCTCAATCAACAACGGGTAAAGGAAGATCGAGAGAGAATTGAACAAACGGGCATTCCCCGTATTTTGGATAATCCTCCAAGAAACATCCCATTACCAAGGCCCATCCGAAACGTGCAACCTCTTGAGCAAGTAGATGAAGCTCAAGAAGGGGAGGAAGCCGAGTATGATGATGAGGCTTATGGTTATGATGATCACCTTCAACCGAGACGAGGTATGAATTGGGGTCGAAATGTGGATCGGGGTAGAGGCCGAGGTCGAGGGCCACCCTTAGGATATGGAGGAAGGAATGCGAGGAGGGACTATGTTGCTTATGATGATCACTATGGGGGCCAACCGGAGCCGTTCCAAGGGGGTCGTGATAACAACAACAATCTTAATAGTGTGAAGCTCACTATTCCTTCTTTCAAAGGAAGTAGTGACCCGGTGGAGTACATTGGTTGGAAATTGGCTATGGAGCGTATCTTTGACACCAATGCTATGGCCGATGTGAAGAAAACCAAGTATGCAATATCCTCCTTTGAATCTTTTGCTTCTACTTGGTGGGAGTCGGTGAAGAGAAATAGAAGGAGGACGGGAATGGCTATTAACCTTACTTGGGAAGAGTTGCTCCGTGTGATGGATGAGAAGTACTTGACTAACCAATACCGGGTTGAACAACAAAGGCGTCTATATGAATTGAAGCAAGGTTACAAATCGGTTGGTGAATACTTCAATGAATTTGAGCAAATCCGAATGATCCTTGACTTGGATGATGAAGACAATGAGACGGCCATGATCCGTTTCAAAGGGGGCTTGAACCGAGATATAGCTTCACAATTGAAGTTCCACAAATATGATGATCATTACAAGCTATGTGAAGATGCGGTTGAGGCCGAGAAATGGCTCAAAGAGGAGAAATCCCTTCGCTACAAGAGTAGCACTACTACTCCAACAAGCAAACCGAAGGATTGGAAGCCTCCTACTACAAATGCAAGGTTCCCAAGTGCAAGTGGAACAAGTGGTGCAAATGCCACCAAGGATGTGAAGAAGCCGTATGAGAAGAACACATCTAATGTGGGAGGTAACTCTAAAACTCAATTGAATGCTCCTACTTCTTCTTCAATGCAATGCCACAAGTGCAAGGGCTATGGTCACTTTGCTAGGGAATGTCCTACAAAGAGGACCATGATTGTTGTTGGCAATGATGCCTATGAGAAAGAGAGTGAATCGGAAGATGAGAGAGTAGAGAAAGAAGAGGGAGATGAGGGAGTAGAGGAGGATGATTTGCTTGATGACACGGGGGAAGAGGAGGATTTTCATACTTTCTTAGTTGTGAGAAGGAGCCTAGGGGTTATGATTGTGGAAGATAGTGAAACCTTGCAAAGGGAAAATCTATTCCATGCTAGGTGCCGGGTCAAAGATGCCGTTTTCTCTATGATAATTGATTCCGGAAGTTGTGCAAATGTAGTGAGTCAATCACTTGTGTCTCAATTGAAGTTGACGGCCATAAAGCATCCAAAACCTTACCGGCTACAATGGCTAAGCGAATGTGGGGAGCTTAAAGTGGTCAAGCAAGTGATGATTCGATTCAAAATGGGGAGTTATGTAGATGAGCATTTGTTTGACGTTGTGCCCATGCAAGCGTGCCACCTACTCTTAGGGAGGCCTTGGCAATTCGATAGGCAAGTGGTGCATGACGGTCGTGTCAATACTTACACGGTCAAACATGAAGGGAAGAGATATGTACTTAAACCTCTCACTCCTAAGCAAGTGAGTGATGACTACAAGAAAATGAAGGAGTTGAGAGAGGTGGCAAAGGCTAAGTCAATCATTGAGACTAGTCCTTTGTCCAAAAGTGTGGTGGCAATCCCACCAACATCATCTACCGGTGGCATTTGTGCCATGATGTAACCGGGCGAGCTCTTGAAAGGTAATGATGGCACCAAACTTCTCCTATGCCTAGTGCACAAAGGTATGATCCTTAACTCTAATTGTGATTTTTCTTCTAACCCTTTGCCTAGTGTGTTTGAGAATGTTTTGAAGGATTTTGGTGACATGTTCCCGGATGAAATGCCGGATGGATTGCCTCCTTTGAGGGGCATTGAGCATCAAATAGACTTTGTCCCGGGATCCCAAATCCCGAACAAACCGGCCTATAGGAGCAACCCGGAGGATACAAGGGAGTTGCAAAAGCAAGTTGATGAATTGCTCACTAAAGGTTTGGTAAGGGAAAGTTTGAGTCCTTGTGCCGTGCCCGTGATCCTTGTTCCCAAAAAGGACGGCACTTGGAGAATGTGTGTTGATTGTCGGGCCGTGAACAAAATAACGGTAAAGTACCGTCATCCTATTCCCCGACTTGATGATATGTTAGATGAATTGAGCGGCTCATGTGTGTTTAGCAAAATTGACCTTAAGTCCGGCTACCATCAAATCCGGATGAAACCGGGTGATGAATGGAAAACCGCATTTAAGACCAAATTTGGTCTCTATGAATGGTTGGTGATGCCCTTTGGGCTCTCCAATGCACCTAGTACCTTCATGAGGCTAATGAACCATGTTCTAAAGCCATTCATCAACAAGTTTGTGGTCGTCTATTTTGACGATATATTGATCTATAGCAAATCAATAGACGACCATGTTGAACACCTTAGGCTAGTGCTTGAAAAGTTGAGAGCCGAAAAGCTCTATGCTAATTTTAAAAAGTGTGCCTTTGGTGTTGAAAAGGTGGTCTTTCTTGGGTTTGTTGTGAGTGCCCAAGGAGTGGAGGTGGATGAGTCTAAGGTAGAGGCCATACGTGATTGGCCTACTCCTACTACCGTGACTCAAGTGAGGAGCTTTCATGGTCTCGCAAGCTTTTATAGGCGATTTGTGAAGGACTTTAGCTCCATTGCCGCTCCACTCACCGAATTGGTGAAGAAGGACCAACCGTTTGTTTGGGGAGAACCTCAAGAGAAGGCCTTCCTTGAGTTGAAAAGTAGGTTGAGTACCGCCCCGCTATTGCAATTGCCCGACTTCGGGAAGGCATTTGAGGTTGAGTGTGATGCCTCGGGGGTGGGAATTGGTGGTGTATTAATGCAAGATAGCAAACCCATCGCCTACTTTAGTGAAAAGTTGAAAGGGGCCTCCTTGAATTATTCGACATATGACAAGGAGTTGTATGCCCTTGTGAGAGCCCTTGCCCATTGGCAACACTATCTTTGGCCTCGTGAGTTTGTAATCAAGAGTGATCATGAGTCACTCAAGCATTTGAGAGGCCAAGAGAAGCTCAATAAGAGACATGCCAAGTTGGTTGAATTCATTGAGTCTTTTCCCTATGTGATCCAATACAAGAAAGGGAAAGACAATGTCGTGGCGGATGCGCTTTCAAGAAAGTTTGCTCTAGCCACCACTCTCACCTCTAAGCTCATGGGTTTTGAGAGCATTAAGTTGATGTATGCTCATGACCCGAAGCTAAAGAGTGTCCATGACACTCTAGAGAAAGGGGAGAGAGTTGACAAATACCAATGGGTTAATGGTTATATCTTCAAAAATGGTAGAGTGTGCATTCCGTAGTCCTCTTGGAGAGAGTTGCTTGTGCATGAAGCACATTGCGGGGGACTCATGGGACATTTTGGCACAAGAAAGACTTTGGCCATTCTTCAAGAACAATTCTATTGGCCAAAGATGAGGGTGCATGTGGAAAAGTTTTGCGCTAATTGCCTTGAGTGCAAGCGAGCCAAATCTAAAGCCCACCCTCATGGGTTGTATACCCCTCTCCCCGTACCTACTAGTCCGTGGTTGGATATCTCAATGGATTTTGTGATGGGATTACCAAGGACTAGAGGGGGCCATGATAGCATTTATGTTGTTGTGGATAGGTTCTCCAAAATGGCTCATTTCATTCCATGCAAGAAATGTGATGATGCACAACATGTGGCAACTTTGTTTATTGAAAATGTTTTGAAGTTGCATGGTGTGCCTCAAACCATAGTGAGTGATAGGGACACTAAGTTCCTAAGTCATTTTTGGAGGTGTTTATGGGGTGCTTTAAGCACCAAGCTCTTGTTCTCCACGTCCCACCACCCCCAAACCGATGGGCAAACGGAAGTGGTAAACCGAACCTTGGGAGCTCTTCTTAGAGCCATGACTCGAGGTAAGGCCGGGACTTGGATTGATCGTCTACCTCTTATGGAGTTTGCCTACAATCGCACATTGCATAGCATGATAGGCATGACTCCATTCGAGTGTGTTTATGGATTTAACCCCTTGATTCCCCTTGATCTAACTCCTTTGCCAAGGGAAATGGTTGTTAATTTTGAAGGTAAAGCTAGAGCCAAGGCTTTGGTTGAGCTCCATGCAAAGGCGAAGAAGAACTTGGAGGAAACTTATGCTAAGGTTGCCTCCAAGAAAAACAAAGGCCGCAAGAAGGTGGAACTCAAGAAGGGTGACTATGTTTGGGTGCACTTCCGGAAAGAAAGGTTTCCAAACCTAAGGAAAGGGAAGTTGGCACCCCGGGGAGATGGACCATTCCAAGTGCTCTCGAAGATAAACAACAATGCCTACGTGGTCGACTTGCCAAGTGAGTATCAAGTTTCTAATACTTTCAATGTTTGTGACTTGGTTCCTTTGGATGTAGGTAATGAAGAGGTCGTGCATGATGATGAAGAGGGTGTAGGTTATGCTTCGATTTCGAGGACGAAATCCTCTCAAGAAGGGGAGGATGATAAGACCCAAACCCCCTCAAGACCCTTCACCCGGAGTCAAGCCAAGTTGATCCAAGATGCTCATCTTTACTTGGTATGGAAGGGTATGGAAGAAGGCCCCGAGAGCAACTTGAAAACCATGCTTTGGTGCACCATGGAGGGAGGACCCTCTAGGACACTTGGAGAGGCCCAAGAGACCCAAAATGAGACATCCCAAGGGGCTCCAGAACAAGGCGGAGCGCCTCCCAGCTGAGGCGGGGCGCCTCCCAAAATCCAGAGGCATGAAAGGCTCAGGGCGGACCGCCTCCCAGCCTAGGCGGACCGCCTCCCTCAGATCCAGAGAAGTGAACACTGCTGGGCGGCCGCCTCCCCCTACTAGGCGGACCGCCTACCCCTGTGACCCACATGCGGGATTTTTAATGACTTTTATTTGAACTTCCAACTTTAGCCCTGCGTGGCCTTATTTGTTTTAACCCACTTTGGGGGTATTTTAGACCTTTTATTTAGACCTAAGTGAAGCCTATAAATACTTCACTTAGCCTCTTTAAATCATTAGCTAACTTTGATGATTGAACAAACACTTGTGTTGAGAGTTGAACTCTTGGATTGAATGAATGAAACCTTGATGGGACTTGTTCTTCCTCTAGCGGATCTAGATGAATTCCAATCCCCCCCGATCATTCCACTTGCGTGCTCACGTTAGCTCGAGGGTAGTTGCTTAGTGTAGGTGTTCTTGTCATTCTCTCGGGGTGTAACGGAACAAGTTCTCCGTTGCTACTTGAGATTATCGTACGAGCTACGTCTCGCTTTTATCTTTTACTTTTCCGCGTATTGATTCTTATCACTTGAGCTCGGCCACTCAGCTTCAGAGAAATTGTTTTCCTTCGGCCAGGCTAAGTGAACGTGCACATCGTGCAGCAGCTTGGCTTGGCTTCTTGTCATCGGTCTCCTCGGTGGATCGATCACTTGATCAGCACGTGGTCGGGCTGCATCAGTTTGTTCCTTGTTGTATTCCCGTCGTTTTGATACCCATATCTCGTGTTTTGGTGTTACGATTCAAAAATTTCGAAAATCAAAATCCAAAAGTTTGAAAATTCTTGAAAACGCTTCGATCTTGAATCGAAGCTTGTTGTTGTTGTTTGTTTGGAGTTGAAAACTACTGGGGATTGGTTGTTATAGTTGTATACACCTTTGGGTATCGTTGGTTTTGTGTTTCGGGTTGAAATCGAGCCAAAAATTTGGCCAAAAACCCATTTTTTTTAGCTGCTGTGTAAGTGCAGGGATTAACCCTTCACGATCGCGAAGAGCTCAATAATTTTTTGAAAAAAATAACCCTTCGCGATCGCGCGCGTCTGGTCGCGACAGCGAAGAACAAAAAAATTTCAAAAATTCCAGTTTTGGGACAGAACGTTCGCAACGGCTTCCGAACAGTTTCCAAACATCATGACTCCAATTGGACCATTAAATATGATTAGTTTGTAGATCACAAACAAAATTTCATCCGATTCCAAATCCATTTAGTGCCAATTCGAGTCGAATCTTTTGTGTCCCGTATTAGGTATTCGTGCGTAGAGGAGATTAGAATTCAAAAAAGAGTCGTAGAACTCCTTTTGGCCTCAAGTGCGCACTTTAAATAGCCGTCCGTACATCGAGTCTCATTAATTCCACTCCGAACTCTAACTTGGACATGCTAGTTGTGATTACCTTGGTTCCCAAGTTGATAAGGCCTCGCTCTTGAGTGTTCATATATTGAGTGATACACGTTAGGGAGTGACTTTTAGGAGGTTTTGTTCTTTGGCGATTGCAACAATGTCGGATGTTGATTGTGGGGATTATGACTCATGCGGGGATGATGCGAGTTGCTATGACTCGTATGGTGATGATGGAGACTATGGTTCCTACGAGGGTGATGATGGCCATTACTATGATGATGGAAACCATGGCTCCTATGTTGATGAAACGGTTCACTATGATGATCGTGAGGTTGAAGAAGACTATGAAGCTTGTGATGATGAAGTTGATGAATCTAATGCTTCAAGTCAAGAATACGAAGATGGTGACGCTTCAAGGTACAATGATTCTACTTACTCTTCTTGTGACGATTATGAAAATGTTGGTAGTGACATAGATAGAGTTGATGATGATATTGATTATAGAAATTGTTCATATGCATCTTCTCTTGGTGTTGCTTGTGGAGTACAAGGGAGTAGTAGAGGACCTTCCACTAGTATGGGAGGTGGTGGTGGTTGTTCCATGGGAAATGGGAGGTTTGCATCTTCTAGTTCCCATGAGAAGGGTGGACGGAGAAATGGTGTTGCTCTTACCATTACGGGGGTGCATTGCTCTAGTAGTGGTGGTAGGAGTGGTCCTACGGGCTATGGAACCAAGGCGAGAGGCAATTATGGGTTCCATAGTGGTACTCCTTCCTCGACTTTCAACAACACTTCTAATGTTGGAAGAGTGACGGGAAGTGGAGGATATTCTAGTGGTGTTGCCACTAGTGGAGGGATAAGGAAAACCCGAGTTGATGGTAATGCTAGTCTTGGGCATTCAAGCTCTTCTTTGGATGTGCCTATACGAAACTTGGGTAGAAGTAGGTTTGTTGTTGGGGTAAATGTAGTTGATGGAAACTTGCTCCAAATTGGTGAATCTGATGCCAATTGCATTAACCCTTCTTTAGTTGCTAGACTAAGGATCCCATGCCATGCTTTAAAGTATCCCTATGAGTACAAAGGAGTTTGGGTTTGCAAGGAGGCACGGGTACTCATATCTCATAACGGTTACAACGAGTATGTTTGGTGTGACGTGTATCCCGCACCAAATATGGGTGTTTGGCTAGGTGATCCATGGTTGCACAACAAGGAGGTTCACTATGATGCTAAGCGGGATATATATCTAGTGGCCACGGGTCAAGGGGTTTATGAGTTTGCACCTTACGGCAGATGGGGAAAGATGTCCGTTGAAATGCAAGCTAGGATCATACAAAGGAGAAGGGAGCGAGAACGTCATTATATGGGCAACAATGTGCAAACAAGAAGTCCTAAAATCACAAGCAATGGTGGGACTAGTTCTACAAAAGAGTTGACAAATGTCAACAAGGTGAGCCCGAAGCCACTTCCAAGGCCGAGTGGTTCACCAACAAAGAAAAAGGAGACATCATGTGATGAGTCTCCTAGTCCTATATTCCGGGTTGACGTGAAAAGTCCACCTACTCCGGCTATGGGCATTCTTGGGCCTCGTCCCAATTCGCCCGAATTTGAGAGACAAAAAATTGAGAGGAGTAAGGGAGCGACCGGTGACAACTCTCGAGTGGAAAAAGAAGAGGTTGTGTTGAGTGATGTGAGTGAGTTGTCGCCACCCGAATCTACACCCGACCTTGAAAGAAAAATAAGGGAAAAGAAAGAGGGAAAAAGAAAAAATGAGAGTGAGGACACCCCTTATTCTAACCTTAACCCTTTATCTATTTCTTCTACTTGTTTGAGTACTTGTGTAGGTATTCTTGGAGGCAAACCGATGGAGCCTCAACCATGTTCCGAGATGGAAAGACAAGGTGAAGGAGAAGCCAAATGTGAGCTACGAGGTGTAGGAACTACCCATGATGCTTCAAGTACATTGAGTGAGCCCGTGCGCGACTCAAAGGTATGTGATAGTTCTTCTTCCCTTAAGCATGAAACTTCCTTGCCTTGTGGGCTTGTATGTGAAAACTCTATGCTAGTTGATGATTTGCATGAATACAATGTGTTTGCAACTAGTGTAGAACCTTCGGGTCAACTTGTGTGTGAAAATGAACCACTAGTTGAGAGGGTTGAAAAGTCACATCATGATGTGAGCTCGATTTTCATTGAACCTCTCTTTAGTGAAAATATTGAAGTTGACCTTGTGTGTGAACCTTGTTATGACACCCCACCCATATTTGATAAAGGAGAAGACGAATTGCATGATGATCTTATTCTTCCCTTTGATTGCTTAATTGATAGCGGTGGTTCCTTGTGTCGTAGTGAGGGTGGATTTGACCTTGAGGAGTCTCTTGAGTGTGAGATGGATCGATTTATTTTTGATGACTCCTTGAGTTAGAGTGAAGGACCTAGTCTTGATTCTATGCTTTTATGTAACCATGAATTTGAGGTGCATGCCTTTACATTTCTATTGTTTGAAGGCAATCTCATTTGTGGTGGTGAATTGTATCGGACTAGGGTCGGTAATAGAGTCGAACCTCCATGGTTTGTCAAGTTAGGCTCTATGGATGTGTTACACCCCGTATGTCTAACGTGACGTATATCATTCTAATGACATGTTAAGAATGATTTAAGTGAGTTTAATGTCATAATATTACCATATAAGATGTTTATATATTGAATATAAAGTTTAGGAAAAGTCGGATTTAAGTTGCGGAAAAACCGACTATGGAATTGCCTTGTAACGGAGCTTTTTCAGCAATTAATTTCATGTGTTATATGAAGTCTTTTGGGGACATATGATATACCAAATTGAAGGTCTTGGAGTTTAGTTTCCAACACTTTTGACGGTTTCTTCATACAATGTTTGAATAAAAAGATATGAGCGTCAGAAATCAGGCTAGAAAAAGGGCCATAAGCGCAAAAGAGGACTAAAACTGAAATGTTTCAAGTATAAAAGGAAATTTTCCTCTCATATCTCGTCACTTCCAGAAAAATAAAGATAGAGACAGTGTGTTCTTTATGGTTTAAGCCATTTTGATGGTTTTTAAGAAAGAACATTGATCTTAGCTCGAAATTGAAGACAGATTGCGTCAAAACGCTCTACGCGATTAGGGTAACATTATGCTACCTTCAATTTCGTCTATAGTTTGAGTTTTAGAATTACTTCATAGCTAAGTAAAGTATCTAAATTCTATTTTATAGCTTGTTTAAGCTTTAGAAGGTGTGGAATTCAAAGAAAACGAAGTTTAGAAGCTAGAAACATCAAAGGTATGTAAGGCTAAACCTTTCTTTTGGCAAGGCATGTATCTTTTAGATTTTGAAGCTTTTATTAGTTTCAAACTTAGTTTTTCTTATGAGAAACTTGTATGGTACCAAGGATACCTTGTATATATTTAATTTGGTACTAAAATCCAAGGTGAAAGACGTCCAAATCAGAAAGGCAAAACGTTTCAAAATCCGGAAAATTGTTTTGAACTTTGGACAGTTGTTAGTATATTGATCATAACTCCTTATACAAAATTGATATTAAGATGATTTAAGAATCTCCAGAATCCTAATACATATATCTACAACTTTCATGAAGACCATGAGGTCTATAACTTTTATCTGTACCCTCAAAACTATGATGCAATACAGGACGCTGGTACTGTCTAGAAATTCTGTACATCCGTGGAATTGTTACGCCACTCTCATCTTGTTATCCAGTTAATTTGTTTATGTTATCAGTTTATCCGGGTATCCATTCCCATGTATAATATAGTGCTGGTTCTGTTTTGCGGATCATCCAGTTTCAGTGGAAACTCTGCCGAAATTTTTATAAAAATCAAAGAGTTAGACAAATTCTAAGTTTCAGGTTGTGTCTACAATTCCATCCAGAGTTTTCTTATCATTCCTTTGAGTCCATATATATTGTTGCCACATGTGTTATGCCTCATACATGCTTATGCTTATATTGTGATCATGTTATGTGTGATTTGGAGTCCCCCATAGAGGTTGGACATTGGACACACAGTCCGGTCGCGTGTGATACTACCCGTCTGGGGGATACAGCCCCTCTGGTTCAGGCGGGAGTTGAAACACCTAGTGTGACCGGGTGTCATTCACACACTCTGACCAGAGAGACTAGATATTACTGGCTGGGGGGGATATAGCCCATAACACCCACCAGGTTTGTTATATACGCGTATATAGCCACATTATGCACTGCATGATTATACATGAGGCTAGTTCCAGTTTTCAGTTACCTGATTTGGGGGGATACAGCCCATAACGCCAGACAGGTACTAGTTCAGATGTTCAGTTACCTGATTTGGGGGGATATAGCCCATAACACCAGACAGGTACCAGTTCAGATAACAGTTCAGCTTTAGCTCGGTACCAGTTATCAGTTCTCAGTTATCAGCCACCAGTTCTTAGCGTCAGTATCAGTTGACAGTTATCAGTTCTCAATTATCAGCCACCAGTTCTTAGCGTTAGTATCAGTTGACAGTTATCAGTTCCAGTTTCTAGTAATCAGCTATCAGTCATATTACAGTTCTTTATCAGTATAGTTCAGCTCAATCTTCAGGTTCAGATTCAGCTAGACTTCAGCTTATATTCATATCATGTTTCGTACGTTCTTCAGATTTCCAGCTATATTGCTATGCTCCAGCTCATGTTTACATATTTATATTCCAGCCTACAGTTTCATTCAGCTATGACATATTATATGCTCATGCCTTACATACTTGGTACATATCGTACTCACGCCCTTTTCTGGGGCGCTGCGTTTCATGCCGCGCAGGTGCAGATAGATCAATGCTTGGACCACGTTAGTAGGCCATCGATCAGCTATTGGAGTCACTCCGCTTACTCCCGGAGTTACTTATCTTTTGGTATGTATACAGTCAGCCAGTTTGGGTATGGCGGGGTCTTGTCCCGTCCTTTGTATATTCAGTTCAGCACTCTTAGAGGCCTGTAGATATGTCCCTGTGCGGTGCAGTCAGTATGTTATGTATGTCAGCTTATGTTAGCCTTGTCAGCTATTTGCATTGCATACTCCTTATCAGCTAGGTTTATGCTTATTCTGTTTATCAGTTATAATGGTTAGCATATTATCAGTAGGATTAGTGATGATCGATACTTAGTGTTGGTCATTCGTCGCGGCCCTAAGTTGGGTCGTGACAAAAGTGGTATCAGAGCAGTTCAGTCCTAGGGTGTCTACAGGCCGTGTCTAGTAGAGTCTTGTTTAGGAGTATGTTGCGCGCCATACTTTTGAACAGGAGGCTACAAGGCACTTCAGGACAGTTGTCTTTCTTTCTTCTCTAGATCGTGCGATAGAGCCATGATTATAGAATTCAGCCCTCTAACAATAGTAATTTCAGCAAAGCGATGCCACCAAAGAAACTAACAGCTGCCCAGAAGGGCAAGGTTATTGCCGGCCAGGGTATTAGTAGAGTGCCACCTAAGGTGGATGAGAGTGAGGAGTCCAGACCTGAGGCTCCATCCGAGGCCTCACAGATCCTATCAGTTCAGGGTAATATTAGAGGTACTGCAGCTACTATACCTCCACCTTATCAGCCTGATAGTCAGGGGCAGGAAATGAGGGATGCCATCAGATTATCGACCAGTGTTGTAGTTGCTCAGACTAGACAACACAGTGCAGATGCCCAGGGAGATGTTGGATCCAGAATCAATGATTTTATCAGGCTAGAGCCTACAGTCTTTACTGGATCCCGTACAGGAGAAGACCCTCAGGATTTTCTATTGAGGATAGCCAGAGTGTTGAGGGTTATGCACGTGTCAGACACAGAGTCAGTAGAGTTGGCTGCATTCAGATTGCATGACCTAGCAGCAGGGTGGTATCAGACATGGGAGCTATCTAGAGGGTCAGATGTTACTCCGGCGACTTGGAAGGAATTCTCAGATGCCTTCCTTTATCAGTATATGCCTATAGAGACATAGGGAGCCCGTGCTAATCAGTTCCTGACCTTGAGACAGGGAATTTTGAGTGTAAAAGAGTATAATTATTGCTTTAGTTCTTTAGCATGGTTTGCCCCTACGGTGGTAGTGAGTATGGAGGATAGAATTCACAGGTATATAGTGGGACTAGCTCCACACCTAGTGAACGAGCGTATGACAGTTGCTATGCAGTCATGTATGAACATAACATTCAGGTATTTGCTTTGTTACTTGAGGAGAGGAAGCAGAAATAGAGAGCCAACAGGGATAAAGCGCTAGACAAGAGGGGCAGATTTTCTGGTTCGTTTGGAGAGACGTCTGGAGCGAGTAGATAGCAGAGTGTTAGACAACCACCAGCTAGTATACCTCCAGAGTCCCGTGGCTTGAGATCTGATAGACTTCCTCAGTCTAGATCTAGTCACACATCACTGACTTCAAGATTAAAGTGTCGTGGTACTTCTATACCGGCCAGTCAGACATATCCCAGATGTTCGGATTGTGGTAGACGCCACTTGGGTCCATGTCAGTTAGGAGTTGATACTTGTTATATTTGTCGCGAGGCAGCTATTTTATGAAAGGTTTCCCGCCTAGGGGTGGCAGTTGTACAGCCCAGCCAGCTAGATCACCAGTTGCTTGCTCTGCATCAGCACGCCATCAGGGGCATGTTCTTCAGGATGGCACCTGTATAACAGAAAGAATTTAAGGAGCAATTGAAGGATTTGTTAGATAAAGGCCTCATCAGACCCAGCATTTCCCCGTGGGGAGCCTCGATACTATTTGTAAAAAAAGAAAGATGACTCTCTACGCATGTGCATAGATTACAGACAGCTGAATAAAGTCATTATTAAGAATAAATACTCTCTGCCCAGGATTGATGTCTAGTTTGACAAGCTCCAGGGTGCCAAGTGCTTCTCGAATATAGATTTGCGATCAGGCTACCATTAGGTTAGAGTTAGAAAATCTGATATACCTAAGACTGCATTCAGGACTAGGAATGGCCATTATGAGTTTTTAGTGATGTTGTTTGGACTCACTAATGCCTTTGCAGTATTTATGGATCTAATGGACAGCGTATTCAGGCCTTATTTAGATTTATTTGTGATTATATTTATTGATGATATTCTCATCTATTCAAAGTCTGAATCAGAGCATGCAGAGCACCTACGCACAGTATTGGGTACTCATCGGGACCAACAATTAGATGCTAAGTTCTCAAAGTGTAAATTCTAGATAGATTCAGTGGCATTTCTTGGCCACATAGTTTCAGCATAAAGAATTAAAATAGATGACCAGAAGATCTAGGCTGTGAAGAATTGGCCCATGCCTATGATGCCAACTGAAGTACGTAGTTTTCTGGGTTTGGCAGGTTATTACAGAAAGTTTATAGAGGGTTTTTCCTCCATTGCAGCTCCACTGACCAAATTGACAAAGAAATCAGCTAAATTTGATTGGTCTGATTCTTGCGAGCACAACTTCCAAGAACTAAAGAACAGGTTGATAACAGCTCCAGTACTTACACTTCCAGAGGGATCTGAGGGCTATGTCATTTACTGTGATGCTTCTCGAATTGGTCTTCGTTGTGTTTGATGCAGCATGGAAGAGTAATTGCTTATGCTTCTAGGCAGCTGAAAAAGCACGATCAGAACTACCTCATCCATGATCTTGAGCTTTCAGCAGTCATTCATGCATTGAAGATTTGAAGACATTATTTTTACGGTGTTCATGTTGATATTTATACGGATCACAAGAGCCTCCAGTATATTTAAGCAAAAGGAGCTAACCCTATGATAGAGGCGGTGGCTAGAGTTGCTGAAGGACTATGACATGGACATTCTTTATCATCCGGGTAAAGCGAACGTTGTTGCTGATTCCCTTAGTCGTAAGCCTATGGGTAGTCTATCTTATTTACAACCAGAGAAAATAAAGTTAGCTCATACGCTCTACCAGTTGGCCAGCATGGATGTCAGATTAATAGATTCAGAGGACGCAAGAGTTACAGTTCAGAACGCAACCACTACTTGCCTAGTGACATAAGTAAAGCAGCGCCAGTATGAGGATCCAGTTCTAGTTCAATACAGGCAGATAGCCAGAAGAAAACCAAAATTATTATATAGGTTACTAGTGACGGGGTTCTTATATATAAAGATAGACTTTGTGTTCCTGATGTTGCAGATTTATGTGGACAGATTATGACAGATGCACATTATTCCAGATACACTGTTCATCCTAATTTGACTAAGATTTACCATGATCTTAAGCAGATTTATTGTTGAGACGAAATGAAGCGTGACATAGCAGAATTTGTGGCTCAGTGTGCTAACTGCCAGCAGGTTAAAGTCGAGCAAAAAAAAAAAAAAAAAAAACTAGTGGCTTGTTACAGGAAGTCGAGATTCCATCATAGAAATGGGAAGCAGTGAATATGGACTTCATTACAGGCTTTCCCCGTATGCGGAGCAGATATGACTCTATTTGGGTTATAGTTGACAGGCTTACTAAATGAGCTCATTTCTTTCCTGTTAGAACTACATATACAACAGAGGATTATGCCAGACTTTATATCAGAGAGATAGTGTGCCTACATGGTATTCCAGTATTTATTATTTCAGACGGGGGCGCACCAGTTTACAGCTAATTTCTATAGATCGTTCCAGACAGGTTTAGGGACACAGGTGTATGTGAGTACAGTATTTCATCCATAGACAGACAGACAGGCTGAGCGGACCATTCAGACATTAGAAAATATGCTTAGAGCTTACGTGTTAGATTTTAGAGGCAGCTGGAATGGTCACCTACTGTTGATAGAGTTTGCATATAATAATAGCTATCATTCTAACATACAGATGGTGCCATATGAAGCTTTGCATGGGCACAAATGCAGGTTTTCTATATGATGGTTCAAGGTTGGCGAGTCTCAATTGATAGGTCCAGATTTAATCCAACAAGTAATTGATAAAGTCAAGTTGATCAGGGAAATATTATAAGCAGTGCAGAGCAGACAGAAGTCCTATGCAGATAATCGACATTGAGATTTAGAATTTCATATTGGCGATTAGGTATTCCTGAAAGTATCACCTATGAAAGGCGTTATGAGATTTGGAAAGAAGGGAAAGCTTAGCCCTAGATTTATTTGTCCATATCAGATTATCAGGCAAGTTGGGCGTGTAGTCTACGAGTTAGACCTTCAAGCAGACCTTCAGGAGGTACATCCAGTATTCCATGTTTCCATGCTCAGAAAATGTGTCAGAGATCCTTCTAGAGTTGTACCAGTAGAGGATGTACAGATTACATAACAGTTGACTAATAAGGAGGTGCCAGTTGCAATTTAAAGAAGCAGATTCGTCGAGTAAGGACGAAAGACATTCCTTTAGTTAAGATGCTATATCAAAGCAATAATATAGAAGAAATAACTTGGGAAGCTGAAAATGACATGCGGGCCAAATATACACATCTCTTCATTACTTCGAGTATGTAACAGATCGTTGCTTAATGCTTCTACATACTTCATTTAACATTCGAGGACGAATGTTCCAAACGGGGGAAGATTGTTACACCCCGTATGTCTAACGTGACGTATATCATTCTAATGACATGTTAAGAATGATTTAAGTGAGTTTAATGTCATAATATTACCATATAAGATGTTTATATATTGAATATAAAGTTTAGGAAAAGTCGGATTTAAGTTGCGGAAAAACCGACTAAGGAATTGCCTTGTAACGGAGCTTTTTCAGCAATTAATTTCATGTGTTATATGAAGTCTTTTGGGGACATATGATATACCAAATTGAAGGTCTTGGAGTTTAGTTTCCAACACTTTTGACGGTTTCTTCATACAATGTTTGAATAAAAAGATATGAGCGTCAGAAATCAGGCTAGAAAAAGGGCCATAAGCGCAAAAGAGGACTAAAACTGAAATGTTTCAAGTATAAAAGGAAATTTTCCTCTCATATCTCGTCACTTCCAGAAAAATAAAGATAGAGACAGTGTGTTCTATATGGTTTAAGCCATTTTGATGGTTTTTAAGAAAGAACATTGATCTTAGCTCGAAATTGAAGACAGATTGCGTCAAAACGCTCTACGCGATTAGGGTAACATTATGCTACCTTCAATTTCGTCTATAGTTTGAGTTTTAGAATTACTTCATAGCTAAGTAAAGTATCTAAATTCTATTTTATAGCTTGTTTAAGCTTTAGAAGGTGTGGAATTCAAAGGAAACGAAGTTTAGAAGCTAGAAACATCAAAGGTATGTAAGGCTAAACCTTTCTTTTGGCAAGGCATGTATCTTTTAGATTTTGAAGCTTTTATTAGTTTCAAACTTAGTTTTTCTTATGAGAAACTTGTATGGTACCAAGGAAACCTTGTATATATTTAATTTGGTACTAAAATCCAAGGTGAAAGACGTCCAAATCAGAAAGGCAAAACGTTTCAAAATCTGGAAAATTGTTTTGAACTTTGGACAGTTGTTAGTATATTGATCATAACTCCTTATACAAAATTGATATTAAGATGATTTAAGAATCTCCAGAATCCTAATACATATATCTACAACTTTCATGAAGACCATGAGGTCTATAACTTTTATCTGTACCCTCAAAACTATGATGCAATACAGGACGCTGGTACTGTCTAGAAATTCTGTACATCCGTGGAATTGTTACGCCACTCTCATCTTGTTATCCAGTTAATTTGTTTATGTTATCAGTTTATCCGGGTATCCATTCCCATGTATAATATAGTGCTGGTTCTGTTTTGCGGATCATCCAGTTTCAGTGGAAACTCTGCCGAAATTTTTATAAAAATCAAAGAGTTAGACAAATTCTAAGTTTCAGGTTGTGTCTACAATTCCATCCAGAGTTTTCTTATCATTCCTTTGAGTCCATATATATTGTTGCCACATGTGTTATGCCTCATACATGCTTATGCTTATATTGTGATCATGTTATGTGTGATTTGGAGTCCCCCATAGAGGTTGGACATTGGACACACAGTCCGGTCGCGTGTGATACTACCCGTCTGGGGGATACAGCCCCTCTGGTTCAGGCGGGAGTTGAAACACCTAGTGTGACCGGGTGTCATTCACACACTCTGACCAGAGAGACTAGATATTACTGGCTGGGGGGGATATAGCCCATAACACCCACCAGGTTTGTTATATACGCGTATATAGCCACATTATGCACTGCATGATTATACATGAGGCTAGTTCCAGTTTTCAGTTACCTGATTTGGGGGGATACAGCCCATAACGCCAGACAGGTACTAGTTCAGATGTTCAGTTACCTGATTTGGGGGGATATAGCCCATAACACCAGACAGGTACCAGTTCAGATAACAGTTCAGCTTTAACTCGGTACCAGTTATCAGTTCTCAGTTATCAGCCACCAGTTCTTAGCGTCAGTATCAGTTGACAGTTATCAGTTCTCAATTATCAGCCACCAGTTCTTAGCGTCAGTATCAGTTGACAGTTATCAGTTCCAGTTTCTAGTAATCAGCTATCAGTCATATTACAGTTCTTTATCAGTATAGTTCAGCTCAATCTTCAGGTTCAGATTCAGCTAGACTTCAGCTTATATTCATATCATGTTTAGTACGTTCTTCAGATTTCCAGCTATATTGCTATGCTCCAGCTCATGTTTACATATTTATATTCCAGCCTACAGTTTCATTCAGCTATGACATATTATATGCTCATGCCTTACATACTTGGTACATATCGTACTCACGCCCTTTTCTGGGGCGCTGCGTTTCATGCCGCGCAGGTGCAGATAGATCAATGCTTGGACCACGTTAGTAGGCCATCGATCAGCTATTGGAGTCACTCCGCTTACTCCCGGAGTTACTTATCTTTTGGTATGTATACAGTCAGCCAGTTTGGGTATGGCGGGGTCTTGTCCCGTCCTTTGTATATTCAGTTCAGCACTCTTAGAGGCCTGTAGATATGTCCCTGTGCGGTGCAGTCAGTATGTTATGTATGTCAGCTTATGTTAGCCTTGTCAGCTATTTGCATTGCATACTCCTTATCAGCTAGGTTTATGCTTATTCTGTTTATCAGTTATAATGGTTAGCATATTATCAGTAGGATTAGTGATGATCGATACTTAGTGTTGGTCATTCGTCGCGGCCCTAAGTTGGGTCGTGACAAAAGTGGTATCAGAGCAGTTCAGTCCTAGGGTGTCTACAGGCCGTGTCTAGTAGAGTCTTGTTTAGGAGTATGTTGCGCGCCATACTTTTGAACAGGAGGCTACAAGGCACTTCAGGACAGTTGTCTTTCTTTCTTCTCTAGATCGTGCGATAGAGCCATGATTATAGAATTCAGCCCTCTAACAATAGTAATTTCAGCAAAGCGATGCCACCAAAGAAACTAACAGCTGCCCAGAAGGGCAAGGTTATTGCCGGCCAGGGTATTAGTAGAGTGCCACCTAAGGTGGATGAGAGTGAGGAGTCCAGACCTGAGGCTCCATCCGAGGCCTCACAGATCCTATCAGTTCAGGGTAATATTAGAGGTACTGCAGCTACTATACCTCCACCTTATCAGCCTGATAGTCAGGGGCAGGAAATGAGGGATGCCATCAGATTATCGACCAGTGTTGTAGTTGCTCAGACTAGACAACACAGTGCAGATGCCCAGGGAGATGTTGGATCCAGGATCAATGATTTTATCAGGCTAGAGCCTACAGTCTTTACTGGATCCCGTACAGGAGAAGACCCTCAGGATTTTCTATTGAGGATAGCCAGAGTGTTGAGGGTTATGCACGTGTCAGACACAGAATCAGTAGAGTTGGCTGCATTCAGATTGCATGACCTAGCAGCAGGGTGGTATCAGACATGGGAGCTATCTAGAGGGTCAGATGTTACTCCGGCGACTTGGAAGGAATTCTCAGATGCCTTCCTTTATCAGTATATGCCTATAGAGACATAGGGAGCCCGTGCTAATCAGTTCCTGACCTTGAGACAGGGACTTTTGAGTGTAAAAGAGTATAATTATTGCTTTAGTTCTTTAGCATGGTTTGCCCCTACGGTGGTAGTGAGTATGGAGGATAGAATTCACAGGTATATAGTGGGACTAGCTCCACACCTAGTGAACGAGCGTATGACAGTTGCTATGCAGTCATGTATGAACATAACATTCAGGTATTTGCTTTGTTACTTGAGGAGAGGAAGCAGAAATAGAGAGCCAACAGGGATAAAGCGCTAGACAAGAGGGGCAGATTTTCTGGTTCGTTTGGAGAGACGTCTGGAGCGAGTAGATAGCAGAGTGTTAGACAACCACCAGCTAGTATACCTCCAGAGTCCCGTGGCTTGAGATCTGATAGACTTCCTCAGTCTAGATCTAGTCACACATCACTGACTTCAAGATTAAAGTGTCGTGGTACTTCTATACCGGCCAGTCAGACATATCCCAGATGTTCGGATTGTGGTAGACGCCACTTGGGTCCATGTCAGTTAGGAGTTGATACTTGTTATATTTGTCGCGAGGCAGCTATTTTATGAAAGGTTTCCCGCCTAGGGGTGGCAGTTGTACAGCCCAGCCAGCTAGATCACCAGTTGCTTGCTCAGCATCAGCACGCCATCAGGGGCATGTTCTTCAGGATGGCACCTGTATAACAGAAAGAATTTAAGGAGCAATTGAAGGATTTGTTAGATAAAGGCCTCATCAGACCCAGCATTTCCCCGTGGGGAGCCTCGATACTATTTGTAAAAAAAGAAAGATGACTCTCTACGCATGTGCATAGATTACAGACAGCTGAATAAAGTCATTATTAAGAATAAATACTCTCTGCCCAGGATTGATGTCTAGTTTGACAAGCTCCAGAGTGCCAAGTGCTTCTCGAATATAGATTTGCGATCAGGCTACCATTAGGTTAGAGTTAGAAAATCTGATATACCTAAGACTGCATTCAGGACTAGGAATGGCCATTATGAGTTTTTAGTGATGTTGTTTGGACTCACTAATGCCTTTGCAGTATTTATGGATCTAATGGACAGCGTATTCAGGCCTTATTTAGATTTATTTGTGATTATATTTATTGATGATATTCTCATCTATTCAAAGTCTGAATCAGAGCATGCAGAGCACCTACGCACAGTATTGGGTACTCATCGGGACCAACAATTAGATGCTAAGTTCTCAAAGTGTAAATTCTAGATAGATTCAGTGGCATTTCTTGGCCACATAGTTTCAGCATAAAGAATTAAAATAGATGACCAGAAGATCTAGGCTGTGAAGAATTGGCCCATGCCTATGATGCCAACTGAAGTACGTAGTTTTCTGGGTTTGGCAGGTTATTACAGAAAGTTTATAGAGGGTTTTTCCTCCATTGCAGCTCCACTGACCAAATTGACAAAGAAATCAGCTAAATTTGATTGGTCTGATTCTTGCGAGCACAACTTCCAAGAACTAAAGAACAGGTTGATAACAGCTCCAGTACTTACACTTCCAGAGGGATCTGAGGGCTATGTCATTTACTGTGATGCTTCTCGAATTGGTCTTCGTTGTGTTTGATGCAGCATGGAAGAGTAATTGCTTATGCTTCTAGGCAGCTGAAAAAGCACGATCAGAACTACCTCATCCATGATCTTGAGCTTTCAGCAGTCATTCATGCATTGAAGATTTGAAGACATTATTTTTACGGTGTTCATGTTGATATTTATACGGATCACAAGAGCCTCCAGTATATTTAAGCAAAAGGAGCTAACCCTATGATAGAGGCGGTGGCTAGAGTTGCTGAAGGACTATGACATGGACATTCTTTATCATCCGGGTAAAGCGAACGTTATTGCTGATTCCCTTAGTCGTAAGCCTATGGGTAGTCTATCTTATTTACAACCAGAGAAAATAAAGTTAGCTCATACGCTCTACCAGTTGGCCAGCATGGATGTCAGATTAATAGATTCAGAGGACGCAAGAGTTACAGTTCAGAACGCAACCACTACTTGCCTAGTGACATAAGTAAAGCAGCGCCAGTATGAGGATCCAGTTCTAGTTCAATACAGGCAGATAGCCAGAAGAAACCCAAAATTATTATATAGGTTACTAGTGACGGGGTTCTTATATATAAAGATAGACTTTGTGTTCCTGATGTTGCAGATTTATGTGGACAGATTATGACAGATGCACATTATTCCAGATACACTGTTCATCCTAATTTGACTAAGATTTACCATGATCTTAAGCAGATTTATTGTTGAGACGAAATGAAGCGTGACATAGCAGAATTTGTGGCTCAGTGTGCTAACTGCCAGCAGGTTAAAGTCGAGCAAAAAAAAAAAAAAAAAAAACTAGTGGCTTGTTACAGGAAGTCGAGATTCCATCATAGAAATGGGAAGCAGTGAATATGGACTTCATTACAGGCTTTCCCCGTATGCGGAGCAGATATGACTCTATTTGGGTTATAGTTGACAGGCTTACTAAATGAGCTCATTTCTTTCCTGTTAGAACTACATATACAACAGAGGATTATGCCAGACTTTATATCAGAGAGATAGTGTGCCTACATGGTATTCCAGTATTTATTATTTCAGACGGGGGCGCACCAGTTTACAGCTAATTTCTATAGATCGTTCCAGACAGGTTTAGGGACACAGGTGTATCTGAGTACAGTATTTCATCCATAGACAGACAGACAGGCTGAGCGGACCATTCAGACATTAGAAAATATGCTTAGAGCTTACGTGTTAGATTTTAGAGGCAGCTGGAATGGTCACCTACTGTTGATAGAGTTTGCATATAATAATAGCTATCATTCTAACATACAGATGGTGCCATATGAAGCTTTGCATGGGCACAAATGCAGGTTTTCTATATGATGGTTCAAGGTTGGCGAGTCTCAATTGATAGGTCCAGATTTAATCCAACAAGTAATTGATAAAGTCAAGTTGATCAGGGAAATATTATAAGCAGTGCAGAGCAGACAGAAGTCCTATGCAGATAATCGATATTGAGATTTAGAATTTCATATTGGCGATTAGGTATTCCTGAAAGTATCACCTATGAAAGGCGTTATGAGATTTGGAAAGAAGGGAAAGCTTAGCCCTAGATTTATTTGTCCATATCAGATTATCAGGCAAGTTGGGCGTGTAGTCTACGAGTTAGACCTTCAAGCAGACCTTCAGGAGGTACATCCAGTATTCCATGTTTCCATGCTCAGAAAATGTGTCAGAGATCCTTCTAGAGTTGTACCAGTAGAGGATGTACAGATTACATAACAGTTGACTAATAAGGAGGTGCCAGTTGCAATTTAAAGAAGCAGATTCGTCGAGTAAGGACGAAAGACATTCCTTTAGTTAAGATGCTATATCAAAGCAATAATATAGAAGAAATAACTTGGGAAGCTGAAAATGACATGCGGGCCAAATATACACATCTCTTCATTACTTCGAGTATGTAACAGATCGTTGCTTAATGCTTCTACATACTTTATTTAACATTCGAGGACGAATGTTCCAAACGGGGGAAGATTGTTACACCCCGTATGTCTAACGTGACGTATATCATTCTAATGACATGTTAAGAATGATTTAAGTGAGTTTAATGTCATAATATTACCATATAAGATGTTTATATATTGAATATAAAGTTTAGGAAAAGTCGGATTTAAGTTGCGGAAAAACCGACTAAGGAATTGCCTTGTAACGGAGCTTTTTCAGCAATTAATTTCATGTGTTATATGAAGTCTTTTGGGGACATATGATATACCAAATTGAAGGTCTTGGAGTTTAGTTTCCAACACTTTTGACGGTTTCTTCATACAATGTTTGAATAAAAAGATATGAGCGTCAGAAATCAGGCTAGAAAAAGGGCCATAAGCGCAAAAGAGGACTAAAACTGAAATGTTTCAAGTATAAAAGGAAATTTTCCTCTCATATCTCGTCACTTCCAGAAAAATAAAGATAGAGACAGTGTGTTCTATATGGTTTAAGCCATTTTGATGGTTTTTAAGAAAGAACAATGATCTTAGCTCGAAATTGAAGACAGATTGCGTCAAAACGCTCTACGCGATTAGGGTAACATTATGCTACCTTCAATTTCGTCTATAGTTTGAGTTTTAGAATTACTTCATAGCTAAGTAAAGTATCTAAATTCTATTTTATAGCTTGTTTAAGCTTTAGAAGGTGTGTAATTCAAAGGAAACGAAGTTTAGAAGCTAGAAACATCAAAGGTATGTAAGGCTAAACCTTTCTTTTGGCAAGGCATGTATCTTTTAGATTTTGAAGCTTTTATTAGTTTCAAACTTAGTTTTTCTTATGAGAAACTTGTATGGTACCAAGGAAACCTTGTATATATTTAATTTGGTACTAAAATCCAAGGTGAAAGACGTCCAAATCAGAAAGGCAAAACGTTTCAAAATCTGGAAAATTGTTTTGAACTTTGGACAGTTGTTAGTATATTGATCATAACTCCTTATACAAAATTGATATTAAGATGATTTAAGAATCTCCAGAATCCTAATACATATATCTACAACTTTCATGAAGACCATGAGGTCTATAACTTTTATCTGTACCCTCAAAACTATGATGCAATACAGGACGCTGGTACTGTCTAGAAATTCTGTACATCCGTGGAATTGTTACGCCACTCTCATCTTGTTATCCAGTTAATTTGTTTATGTTATCAGTTTATCCGGGTATCCATTCCCATGTATAATATAGTGCTGGTTCTGTTTTGCGGATCATCCAGTTTCAGTGGAAACTCTGCCGAAATTTTTATAAAAATCAAAGAGTTAGAAGAATTCTAAGTTTCAGGTTGTGTCTACAATTCCATCCAGAGTTTTCTTATCATTCCTTTGAGTCCATATATATTGTTGCCACATGTGTTATGCCTCATACATGCTTATGCTTATATTGTGATCATGTTATGTGTGATTTGGAGTCCCCCATAGAGGTTGGACATTGGACACACAGTCCGGTCGCGTGTGATACTACCCGTCTGGGGGATACAGCCCCTCTGGTTCAGGCGGGAGTTGAAACACCTAGTGTGACCGGGTGTCATTCACACACTCTGACCAGAGAGACTAGATATTACTGGCTGGGGGGGATATAGCCCATAACACCCACCAGGTTTGTTATATACGCGTATATAGCCACATTATGCACTGCATGATTATACATGAGGCTAGTTCCAGTTTTCAGTGATTTGGGGGGATACAGCCCATAACGCCAGACAGGTACTAGTTCAGATGTTCAGTTACCTGATTTGGGGGGATATAGCCCATAACACCAGACAGGTACCAGTTCAGATAACAGTTCAGCTTTAGCTCGGTACAAGTTATCAGTTCTCAGTTATCAGCCACCAGTTCTTAGCGTCAGTATCAGTTGACAGTTATCAGTTCTCAATTATCAGCAACCAGTTCTTAGCGTCAGTATCAGTTGACAGTTATCAGTTCCAATTTCTAGTAATCAGCTATCAGTCATATTACAGTTCTTTATCAGTATAGTTCAGCTCAATCTTCAGGTTCAGATTCAGCTAGACTTCAGCTTATATTCATATCATGTTTAGTACGTTCTTCAGATTTCCAGCTATATTGCTATGCTCCAGCTCATGTTTACATATTTATATTCCAGCCTACAGTTTCATTCAGCTATGACATATTATATGCTCATGCCTTACATACTTGGTACATATCGTACTCACGCCCTTTTCTGGGGCGCTGCGTTTCATGCCGCGCAGGTGCAGATAGATCAATACTTGGACCACGTTAGTAGGCCATCGATCAGCTATTGGAGTCACTCCGCTTACTCCCGGAGTTACTTATCTTTTGGTATGTATACAGTCAGCCAGTTTGGGTATGGCGGGGTCTTGTCCCATCCTTTGTATATTCAGTTCAGCACTCTTAGAGGCCTGTAGATATATCCCTGTGCGGTGCAGTCAGTATGTTATGTATGTCAGCTTATGTTAGCCTTGTCAGCTATTTGCATTGCATACTCCTTATCAGCTAGGTTTATGCTTATTCTGTTTATCAGTTATAATGGTTAGCATATTATCAGTAGGATTAGTGATGATCGATACTTAGTGTTGGTCATTCGTCGCGGCCCTAAGTTGGGTCGTGACAAAAGTGGTATCAGAGCAGTTCAGTCCTAGGGTGTCTACAGGCCGTGTCTAGTAGAGTCTTGTTTAGGAGTATGTTGCGCGCCATACTTTTGAACAGGAGGCTACAAGGCACTTCAGGACAGTTGTCTTTCTTTCTTCTCTAGATCGTGCGATAGAGCCATGATTATAGAATTCAGCCCTCTAACAATAGTAATTTCAGCAAAGCGATGCCACCAAAGAAACTAACAGCTGCCCAGAAGGGCAAGGTTATTGCCGGCCAGGGTATTAGTAGAGTGCCACCTAAGGTGGATGAGAGTGAGGAGTCCAGACCTGAGGCTCCATCCGAGGCCTCACAGATCCTATCAGTTCAGGGTAATATTAGAGGTACTGCAGCTACTATACCTCCTCGTACATCGATTTGATGCTTTCGAATCCCATGAGCCTAGATGCGAGAGTGGTCGCTAAGGCAAATTTCCTTGATAGCGCATCGGCCACAACATTGTCTTTTCCCTTTTTGTAATGAATTACATTGGGAAAGCTTTCAATAAATTCAACCCACTTGGCATGTCTTCGATTCAATTTCTCCTGACCTCGGAGATGCTTCAAGGACTCATGATCGCTTTTGATCACAAATTCTCGAGGCCACAAATAATGCTGCCAATGGGCGAGTGCTCGAACGAGGGCATACAATTCCTTGTCGTACGTAGAGTAGTTCAAGGTTGCACCCTTAAGCTTTTCGCTAAAGTAAGCGATCGGCTTCGAATCTTGCATCAGCACTCCTCCGATCCCAACTCCAGACGCATCACACTCGACTTCGAATGCTTTGCCGAAGTCAGGGAGTTGCAACAACGGGGCAGAACAAAGCCTCCGTTTCAACTCTTGGAAAGCCCTTTCTTGGGACTCTTCCCACACAAATGGATGGTCTTTCTTCACCAGCTCGATTAAAGGAGCGGCCACGGTGCTAAACTCACGAACAAACCTTCGGTAAAAACTAGCTAAGCCATGGAAGCTACGAACTTGTGATACCGAGGTTGGAGTTAGCCAATCTTTGATGGCTTCGACTTTTGACTCGTCGACTTCGACACCATTAGCACTGACAACAAATCCAAGAAAGACTACACGATCGACACCAAAGGCGCATTTCTTGAAGTTGGCATACAACTTCTCTTCTCGAAGCCTTTCGAGCACTTGCCTTAGGTGGTCGACATGTTCATCCACGGTTCTGCTATAAACAAGTATGTCATCGAAATAAACGACAACAAACTTATTTATGAACGGTTTGAGCACATGGTTCATCAGTCGCATGAATGTGCTCGGTGCATTGGATAAGCCAAAAGGCATCACCAACCATTCATAGAGACCAAACTTGGTCTTGAATGCGGTTTCCACTCGTCTCCGGGTTTCATTCGGATCTGGTGGTAACCGGACCTGAGGTCTATCTTCGAAAAGCATGAAGAACCACTTAACTCATCTAGCATGTCATCAAATCGAGGGATAGGATGACGATACTTTACCGTTATTTTGTTGACTGCTCGACAGTCAACACACATTCGCCATGTTCCATCCTTCTTCGGGACAAGGATAACTGGAACGGCGCAAGGACTCAAGCTCTCACGAACGAGGCCCTTGTTTAGCAATTCATCAACCTGCCGTTGGAGCTCTTTGGTGTCTTCGGGATTACACCGGTATGCAGGTTTGTTAGGGATTTGAGACCCTGGCACGAAGTCAATTTGGTGCTCGATTCCTCTCAACGGAGGTAATCCACCTGGCATTTCCTCAGGAAACATGTCCTCGAAGTCCTGCAAAACTTTACGAACAAACAAAGGCAAAGGGTTATCATTAGAAAAATCATCATTAGAGTTTAGAAAGATACCCTTGTGCACGAGGCAAATCATCATCTGACCGTGGTCGTTGCCTCGTAAGATCTCACCGGTTTGCATGATTGCACAAATTCCTTTCACTTCGGCCGGTGAGTTTGTCTCTTCGGGACCCAATTTTGCTCCCATCGGAAGCTTAGCTTTGGCCGCTTCTTTCAATTCTTTCATTCGTTTATAGTCCTCGGTGACTTGTTTTCGAGACAAGGGTTTGAGTACGAAACTCTTCCCATCAAGCTTCACAGAGTAAGTGTTGGATCTGCCATTATGAACAGCTGTTCGGTCATACTGCCATGGTCGACCCAATAGCAAATGACAAGCTTGCATCGGAACCACATCGAAGATCATTTCATCTTGATACTCTCCGATTTTGAACTTGATCCACACTTGTTTGACAACTCTCAATTCTCCACACTCATTCAGCCATTGTAATTTGTACGGGTGGGGATGCTTCATCGTAGTTAATCCCATTTGTGAAACCAAAGTTTAGCTCACTACATTGACACAACTACCGGAATCAATGATCATCGAACACACCTTTCCCCTCACTCGACATCGGGCATGAAAGAGGTTTTCTCTTTGGTTGTCCTCTTCTTCAAGAGTCATGCAGCTCAAATTCCTTCGAACCACAAGAAACATTTCCGGATGATCAGCTTCGGCAGCCTCATGATCATCATAAACTTCAGCTCGATTAGTCTCCTCGATAATTTCCTCCTCGGTGTCACTCGCTTGCTCATGGACGGTTCCATCTTCGAGCAGAAGCATAACCTTGCGAGTTGGACACTCTTTTGCCATGTGACCATAACCTTTGCATTTGTCACACTGAATATTTGAAGCACTAGGAGAGTTGAGTTGAACTTTACCTCCCACTTCTCTCGACTGGTTAACGGTCACACCTCTTTCGAAGGGTCTCTTCGAATCTCGAACAGTGTTAGCACTTGCTTGGGTTGGACTCTTCCATTCTTTACTTCGGTTCAAAGGAGTAGAAGTAGTGACTCCTCGATACCGGTTTGCCTTGTCGTCCTTCACCAATTTTTCAGCTTCGGTGGCAGCATCGAACAGATCTTCCAACGTGTGATACACGTGGAGCCTCAACTGAGATGACACATCCCTAGCCAAGCCATTTTTGAATCTGATAATGGCTTGCTCTTCGTCTTCAACCAGATCAAGATTCAATCGAACCTTTTCGAACTCATCGTGGTACTCTTGGACAGACTTAGACCCTTGCTTTAACTCATAGAGCTTTTGCATTTGAGTCTGCCTGTACTTGGCACTCAAATACTTAGCATCCATTGCTCTTCTTAATTGCGGCCAAGTATTGACTTCGGGATAGTCATTCCATCGTCTATGTCTCTTGTCAGATTCCCACCATGTTGATGCATAAGCTTCGAACGAAGCAATGGCATGGGCAGCTTTTCTCTCATCAGTCATCTCATTGGTTTCAAAGATGCGCTCCATTTTAAGCTTCCATTCAAGATACTCATCGGGATCACTAGTTCCTTTAAAGGGTGGAATAGTGATCTTGACACTGTTCAGATTTGAGTCTCGAGCAGCTCGAGCCTGTTCGGGGTACTCATCATCTCGATCGTTAGCCTCACGCTCAATATTTCTTCCAACATTTGCGCCTCGGCCTCGACCTCGGAAATTTCCACGACCTCGGTGAGCTGGCTTTCGTTGAGCGAATGGCGGCTCACGCTCATATTCGTTGGTACAGCCCGAACACGTGCTGATCAAGTGTTCGATCCACCGAGGAGACCGATGACAAGAAGCCAAGCCAAGCTGCTGCACGATGTGCATGTTCACTTAGCCTTGCCGAAGGAAAACAATTGCTCCGAAGCTGAGTGGCCGAGCTCAAGAACCGAAGGCATTATCTTCAGATTTGAGCCCGATGGCAAAGTGACCGAGGACAATGAGCTCGAAGACAATTGAGCGTCCGAAGGCAACAAGTGTGTTCGAGCAGACAATCGAGAACCGAAGCCAAGGCTTACCGAAGTCAAAGTCTGCCGAACACAAGTTAATTCAGCCCTGCGTGGCTTATTTCTATTGGTCGCCTGTGACCCTTTTACTAGTTTACCCTTAGTATTTCCTATATAAACCTTGTTTCCTTTCATTGTAGATAACTAGTTTTGAATATTGATGAATTGAATGAAAGTGCCGAGCACATTTCTTCTTGTCTCCGTCGTGAGCAAAACCCCGGTGAGGGCTTTTAAGGACTTGTGGCTTTCGGTTAATCTGATTGAACATTCCTCTTGATCATTCAGTTTGCAAGAGGCAATGTTCTCTTGAGGACTGTTGCATAGTATAGGTGATCCTTGTATCCCTTTCGATTGAGCTTTGAGACAGCTTCCTCACTGTTCTTTCGAAAGAAGCAAGTTTTGTCTTGCTTCTATCTTTTATCTTTCTTGTTGTTCTTCCGCGTTTGTGCTAGCAACCCCTTCGGGATTTGCATTGCACCATCTTGGTATCAGAGCACGGCTTGAGTTTGTTCTTACAACCTCAATCCTGTTCATTAACTTCGTGCGTTTTTGTGTCTTTGTTTCCTTTTCGTGTTCTTGATTCTGTTTGAAGTTGTTGCTGTTGTTATCTTACAAAAAAAAAAAAAAGTGTTAAAAAAAAGAAAATTCAAAAATTGTGTTCGATTATAGGTCGTTTGGGAAAAACAATCCTTGATTCTTGATCACCATTGTTTCCTGATTCCAACGAGTACCCGACGTACTGATTTTGTGACTAGGGTTTCTTGGTGAATTTTGGACTGTTTTGAGCTTCATTGGTGACTGAACTCGAACCCCATTGTGTTTGGAAGAAACCGATGAAGAATGGTGGTTCTTGAGTGATTTGGGTTTGATTGTTGCTTGAAAATCGAAGTTCTCAGTTTACAATCGTTGTCCGTACGCCGGAAAATTGTTACAATCGTAACAGTGTACGACGCGACGAGCTGGGTTTTAGCTCAAAGAACTTTGATTTCCTCCGTCGAAGAAACCGGAGCTGAAAGGCGACCCAGATCTTGTTGAAATTCGTGGTCAGTGAACCGAAGTTGTTGTGTCCGTACGCCGGAGCAAGGTCACTGTTCCATTGAAGAAGAAAGGGGTTAAAATTTTAACATCAAAGCCCCAGGTGAAAATTGTCGGCTGAAAAAGGAAAGTGGATAAGGTAAAACCCTATCCGTACCAAGGAGGGACCACTCTTGTACGGACAGGAGTGGGTGTGATTGAAAAAGATTCCAAAAGGGAATCAAAGGGTAGATTCTCCTAGGTTTTCACTTTCTTTCGTGTCAAATTCTAGTTGGTGGATCTTTTGAGTAATTGTCCTACTCGAGGTCGTACTAACTCTTTAAAGCTGATAGGAATTCGTGCGAAGGGGTGACCGAAGTCCAAACTTTCGTAGAAATTCTTTTGACTCCCCGAGCTCAGTTAAAAGCGTCCGTTCCATCGAGTCGAACATCACTTCACTCTTCCCGAAGAGGCAGTGACTATTGTCGAACTTGAAGAATCTTAGGGGACCGATCAATCAGACGAGCCACTGTTACAAGTCCTTGAGTGATCAAAAACCGAACCCATAAATTAAGTGGACCCGAGTGCCACCCATCAAAGGTGAGGGAGTGTGTGAGGTGATTTCTAACCCTAACATTTGTTTGATCTTTGACTTGTGCAAGTACCATGGCTGGAAACGATGGCAAAAGCATTGAGAAGCCCGAGTTGTCGTTAGCCGATCTCATGGCTGCGATACAAGGCATCAGTGCCGAAGTAAGAGGAGTGAGTGCTCGAGTAGCTAACCTCGAGCAGGGAAACGCGTCTGTGGTCATGAATGGGTCCGGCGCTGGAACTAGCCAATCCACTCCGATGAAACCTGAGCTGTATGCTGAGCTTGTACGACAACATCAGTTGACAAGTGAAGCAATTCGAAGAGAAATTAACTTGGGCAATCCCCAAGCTGCTTATCAAAACTTGGGCAGTCCCCAAGCTGCTTATCAAAACTTGGGCATTCCCCGAGGAGAAAGAATACCACCTCCAGTGGCCCGAAGAGATCTTGGAGCCGTTGCCGAGGAGGTTGATGAAGAGGAATTTCCCGAGGACGAATATGAGCGTGAGCTGCCATTCGCTCAACGAAGGCAAGCTCACCGAGGTCGAGGAAATTTCCGAGGTCGAGGCCGAGGCGCAAATGTTGGAAGAAATATTGAGTGTGAGGCTGATGATCGAGAAGATGAGTATCCCGAACAGGCTCGTGGTGTTCGAGACTCAAACTTGAACAGTGTCAAGATCACTATTCCACCCTTTAAAGGAACGAGTGATCCCGAAGAGTATCTTGAATGGAAGCTTAAAATGGAGCGCATCTTTGAAACCAACGAGATGACCGATGAGAGAAAAGCTGCCTATGCCATTGCTTCGTTCGAAGCTTATGCATCAACATGGTGGGAATCTGACAAGAGGCATAGACGAAGGAATGACTATCCCGAAGTCAATACTTGGCCACAATTGAGAAGAGCAATGGATGCTAAGTATTTGAGTGCCAAGTATAGGCAGACTCAAATGCAAAAGCTCTATGAGTTAAAAGCAAGGGTCCAAGTCTGTCAAAGAGTACCACGATGAGTTCGAAAAGGTTCGATTGAATCTTGATCTGGTCGAAGATGAAGAACAAGCGATTATCAGATTCAAAAATGGCTTGGCTAGGGATGTGTCATCTCACTTGAGGCTCCACGTGTATCACACGCTGGAAGATCTGTTCGATGCTGCCACCGAAGCTGAAAAATTAGTGAAGGACGACAAGGCAAACCGGTATCGAGGAGTCACTACTTCTACTCCTTTGAACCGAGGTAAAGAATGGAAGAGTCCAAACCAAACAAGTGCTAACGCTGTTCGAGATTCGAAGAGATCCTTCGAAAAGGGTGTGACCGTTAACCAACCAAGAGAAGTGGGAGGTAAAGTTCAACTCAACTCTCCTAGTGCTTCAAATATTCAGTGTCACAAATGCAAAGGTTATGGTCACATGGCAAAAGAGTGTCCAACTCGCAAAGTTATGCTTCTGCTCGAAGATGGAACCGTCCATGAGCAAGCGAGTGACACCGAGGAGGAAATTATCGAGGAGACTGATCGAGCTGAAGTTGATGATGATCATGAGGCTGCCGAAGCTGATCATCCGGAAATGTTTCTTGTGGTTCGAAGGAATTTGAGCTGCATGACTCTTGAAGAATAGGACAACCAAAGAGAAAACCTCTTTCATGCCTGATGTCGAGTGAGGGGAAAGGTGTGTTCGATGATTATTGATTCCGGTAGTTGTGCCAATGTAGTGAGCCAAACTTTGGTTTCACAAATGGGATTACCTACGATGAAGCATCCCCACCCTTACAAGTTACAATGGCTGAATGAGTGTGGAGAATTGAGAGTTGTCAAACAAGTGTGGATCAAGTTCAAAATCGGAGAGTATCAAGATGAAATGATATTCGATGTGGTTCCGATGCAAGCTTGTCATTTGTTATTGGGTCGACCATGGCAGTATGACCGAACAGCTGTTCACAATGGCAGATCCAACACTTACACTGTGAAGCTAGATGGGAATAGTTTCGTACTCAAACCCTTGTCTCCAAAACAAGTCACCGAGGACTATAAACGAATGAAGGAATTGAAAGAAGCGGCCAAAGCTAAGCTTCCGATGGGAGCAAAATTGGGGCCCGAAGAGACAAACTCACCGACCGAAGTGAATGGAATTTGTGCAATCATGCAACCCGGTGAGATCTTACGAGGCAACGACCACGGTCAGATGATGATTTGCCTCGTGCACAAGGGTATCCTTCTAAACTCTAATGATGATTTTTCTAATGATAACCCTTTGCCTTTGTTTGTTCGTAAAGTTTTGCAGGACTTCGAGGACATGTTTCCCGAGGAAATGCCAGGTGGATTACCTCCGTTGAGAGGAATCGAGCACCAAATTGACTTCGTGCCAGGGTCTCAAATCCCTAACAAACCTGCATACCGGTGTAATCCCGAAGACACCAAAGAGCTCCAACGGCAGGTTGATGAATTGCTGAACAAGGGCCTCGTTCGTGAGAGCTTGAGTCCTGGCGCCGTTCCAGTTATCCTTGTCCCGAAGAAGGATGGACCATGGCGAATGTGTGTTGACTGTCGAGCAGTCAACAAAATAACGGTAAAGTATCGTCATCCTATCCCTCGATTAGATGACATGCTAGATGAGTTAAGTGGTTCTTCATGCTTTTCGAAGATAGACCTCAGGTCCGGTTACCACCAGATCCGAATGAAACCCGGGGACGAGTGGAAAACCGCATTCAAGACCAAATTCGGTCTCTATGAATGGTTGGTGATGCCTTTTGGCTTATCCAATGCACCGAGCACATTCATGCGACTGATGAACCATGTGCTCAAACCGTTCATAAATAAGTTTGTTGTCGGTTATTTCGATGACATACTTGTTTATAGCAGAACCGTGGATGAACATGTCGACCACCTAAGGCAAGTGCTCGAAAAGCTTCGAGAAGAAAAGTTGTATGCCAACTTCAAGAAATGCGCCTTTGGTGTCGATCGTGTAGTCTTTCTTGGATTTGTTGTCAGTGCTAATGGTGTCGAAGTCGACGAATCGAAAGTCGAAGCCATCAAAGATTGGCCAACTCCAACCTCGGTATCACAAGTTCGTAGCTTCCATGGCTTAGCTAGCTTTTACCGAAGGTTTGTTCGTGACTTTAGCACCGTGGCAGCTCCTTTAATCGAGCTGGTAAGAAAGACAATCCATTTGTGTGGGGAGAGTCCCAAGAAAGGGCTTTCCAAGAGTTGAAACGGAGGCTTTGTTCTGCCCCGTTGTTGCAACTCCCTGACTTCGGCAAAGCATTCAAAGTCGAGTGTGATGCGTCTGGAGTTGGGATCGGAGGAGTGCTGATGCAAGACTCGAAGCCGATCGCTTACTTTAGCGGAAAGCTTAAGGGAGCAACTTTAAATTACTCTACGTATGACAAAGAGTTGTATGCCCTCGTTCGAGCACTCGCCCATTGGCAGCATTATTTGTGGCCTCAAGAATTTGTGATCAAAAGCGATCATGAGTCCTTGAAGCATCTCCGAGGACAGGAGAAATTGAATCGAAGACATGCCAAGTGGGTTGAATTTATTGAAAGCTTTCCCTATGTAATTCATTACAAAAAGGGAAAAGATAATGTTGTGGCCGATGCGCTATCAAGGAAATTTGCCTTAGCGACCACTCTCGCCTCTAGGCTCATGGGATTCGAAAGCATCAAGTCGATGTACGAGGACGATCACAAGCTGAAATGTGTTCGAGACGCAATCTTGAGTGGCCGAAGGGTTGAGAAATATCAATGGCATGATGGCTACCTCTTCAAGAATGGGAGGGTTTGTGTGCCCGTGTCATCGTGGAGAGAGCTCTTAATTCGAGAAGCTCATTCCGGTGGACTGATGGGGCACTTCGGTGTCGATAAAACTCTTGGTATCTTGACCGAGCAGTTCCATTGGCCCAAAATGCGACGAGATGTGGAAAAGCTTTGCAACGCTTGTCTCGTTTGCAAGAAAGCAAAATCGAAGTCCAACCCTCATGGATTGTACACCCCGTTGCCTGTGCCTGATCGACCTTGGGGTGATATATCCATGGACTTTGTCTTGGGATTACCGAGGTCGAGGGAGGACATGATAGCATCTTCGTTGTGGTTGACCGTTTTTCAAAAATGGCTCACTTTATTCCTTGCAAAAAGTGTGATGATGCACAGCATGTAGCTATATTGTTTGTTTCTAATGTGTAAAAATTGCATGGTGTACCTCGTACTATTGTGAGTGATCGAGACTCGAAGTTCTTGAGTCATTTTTGGAAGTGTTTGTGGGGTGCCCTCGGCACCAAGCTACTATTCTCGACGTCTCACCATCCTCAGACTGATGGACAGACCGAGGTAGTTAACCGAACCTTGGGATCGTTGCTTCGGGCAATGACCAACGGAAAGGTTGGAAACTGGGCTGACCGTTTGCCCATGATGGAGTTCGCATACAATCGAACGGTGCATAGAATGATCAACATGACCCCGTTTGAATGTGTGTATGGCTTTAATCCTTTGATTCCACTTGATTTAACCCCATTGCCTCGAGATTCTGTTCTTGATTTTGAAGGTACTCGACGCGCAGCTGCCTTGATCGAATTGCATGCAAGGGCGAAGAAGAACCTCGAGGAGGCCTATGCAAAGGTTGCCTTAAAGAAAAACAAGGGGCGTAAAAAGTTGGAATTAAAGAAGGGAGATTGGGTTTGGGTTCACTTCCGAAAGGAACGCTTCCCGAACCAAAGGAAAGGAAAGTTGGCTCCTCGAGGGGATGGTCCATTTCAAGTGTTGACCAAGATCAACAACAATGCCTACGTGATCGACCTCCCTGGTGAGTATAACGTGTCCAACACCTTTAATGTTGCTGACTTAGTTCCTTGTGTTGTAGGTCCAACTTCGGAGGACGAGGAGGCCTTGATTTCGAGGACGAAATCTTCTCAAGAAGGGGAGGATGATGCAGCCCGAACACGTGCTGATCAAGTGTTCGATCCACCGAGGAGACCGATGACAAGAAGCCAAGCCAAGCTATTGCACGATGTGCATGTTCACTTAGCCTGGCCGAAGGAAAACAATTGCTCCGAAGCTGAGTGGCCGAGCTCAAGAACCGAAGGCATTAACTTCAGATTTGAGCCCGATGGCAAAGTGACCGAGGACAATGAACTCGAAGACAATTGAGCGTCCGATGGCAACAAGTGTGTTCGAGCAGACAATCGAGAACCGAAGCCAAGGCTTACCGAAGTCAAAGTCTGCCGAACACAAGTTAATTCAGCCCTGCGTGGCTTATTTCTATTGGTCGCCTGTGACCCTTTTACTAGTTTACCCTTAGTATTTCCTATATAAACCTTGTTTCCTTTCATTGTAGATAACTAGTTTTGAATATTGATGAATTGAATGAAAGTGCCGAGCACATTTCTTCTTGTCTCCGTCGTGAGCAAAACCCCGGTGAGGGCTTTTAAGGACTTGTGGCTTTCGGTTAATCCGATTGAACATTCCTCTTGATCATTCAGTTTGCAAGAGGCAATGTTCTCTTGAGGATTGTTGCATAGTATAGGTGATCCTTGTATCCCTTTCGATTGAGCTTTGAGACAGGTTCCTCACTGTTCTTTCGAAAGAAGCAAGTTTTGTCTTGCTTCTATCTTTTATCTTTCTTGTTGTTCTTCCGCGTTTGTGCTAGCAACCCCTTCGGGATTTGCATTGCACTATTCGTCCTCGGGAAATTCCTCTTCATCAATCTCCTCGGCAACAGCTCCAAGATGTCTTCGGGCCGTTTGAGGTGGCATTCTTTCTCCTCGGGGAATGCCCAAGTTTTGATAAGCAGCTTGGGGATTGCCCAAGTTAAGTTCTCTTCGAATTGCTTCACTTGTCAACTGATGTTGTCGTACAAGCTCAGCATACAGCTCAGGTTTCATCGGAGTGGATTGGCTCGTTCCAACGCCGGACCCATTCATGGCCACGGACGCGTTTCCCTGCTCGAGGAGAGTCACTCGAGCAGTCACTCCTCTTAATTCGGCACTGACGCCTTGTATCGCAGCCATGAGATCGGCTAACGATACCTCGGGCTTCTCAATGCTTTTGCCATCATTTCCAGCCATGGTACCTGCACAAGTCAAAGATCAAACAAATGTTAGGGTTAGAAATCACCTCACACACTCCCTCACCTTTGATGGGTGGCACTCGGGTCCACTCAATTTATGGGTTCGGTTTTTGATCACTCAAGGACTTGGTAACAGTGGCTCGTCTGATTGATCGGTCCTCTAAGATCCTTCAAGTTCGACAATAGTCACTGCCTCTTCGGGAAGAGTGAAGTGATGTTCGACTCGATGGAACGGACGCTTTTTAACTGAGCTCGAGGAGTCAAAAGAAATCTCTACGAAAGTTTGGACTTCGGTCACCCCTTCGCACGAATTCCTATCAGCTTAAAAGAGTTAGTACGACCTCGAGTAGGACGATTACTCAAAAGATCCACCAACTAGAAATTTGACACGAAAGAAAGTGAGAACCTAGGAGAATCTACCCTTTGATTCCCTTTTGGAATCTTTTTCGACCACACCCACTCCTGTCCGTACAAGAGTGGTCCCTCCTTGGTACGGATAGGGTTTTACCTTATCCACTTTCCTTTTTCAGCCGACAATTTTCACCTGGGGTTTTGATGTTAAAATTTTAACCCCTTTCTTCTTCAATGGAATAGTGACCTTGCTCCGGCGTACGGACACAACAACTTTGGTTCACTGACCACGAATTTCAACAGATCTGGGTTGCTTTATCAACTCCGGTTTCAACAGCATCGGAGGAATTCAGTTCAAGTTCTTTGAGCTAAGAACCAGCTCGTTCGAGTCGTACACTGTTACGATTTTGTAACAAGTTTCCGGCGTACGGACTTCGATTTAAACTCAGAACTTCGAATTTTAAGCAACAAACAAACCCAAATCACTCAAGAACCACCATTCTTCACCGGTTTCTTCTAAAAACAGTGGGGTTCGAGTTTTCAGTCACCATTAAAGCTCAAAACAGTCCAAAAATTCACCAAGAAACCCTAGTCACGAAATTGGTACGTCGGGTACTCGTTGGATTCAGAACTCGATGGTGAACAAGAATCAATGGTTGTTTTCCCAAACAACCAACAATCAAACACAATTTTTGAATTTTTCTTTTAACACTTTTTTTTTTTTTTTTTTTTTTGTATAATAACAACACCAACAGTAACAAAACCAAATCAAGAACTCGAAACGGAAAACAGAGACACAAACGCACGAAAATAAAGATAACGTGAACAGGATTTGGGGTTGTAGAAATAAGCCCAAACCGTGCTCTGATACCAAGATGGTGCAATGCAAACCCGAAGGAATTGCTAAGCACAAACGCGGAAGATAAACAAGAAAGATAAAAGATAGAAGCAAGACAAAACTTGCTTCTTTCGAAAGAACAGTGAGGAACTTGTCTCAAAGCTCGATCGAAAGGGATACAAGAATCACCTAAACTATGCAACAATCCTCAAGAGAACATTGCCTCTTGCAAACTGAATGATCAAAGAGGAATGTTCAATCGGATTAACCGAAAGCCACAAGTCCATAAAAGCCCTCACAGGGGGTTGCTCACGACGGAGACAAGAAATGTGCTCGGCACTTTCATTAATTCATCAATGTTCAAAAACTAGCTATCCTTACAATAAAAGGGAACAAGGTTTATATAGGAAACACTAAGGGTAAACTAGTAAAAGGGTCACAGGCGACCAATAGAAATAAGCCTCGCAGGGCTGAATTAAATTGTGTTCGGCAGACTTTGACTTCGGTAAGCCTTGGCTTCGGTTCTCGATTATCTGCTCGAACACACTTGTTGCCTTCGGACGCTCAATTGTCTTCGAGCTCATTGTCCTCGGTCACTTTGCCTTCGGGCTCAAATCTGAAGATAATGCCTTCGATTCTTGAGCTCGGCCACTCAGCTTCGGAGCAATTGTTTTCCTTCGGCCAGGCTAAGTGAACATGCACATCGTGCAGCAGCTTGGCTTGGCTTCTTGTCATCGGTCTCCTCGGTGGATCGATCACTTGATCAGCACGTGGTCGGGCTGCATCAATCGTGGAGAATTTAATTGCTACATGCATATCCTTGATCTCTTTGCTTGTTTGAAAAATGAGTGCTTGTTCTTGTCGGGCGAAGACTTTGTTGTCTCCTTTTGGGACATAAGCTTTTAAATAGGTATTGATGCTTGGCTCTATCACAAGAGTGTATTTTCCATACCACTTGCACTTATTCTTGCTTAAGCTAACCTACTTGTGAAGTAGGAAGTTTTTGGTTGTGCTTGTTTTGATTGTAGGTTTTGATGGTTCGATTTCGAGGACGAAATCCTTTCAAGAAGGGGAGGATGATGCAATATAAAATGGCCTAAACGACAACCATCAAAAGCCAAGCTCGAGAGAACAAGCGATACGAGTCAAGGCCTCCGGAAACATCTTGAAGATCGTGCATTGGAGCGCCAAGAACGGAGGAAAGCAGGGCAGGAAACTGGGCAGCCCAAAACAGGGAAAAACAGGGGAGCACACTGGGAGCTCACTGCCTGACGAAGGACAAGTGTTCTTCGCGATCGCGACCATCACTGCGCGATCGCGAAGGGTATTTCATTGCCTTGCGCGACAGCGTGCTATCTCGCGCGATCGCGAGAAGTTAAAGCCCAGCCCCATCGATCTCTGCGTGACAGCGTCCTACAAAGCGCGATCGCGATTCCTTGAGAAATGTTCTGCGCGATCGCGAGCCTCCTCGCGCGATCGCGATGAAGAGAACCTGAGCAGCGGACCAGAATCAGCTTCAGGGTCATTTTTGTCCAATATTCAATGTGGATGTATATATAGCATATTAGCTCTTCATTTTCATTAGTTAGTTTTAGCTTGAATTGAATAGAGAGAAGAGAGAATTAGAGAAGGCCGAGCCTTTCTAGTCCGAAGCCCGAGGCTTCATGTATCTCATCGACTTGGAATCTATGGAGATTCACCACTAGCGTGAATTCCTTGTAAGGTTCGAGTTTCATTCTCCCTTTTGGATAATTTCATTCATGTCTTGAATTATAATTTATCCGTTCTTTCTTCTCATTTCTTGACTCCCCAATCCTTGTTTCCCGATATCTTTGATATCATCTATCTTGTGTTTTATCGCTTCCGCATTGTTTGTATCGTTTTTAGCTTCCGCGTGTTTTGCCCTGCATCAATGGCATCATCGTGTTCCTTCCTTCATCCGCTACAAAACCTGTGCATTGGATTGCTCATTTGACAAGAGGTCGAATTCGAACCTAACCGTAACCTTCTTCTCCGTCGCCGGAAAGTGTTTCGGCATTCCTTCTCTTAAATACGACCTTCACCAATAAAGGAAGTAGGTAAATTCGTCGTGCGTGCGTTATTGAACAGGGTTAAAATTGACCCGATGTTGATCCCAAACGGGTAATCCTAAAGCCCTATTTATTTTTCCTCTTTGTTTTCTGGATTTAAGTGATGTTAAAATTGGAATTACCTATCCTTTTAGCATGATTAACATAATTGATTAATTAGTAAAGTGGATAAATCGACAATGTTTGATCTACTTCACTATCTTAGCAACAAATACTTGTCTACGTGCTTGGATTTTCTGAAATTCATTCGCGTAAAGCATTGGTAATCTGTTATTAGTCGACTAATTAAAGGGGAAGACTGCTTAATTGTTTTAGCTTTGCTTGTATGTTCTGAACTTAACACCCTCGATGCCTATGTTCCTTATCACCAATACTGTAACCTAAATCCATCCTAGACCGTGTATTTCAACCATTGTTTGTTAAGATGCATGATTACTTAGCTAAATTTGGATTGATTTGATTTATAGGATTTTACTAAGGTTGGGTTTAAATAGGTGATTTGTTATAGATTATGGTAATTAACAAAGCATCAATTAGGAATTGAATGTAATCTTCTTAAGGTGAGTAACTGATTTTTGGGAATCTTAATTAGGTTTGTACTACTAGTTGTGAACCTAGATGCTATTGGAATTAAAAAGGGAGGAATATAACTAACTATGATTTATTTTACCTTAACTTAGGGACTTTGATTAACCTATTTGAGGATGAGAATCTTTTTAATTCTGGAAGACAAAACCTTTCCCTCCTCCTGTGATTTTCGAACCGGCTTCATTTATGGAAAACATGTCGGAAATTGATTCCTTTTAATTGACAGTATAATCTTTCCTTTCCTTTTTTCAAAATTTGCCAATTTTATTACACTTTCACATTGGAATTTGCAATTATAAGGGCCCTATGCTATACTTATAAAAACCAGACTTTTGCACACTTAGAGACACGGCATACACACCAACTAATACGAAGAAACACATATAGCACCTCACAGGCCTACTCTTCTCTCTTTCTGCTTGGTTTTTCCTTTGAAGAATTCCTGCTATCGTTGTGTGCTAGTTCTGCTTTACAAGCATCAGTCCCCTTCTTTGAACTCTATTTGTTACATACTGCTGGATGTATACCTATACCCCCTACTGGTATTTGTATCTATATACTTGAAGTTACTTATGTTTTTTTACCTTGTCTGTGTTTCATTTAAACTGCATATGCCTATCTGCTATCCCTCATCCTGTTTTTGGGTTTTCTCTGGCTCTTATTTACCTTGTGCAACTACTGTTAGGGGATTATAGCGTAATCACCACTGGGACGGGAATGAGTCATTTCAAAGCTTTAAATACATGCTTCTTTCCCCTCTACTCCCCTGTTTATTTACATTCATTATAGTTCCATGCTCGTATCCATCTAAGATAGGGTACACAGCTACAAGGTTGTGTAAATGGCAACCCAGGGGCCTTTCCTTATCCCTCTCCTTTATGTGGTTGCATCATATACTAAAATAAAGGTCACTGCATTTAAATATTTAGCTTTCAATGTCTAATAGTTTTAACGATGCTGGATTATAATATCTACATGTAATTTGGTAATTTTAATGATCAACGTAATTCTTAGTCGACTAAAACAAACGCAGACCAGTTTTTCGTGTATAAACTATATTTGAAGCTTGATTTTTTTAAGGCAAGGGCTATATGTGCTAACACTGCTTAATACGTGACTGTTTCTGCAAAACCAAGTCTGCCCTCTTTTACGTTAGTAATCCAGGCCAAAAAACTCTATCAAACTTGGCCTGTTTCGTGTGTTTTCATACTCTCAACTCCTATACACTAATATAATATTGTGTAGGGGTGTATAAACTCTTTAGAGTCAAATATACGATCTACTATACGTAGTTTCAAAGATATTATCGCTATTACTCCATGTATTTGCATGTCTATATTTATATTTACGTATGGCCGCCTTTATTTGCATTTATGTGCTTTTGTGCACACCATTTCTTTCAATAAAGCCCCTCTACCTATATTTTAAAATTGACCGCTATTCAAATAGTCACTAAGGTTAGGGCTCCACAATAAATGATGAGTAACACCGACCCTAAATGGCTAATATTTTATTTCAAAAGTAACCCCTCTTTGGCTTTAACAAAATCTAAAATTATTTGCGAAAAGTTGCCTATTTTTTGTAAAATTGACACGGTCGCTGAAATTGCACAACTAGACTGCTTCTCGATGCCCTCTTGCAAATTTGACCACTTTTCGACTAGACATTTTTTATAGAGGCCAAAAATGCGAGTAGGCGTGGAATGTAGGCTATATTTATAAAATATGAAGCCCAAATCATATATGCTGCCTAGACTTATTATACTTTGCATGAATAGATCGAATTCTCTAATTAGTTGTGAATTTGACCTCTTGTTAAAATAGTATCTTGTCTTGTAAACATAATAATATCCTATAGCTTATTTAAACATCCCAAAATACTGACTCGGGTGGGAACCACTTTTCGTGGGACTTGGGGAAGTGTCTAACGCTGATGCAATATAAATCGGGCCTAAACGACAACCATTAAGAGCCAACCTCGGTAGCACAAAGGATGCATGATACGGGACAAATCGAGCCAAGACTCCAATCAACGAGTGCCAAGCTTTAAGGTTGCAAAGGAAGGGGAGCCAAGGGCTTTAGGATCGATCCGGAGAAGCGCCAAGAAGACAGGCCCTTAGGCGCACCACCCAGGAACCCAGGCGGTCCGCCCAAGCACCTAGGCGGTCCACCCAAAGGCTGCCCAAACTGGGCGCTCCGCCCACCCAACTGGGCGCCCCGCCTGCCTCACTAGAAGACTAGGCGCTCCGCCTCCCCCACTGGGCTGCCTAAGATGTGCCAAGGCTGAGGCGCTCCGCCTCCATTTGGGGCGCTCCGCCTCCATTTGGGGCGCTCCGCCCATGACGCTGAATGCTTGGATTTTGGATGTGAAGTTCCTATTTTGCCCTTAAGTGGCTTGTATGTTTTAACTAGTCCTAGGGGCTTTCTAGTCATTTCACTTTAGCCTTAGAAAGCCCTATAAATTGAACACTTAGCCATTTCATTTGATTACACAACTTTGAACTAGAATGATGTGTTTGTTGAGTGAATCTCAATGAAGAACCCGTGAGCGGGCATGATTTCACTTGGTGGATTCCAAGTTGAACATAGAAACCTCTTTGATCATTCTATTTGCGAGAGCCGAGTGTCTCTTGAGGGTAGTTGCGTGGTATAGGTGATCCTTCACTTCACCCAGGGTGTATCGAGACAAGTTCCTCGGTGCTACTTAGGTAAACGTTTCAAGCCTCGTCTTGCTTTATATCTCGATATCGTTATCGATATCGCCTATCTTGTTTTAGCTTCTGCATTTTCATATCGTTATTAACTTCCGCCTATTTTCCATTGCATCAGTTGGTATCAGAGCACGGCTAGGCTTCATTCTGACGAATCCTCGGTCTTGTTCTTGTTGTTGTTATCATTGTGTTGTTTGTTCTTGAATTTGAAGAAAAAACAAAAAAATCCAAAAACTTGAAAATCACAAAAAAATTGCTAGAAATCATTCGTTGTTGCGATTTTGTTGGTTTTAATTATCGGGGATCGTTTGTATACGTATTCTCGACAATTGGGTACCAACAAAACACGTTTTGGAGTTGTGAATCAAAATCTTGAAAATCCAATCTCAAAGTTGAAGAATTCACAAAATTTGCTAGAACTTGTTTGTTGTTATAAATTCTTGGATGTTTGGTATCGAGGATTGTTCTATATAGTTAACCCGTCATTTTGATACCCCCATAACATCATTTGGAGTTGCGGAATGAAAATCGAAGTTTTCGAATCTTGAAAATTTGAAATTTCTTGAAGAACTTGCTCCAAATTCTTGAAACAAACTTGTTTTTGGTTGTTTGTTGGATTAAACCATTGGGGTTTGTTGGTTATAGCATATAACAACTTTGGGTATCCTTTGAATTGAAAAACAACTTGAAAACGTTGGATTTTTGGGTGCAAAATCGACCAAATCGCGTTTGGGAGAAGCTGAAGCCCCAGGCCTAGGCGGACCGCCCAGACCCAGGCGCTCCACCCACCCCTGCCCACTGCTGATCCTAGCCAATTCCAGGCGGACCGCCCACCCATCTAGGCGGACCGTCCAGATTACTGAAGGGGTCCGGTTGGTAGTTTTCGTAGGCTTTCGTGTTTGGTTGCTTTCCGTTGTTTCCGGCTAGTACTTTGAGAGTAACACTCCTACTCAATTAGTACTAGTTCATTGAGCGTTTAGGATCTTCGTGCCTAGAGGAGAGTAGACCTCAAAGAAGACTCGTAGTTTGTTTTTGGTTCAAGTGCTCACTTATAAAGCCATTCGCCCATCGAGTCCCATCAATTCCACTCACCCCGAAGAGTATTTGGTTCTTGTGACTTGAGTGGTTATTGAGGTGGTTGTTCAACTACGAGGATGATAAGGATCAAATATGCGGAAGCAAATAACAAGGATGCGGAAGCAACAATCACAAGATAACAAGAAAGTAAGGGATTGGGGAGAATAGAAATAGAAGAAAGAATTGAATCAAGCTAAACAATTAGATTAATTCAAAGGGAGAAGAGACTTGAACCATTAAACGGGATTCACACTAGCGGTGATCCTCCATGGATTCAACGTAAGAGATACACGAAGTCAACGCTTCAACAAGAAAGGCCTAGCCTATTCTATCTTCTCAATTCTATCTTCAAAACTAGCTAAAATGAAATAAATGACTAAGTGTGGTATTTATAGGTTCACCACACTTCTAAATGAAATGTCTAAAAGCCCTCAAATGTAATAAAAACAATACAAGCCTCGTAGGGCCAAAATAGGAACTTTATGCCAAATTCCCGTCCAAAGCTCAGCAGGTAGGCGCCCCTGCCTAGTGGGAGTAGGCGGTCCGCCTACTTCTCCATGCTGTGGAGTAGGCGGCCCAAGCTTCTGCAGAGGCGGTCCGCCCCTTTTCAGGCGCCCCAAAATGCCGAGGCTCAACTTCAACTAGGCGGCCCGCCCCTTTGACTAGGCGGTCCGCCCCTTCCTGGGGGTCCTTGGAATGGCTCAAAATGTGTGTCCCGAGCCTCTCCTTTGGGGCCTAGGTGGTCCTCCTCCCTTGGCGCTCCTTTGCATGATCTTTAAGTTGCTTTCGGGGGCCTTGGCGGTACTCTTTGTGCTCTCAAGCTTGGCTCTTGATGGTTGGCGTTTTGGCTCCAATTTGGATCTTATCAGAGGAAGCCTTTGAAATCAAACTTGAGTGATCCTACAACCCACTAAATCGAGTGTACCCGAGTTACATTCCAAAGGTGAGGGAGCGAGTGAGGTTTTTACTCTAACCTCTTTCTCTTGTCTTTAATCTTTGTAGGTACATGGCCGGAGACGTATACGATACCGTTGAGGTCCCGGTAAGCACTTTGGCCTACCTCTTGGCCGAGGTGAGATCTATAAGCTCGAGGTTTGATCGCCTCAAAGAGGAATGGACCCCGAGTGTCCGAAAAGATGCCGGAGAAGGCATTAGGAAAGAAAAGTCGGGCATTCCCCAACCGTTTGGCACTCCCCAACAAGTGGGCATTCCCCACAACTTGGGCAATCCCCAAGTAGATGTAACTACTCACTCTAGGAGTAGTAGAACTACTCCTATGAGCCATCCAATGGCAAATGAGGGAGTTGGGGAAGGTGAGCGAGGTGATGACATTCTTGGACCTCATTCCCATACGCTTGCACATGAGAGCAAATTGAAAGAAAGAAGAGGAGAGGAAAAACAAATTGAGAGTGAGGGCACCCTTTGTCCTAACCATACAACATCTTCTTCTTCTTGCTATAGCTATTGTGTAGGTACCCTTGGAGGCGAGCTATTGGAGCCTCAACCGTTTGCCTTGGAAGGAAGACAAGAGGATGGAGATCATCATTGTGAGTGGTGCAAGGCAAATCCCGAAGGGGTTGCTAGCACAAACGCGGAAGAACAACAAGAAAGATAAAAGATAGAAGCAAGACAAAAGTTGCTTCTTTCGAAAGAACAGTGAGGAACCTGTCTCAAAGCTCAATCGAAAGGGATACAAGGATCACCTATACTATGCAACAATCCTCAAGAGAACATTGCCTCTTGCAAACTGAATGATCAAGAGGAATGTTCAATCGGATTAACCGAAAGCCACAAGTCCTTAAAAGCCCTCACCGGGGTTTTGCTCACGACGGAGACAAGAAGAAATGTGCTCGGCACTTTCATTCAATTCATCAATATTCAAAACTAGTTATCTACAATGAAAGGAAACAAGGTTTATATAGGAAATACTAAGGGTAAACTAGTAAAAGGGTCACAGGCGACCAATAGAAATAAGTCACGCAGGGCTGAATTAACTTGTGTTCGGCAGACTTTGACTTCGGTAAGCCTTGGCTTCGGTTCTCGATTGTCTGCTCGAACACACTTGTTGCCTTCGGACGCTCAATTGTCTTCGAGCTCATTGTCCTCGGTCACTTTGCCATCGGGCTCAAATCTGAAGATAATGCCTTCGATTCTTGAGCTCGGCCACTCAGCTTCGGAGAAATTGTTTTCCTTCGGCCAGGCTAAGTGAACATGCACATCGTGCAGCAGCTTGGCTTGGCTTCTTGTCATCGGTCTCCTCGGTGGATCGAACACTTGATCAGCACGTGTTCGGGCTGCATCATCCTCCCCTTCTTGAGAAGATTTCGTCCTCGAAATCAAGCCCTCCTCGTCCTCTGAAGTTGGACCTACAACACAAGGAACTAAGTCAGCAACATTAAAGGTGTTGGACACGTTATACTCACCAGGGAGGTCGATCACGTAGGCATTGTTGTTGATCTTGGTCAACACTTGAAATGGACCATCCCCTCGAGGAGCCAACTTTCCTTTCCTTTGGTTCGGGAAGCGTTCCTTTCGGAAGTGAACCCAAACCCAATCTCCCTTCTTTAATTCCAACTTTTTACGCCCCTTGTTTTTCTTTAAGGCAACCTTTGCATAGGCCTCCTCGAGGTTCTTCTTCGCCCTTGCATGCAATTCGATCAAGGCAGCTGCGCGTCGAGTACCTTCAAAATCAAGAACAGAATCTCGAGGCAATACGGTTAAATCAAGTGGAATCAAAGGATTAAAGCCATACACACATTCAAACGGGGTCATGTTGATCATTCTATGCACCGTTCGATTGTATGCGAACTCCATCATGGGCAAACGGTCAGCCCAGTTTCCAACCTTTCCTTTGGTCATTGCCCGAAGCAACGATCCCAAGGTTCGGTTAACTACCTCGGTCTGTCCATCAGTCTGAGGATGGTGAGACATCGAGAATAGTAGCTTGGTGCCGAGGGCACCACAAACACTTCCAAAAATGACTCAAGAACTTCGAGTCTCGATCACTCACAATAGTACGAGGTACACCATGCAATTTTAACACATTAGAAACAAACAATATAGCTACATGCTGTGCATCATCACACTTTTTGCAAGGAATAAAGTGAGCCATTTTTGAAAAACGGTCAACCACAACGAAGATGCTATCATGTCCTCCCCCCGACCTTGGTAACCCCAAGACAAAGTCCATGGATATATCAACCCAAGGTCGATCAGGCACAGGCAACGGGGTGTACAATCCATGAGGGTTGGACTTCGATTTTGCTTTCTTGCAAACGAGACAAGCGTTGCAAAGCTTTTCCACATCTCGTCGCATTTTGGGCCAATGGAACTGCTCGGTCAAGATACCAAGTGTTTTATCGACACCGAAGTGCACCATCAGTCCACTGGAATGAGCTTCTCGAATTAAGAGCTCTCTCCACGATGACACGGGCACACAAACCCTCCCATTCTTGAAGAGGTAGCCATCATACCATTGATATTTCTCAACCCTTCGGCCACTCAAGATTGCGTCTCGAACACATTTCAGCTTGGGATCGTCCTCGTACATCGACTTGATGCTTTCGAATCCCATGAGCCTAGAGGCGAGAGTGGTCGCTAAGGCAAATTTCCTTGATAGCGCATCGGCCACAGCATTATCTTTTCCCTTTTTGTAATGAATTACATAGGGAAAGCTTTCAATAAATTCAACCCACTTGGCATGTCTTCGATTCAATTTCTCCTGTCCTCGGAGATGTTTCAAGGACTCATGATCGCTTTTGATCACAAATTCTCGAGGCCACAAATAATGCTGCCAATGGGCGAGTGCTCGAACGAGGGCATACAACTCTTTGTCATACGTAGAGTAATTTAAAGTTGCACCCTTAAGCTTTTCGCTAAAGTAAGTGATAAGGCCCAAATCCCCACAAGACCCTTCACTCGGAGTCATGTGAAGATGGGTATGGAAGAAGGCCCCAAGAGCGACTTGAAGAGCATGCTTTGGTGTTTCCATGGATGGAGGACTACTTGGGCTCCAAGGTGATCCACCTCAAGCTCATTTTGAGCCTCTTGCACAAGTTCCAGAAGGAGGCAGAGCGCCTCAAAGCTGAGGCGGAGCGCCTACCAAAAAGCAGAGAGCTGAGCAGAAGAAGGTGGAGCGCCTCATCCTGAGGCGGAGCGCCTCACCATCCTGAGGCGGAGCGCCTCACCATCCTGAGGCGGAGCGCCTCAACCTGGAGGCGGAGCGCCTCCCCCTGTGACGAGCTGCGGGATATTTTATTACTTTTGCCTTGAACTTCCAACTTTAGCCCTGCGAGGCCTTATTTATTTTAACCCACTTTGGGGGTATTTTAGACCTTTTAGTATGACTAAGTGAAGCCTATAAATACTTCACTTAGCTTCCTCAAACATTAGCTTACCTTTGAATCTTATGAATGATGAATAGAGTTTATCTCTTTTTATGAAGAAACCCTTTCTTGGTTGCTTGAATTCACTAGTGGAACCTAGTTGAGTCTTGAACCGAAAACCCGATCATTCTATTTGCGAGTCCCAAGTGTGACTCGAGGGTAGTTGCATAGTGTAGGTCCTCCTTGACACCGATACGAGGGTATTATGGAACGAGTTCTCCATATTTACTTCGTAGGGAGTTCGAGTAGTGTCTCGCTCTTTATCTTTATTTCCGCGTTTCGATTTTGATTCTTATCATCTTGGTATCAGAGCAAGGCTCGGGTTTTGTTTCTACAAACCCCCGACCCTTGATTCTTCGTGCCTAGGTTAGTTTCTATCTTAGGTTCTTGTTTGTTGTTATTAAAAGAAGAAAACTACAAAAAAATTGAAAAATTGAAAAATCTAAAAATTTGGTGTATCATGTTGGTTGGGATGATTTATGATATGGGTGTTATAGATTCTTGATCGTGGTTGAAATCCCGTCGTTTGGATACCAAAAACACTTGGATTGGTGAAGATTGAAAATCAAAACCCCAAAATCCCTTAAACCCTTGATGAACTTGTTCTTGATGATTTTTGATTGATTCTTGGGTTGGATTGAAGTGGAATTGAGAACTTGATATTGGGGTTTGATCCTTGTGTGATCCCCGTTCTTTTGGTACCTTAAACACCCAATTTGGAGTTGTATTACATGAATTGAGAATTTGAAACCCTTTGAAATTTGAAAATTTTAAAACCATAGCTTTGAAGAAGATGATCATGGTGGATTGCTTGATATTGATTGGGGTTTGATAAAAGTTGTTGGGGTTTGTTCTTTGTGACTAATACAACATTTGGGTACCTTTGAATTGCTAAAACAACGTTTGATTAGTTGAATTGTTGGGTGAAAAACCAAGAAAACACGTTGTTGAACTGTGCTGAAGGTTGCAGAGGCGGAGCGCCTATAATCTGAGGCGGAGCGCCTCAAATCTGTGACCTCTCTGGAAATTGCTGAGGCGGAGCGCCTCCCTGCTGAGGCGGAGCGCCTCCACCTGGAACTTTACCCTGGGCGGACCGCCCACTAGCTGAGGCGGGGCGCCTACTTCCTGAACGTTGGGAATTGGGTAGTTTCTTCTAGGTTCTCGTGTTTTGGTGTTTGCATTGCTTCTAATTGGTACTATTAGAGTATAATACTACTTGATTAGTACTAATTACTTCGAGCTAATAAGGATCATCGTGCCTTAGAAAGGAGACTAGAACTCAAAGAAGATCCGTAGTGCCTTTTTGACTCAAGTCCTCACTCAAAGTGCTTAGCGATCCAATCGAGTCCTATTAACTCCACTCACCCCGGAGTGCATTGGGATTTTGAGTCGAGTGATTAAGTTTAGGTTTACTATTCAACTTCGTGAAACTTTGAGTTCAAGCAAGAGTGAAAAAGCCATCGCCACCAAACGAGTGATCCGAGTGAACACAAGTGAGGGAGCGAGTGAGGTGTTTTGACTAACTCTTGTTTCTTTTCTTTGTAGGTACAATGGCCAACGAAGGCCAAGATTTCATCAAGGAGGCCTTGGCTAGCATTCTTGCCAAGATGGATGTCATGACTCAAAGGATTGAGTCACTTGAAAAGGGTGCCTCAAGTACCCAAGGAGACCAAGGGACCCCGAGTGTCCCAATTGAAAAGGGGACCCCGAGTGTCCAAATTGAGGCCGGTGAAGGCTCGAGTAGCCCTACCTTTACCCCGGAGCAAGTTGTTGAATTGCTCAATCAACAACGGGTAAAGGAAGATCGAGAGAGAATTGAACGAACGGGCATTCCCCTTATCTTGGATAATCCCCCAAGAAACATTCCATTACCAAGACCCATCCGAAACGCGCAACCCCTTGAGCAAGTCGATGAGGCTCAAGAAGGGGAGGAAGCCGAATATGGTGATGATATGTATGGTTTAGATGATCACTTTCAACCGAGACGAGGTATGAATTGGGGTCGTAATGTGGATCGTGGTAGGGGCCGAGGTCGAGGGCCACCTATGGGATATGTTGGAGGGAATGCGAGAAGGGAGTATGGTGTGAATGAAGACCACTATGGGGGCCAACCGGAGCCATTCCGTGGGGGTCGTGACAACAACAACAATCTTAATAGTGTGAAGATTACTATTCCTCCTTTCAAAGGGAGTAGTGATCCGGTGGAGTACCTTGATTGGAAGTTGTCCATGGAACGTATATTTGACACCAACGATATGCCCGAAGTGAAGAAGACCAAGTATGCTATCTCTACCTTTGAGTCCTTTGCTTCTACATGGTGGGAGTCGGTGAAGAGGAGTAGAAGAAGGATGGGGATGGTTCTTAATCTTACTTGGGATGAGTTGATCCGTGTGATGGATGAAAAATACTTGACTAACCAATACCGAGTGGAACAACAAAAGCGTCTCTATGAATTGAAACAAGGTTCCAAGTCGGTCGGAGAGTACTTCAATGAGTTTGAACAAGTCCGGATGACTCTAGACTTGGATGAGGAAGACAATGAGACGGCCATGATCCGTTTCAAAGGGGGCTTAAACCGAGACATAGCTTCGCTCTTGAAGTTTCACAAGTACAATGACCACTACAAGCTATATGAAGATGCGGTTGAAGTCGAGAAGTGGCTCAAAGAGGAGAAATCCTTTCGTTACAAGAGTAGTGCTACTACTCCAATGAACAAGCCAAAGGATTGGAAATCTCCTACAACTAGTGCCAAATTCCCAAGTGCAAGTGGTCCAAGTGCTAGCAAAGATGTGAAAAGGCCGTTTGAAAGGTCTACACAACCCGTGGGAGGTAACTCTAGAACTCAATTGAGTAATCCAATATCTTCTTCTACTCAATGCTTTAAGTGTAAGGGATATGGTCATCTCTCTAAAGATTGCCCCACCCGGAAGACTATGGTTCTTGTTGGTGACTTGGTCTATGAGCAAGATAGTGAACCCGAGGAAGAAGAGGGAGTAGAGGGTGAGGACGAGGGAGATGAAGGGGAGATTACTATGATCGAAGATGATGACTCTCATGCCTTCCTTGTTGTGAGGAGTAGTCTAGGGGCCATGTGTGTGGAGGATGTTGAGACCTTACAACGAGAGAACCTTTTTCATTCCAAATGCCGAGTCATGGGTCTCATTTGCTGTATGATCATTGACTCGGGAAGTTGTGCTAATGTTATTAGCCAAACACTAGTTACCCAATTGAAAATACCTACCTTGAAACACCCAAATCCTTATAAGCTTCAATGGCTTAGTGAGTGTGGTGAGTTGAGGGTGGTTAAACAATGTTTGATCAAATTCAAGATTGGGAACTATGTGGATGAACACATGTTCGATGTCGTGCCTATGCAAGCATGCCACCTACTCTTTGGTAGGCCTTGGCAATTTGATCGACGTGTGGTTCATAATGGTCATGCCAACACCTATACGGTGACGCATGAGGGGAAAAAGTTCGTGCTCCAACCCCTAACTCCCAAGCAAGTGAGTGATGACTACAAACGAATGCGGGAGTTGAGGGAAAAGGCTAAAGCGAAGTCACCCATTGTACTTGAACCCGAGGCAAACAATTTCATTGTTTTGCCATTGCATGATGAAAGTGAGAGTCACTCCACTTCAAATGAGAGAGAAAAGATAGAGAGAAGTGAGGGAGTGACCGGTGACAATCCAAGAGAGGAAAAAGGAGAGGATTTGAGGAGTGATGTGAGTGGATTGTCACCACAAACTACACTTGACCTTGATGTAAAATTGAGAGAGATGAGAGGTGAGGAAGGAAAAATTGAGAGTGAGAGCACCCATTGTTCTAACCCTTCTTTATCTTCTATCTCTTCTTGTGAAAGTTCTTGTGTAGGTACATTTGAAGACAAGCCATTGGAGCCTCAATGTGAGCCTCATGAAGAAGGAGTTGCATATGACACCTCAAACCTTGTGAGTGATCAAGGAAATACTACCAACGTAAGTGTTACTTCACCTTTTCATGAGCCTACTAGCTACTTGTCTTGTGATGACGCGACACTAGTTGGTATTTTTGATGCATCTAGTGAGTATACCACTAGTGAAGAGTCTAGTTGTCAACTTGAGTTTGCATGTGAAACACTAGTTGGGAGGAGCACTATGCCACATCATGATGTGAGCTCATTGTTCATTGAACCCCTCCCTAGTGTAGATTTGATAGTTGACCGTGCTTGTGACCTTTGCTATGACACACCGCCAACCTTTGACATAGGGAAAGATGAGGTAGTTGACCATTCCCTAATTGATATGCTTCTATTTGGTGGACCAATGTGTTGTGGTGAGGATGGTCTTGTCCTTGAGGAGTCCAAATTGCATGAATTGGACAAGGTTGTCTATGATGACTCCTCAAGTGAACCTAGTCTTGATACCATGCTTTTGTGTGACCATGAAGTTGAGATGCATGCTTTTACATTTCCATTGTGTGAAGATAATCTCATTTGTGGTAGCGACTTGTATCGGGCTAGGGTGGGTGGTCAAATGGAACCCCCATGGTGTGAAGGGTTTGACCCCTTAGGCAACCTATTGCTTGAGAACTTGGGTGAGGTAGATGGTTCTTTGAGTGACCCTACTATTGCTTGTTGGGGTTATGATGAAGAAGAGTCCATCATCAATGCCTTCCTTGAGAACTTGACTTTTGCGGAGGGTTGCCTAGTTGATGAAATGGGAGGAGAAGAGAAATTCCTTGGTGTGAGTAAAAATGCTCTAAAGAAGGGGAGTGGAGTACTTGATCCTACTTGTAGGTTGGGCTATTTGATTCACTCCACTCCACATGTTGATCATACCTCGAGGATAGATTGGTGTGTTGATCTTGAGCTTAAGGTTCAAGGGGATTTCGGTAGCTTGATCTTGCATTTCCCATCTTCCCATGACCTATTTGCTCACTATCTTGTTGAGTGCATGTTGATCTTTAACCAAGTGCTCATGGTTCTCTTTGGAGACTTGATATTTATGATTGTTATTGATGCTTGGTTATATCACAAGAGTGTGTTTTCCACACTTCTTGCACTAACCTACTTCCAAAGTAGGACATTTGCTTGTTTTTTTTCTTGTCGTTGCTTATAGGTTCTAAGCTCCATGCTAAGGCGGGGGAGATCTTGGAAGAAGCCTATGTCAACGTGACGATCAAGAAGAACAAAGGAGAGTTGGGGCCACCCAGAGAAGTTGATGATGCCATGAGAGCCAAAGCCTTGATTTCGAGGACGAAATCTTCTCAAGAAGGGGAGGACGATAAGGCCTAAATCCCCACAAGACCCTTCACTCGGAGTCAAGTGAAGATGGGTATGGAAGAAGGCCCCAAGAGCGACTTGAAGAGCATGCTTTGGTGTGCCATGGATGGAGGACTACTTGGGCTCCAAGGTGATCCACCTCAAGCTCATTTTGAGCCTCTTGCAAGATGATAAGAATCAAAATCGAAACGCGGAAATAAAGATAAAGAGCGAGACACTACTCGAACTCCCTACGAAGTAACTATGGAGAACTCGTTCCATAATACCCTCGTATCGGTGTCAAGGAGGACCTACACTATGCAACTACCGTCGAGTCACACTTGGGACTCGCAAATAGAATGATCGGGTTTTCGGTTCAAGACTCAACTAGGTTCCACTAGTGAATTCAAGCAACCAAGAAAGGGTTTCTTCATAAAAAGAGATAAACTCTATTCATCATTCATAAGATTCAAAGGTAAGCTAATGTTTGAGGAGGCTAAGTGAAGTATTTATAGGCTTCACTTAGTCATACTAAAAGGTCTAAAATACCCCCAAAGTGGGTTAAAACAAATAAGGCCTCGCAGGGCTAAAGTTGGAAGTTCAAGGCAAAAGTAATAAAATATCCCGCAGCTCGTCACAGGGGGAGGCGCTCCGCCTCCAGGTTGAGGCGCTCCGCCTCAGGATGGTGAGGCGCTCCGCCTCAGGATGAGGCGCTCCACCTTCTTCTGCTCAGCTCTCTGCTTTTTGGTACGCGCTCCGCCTCAGCTTTGAGGCGCTCCGCCTCCTTCTGGAACTTGTGCAAGAGGCTCAAAATGAGCTTGAGGTGGATCACCTTGGAGTCCAAGTAGTCCTCCATCCATGGCACACCAAAGCATGCTCTTCAAGTCGCTCTTGGGGCCTTCTTCCATACCCATCTTCACTTGACTCCGAGTGAAGGGTCTTGTGGAGATTTGGGCCTTATCAGTAAGCGATCGGCTTCGAGTCTTGCATCAGCACTCCTCCGATCCCAACTCCAGACGCATCACACTCGACTTCGAATGCTTTGCCGAAGTCAGGGAGTTGCAACAACGGGGCAGAACAAAGCCTCCGTTTCAACTCTTGGAAAGCCCTTTCTTGGGTCTCTCCCCACACAAATGGATTGTCTTTCTTCACCAGCTCGGTTAAAGGAGCTGCCACGGTGCTAAAGTCACGAACAAACCTTCGGTAAAAGCTAGCTAAGCTATGGAAGCTACGAACTTGTGATACCGAGGTTGGAGTTGGCCAATCTTTGATGGCTTCGACTTTTGATTCGTCGACTTCGACACCATTAGCACTGACAACAAATCCAAGAAAGACTACACGATCGACACCAAAGGCGCATTTCTTGAAGTTGGCATACAACTTTTCTTCTCGAAGCTTTTCAAGTACTTGCCTTAGGTGGTCGACATGTTCATCCACGGTTCTGCTATAAACAAGTATGTCATCGAAATAAACGATAACAAACTTATTTATGAACGGTTTGAGCACATGGTTCATCAGTCGCATGAATGTGCTCGGTGCATTGGATAAGCCAAAAGGCATCACCAACCATTCATAGAGACCGAATTTGGTCTTGAATGCAGTTTTCCACTCGTCCCCGGGTTTCATTCGGATCTGGTTGTAACCGGACCTGAGGTCTATCTTCGAAAAGCATGAAGAACCACTTAACTCATCTAGCATGTCATCTAATCGAGGGATAGGATGACGATACTTTACCGTTATTTTGTTGACTGCTCGACAGTCAACACACATTCGCCATGTTCCATCCTTCTTCGGGACAAGGATAACTGGAACGGCGCAAGGACTCAAGCTGATGAGACCCAAACCCCCACAAGACCATTCACACGGAGTCAAGCTAAAGAGATCCAAGGAGTACACATACACGTGGTGAGGAAGGGCCTTGAAGAAGGAAGCGATTGGAAGCCATTCCGGGTGCTCAAACTAGGCCTCACGCGTAAGGAGGAAGAGAGCCCAGCAGAGCCAGGCGCCCCGCCTGGCAAGCTCACTGCCTAAGAGCTGAAAAGTGCCCAGGCGCCCCGCCTAGCTGAAGGCGCCCCGCCTAGCTGAAGGCCAAGCCAGGCGCCCCGCCTAGCTCCAGGCGCCCAGCCTAGCTTCAGCATGTTCCAGGCGCCCCTCCCAGCCCCAGGCGCCCCTCCTAGCTGCTGAACCTATGTTTCTTTTACTTTTTTGCCCTACGTGGCTTATTTGATGAACCTTATTAGTAAGGGTGTTTAAGTCTTTGTGCAAGCTTGGTAAACACTATAAATAGCAAAGTCTAGCCTATTTACACTTAGTTTTTGATATTTGATGAATGTTGAACATTGAACATGAGCATGGCTCTTGGTTATTGAATGAAACCCTTTGATCTTGGACTTGTAGTTCTTCTAGCGGATCTAGATGAATACTTTTCCTCTCCGACCATTCTACTTGCGTGCTCGCGTTAGCTCGAGGGTAGTTGCATAGCGTAGGTGTTCTTGTCCTTCTCTCGGGGTGTAACGGAACAAGTTCTCCATTGCTACTTGGGATTAGAGATCGAGTTACGTCTCGTTCTTATCTTTTACTTTTTCCGCGTTTGATTCTCATCAGTTTGGTATCAGAGCAAGGCTCGGGTTTTGTTTCTACAAACCCCCGACCCTTGGTTCTTCGTGCCTAGTATCTTCTTTTAGTTTTTCTTGTTGTTGAAGTTATTAGAAAGGAGAAAATTACAAAAAAAAAAAAAAAAAAATTGAAAAATTGAAAAATACAAAAATTTGGTGTAACTTGTTGATTTGGATTCCAATCAAACATCAATCCAACCCAAGAATCAAGCCAAAATTCATCAAGAACAAGTTCTTCAAGGGTTTAAGGGGTTTTGGGGTTTCAATTTTTCAAACTTCACCAATTCCAACAATTTTGGTACCCAAGTAACGGGAAATCGATCATGATCAAGAATCCACAACACCCATATTGAAAAACAAACAATTCGGTACCAATTTTGTGGGATTTGAACATGTATAACACCTACTTTGATGAATCACAATCCTTGTTGAAACTCTTTTGTTAAACCCTTGTGTTCTTGAGTAACCGATCTACTTGAATAGTGCTAACCCTTTGATTGCTCTTAAGTGATTCGTGCCTAGCAAGGAGAGTAGAATTCTAAGGAAAAGCGTAGAACCTTTTAACTCAAGTCCTTCACTTCAAAGTGCCTAGCGTTCATTGAGTCCCATTAACTCCACTCACCCCGGAGTGTGCATGACTCGTGAATAGTTTAGTTGAGTTGAGGAGTTGCTAATCATCTACGTGAAGCTTTGGAACTACAAGTTGAGTGAAATATCCACCGCCACCCAAAAGAGTGATCCGAGTGAACACAAGTGAGGGAGCGAGTGAGGTGTTTTAACTAACTCTTGTTTCTTTCTTTGTAGGTACAATGGCCAACGAAGGTCAAGATTTCATTAAGGAGGCCTTGGCTAATCTTCTTGCCAAGATGGACCTCATGAACCAAAGGATTGACTCTCTTGAAAAGGGAGCTTCAAGTACTCAAGGTGAACATGGGACCCCGAGTGTCCCAATTGAAAAGGGGACCCCGAGTGTCCAAATTGAGACCGGTGAAGGCTCTAGTAGCCCTACCTTTACCCCGGAGCAAGTTGTTGAGTTGCTCAATCAACAACAGGTAAAGGAGGATCGAGAGAGAATTGAACGAACGGGCATTCCCCGTATCTTGGATAATCCCCCAAGAAACTTTCCACTACCAAGACCCGTCCGAAATGTGCAACCTCTTGAGCAAGTTGTTGAGGCTCAAGAAGGGGAGGAAGTTGGTTATGGTGACGATGTGTATGGGTTTGATGATCACTTTCAACCAAGGCGAGCTATGAATTGGGGTCGAAATGTGGATCGGGGTAGAGGCCGAGGTCGAGGGCCACCCTTAGGATATGAGGGGAGGAATGTTAGAAGGGACTATGTTGCTTATGATGATCACCATGGAGGCCAACCGGAGCCATTCCAAGGGGGTCGTGACAACAACAACAACCTTAATAGTGTGAAGCTCACTATTCCTTCTTTCAAAGGAAGTAGTGACCCGGTGGAGTATATTGGTTGGAAATTGGCTATGGAGCGTATCTTTGACACCAATGATATGCCCGATGTGAAGAAAACCAAGTATGCAATATCCTCCTTTGAATCTTTTGCTTCTACTTGGTTGGAGTCGGTGAAGAGAAATAGAAGAAGGACGGGTATGGCTATTAATCTTACTTGGGAAGAGTTGATCCGTGTGATGGATGAGAAGTATTTGACCAACCAATACCGGGTTGAACAACAAAGGCGTCTATATGATTTGAAGCAAGGTTACAAATCGGTTGGTGAGTATTTCAATGAATTTGAGCAAATCCGAATGATCCTTGACTTAGATGATGAAGACAATGAGACGGCCATGATCCGTTTCAATGGGGGCTTGAACCGAGACATAGCTTCACAATTGAAGTTCCACAAATATGATGATCATTACAAGCTATGTGAAGATGCGGTTGAGGCCGAGAAATGGCTCAAGGAGGAGAAATCCCTTCGCTACAAGAGTAGCACTCCTACTCCAACAAACAAACCAAAGGATTGGAAGCCTCCTACTACAAATGCAAGGTTCCCAAGTGCAAGTGGAACAAGTGGTGCAAATGCTATCAAGGATGTGAAAAAGCCGTTTGAGAAGAACACACCTAATGTAGGAGGTAACTCTAAAACTCAACTACATGCTCCTACTTCTTCTTCAATACAATGCCACAAGTGCAAGCGCTATGGTCACTTTGCTAGGGAATGTCCTACAAAGAGGACCATGATTGTTGTTGGTAATGATGCATATGAGAAAGAGAGTGAATCGGAAGATGAGGGAGTAGAGGGAGTAGAGGGAGATGAGGGAGTAGAGGAGAATGATTTGCTTGATGACACGGTGGAGGATGAGGATCCTCATACTTTCTTGGTTGTGAGAAGGAGCCTAGGGGCTATGATTGTGGAAGATAGTGAAACCTTGCAACGGAAAAATCTTTTCCATGCTAGGTGCCGGGTCAAAGATGTTGTTTGCTCTATGATAATTGATTCCGGAAGTTGTGCAAATGTAGTGAGTCAATCACTAGTGGCTCAATTGAAGTTAACTACCATGAAGCATCCTAAACCTTACCGGTTACAATGGGTTAGTGAATGTGGAGAGCTTAAAGTGATGAAACAAGCCATGATCAAGTTTAGAATGGGTAGTTATGTTGATGAGCATTTGTTTGACGTTGTGCCTATGCAAGCATGCCACCTACTCTTAGGGAGGCCATGGAAATTCGATAGGCAAGTGGTGCATGATGGTCGTGTCAACACTTACACGGTCAAACATGAAGGGAAGAGGTGATGCAGCCCGATCACGTGCTGATCAAGTGATCGATCCACCGAGGAGACCGATGACAAGAAGCCAAGCCAAGCTGCTGCACGATGTGCACGTTCACTAAGCCTGGCCGAAGGAAAACAATTGCTCCGAAGCTGAGTGGCCGAGCTCAAGAATCGAAGGCATTATCTTCAGATTTGAGCCCGAAGGCAAAGTGAACGAGGACAATGAGCTCGAAGACAATTGAGCGTCCGAAGGCAACAAGTGTGTGCTCGAGCAGACAATCGAGAACCGAAGCCAAGGCTTACCGAAGTCAAAGTCTGCCGAACACATTTTAACTCAGCCCTGCGTGGCTTATTTCTATTGGTCAACTGTGACCTATTTACTAGTTTACCCTTAGTATTTCCTATATAAACACTGTTTCCTTTCATTGTAAGAACCTAGTTTTTGAACATTGATGAATTGAATGAAAGTGCCGAGCACATTTCTTCTTGTCTCCGTCGTGAGCAAAACCCCGGTGAGGGCTATTAAGGACTTGTGGCTTTCGGTTAGTCCGATTGAACATTCCTCTTGATCATTCAGTTTGCAAGAGGCAATGTTCTCTTGAGGATTGTTGCATAGTATAGGTGATCCTTGTACTCCTTTTGATTGAGCTTTGAGACAGGTTCCTCACTGTTCTTTCGAAAGAAGCAAGTTTTGTCTTGCTTTTATTCTTTTATCCTTTTGTTGTTCTTCCGCGTTTGTGCTAGCAACCCCTTCGGGAATTGCATTGCACCATCTTGGTATCAGAGCACGGTTTGGGCTTGTTTCTACAACCCCAAATCCTGTTCACGTTATCTTTATTTCCGTGCGTTTTGTGTCTCTGTTTTCCGTTTCAAATTCTGATTTGATTTTTGTTACTGTTGGTGTTGTTATTTTACAAAAAAAAAAAAAAGAGGTGTTAAAAGAAAAATTCAAAAATTGTGTTTGATTGTTGGTTGTTTGGGAAAACAACCATAGATTCTTGTTCACCATCGAGTTCCGAATCCAACAAGTACCCGACGTACCAATTTTGTGACTAGGGTTTCTTGGTGAATTTTTGGACTGTTTTGAGCTTTAATGGTGACTGAAAACTCGAACCCCACTGTGTTTGGAAGAAACCGATGAAGGTTGGTGGTTCTTGAGTGATTTGGGTTTGTTTATTGCTTAAAAACGAAGTTCTCAAGTTGGAAACGTTGTCCGTACACCGGAAAATTGTTACAAGTTCGTAACAGTGTACGACACGTCGAGCTGGATCTTAGCTCGAAGAACTTCGTTTGATTTCCTCCGTTGTTGTTTGGAACCGGAGTTGAAAGAGCAACTCAGATCTGTTGAATTTCGTGGTCAGTGAACCGAAGTTGTTGCGTCCGTACGCCGGAGCAAGGTCACTGTTCCATTGAAGAAGAAAGGGGTTAAAAAATTTAACATCAAAGCCCCAGGTGAAAATTGTCGGCTGAAAAAGGAAAGTGGATAAGGTAAAACCCTATCCGTACCAAGGAGGGACCACTTTTGTACGGACAGGAGTGGGTGTGATCGAAAAAGATTCCAAAAGGGAATCAAAAGGGTAGATTCTCCTAGGTTTTCACTTTCTTTCGTGTCTAATTCTAGTTGGTGGATCTTTTGAGTAATTGTCCTACTCAAGGTCGTACTAACTCTTTTAAGCTGATAGGAATTCGTGCGAAGGGGTGACCGAAGTCCAAACTTTCGTAGAAATTCTCTTGACTCCCCGAGCTCAGTTGAAAAAGCGTCTGTTCCATCGAGTCGAACATCACTTCACTCTTCCCGAAGAGGCAGTGACTATTGTCGAACTTGAGTGATCAAAAACCGAAACCATAAATTGAGTGGACCCGAGTGCCACCCATCCAAGGTGAGGGAGTGTGTGAGGTAATTTCTAACCCTAATATTTGTTTGATCTTTACTTGTGCAGGTACCATGGCTGGAATCGATGGCAAAAGCATTGAAAAGCCTGAATTATCGTTAGCCGATCTCATGGCTGCGATACAAGGCATCAGTGCCGAAGTAAGAGGAGTGAGTGCTCGAGTAGCTAACCTCGAGCAGGGAAACGCGTCCGTGGCCATGAATGGGTCCGGCGTTGGAACGAGCCAATCCACTCCGATGAAACCTGAGCTGTATGCTGAGCTTGTACGACAACATCAGTTGACAAGTGAAGCAATTCGAAGAGAACTTAACTTGGGCAATCCCCAAGCTGCTTATCAAAACTTGGGCATTCCCCGAGGAGAAAGAATACCACCTCCAGTGGCCCGGAGAGATCTTGGAACTGTTACCGAGGAGGTTGGTGAAGAGGAATTTCCCGAGGACGAATATGAGCGTGAGCCGCCATTCGCTCAACGAGGGCAAGCTCCTCGAGGACGTGGAAATTTCCGAGGTCGAGGTCGAGGCGCCAATGTTGAAAGAAATATTGGGCGTGAGGCTGATGATCGAGAAGATGAGTTTCCCGAACAGGCTAGAGCTGTTCGAGACTCAAACTTGAACAGTGTCAAGATCACTATTCCACCCTTTAAAGGAACTAGTGATCCCGATGAGTATCTTGAATGGAAGCTTAAAATGGAGCGCATCTTTCAAACCAATGAGATGACCGATGAGAGAAAAGCTGCCCATGCCATTGCTTCGTTCGAAGCTTATGCATCAACATGGTGGGAGTCTGACAAGAGGCATAGACGAAGGAATGACTACCCAGTAGTCAATACTTGGCCACAGTTGATGAGAGCGATGGATGGTAAGTACTTGAGTGCCAAGTACAGGCAGACTCAAATGCAAAAGCTCTATGAGTTAAAGCAAGGGTCCAAGTCCGTCTAAGAGTACCACGATGAGTTTGAAAAGGTTCGATTGAATCTTGACCTGGTCGAAGACGAAGAGCAAGCCATTATCAGATTTAAAAATGGCTTGGCTAGGGATGTGTCATCTCAGTTGAGACTCCACGTGTACCACACGTTGGAAGATCTGTTCGATGCTGCCACCGAAGCTGAAAAATTGGTGAAGGACGATAAGGCAAACCGGTATCGAGGAGTCACTACTTCTACTCCTTTGAACCGAGGTAAAGAATGGAAGAGTCCAAACCAAACAAGTGCCAACACTGTTCGAGATTCGAAGAGACCCTTCGAAAGAGGTGTGACCGTTAACCAACCAAGAGAAGTGGGAGGTAAAGTTCAACTCAACTCTCCTAGTGCTTCAAATATTCAGTGTCACAAATGCAAAGGTTATGGTCACATGGCAAAAGAGTGTCCAACTCGCAAGGTTATGCTTCTGCTCGAAGATGGAACCGTCCATGAGCAAGCGAGTGACACCGAGGAGGAAATTATCGAGGAGACTAATCGAGCTGAAGTTGATGATGATCATGAGGCTGCCGAAGCTGATCATCCGGAAATGTTTCTTGTGGTTCGAAGGAATTTGAGCTGCATGACTCTTGAAGAAGAGGACAACCAAAGAGAAAACCTCTTTCATGCCCGATGTCGAGTGAGGGGAAGGTGTGTTCGATGATCATTGATTCTGGTAGTTGTGCCAATGTAGTGAGCCAAACTTTGGTTTCACAAATGGGATTACCTACGATGAAGCATCCCCACCCTTACAAGTTACAATGGCTGAATGAGTGTGGAGAATTGAGAGTTGTCAAACAAGTGTGGATCAAGTTCAAAATCGGAGAGTATCAAGATGAAATGATATTCGATGTGGTTCCGATGCAAGCTTATCATTTGCTATTGGGTCGACCATGGCAGTATGATCGTACAGCTGTTCAAAATGGCAGATCCAACACTTACACTGTGAAGCTCGACGGGAAGAGTTTCATGCTCAAACCCTTGTCTCCAAAACAAGTCACCGAGGACTATAAACGAATGAAAGAATTGAAAGAAGCGGCCAAAGCTAAGCTTCCGATGGGAACAAAATTGGGGCCCGAAGAAACAAACTCACCGATCGAAGTGAGAGGAATTTGTGCAATCATGCAACCCGGTGAGATCTTACGAGGCAACGACCACGGTCAGATGATGATTTGCCTCGTGCACAAGGGTATCTTTCTAAACTCTAATGATGATTTTTCTAATGATAACCCTTTGCCTTTGTTTGTTCAAAAAGTTTTGCAGGACTTCGAGGACATGTTTCCCGAGGAAATGCCAGGTGGATTACCTCCATTGAGAGGAATCGAGCACCAAATTGACTTCGTACCAGGGTCTCAAATCCCTAACAAACCTGCATACCGGTGTAATCCCGAAGACACCAAAGAGCTCCAACGGCAGGTTGATGAATTGCTGAACAAGGGCCTCGTTCACGAGAGCTTGAGTCCTTGCGCCGTTCCTGTTATCCTTGTTCCGAAGAAGGATGGAACATGGCGAATGTGTGTTGACTGTCGAGCAGTCAACAAAATAACAGTAAAGTATCGTCATCCTATCCCTCGATTAGATGACATGCTAGATGAGTTAAGTGGTTCTTCATGCTTTTCGAAGATAGACCTCAGGTCCGGTTACCATCAGATCCGAATGAAACCCGGGGACGAGTGGAAAACCGCATTCAAGACCAAATTCGGTCTCTATGAATGGTTGGTGATGCCTTTTGGCTTATCCAATGCACCGAGCACATTCATGCGACTGATGAACCATGTGCTCAAACCGTTCATAAATAAGTTTGTTGTCGTTTATTTCGATGACATACTTATATATAGCAGAACCGTGGATGAACATGTCGACCACCTAAGGCAAGTACTTGAAAAGCTTCGCGAAGAGAAGTTGTATGCCAACTTCAAGAAATGCGCCTTTGGTGTCGATCGTGTAGTCTTTCTTGGATTTGTTGTCAGTGCTAATGGTGTCGAAGTCGACGAATAAGAAGTCGAAGCCATCAAAGATTGGCCAACTCCAACCTCGGTATCGCAAGTTCGTAGCTTCCATGGTTTAGCTAGCTTTTACCGAAGGTTTGTTCGTGACTTTAGCACCATGGCAGCTCCTTTAACCGAGCTGGTGAAGAAAGACAATCCATTTGTGTGGGGAGAGTCCCAAGAGAGGGCTTTCCCAGAGTTGAAGCGGAGGCTTTGTTCTGCCCCGTTATTGCAACTCCCTGATTTCGGCAAAGCATTCGAAGTCGAGTGTGATGCATCTGGAGTTGGGATCGGAGGAGTGCTGATGCAAGACTCGAAGCCGATCGCTTACTTTAGCGAAAAGCTTAAGGGTGCAACTTTGAATTACTCTACGTATGACAAAGAGTTGTATGCCCTCGTTCGAGCACTCGCCCATTGGCAGCATTATTTGTGGCCTCGAGAGTTTGTGATCAAAAGTGATCATGAGTCTTTGAAACATCTCCGAGGTCAGGAGAAATTGAATCGAAGACATGCCAAGTGGGTTGAATTCATTGAAAGCTTTCCCTATGTAATTCATTATAAAAAGGGAAAAGATAATGTTGTGGCCGATGCGCTATCAAGGAAATTTGCCTTAGCGACCACTCTCGCCTCTAGGCTCATGGGATTCGAAAGCATCAAGTCGATGTACGAGGACGATCCCAAGCTGAAATGTGTTCGAAACGCAATCTTGAGTGGCCGAAAGGTTGAGAAATATCAGTGGCATGATGGCTACCTCTTCAAAAATGGGAGGGTTTGTGTGCCATTGTCATCGTGGAGAGAGCTCTTGGTTCGAGAAGCTCACTCAGGTGGACTAATGGGGCACTTCGGTGTCGATAAAACTCTTGGTATCTTGACCGAGCCATTGGCCCAAAATGCGACGAGATGTGGAAAAGCTTTGCAACGCTTGTCTCGTTTGCAAGAAAGCAAAATCCAAGTCCAACCCTCATGGATTGTACACCCCGTTGCCTGTGCCTGATCGACCTTGGGTTGATATATCCATGGACTTTGTCTTGGGGTTACCGAGGTCGGGGGGAGGACATGATAGCATCTTCGTTGTGGTTGACCGTTTTTCAAAAATGGCTAACTTTATTCCTTGCAAAAAGTGTGATGATGCACAGCATGTAGCTACATTGTTTGTTTCTAATGTGTTAAAATTGCATGGTGTACCTCGTACTATTGTGAGTGATCGAGACTCGAAGTTCTTGAGTCATTTTTGGAAGTGTTTATGGGGTGCCCTCGGCACCAAGCTACTATTCTCGACGTCTCACCATCCTCAGACTGATGGACAGACCGAGGTAGTTAACCGAACCTTGGGATCGTTGCTTCGGGCAATGACCAAAGGGAAGGTTGGAAACTGGGCTGATCGTTTGCCCATGATGGAGTTCGCATACAATCGAACGGTGCATAGAATGATCAACATGACCCCGTTTGAATGCGTGTATGGCTTTAATCCTTTGATTCCACTTGATTTAACCCCATTGCCTCGAGATTCTGTTCTTGATTTTGAAGGTACTCGAAGAGCAGCTACCTTGATCGAATTGCATGCAAAGGTGAAGAAGAACCTCGAGGAGGCCTATGCAAAGGTTGCCTTAAAGAAAAACAAGGGGCGTAAAAAGTTGGAATTAAAGAAGGGAGATTGGGTTTGGGTTCACTTCCGAAAGGAACGCTTCCCGAACCAAAGGAAAGGAAAGTTGGCTCCTCGAGGGGATGGTCCATTTCAAGTGTTGACCAAGATCAACAACAATGCCTACGTGATCGACCTCCCTGGTGAGTATAACGTGTCCAACACCTTTAATGTTGCTGACTTAGTTCCTTGTGTTGTAGGTCCAACTTCGGAGGACGAGGAGGGCTTGATTTCGAGGACGAAATCTTCTCAAGAAGGGGAGGATGATGCAGCCCGATCACGTGCTGATCAAGTGATCGATCCACCGAGGAGACCGATGACAAGAAGCCAAGCCAAGCTGCTGCACGATGTGCACGTTCACTTAGCCTGGCCGAAGGAAAACAATTGCTCCGAAGCTGAGTGGCCGAGCTCAAGAATCGAAGGCATTATCTTCAGATTTGAGCCCGAAGGCAAAGTGAACGAGGACAATGAGCTCGAAGACAATTGAGCGTCCGAAGGCAACAAGTGTGTGCTCGAGCAGACAATCGAGAACCGAAGCCAAGGCTTACCGAAGTCAAAGTCTGCCGAACACATTTTAACTCAGCCCTGCGTGGCTTATTTCTATTGGTCAACTGTGACCTATTTACTAGTTTACCCTTAGTATTTCCTATATAAAAACTGTTTCCTTTCATTGTAAGAACCTAGTTTTTGAACATTGATGAATTGAATGAAAGTGCCGAGCACATTTCTTCTTGTCTCCGTCGTGAGCAAAACCCCGGTGAGGGCTATTAAGGACTTGTGGCTTTCGGTTAGTCCGATTGAACATTCCTCTTGATCATTCAGTTTGCAAGAGGCAATGTTCTCTTGAGGATTGTTGCATAGTATAGGTGATCCTTGTACTCCTTTTGATTGAGCTTTGAGACATGTTCCTCACTGTTCTTTCGAAAGAAGCAAGTTTTGTCTTGCTTTTATTCTTTTATCCTTATGTTGTTCTTCCGCGTTTGTGCTAGCAACCCCTTCGGGAATTGCATTGCACCAAGAGGTTTGTGCTTAAACCTCTCACTCCTAAGCAAGTAAGTGATGACTACAAGAAAATGAAGGAGTTCAGGGAGGTAGCAAAGGCTAAGTCACTCATTGAGACTAGCCCTTTGTCCAAAAGCATGGTGGCAATCCCACCTACTTCATCTACCGGTGGCATGTGTGCCATGATGCAACCGGGCGAGCTCTTGAAAGGTAATGATGGCACCAAATTTCTCCTATGCCTAGTGCACAAAGGTATGATCCTTAACTCTAATTGTGATTTTTCTTCTAACCCTTTGCCTAGTGTGTTTGAGAATGTTTTGAAAGATTTTGGTGACATGTTCCCGGATGAAATGCCGGATGGATTGCCTCCTTTGAGGGGCATTGAGCATCAAATAGACTTTGTCCCGGGATCCCAAATCCCAAACAAACCGGCCTATAGGAGCAACCCCGAGGATACAAAGGAATTGCAAAAGCAAGTTGATGAATTGCTCACTAAACGTTTGGTAAGGGAAAGCTTGAGTCCTTGTGCCGTGCCCGTGATCCTTGTTTCCAAAAAGGACGGCACTTGGAGAATGTGTGTTGATTGTCGGGCCGTGAACAAAATAACGGTAAAGTACCGTCATCCTATTCCCCGACTTGATGATATGTTAGATGAATTGAGCGGTTCATGTGTGTTTAGCAAAATTGACCTTAGGTCCGGCTACCATCAAATCCGGATGAAACCCGGTGATGAATGGAATACCGCATTCAAGACCAAATTTGGTCTCTATGAATGGTTGGTGATGCCCTTTGGGCTCTCCAATGCACCTAGCACTTTCATGAGGCTAATGAACCATGTTCTAAAGCCATTCATCAACAAGTTTGTGGTCGTCTATTTTGATGATATATTGATCTATAGCAAATCAATAGACGACCATGTTGAACACCTTAGGCTAGTGCTTGAGAAGTTGAGAGCCGAAAAGCTCTATGCTAATTTTAAAAAGTGTGCCTTTGGTGTTGAGAAGGTGGTCTTCCTTGGGTTTGTTGTGAGTGCTCAAGGAGTGGAGGTGGATGAGTCTAAGGTAGAGGCCATACGTGATTGGCCTACTCCTACTACCGTGACTCAAGTGAGGAGCTTTCATGGTCTCGCAAGCTTTTATAGGCGATTTGTGAAGGACTTTAGCTCCATTGCCGCTCCACTCACCGAATTGGTGAAGAAAGACCAACCGTTTGTTTGGGGAGAGCCTCAAGAGAAGGCCTTCCTTGAGTTGAAAAGTAGGTTGAGTACCGCCCCTCTATTGCAATTGCCCGACTTCGGAAAGGCATTTGAGGTTGAGTGTGATGCCTCGGGGGTGGGAATCGGTGGTGTTTTAATGCAAGATAGCAAACCCATCGCCTACTTTAGTGAGAAATTGAAAGGGGCCTCCTTGAACTATTCTACATATGACAAGGAGTTGTATGCCCTTGTGAGAGCCCTTGCCCATTGGCAACATTACCTTTGGCCTCGTGAGTTTGTAATCAAGAGTGACCATGAGTCACTCAAGCATTTGAGAGGCCAAGAGAAGCTCAATAAGAGACATGCCAAGTGGGTTGAATTCATTGAGTCCTTTCCCTATGTGATCCAATATAAGAAAGGGAAGGACAATGTTGTGGCGGATGCGCTTTCGAGAAAGTTTGCTCTAGCCACCACTCTCACTTCCAAGCTCATGGGTTTTGAGAGCATTAAATTGATGTATGCTCATGACCCAAAGCTAAAGAGTGTCCATGACGCTCTAGAGAAGGGGGAGAGAGTTGAAAAATACCAATGGGTTAATGGATATATCTTCAAAAATGGTAGGGTGTGCATACCGGAGTCCTCTTGGAGGGAGTTGCTTGTGCAAGAGGCACATTGCGGGGGACTCATGGGACATTTTGGCACAAGAAAGACTTTGGCTATTCTTAAAGAACAATTTCATTGGCCAAAGATGGGGGTGCAAGTGGAAAAGTTTTGCAACAATTGCCTTGAATGCAAGCGTTCTAAATCCAAAGCCCACCCCCATGGGTTGTATACCCCTCTCCCCGTACCTACTAGTCCTTGGTTGGATATCTCAATGGATTTCGTGATGGGATTACCTAGGACTAGGGGTGATGCAGCCCGAACACGTGCTGATCAAGTGTTCGATCCACCGAGGAGACCGATGACAAGAAGCCAAGCCAAGCTGCTGCACGATGTGCACGTTCACTTAGCCTGGCCGAAGGAAAACAATTGCTCCGAAGCTGAGTGGCCGAGCTCAAGAATCGAAGGCATTATCTTCAGATTTGAGCTCGATGGCAAAGTGACCGAGGACAAGGAGCTCGAAGACAATTGAGTGTCCGAAGGCAACAAGTGTGTGTTCGAGCAGACAATCGAGAACCGAAGCCAAGGCTTACCGAAGTTAAATGTCTGCCGAACACATTTTAACTCAGCCCTGCGTGGCTTATTTCTATTGGTCAACTGTGACCTATTTACTAGTCTACCCTTAGTATTTCCTATATAAACATTGTTTCCTTTCATTGTAAGTACCTAGTTTTTTGGAAGAATGATTAATTAATGAAAGTGCCGAGCACCTTTCTTTTGTCTCCGTCGTGAGCAAAACCCTGTGAGGGATTTATGGACTTGTGGCTTTCGGTTAATCCGATTGAACATTCCTCTTTGATCATTCAGTTTGCAAGAGGCATGTTCTCTTGAGGATTGTTGCATAGTTTAGGTGATTCTTGTATCCCTTTCGATCGAGCTTTGAGACAGGTTCCTCACTGTTCTTTCGAAAGAAGCAAATTTTGTCTTGCTCTATCTTTTATCTTTCTTGTTTACCTTCCGCGTTTGTGCTTAGCAACTCCTTCGGGTTTGCATTGCACCATCTTGGTATCAGAGCATGGTTTGGTCTTGTTTCTACAACCCCAAATCCTGTACACGTTATCTTTATTTTCGTGCGTCTGTGTCTCTGTTTTCCATTTCGAATTCTTGATTTGGTTTTGTTACTGTTGGTGTTGTTATTTTACAAAAAAAAAAAAAAAAAAAAGTGTAAAAAGAAAAATTCAAAATTGTGTTTGATTGTTGGTTGTTTGGGAAAACAACCATTGATTCTTGTTCACCATCGAGTTCCGAATCCAACAAGTACCCGACGTACCAATTTCGTGACTAGGGTTTCTTGGTGAATTTTTGGACTGTTTTGAGCTTTAATGGTGACTGAAAACTCGAACCCCACTGTGTTTGGAAGAAACCGGTGAAGATTGGTGGTTTTTGAGTGATTTGGGTTTGTTTGTTGCTTAAGAATCGAAGTTCTGAGTTTGAATCGTTGTCCGTACGCCGGAAAATTGTTACAAAATCGTAACAGTGTACGACACGAACGAGCTGATTTTAGTTCGAAGAACTTCGTTTGATTTCCTCCGTTGTTGTCTGGAACCGGAGTCGAAAGAGCAACTCAGATCTGTTGAGTTTCGTGGTCAGTGAACCGAAGTTGTTGTGTCCGTACGCCGGAGCAAGGTCACTGTTCCATTGAAGAAGAAAGGGGTTAAAATTTTAACATCAAAACCCCAGGTGAAAATTGTCGGCTGAAAAAGGAAAGTGGATAAGGTAAAACCCTATCTGTACCAAGGAGGGACCACTCTTGTACGGACAGGAGTGGGTGTGGTCGAAAAAGATTCCAAAAGGGAATCAAAGGGTAGATTCTCCTAGGTTTTCACTTTCTTTCGTGTCAAAATTCTAGTTGGTGGATCTTTTGAGTAATTGTCCTACTCGAGGTCGTACTAACTCTTTTAAGCTGATAGGAATTCGTGCGAAGGGGTGACCGAAGTCCAAACTTTCGTAGAAATTCTTTTGACTCCCCGAGCTCAGTTAAAAAGCGTCCGTTCCATCGAGTCGAACATCACTTCACTCTTCCCGAAGAGGCAGTGACTATTGTCGAACTTGAAGGATCTTAGAGGACCGATCAATCAGACGAGCCACTGTTAACAAGTCCTTGAGTGATCAAAAACCGAACCCATAAATTGAGTGGACCCGAGTGCCACCCATCAAAGGTGAGGGAGTGTGTGAGGTGATTTCTAACCCTAACATTTGTTTGATCTTTGACTTGTGAAGGTACCATGGCTGGAAATGATGGCAAAGGCATTGAGAAGCCCGAGGTGTCGTTAGCCGATCTCATGGCTGCGATACAAGGCGTCAGTGCCGAATTAAGAGGAGTGACTGCTCGAGTAGCTAACCTCGAGCAAGGAAGTGCGTCCGTGGCCAAAAATGGGTCCGGCGCTGGAACGAGCGAATCCACTCCGATGAAACCTGAGCTGTATGCTGAGCTTCTTCGACAACATCAGTTGACGAGTGAAGCAATTCGAAGAGAACTTAACTTGGGCAATCCCCAAGCACAACAAAACTTGGGCAATCCCCAAGCTGGAAATCAAAACTTGGGCATTCCCCGAGGAGAAAGAATACCACCTCCAGTGGCCCGAAGAGATCTTGGAGCCGTTGCCGAGGAGGTTGATGAAGAGGAATTTCCCGAGGACGAATATGAGCGTGAGCCGCCATTCGCTCAATGAAGGCAAGCTCACCGAGGACGTGGAAATTTCCGAGGTCGAGGCCGAGGCGCAAATGTGGAAAGAAATATTGAGCGTGAGGCTGGTGTTCGAGACTCAAACTTGAACAGTGTCAAGATCACTATTCCACCCTTTAAAGGAACTAGTGATCCCGATGAGTATCTTGAATGGAAGCTTAAAATGGAGCGCATCTTTGAAACCAATGAGATGACCGATGAGAGAAAAGCTGCCCATGCCATTGCTTCGTTCGAAGCCTATGCATCAACATAGTGGGAATCTGACAAGAGGCATAGACGAAGGAATGACTATCCCGAAGTCAATAATTGGCCGCAATTAAGAAGAGCAATGGATGCTAAGTATTTGAGTGCCAAGTACAGGCAGACTCAAATGCAAAAGCTCTATGAGTTGAAGCAACGGTCCAAGTCTGTCCAAGAGTACCACGATGAGTTCGAAAAGGTTCGATTGAATCTTGATCTGGTCGAAGACGAAGAACAAGCCATTATCAGATTCAAAAATGGCTTGGCTAGGGATGTGTCATCTCAGTTGAGACTCCACGTGTACCACACGTTGGAAGATTTGTTTGATGCTGCCACCGAAGCTGAAAAATTGGTGAAGGACGATAAGGCAAACCGGTATCGAGGAGTCACTACTTCTACTCCTTTGAACCGAAGTAAAGAATGGAAGAGTCCAAACCAAGCAAGTGCTAACACTGTCCGAGATTCGAAGAGACCCTTCGAAAGAGGTGTGACCGGTAACCAACCAAGAGAAGCGGGAGGTAAAGTTCAACTCAACTCTCCTAGTGCTTCAAATATTCAGTGTCACAAATGCAAAGGTTATGGTCACATGGCAAAAGAGTGTCCAACTCGCAAAGTTATGCTTCTGCTCGAAGATGGAACCGTCCATGAGCAAGCGAGTGACACCGAGGAGGAAATTATCGAGGAGACTGATCGAGCTGAAGTTGATGATGATCATGAGGCTGCCGAAGCTGATCATCCGGAAATGTTTCTTGTGGTTCGAAGGAATTTGAGCTGCATGACTCTTGAAGAAGAGGACAACCAAAGAGAAAACCTCTTTCATGCCCGATGTCGAGTGAGGGGAAAGGTGTGTTCGATGATCGTTGATTCCGGTAGTTGTGCCAATGTAGTGAGCCAAACTTTGGTTTCACAAATGGGATTACCTACGATGAAGCATCCCCACCCTTACAAGTTACAATGGCTGAATGAGTGTGGAGAATTGAGAGTTGTCAAACAAGTGTGGGTCAAGTTCAAATTCGGAGAGTATCAAGATGAAATGATATTCGATGTGGTTCCGATGCAAGCTTGTCATTTGCTATTGGGTCGACCATGGCAGTATGACCGAACAGCTGTTCACAATGGCAGATCCAACACTTACACTGTGAAGCTCGATGGGAAGAGTTTTATACTCAAACCCTTGTCTCCAAAACAAGTCACCGAGGACTATAAACGAATGAAAGAATTGAAAGAAGCGGCCAAAGCTAAGCTTCCGATAGGAGCAAAATTGGGGCCCGAAGAGACAAACTCACCGGCCGAAGTGAAAGGAATTTGTGCAATCATGCAACCCGGTGAGATCTTACGAGGCAACGACCACGGTCAGATGATGATTTGCCTCGTGCACAAGGGTATCTTTCTAAACTCTAATGATGATTTTTCTAATGATAACCCTTTGCCTTTGTTTGTTCGTAAAGTTTTGCAGGACTTCGAGGACATGTTTCCCGAGGAAATGCCAGGTGGATTACCTCCGATGAGAGGAATCGAGCACCAAATTGACTTCGTACCAGGGTCTCAAATCCCTAACAAACCTGCATACCGGTGTAATCCCGAAGACACCAAAGAGCTCCAACGGCAGGTTGATGAATTGCTGGACAAGGGCCTCGTTCGAGAGAGCTTGAGTCCTTGCACCGTTCCAGTTATCCTTGTTCCGAAGAAGGATGGAACATGGCGAATGTGTGTTGACTGTCGAGCAGTCAACAAAATAACGGTAAAGTATCGTCATCCTATCCCTCGATTAGATGACATGCCAGATGAGTTAAGTGGTTCTTCATGTTTTTCGAAGATAGATCTGATGTCCGGTTACCACCAGATCTGAATGAAACCCGGAGACGAGTTGAAAACCGCATTCAAGACCAAATTCGGTCTCTATGAATGGTTGGTGATGCCTTTTGGCTGATCCAATGCACCGAGCACATTCATGCGACTGATGAACCATGTGCTCAAACCGTTCATAAACAAGTTCGTTGTCGTTTATTTCGATGACATACTTGTTTATAGCAGAACCGTGGATGAACATGTCGACCACCTAAGGCAAGTAGTTGAAAAGCTTCGAGAAGAGAAGTTGTATGCCAACTTCAAGAAATGCGCCTTTGGTGTCGATCGTGTAGTCTTTCTTGGATTCGTTGTCAGTGCTAATGGTGTCGAAGTCGACGAATCAAAAGTCGAAGCCATCAAAGATTGGCCAACTCCAACCTCGGTATCACAAGTTCGTAGCTTTCATGGCTTAGCTAGCTTTTACCGAAGGTTTGTTCGTGACTTTAGCACCGTGGCAGCTCCTTTAACTGAGCTGGTGAAGAAAGACAATCCATTTGTGTGGGGAGAGTCCCAAGAGAGGGCTTTCCAAGAGTTGAAACGGAGGCTTTGTTCTGCCCCGTTGTTGCAACTCCCTGACTTCGGCAAAGTATTCGAAGTCGAGTGTGATGCGTCTGGAGTTGGGATCGGAGGAGTGCTGATGCAAGACTCGAAGTCGATCGCTTACTTTAGCGAAAAGCTTAAGGGTGCAACTTTGAATTACTCTACGTATGACAAAGAGTTGTATGCCCTCGTTCGAGCACTCGCCCATTGGCAGCATTATTTGTGGCCTCGAGAGTTTGTGATCAAGAGTGATCATGAATCTTTGAAACATCTCCGAGGTCAGGAGAAATTGAATCGAAGACATGCCAAGTGGGTTGAATTTATTGAAAGCTTTCCCTATGTAATTCATTACAAAAAGGGAAAAGATAATGTTGTGGCCGATGCGCTATCAAGGAAATTTGGCTTAGCGACCACTCTCGCCTCTAGGCTCATGGGATTCGAAAGCATCAAGTCGATGTACAAGGACGATCCCAAGCTGAAATGTGTTCGAGACGCAATCTTGAGTGGCCGAAAGGTTGAGAAATATCAGTGGCATGATGGCTACCTCTTCAAAAATGGGAGGGTTTGTGTGCCAGTGTCATCGTGGAGAGAGCTCTTAGTTCGAGAAGCTCACTCAGGTGGACTGATGGGGCACTTCGGTGTCGATAAAACTCTTGGTATCTTAACCGAGCAGTTCCATTGGCCCAAAATGCGACGAGATGTGGAAAAGCTATGCAACGCTTGTCTCGTTTGCAAGAAAGCAAAATCGAAGTCCAACCCTCATGGATTGTACACCCCGTTGCCTGTGCCTGATCGACCTTGGGTTGATATATCCATGGACTTTGTCTTGGGGTTACCGAGGTCGGGGGGAGGACATGATAGCATCTTCGTTGTAGTTGACCATTTTTCAAAAATGGCTCACTTTATTCCTTGCAAAAAGTGTGATGATGCACAGCATGTAGCTACATTGTTTGTTTCTAACGTGTTAAAATTGCATGGTGTACCTCGTACTATTGTGAGTGATCGAGACTCGAAGTTCTTGAGTCATTTTTTGAAATGTTTGTGGGGTGCCCTCGGCACCAAGCTACTATTCTCGACGTCTCACCATCCTCAGACTGATGGACAGACCGAGGTAGTTAACCGAACCTTGGGATCGTTGCTTCGGGCAATGACCAAAGGGAAGGTTTGAAACTGGGCTGATCGTTTGCCCATGATGGAGTTTGCATACAATCGAACGGTGCATAGAATGACCAACATGACCCCGTTTGAATGTGTGTATGGTTTTAATCCTTTGATTCCACTTGATTTAACCCCATTGCCTCGAGATTCTGTTCTTGATTTTGAAGGTACTCGAAGAGCAGCTGCCTTGATCGAATTGCATGCAAAGGTGAAGAAGAACCTCGAGGAGGCCTATGCAAAGGTTGCCTTAAAGAAAAAAAAGGGGCGTAAAAAGTTGGAATTAAAGAAGGGAGATTGGGTTTGGGTTCACTTCCGAAAGGAACGCTTCCCGAACCAAAGGAAAGGAAAGTTGGCTCCTCGAGGGGATAGTCCATTTCAAGTGTTGACCAAGATCAACAACAATGCCTACGTGATCGATCTCCCTGGTGAGTATAACGTGTCCAACACCTTTAATGTTGCTGACTTAGTTCCTTGTGTTGTAGGTCCAACTTCGGAGGACGAGGAGGGCTTGATTTCGAGGACGAAATCTTCTCAAGAAGGGGAGGATGATGCAGCCCGAACACGTGCTGATCAAGTGTTCGATCCACCGAGGAGACCGATGACAAGAAGCCAAGCCAAGCTGCTGCACGATGTGCACGTTCACTTAGCCTGGCCGAAGGAAAACAATTGCTCCGAAGCTGAGTGGCCGAGCTCAAGAATCAAAGGCATTATCTTCAGATTTGAGCCCGATGGCAAAGTGACCGAGGACAAGGAGCTCGAAGACAATTGAGTGTCCGAAGGCAACAAGTGTGTGTTCGAGCAGACAATCGAGAACCAAAGCCAAGGCTTACCGAAGTTAAATGTCTGCCGAACACATTTTAACTCAGCCCTGCGTGGCTTATTTCTATAGGTCAACTGTGACCTATTTACTAGTCTACCCTTAGTATTTCCTATATAAACATTGTTTCCTTTCATTGTAAGTACCTAGTTTTTTGGAAGAATGATTAATTAATGAAAGTGCCGAGCACCTTTCTTTTGTCTCCGTCGTGAGCAAAACCCTGTGAGGGATTTATGGACTTGTGGCTTTCGGTTAATCCGATTGAACATTCCTCTTTGATCATTCAGTTTGCAAGAGGCATGTTCTCTTGAGGATTGTTGCATAGTTTAGGTGATTCTTGTATCCCTTTTGATCGAGCTTTGAGACAGGTTCCTCACTGTTCTTTCGAAAGAAGCAAGTTTTGTCTTGCTCTATCTTTTATCTTTCTTGTTTACCTTCCGCGTTTGTGCTTAGCAACTCCTTCGGGTTTGCATTGCACCAAGGGGGGGCCATGATAGCATTTATGTTGTTGTGGATAGGTTCTCAAAGATGGCTCATTTCATTCCATGCAAGAAATGCGATGATGCCCAACATGTAGCTTCCTTGTTTGTTGAAAATGTTTTGAAGCTACATGGTGTGCCTCAAACTATAGTGAGTGATAGGGACACTAAGTTCCTAAGCCATTTTTGGCGAAGTTTATGGGGTGCTTTAGGCACCAAGCTCTTGTTCTCCACGTCCCACCACCCACAAACCGATGGGCAAACGGAAGTGGTAAACTGAACCTTGGGTGCTCTCCTTAGAGCCATGACCCGAGGTAAGGCCGGGACTTGGATTGATCGTTTACCTCTTATGGAGTTTGCCTACAATCGAACCGTGCATCGAATGATTGGCATGACTCCATTCGAGTGTGTTTATTGTTTTAACCCCTTGATTCCCCTTGATCTAACCCCTTTGCCAAGGGAAATGGTTGTTAATTTTGAAGGTAAAGCTAGAGCGAAGGCAATGATGGAACTCCATGCAAAGGCGAAGAAGAATTTGGAGGAAGCCTATGCTAAGGTTGCTTCCAAGAAAAACAAAGGACGCAAGAAGGTGGAACTCAAGAAGGGTGACTAGGTGTGGGTGCACTTCCGGAAAGAAAGGTTTCCAAACCTTAGAAAAGGGAAGTTAGCACCCCGTGGCGATGGCCCATTCCAAGTGCTTTCAAAGATAAACAACAACGCCTATGTGGTCGACTTGCCAAGTGAGTATCAAGTTTCTAATACTTTTAATGTTTGTGACTTGGTTCCTTTGGATGTAGGTGATGATGAGGTCCTGGGTGATGATGCCTCAATTTCGAGGATGAAATCTTCTCAAGAAGGAGAGGATGATGAGACCCAAACCCCCACAAGACCATTCACACGGAGTCAAGCTAAGGAGATCCAAGGAGTACACATACACGTGGTGAGGAAGGGCCTTGAAGAAGGAAGCGATTGGAAGCCATTCCGGGTGCTCAAACTAGGCCTCACGCCTAAGGAGGAAGAGAGCCCAGCAGAGCCAGGCGCCCGCCTGAGCCAGGCGCCCCGCCTGGCAAGCTCACTGCCTAAGAGCTGAAAAGTGCCTAGGCGCCCCGCCTAGCTTCAGGCGCCCCGCCTAGCTGAAGGCCAAGCCAGGCGCCCCGCCTAGCTCCAGGCGCCCAGCCTAGCTTCAGCATGTTCCAGGTGCCCCTCCCAGCCCCAGGCGCCCTGGTGCAATGCAATTCCCGAAGGGGTTGCTAGCACAAACGCGGAAGAACAAACAATAAAGCTTTGCCTAGCTCCAGACGCATCACACTCGACTTCGAATGCTTTGCCGAAGTCAGGGAGTTGCAACAACGGGGCAGAACAAAGCCTCCGCTTCAACTCTTGGAAAGCCCTCTCTTGGGACTCTCCCCACACAAATGGATTGTCTTTCTTCACCAGCTCGGTTAAAGGAGCTGCCACGGTGCTAAAGTCACGAACAAACCTTCGGTAAAAGCTAGCTAAGCCATGGAAGCTACGAACTTGTGATACCGAGGTTGGAGTTGGCCAATCTTTGATGGCTTCGAATTTTGATTCGTCGACTTCGACACCATTAGCACTAACAACAAATCCAAGAAAGACTACACGATCGACACCAACGGCGCATTTCTTGAAGTTGGCATACAACTTCTCTTCTCGAAGCTTTTCAAGTACTTGCCTTAGGTGGTCGACATGTTCATCCACGGTTCTGCTATAAACAAGTATGTCATCGAAATAGACGACAACAAACTTATTTATGAACGGTTTGAGCACATGGTTCATCAGTCGCATGAATGTGCTCGGTGCATTGGATAAGCCAAAAGGCATCACCAACCATTCATAGAGACCGAATTTGGTCTTGAATGCAGTTTTCCACTCTTCCCCGGGTTTCATTCGGATCTGGTGGTAACCGGACCTGAGGTCTATCTTCGAAAAGCATGAAGAACCACTTAATTCATCTAGCATGTCATCTAATCGAGGGATAGGATGACGATACTTTACCGTTATTTTGTTGACTGCTCGACAGTCAACACACATTCGCCATGTTCAATCCTTCTTCGGGACAAGGATAACAGGAACGGCGCAAGGACTCAAGCTCTCACGAACGAGGCCCTTGTTCAGCAATTCATATACCTGCCGTTGGAGCTCTTTGGTATCTTCGGGATTACACCGGTATGCAGGTTTGTTAGGGATTTGAGACCCTGGTACGAAGTCAATTTGGTGCTCGATTCCTCTCAATGGAGGTAATCCACCTGGCATTTCCTCGGGAAACATGTCCTCGAAGTCCTGCAAAACTTTTTGAACAAACAAAGGCAAAGGGTTATCATTAGAAAAATCATCATTAGAGTTTAGAAAGATACCCTTGTGCACGAGGCAAATCATCATCTGACCGTGGTCGTTGCCTCGTAAGATCTCACCGGGTTGCATGATTGCACAAATTCCTTTCACTTCGATCGGTGAGTTTGTTTCTTCGGGCCCCAATTTTGCTCCTATCGGAAGCTTAGCTTTGGCCGCTTCTTTCAATTCTTTCATTCGTTTATAGTCCTCGGTGACTTGTTTTGGAGACAAGGGTTTGAGCATGAAACTCTTCCCGTCGAACTTCACAGTGTAAGTGTTGGATCTGCCATTGTGAACAGCTGTTCGGTCATACTGCCAGGGTCGACCCAATAGCAAATGACAAGCTTACATCGGAACCACATCGAATATCATCTCATCTTGATACTCTCCGATTTTGAACTTGATCCACACCTGTTTGACAACTCTCAATTCTCCACACTCATTCAGCCATTGTAACTTGTAAGGGTGGGGATGCTTCATCGTAGGTAATCCCATTTGGGAAACCAAAGTTTGGCTCACTACATTGGCTAAACTACCGGAATCAATGATCATCGAACACACCTTTCCCCTCACTCGACATCGGGCATGAAAGAGGTTTTCTCTTTGGTTGTCCTCTTCTTCAAGAGTCATGCAGCTCAAATTCCTTCGAACCACAAGAAACATTTCCGGATGATCAGCTTCGGCAGCCTCATGATCATCATCAACTTCAGCTCGATCAATCTCCTCGATAATTTCCTCCTCGGTGTCACTCGCTTGCTCATGGACGGTTCCATCTTCGAACAGAAGCATAACTTTGCGAGTTGGACACTCTTTTGCCATGTGACCATAACCTTTGCATTTGTAACACTGAATATTTGAAGCACTAGGAGAGTTGAGTTGAACTTTACCTCCCACTTCTCTTGGTTGGTTAACGGTCACACCTCTTTCGAAGGGTCTCTTCGGATCTCGAACAGTGTTAGCACTTGTTTGGTTTGGACTCTTCCATTCTTTACTTCGGTTCAAAGGAGTAGAAGTAGTAACTCCTCGATACCGGTTTGCCTTATCGTCCTTCACCAATTTTTCAGCTTCGGTGGCAGCATCAAACAAATCTTCCAACGTGTGGTACACGTGGAGTCTCAACTGAGATGACACATCCCTAGCCAAGCCATTTTTGAATCTGATAATGGCTTGCTCTTCGTCTTCGACCAGATCAAGATTCAATCGAACCTTTTTGAACTCATCGTGGTACTCTTGGACAGACTTGGACCCTTGCTTTAACTCATAGAGCTTTTGCATTTGAGTCTGCCTGTACTTGGCACTCAAGTACTTACCATCCATCGCTCTCATCAACTGTGGCCATGTATTGACTACTGGATAGTCATTTCTTCTTCTATGCCTCTTGTCAGATTCCCACCATGTTGATGCATAAGCTTCGAACGAAGCAATGGCATGGGCAGCTTTTCTCTCATCGGTCATCTCATTGGTTTCAAAGATGCGCTCCATTTTAAGCTTCCATTCAAGATACTCATCGGGATCACTAGTTCCTTTAAAGGGTGGAATAGTGATCTTGACACTGTTCAAGTTTGAGTCTCGAACACCACGAACCTGTTCGACATACTCATCATTTCGATCATCAGCCTCACGCTCAATATTTCTTTCAACATTTGCGCCTCGACCTCGACCTCGGAAATTTCCACGACCTCGGTGAGCTTGCCTTCGTTGAGCGAATGGCGGCTCACGCTCATATTCGTCCTCGGGAAATTCCTCTTCATCAACCTCTTCGGCTACAGCTCCAAGATCTCTTCGGGCCACTGGAGGTGGTATTCTTTCTCCTCGGGGAATGCCCAAGTTTTGATAAGCAGCTTGGGGATTGCCCAAGTTAAGTTCTCTTCGAATTGCTTCACTTGTCAACTGATGTTGTCGTACAAGCTCAGCATACAGCTCAGGTTTCATCGGAGTGGATTGGCTTGTTCCAACGCCGGACCCATTCATGGCCACGGACGCGTTTCCCTGCTCGAGGTTAGCTACTCGAGCACTCACTCCTCTTACTTCGGCACTGATGCCTTGTATCGCAGCCATGAGATCGGCTAACGATAATTCAGGCTTTTCAATGCTTTTGCCATCGTTTCCAGCCATGGTACCTGCACAAGTCAAAGATCAAACAAATGTTAGGGTTAGAAATCACCTCACACACTCCCTCACCTTTGATGGGTGGCACTCGGGTCCACTCAATTTATGGGTTCGGTTTTTGATCACTCAAGGACTTGTTAACAGTGGCTCGTCCAATTGATCGGTCCTCTAAGATCCTTCAAGTTCGACAATAGTCACTGCCTCTTCGGGAAGAGTGAAGTGATGTTCGACTCGATGGAACGGACGCTTTTTAACTGAGCTCGGGGAGTCAAAAGAATGTCTACGAAAGTTTGGACTTCGGTCACCCCTTCGCACGATCTCCTATCAGCTTAAAAGAGTTAGTACGACCTTGAGTAGGACAATTACTCAAAAGATCCACCAACTAGAATTAGACACGAAAGAAAGTGAAAACCTAGGAGAATCTACCCTTTTGATTCCCTTTTGGAATCTTTTTCGATCACACCCACTCCTGTCCGTACAAAAGTGGTCCCTCCTTGGTACGGATAGGGTTTTACCTTATCCACTTTCCTTTTTTCAGCCGACAACTTTCACCTGGGGGTTTTGATGTTAAAATTTTAACCCCTTTCTTCTCCAATGGAACAGTGACCTTGCTCCGGCGTACGGACGCAACAACTTCGGTTCACTGACCACGAAATTCAACAGATCTGAGTTGTTCTTTCAACTCCGGTTCCAAACAACAACGGAGGAAATCAAACGAAGTTCTTCGAACTATACTTCAGCTCGTTCGTGTCGTACACTGTTACGATTTGTAACAATTTCCGGCGTACGGACATCGATTTAAACTCAGAGCTTCAATTTTTGAGCAACAAACAAACCCAAATCACTCAAGAACCACCAATCTTCACCGGTTTCTTCCAAACACAGTGGGGTTCGAGTTCAGTCACCATTAAAGCTCAAAACAGTCTAAAATTCACCAAGAAACCCTAGTCACGAAATCAGTACGTCGGGTATTCGTTGGAATCAGAACTCGATGGTGAACAAGAATCCAAGATTGTTTTTCCCAAACAACCAACAATCAAACACAATTTTTGAATTTTCTTTTAACACTTTTTTTTTTTTTTTTTGTAAGAACACCAACAGTAACAAAAATCAAATCAGAACTCGAAAAGGAAAACAGAGACTCATACGCACGAAAATAAAGATAACGTGAACAGGATTTGGGGTTGTAGAAACAAGCCCAAACCGTGCTCTGATACCAAGATGGTGCAATGCAATTCCCAAAGGGGTTGGTAGCACAAACGCGGAAGAACAAACAATAAAGATAAAGATAAAAGCAAGACAAAACTTGCTTCTTTCGAAAGAACAGTGAGGAACCTGTCTCAAAGCTCAATCAAAAGGGATACAAGGATCACCTATACTATGCAACAATCCTCAAGAGAACATTGCCTCTTGCAAACTGAATGATCAAGAGGAATGTTCAATCGGACTAACCGAAAGCCACAAGTCCTTAAAAGCCCTCACCGGGGTTTTGCTCACGACGGAGACAAGAAGAAATGTGCTCGGCACTTTCATTCAATTCATCAATGTTCAAAACTAGGTACTTACAATGAAAGGAAACAGTGTTTATATAGGAAATACTAAGGGTAAACTAGTAACTAGGTCACAGTTGACCAATAGAAATAAGCCACGCAGGGCTGAGTTAAAATGTGTTCGGCAGACTTTGACTTCGGTAAGCCTTGGCTTCGGTTCTCGATTGTCTGCTCGAACACACACTAGTTGCCTTCGGACGCTCAATTGTCTTCGAGCTCATTGTCCTCGGTCACTTTGCCTTCGGGCTCAAATCTGAAGATAATGCCTTCGATTCTTGAGCTCGGCCACTCAGCTTCGGAGCAATTGTTTTCCTTCGGCCAGGCTAAGTGAACATGCACATCGTGCAGCAGCTTGGCTTGGTTTCTTGTCATCGGTCTCCTCGGTGGATCGATCACTTGATCAGCACGTGATCGGGCTGCATCACGCCCCTCCTAGCTGCTGAACCTATGTTTCTTTTACTGTTTTGCCCTACGTGGCTTATTTGATGAACCTTATTAGTAAGGGTGTTTAAGTCTTTGTGCAAGCTTGGTAAACACCATAAATAGCCAAGTCTAGCCTATTTACACTTAGTTTTTGATATTTGATGAATGTTAAACATTGAACATGAGCATGGCTCTTGGTTATTGAATGAAACCCTTTGATCTTGGACTTGTAGTTCTTCTAGCGGATCTAGATGAATACTTTTCCTCTCCGACCATTCTACTTGCGTGCTCGCGTTAGCTCGAGGGTAGTTGCATAGCGTAGGTGTTCTTGTCCTTCTCTCGGGGTGTAACGGAACAAGTTCTCCGTTGCTACTTGGGATTAGAGATCGAGTTACGTCTCGTTCTTATCTTTTACTTTTTCCGCGTTTGATTCTCATCACAAGCTCTCACGAACGAGGCCCTTGTTCAGCAATTCATCAACCTGCCGTTGGAGCTCTTTGGTGTCTTCGGGATTACACCGGTATGCAGGTTTGTTAGGGATTTGAGACCCTGGCACGAAGTCAATTTGGTGCTCGATTCCCCTCAACGGAGGTAATCCACCTGGCATTTCCTCGGGAAACATGTCCTCGAAGTCCTGCAAAACTTTACGAACAAACAAAGGCAAAGGGTTATCATTAGAAAAATCATCATTAGATTTTAGAAGGATACCCTTGTGCACGAGGCAAATCATCATCTGACCGTGGTCGTTGCCTCGTAAGATCTCAGTGGGTTGCATGATTGCACAAATTCCTTTCACTTCGGTCGGTGAGTTTGTCTCTTCGGGCCCCAATTTTGCTCCCATCGGAAGCTTAGCTTTGGCCGCTTCTTTCAATTCCTTCATTCGTTTATAGTCCTCGGTGACTTGTTTTGGAGACAAGGGTTTGAGTACGAAACTCTTCCCATCAAGCTTCACAGTTGATGCAGCCCGAACACGTGCTGATCAAGTGTTCGATCCACCGAGGAGACCGATGACAAGAAGCCAAGCCAAGCTGCTGCACGATGTGCACGTTCACTTAGCCTGGCCGAAGGAAAACAATTGCTCCGAAGCTGAGTGGCCGAGCTCAAGAATCGAAGGCATTATCTTCAGATTTGAGCCCGATGGCAAAGTGACCGAGGATAAGGAGCTCGAAGACAATTGAGTGTCCGAAGGCAACAAGTGTGTGTTCGAGCAGACAATCGAGAACCGAAGCCAAGGCTTACCGAAGTTAAATGTCTGCCGAACACATTTTAACTCAGCCCTGCGTGGCTTATTTCTATTGGTCAACTGTGACCTATTTACTAGTCTACCCTTAGTATTTCCTATATAAACATTGTTTCCTTTCATTGTAATGACCTAGTTTTTTGGAAGAATGATTAATTAATGAAAGTGCCGAGCACCTTTCTTTTGTCTCCGTCGTGAGCAAAACCCTGTGAGGGATTTATGGACTTGTGGCTTTCGGTTAATCCAATTGAACATTCCTCTTTGATCATTCAGTTTGCAAGAGGCATGTTCTCTTGAGGATTGTTGCATAGTTTAGGTGATTCTTGTATCCCTTCCGATCGAGCTTTGAGACAGGTTCTTCACTGTTCTTTCGAAAGAAGCAAGTTTTGTCTTGCTCTATCTTTTATCTTTCTTGTTTACCTTCCGCGTTTGTGCTTAGCAACTCCTTCGGGATTGCATTGCACCATCTTGGTATCAGAGCACGGTTTGGGCTTGTTTCTACAACCCCAAATCCTGTTCACGTTATCTTTATTTTCGTGCGTTTGTGTCTTTGTTTTCCGTTTCGTGTTCTTGATTTGGTTTTGTTACTGTTGGTGTTGTTATTTTAAAAAAAAAATAAAAAAATAAAACAAGTGTTAGAAGAAAAATTCAAAAATTGTGTTTGATTGTTGGTTGTTTGGGAAAACAACCATTGATTCTTGTTCACCATCGAGTTCCGAATCCAACAAGTACCCGACGTACCAATTTCGTGACTAGGGTTTCTTGGTGAATTTTTGAACTGTTTTGAGCTTTAATGGTGACTGAAAACTCGAACCCCACTGTGTTTGGAAGAAACCGGTGAATATTGGTGGTTTTTGAGTGATTTGGGTTTGTTTGTTGCTTAAGAATCGAAGTTCTGAGTTTAAATCGTTGTCCGTACACCGGAAAATTGTTACAAAATCGTAACAGTGTACGACACGAACGAGCTGATTTTAGTTCGAAGAACTTCGTTTGATTTCCTCCGTTGTTGTCTGGAACCGGAGTCGAAAGAGCAACTCAGATCTGTTGAGTTTCGTGGTCAGTGAACCGAAGTTGTTGTGTCCGTACGCCGGAGCAAGGTCACTGTTCCATTGAAGAAGAAAGGGGTTAAAATTTTAACATCAAAACCCCAGGTGAAAATTATCGGCTGAAAAAGGAAAGTGGATAAGGTAAAACCCTATCCGTACCAAGGAGGGACCACTCTTGTACGGACAGGAGTGGGTGTGGTCGAAAAAGATTCCAAAAGGGAATCAAAGGGTAGATTCTCCTAGGTTTTCACTTTCTTTCGTGTCAAAATTCTAGTTGGTGGATCTTTTGAGTAATTGTCCTACTCGAGGTCGTACTAACTCTTTTAAGCTGATAGGAATTCGTGCGAAGGGGTGGCCGAAGTCCAAACTTTCGTAAAAATTCTTTTGACTCCCCGAGCTCAGTTAAAAAGCGTCCGTTCCATCGAGTCGAACATCACTTCACTCTTCCCGAAGAGGCAGTGACTATTGTCGAACTTGAAGGATCTTAGAGGACCGATCAATCAGACGAGCCACTGTTAACAAGTCCTTGAGTGATCAAAAACCGAACCCATAAATTGAGTGGACCCGAGTGCCACTCATCAAAGGTGAGGGAGTGTGTGAGGTGATTTCTAACCCTAACATTTGTTTGATCTTTGACTTGTGCAGGTACCATGGCTGGAAATGATGGCAAAGGCATTGAGAAGCCCGAGGTGTCGTTAGCCGATCTCATGGCTGCGATACAAGGCGTCAGTGCCGAATTAAGAGGAGTGACTGCTCGAGTAGCTAACCTTGAGCAGGGAAGTGCGTCCGTGGCCAAAAATGGGTCCGGCGCTGGAACGAGCGAATCCACTCCGATGAAACCTGAGCTGTATGCTGAGCTTCTTCGACAACATCAGTTGACGAGTGAAGCAATTCGAAGAGAACTTAACTTGGGCAATCCCCAAGCACAACAAAACTTGGGCAATCCCCAAGCTGGAAATCAAAACTTGGGCATTCCCCGAGGAGAAAGAATACCACCTCCAGTGGCCCGAAGAGATCTTGGAGCCGTTGCCGAGGAGGTTGATGAAGAGGAATTTCCCGAGGACGAATATGAGCGTGAGCCGCCATTCGCTCAACGAAGGCAAGCTCACCGAGGACGTGGAAATTTCCGAGGTCGAGGCCGAGGCGCAAATGTGGAAAGAAACATTGAGCGTGAGGCTGATGATCGAAATGATGAGTATGTCGAACAGGTTCGTGGTGTTCGAGACTCAAACTTGAACAGTGTCAAGATCACTATTCCACCCTTTAAAGGAACTAGTGATCCCGATGAGTATCTTGAATGGAAGCTTAAAATGGAGCGCATCTTTGAAACCAATGAGATGACCGATGAGAGAAAAGCTGCCCATGCCATTGCTTCGTTCGAAGCCTATGCATCAACATGGTGGGAATCTGACAAAAGGCATATACGAAGGAATGACTATCCCGAAGTCAATACTTAGCCACAATTAAGAAGAGCAGTGGATGCTAAGTATTTGAGTGCCAAGTACAGGCAGACTCAAATGCAAAAGCTCTATGAGTTAAAGCAAGGGTCCAAGTCTGTCCAAGAGTACCACGATGAGTTCGAAAAGGTTCGATTGAATCTTGAACTAGTCGAAGACGAAGAACAAGCCATTATCAGATTCAAAAATGGCTTGGCTAGGGATGTGTCATCTCAGTTGAGACTCCACGTGTACCACACGTTGGAAGATTTGTTTGATGCTGCCACCGAAGCTGAAAAATTGGTGAAGGACGATAAGGCAAACCGGTATCGAGGAGTCACTACTTCTACTCCTTTGAACCAAAGTAAAGAATGGAAGAGTCCAAACCAAGCAAGTGCTAACACTGTCCGAGATTCGAAGAGACCCTTCGAAAGAGGTGTGACCGGTAACCAACCAAGAGAAGCGGGAGGTAAAGTTCAACTCAACTCTCCTAGTGCTTCAAATATTCAGTGTCACAAATGCAAAGGTTATGGTCACATGGCAAAAGAGTGTCCAACTCGCAAAGTTATGCTTCTGCTCGAAGATGGAACCGTCCATGAGCAAGCGAGTGACACCGAGGAGGAAATTATCGAGGAGACTGATCGAGCTGAAGTTGATGATGATCATGAGGCTGCCGAAGCTGATCATCCGGAAATGTTTCTTGTGGTTCGAAGGAATTTGAGCTGCATGACTCTTGAAGAAGAGGACAACCAAAGAGAAAACCTCTTTCATGCCCGATGTCGAGTGAGGGGAAAGGTGTGTTCGATGATCGTTGATTCCGGTAGTTGTGCCAATGTAGTGAGCCAAACTTTGGTTTCACAAATGGGATTACCTACGATGAAGCATCCCCACCCTTACAAGTTACAATGGCTGAATGAGTGTGGAGAATTGAGAGTTTTCAAACAAGTGTGGGTCAAGTTCAAAATCGGAGAGTATCAAGATGAAATGATATTCGATGTGGTTCCGATGCAAACTTGTCATTTGCTATTGGGTCGACCATGGCAGTATGACCGAACATCTGTTCACAATGGCAGATCCAACACTTACACTGTGAAGCTCGATGGGAAGAGTTTTATACTCAAACCCTTGTCTCCAAAACAAGTCACCGAGGACTATAAACGAATGAAAGAATTGAAAGAAGCGGCCAAAGCTAAGCTTCCGATAGGAGCAAAATTGGGGCCCGAAGAGACAAACTCACCGATCGAAGTGAAAGGAATTTGTGCAATCATGCAACCCGGTGAGATCTTACGAGGCAACGACCACGGTCAGATGATGATTTGCCTCGTGCACAAGGGTATCTTTCTAAACTCTAATGATGATTTTTGTAATGATAACCCTTTGCCTTTGTTTGTTCGTAAAGTTTTGCAGGACTTCGAGGACATGTTTCCCGAGGAAATGCCAGGTGGATTACCTCCGATGAGAGGAATCGAGCACCAAATTGACTTCGTACCAGGGTCTCAAATCCCTAACAAACCTGCATACCGGTGTAATCCCGAAGACACCAAAGAGCTCCAACGGCAGGTGGATGAATTGCTGGACAAGGGCCTCGTTCGAGAGAGCTTGAGTCCTTGCGCCGTTCCAGTTATCCTTGTTCCGAAAAAGGATAGAACATGGCGAATGTGTGTTGACTGTCGAGCAGTCAACAAAATAACGGTAAAGTATCGTCATCCTATCCCTCGATTAGATGACATGCTAGATGAGTTAAGTGGTTCTTCATGTTTTTCGAAGATAGATCTCAGGTCCGGTTACCACCAGATCCGAATGAAACCCGGAGACGAGTGGAAAACCGCATTCAAGACCAAATTCGGTCTCTATGAATGGTTGGTGATGCCTTTTGGCTTATCCAATGCACCGAGCACATTCATGCGACTGATGAACCATGTGCTCAAACTGTTCATAAACAAGTTCGTTGTCGTTTATTTCGATGACATACTTGTTTATAGCAGAACCGTGGATGAACATGTCGACCACCTAAGGCAAGTACTTGAAAAGCTTCGAGAAGAGAAGTTGCATGCCAACTTCAAGAAATGCGCCTTTGGTGTCAATCGTGTAGTCTTTCTTGGATTCGTTGTCAGTGCTAATGGTGTCGAAGTCGACGAATCAAAAGTCGAAGCCATCAAAGATTGGCCAACTCCAACCTCGGTATCACAAGTTCGTAGCTTTCATGGCTTAGCTAGCTTTTACCGAAGGTTTGTTCGTGACTTTAGCACCGTGGCAGCTCCTTTAACTGAGCTGGTGAAGAAAGACAATCCATTTGTGTGGGGAGAGTCCCAAGAGAGGGCTTTCCAAGAGTTGAAACGGAGGCTTTGTTCTGCCCCGTTGTTGCAACTCCCTGACTTCGACAAAGCATTCGAAGTCGAGTGTGATGCGTCTGGAGTTGGGATCGGAGGAGTGCTGATGCAAGACTCGAAGCCGATCGCTTACTTTAGCGAAAAGCTTAAGGGTGCAACTTTGAATTACTCTACGTATGACAAAGAGTTGTATGCCCTCGTTCGAGCACTCGCCCATTGGCAGCATTATTTGTGGCCTCGAGAGTTTGTGATCAAGAGTGATCATGAATCTTTGAAACATCTCCGAGCTCAGGAGAAATTGAATCGAAGACATGCCAAGTGGGTTGAATTTATTGAAAGCTTTCCCTATGTAATTCATTACAAAAAGGGAAAAGATAATGTTGTGGCCGATGCGCTATCAAGGAAATTTGCCTTAGCGACCAATCTCGCCTCTAGGCTCACGGGATTCGAAAGCATCAAGTCGATGTACGAGGACGATCCCAAGCTGAAATGTGTTCGAGACGCAATCTTGAGTGGCCGAAAGGTTGAGAAATATCAGTGGCATGATGGCTACCTCTTCAAAAATGGGAGGGTTTGTGTGCCAGTGTCATCGTGGAGAGAGCTCTTAGTTCGAGAAGCTCACTCAGGTGGACTGATGGGGCACTTCGGTGTCGATAAAACTCTTGGTATCTTAACCGAGCAGTTCTATTGGCCCAAAATGCGACGAGATGTGGAAAAGCTATGCAACGCTTGTCTCGTTTGCAAGAAAGCAAAATCGAAGTCCAACCCTCATGGATTGTACACCCCGTTGCTTGTGCCTGATCGACCTTGGGTTGATATATCCATGGACTTTGTCTTGGGGTTACCGAGGTCGGGGGGAGGACATGATAGCATCTTCGTTGTAGTTGACCGTTTTTCAAAAATGGCTCACTTTATTCCTTGCAAAAAGTGTGATGATGCACAGCATGTAGCTACATTGTTTGTTTCTAACGTGTTAAAATTGCATGGTGTACCTCGTACTATTGTGAGTGATCGAGACTCGAAGTTCTTGAGTCATTTTTGAAAATGTTTGTGGGGTGCCCTCGGCACCAAGCTACTATTCTCGACGTCTCACCATCCTCAGACTGATGGACAGACCGAGGTAGTTAACCGAACCTTGGAATCGTTGCTTCGGGCAATGACCAAAGGGAAGGTTGGAAACTGGGCTGATCGTTTGCCCATGATGGAGTTTGCATACAGTCGAACGGTGCATAGAATGACCAACATGACCCCGTTTGAATGTGTGTATGGTTTTAATCCTTTGATTCCACTTGATTTAACCCCATTGCCTCGAGATTCTGTTCTTGATTTTGAAGGTACTCGAAGAGCAGCTGCCTTGATCGAATTGCATGCAAAGGTGAAGAAGAACCTCGAGGAGGCCTATGCAAAGGTTGCCTTAAAGAAAAACAAGGGGCGTAAAAAGTTGGAATTAAAGAAGGGAGATTGGGTTTGGGTTCACTTCCGAAAGGAACGCTTCCCGAACCAAAGGAAAGGAAAGTTGGCTCCTCGAGGGGATGGTCCATTTCAAGTGTTGACCAAGGTCAACAACAATGCCTACGTGATCGATCTCCCTGGTGAGTATAACGTGTCCAACACCTTTAATGTTGCTGACTTAGTTCCTTGTGTTGTAGGTCCAACTTCGGAGGACGAGGAGTGATAAGAATCAATATGCGGAAAAGTAAAAGATAAAAGCAAGACGTAACTCGTACGATAATCTCGAGTAGCAACGGAGAACTAGTTCCGTTACACCCCAAGAAGATGACAAGAACACCTACACTAGGCAACTACCCTCGAGCTAACGCGAGCACGCAAGTAGAATGATCGGGGGGGATTGGAATTCATCTAGATCCGCTAGAGGAATAAACAAGTCCCATCAAAAGGGTTTCATTCATTTCAAAGAGTTCAACTTGTTTGTTTTAATCATCAAAGTTAGCTAATGAAATAAGACAAGCTACTAGCTATTTATAGGTGTTGTTAGACACCCTTTGAAAGGTCTAAAATGCCCACACTTAGGCTTAGGAAATAAAGGACCACGTAGGGTCAAAATAGTCTTAACATAGCTAGAAATCTCGTGCTTCAGCGGCCCGGGCGGAGCGCCTCACAAATGTGCAAAAATTGGGCAGTGGGGTGGCCCGGGTGGTCCGCCTGGAATTGGGGCGGAGCGCCTAAGCCCTGTTGTCTTCAGGTGGAGCGCCAAAACACTGGGTGGAGCGCCTCAGCTCCTTTGTCTTCAGGTGGAGCGCCCAAAACACTGGGTGGAGCGCCCAAAGTGCTGAATGGCTCTCCTTGTGCTCTAATCACCCGGAATGGCTTCCAATTGCTTCCTTCTTCTAGTCCCTTCTTCACCAAGTGTAGATGTACTCCTTGGATCTCCTTAGCTTGGCTCCGAGTGAAGGGTCTTGTGGGGGTTTGGGTCTTATCATCCTCCCCTTCTTGAGAAGATTTCGTCCTCGAAATCAAGGCTTTGACTCTCATGGCATCATCCACTTCTCGGGGTGGCCCCAACTCTCTTTTGTCCTTCTTGATCGTCACTTTGACATAGGCATCTTCCAAGATCTTTCCCGCCTTAGCATGGAGCTTAGAACCTACAAGCAACGACAAGCAAACACACGCAAATTTCCTACTTTGAAAGTAGGTTAGTGCAAGAAGTGTGGAAAACACACTCTTGTTGTATAACCAAGCATCAATAACAACCATGAATATCAAGTCTCCAAAGAGAACCATAAGGACTTGGTTAAAGGTCAGCCTGCACTCAACAAGATAGTGAGCAAATAGGTCATGAGAAGATGGGAAATGCAAGATCAAGCTACCAAAATCCCCTTGAACCTTAAGCTCAAGATCGACACACCAATCTATCCTCGAGGTGTGATCAACATGTGGAGTGGAGTGAATCAAATAGCCCAACCTACAAATAGGATCAAGCACTCCACTCTCCTTCTTTAAAGCATACCTACTCACACCAAGGGATTCTTCTTCCCCTCCAATTTCATCTTCTAAGCAACCCTTCCCAATAGACAAACTCTCAAGAAAGGTATTGATGATGGACTCTTCTTCATCGTTACCCAAACAAGCAATAGTAGGGTCACTCAAAGAGTCATTTACCTCATTCAATTTCTCACACAAGGGGTTGCCTAAGGGGTCAAACCCTTCACACCATGGAGGCTTCATTTTACTACTCACCCTAGTCCGATACAAGTCATTACCACCATTGACATTATCTTCAAACAATGAAAATGTAAAAACATGCATCTCAACATCATCATCAAGCATAGAAGAGTTATCAAGACTAGGTTCTTTTCCCTGACTCGAGGAGTCATCGAAAACAAATCGTTCCATCTCACATGCAAAAGACTCCTCAAGGTCACAATTATGGTCAACTATCAATTCTACACTAGGATGGGGTTCAATGAACAATGGGCTCACATCATGATGTGGCATAGCATCCCTTCCAACTAGTGTTTCACAAACAAACTCAAGTTGACAACTAGACTCTTCACTAGTGGCATATACACTAGATGCTTCACAAGCTCCAACTAGTGTTGAGTCATCACAAGACAAGTAGCTAGTAGGTTCACGAAAAGGTGAAGCAACACTTACATTTGTAGTACTTCCTTGGTCACTCGCAAGGCTTGAAATGTCATGTGCAACTCCTTTTTCATGAGGCTCACATTGAGGCTCCAATTTCTTGTCTTCAAGCGTACCTACACAAGACCTTTCACAAGAAAGAGTAGAAGATAAAGAAGGGTTAGAACAATGGGTGCTCTCACTCTCGATTTTTCCTTCCTCACCTCTCACCTCTCTCAATTTTACCTCATGGTCAAGTGTAGTTTGTGGTGACAATCCACTCACATCACTCCTCAAATCCTCTCCTTTTCCCTCTCTTGGATTGTCACCGGTCACTCCCTCGCTTCTCTCTATCTTTCCTCTCTCATTTGGAGCGGAGTGACTCCCATTTTTATCATGCAATGGCAAGACAACAAGATTGTTTGCTTCGGGTTTAAGTTCAATGGGTGGTTTAGCTTTAGCCACTTCCCTCAACTCCTTCATCTTTTTGTAGTCCTCACTTACTTGCTTAGGAGTTAGAGGCTTAAGCACAAACCTCTTCCCTTCATGTTTGACCGTGTAAGTGTTGACACGACCATCATGCACCACTTGCCTATCGAATTGCCATGGCCTCCCTAAGAGTAGGTGGCACGCTTGCATGGGCACAACGTCAAACAAATGCTCATCAACATAACTCCCCATTTTGAATCGAATCATCACTTGCTTTACCACTTTAAGCTCCCCACATTCGCTTAGCCATTGTAGCCGGTAAGGTTTAGGATGCTTCATGGTAGTCAACTTCAATTGAGACACAAGTGATTGACTCACTACATTTGCACAACTTCCGGAATCAATTATCATAGAGCAAACAACATCTTTGATCCGGCACCTAGCATGGAACAAATTTTCCCTTTGCAAGGTTTCACTATCTTCAACAATCATAGCCCCTAGGCTCCTTCTAACAACCAAGAAAGTATGAGGATCCTCCTCCTCCACCGTGTCATCAAGCAAATCATCCTCCTCTACTCCCTCATCTCCCTCTACTCCCTCTACTCCCTCATCTTCCGATTCACTCTCTTTCTCATATGCATCGTTACCAACAACAATCATGGTCCTCTTTGTAGGACATTCCCTAGCAAAGTGACCATATCCCTTGCACTTGTGGCATTGTATGGAAGTAGAAGTAGGAGCATGCAATTGAGTTTTAGAGTTACCTCCCACATTAGGTGTGTTCTTCTCATATGACTTTTTCACATCCTTGGTAGCATTTGCACCACTTGTTCCACTTGCACTTGGAAACCTTGCATTTGTAGTAGGAGGCTTCCATTCCTTTGGTTTGCTTATTGGAGTAGTAGTGCTACTCTTGTAGCGAAGGGATTTCTCCTCCTTGAGCCATTTCTCGGCCTCAACCGCATCTTCACATAGCTTGTAATGATCATCATACTTGTGGAACTTCAATTGTGAAGCTATGTCTCGGTTCAAGCCCCCTTTGAAACGGATCATGGCCGTCTCATTGTCTTCATCATCTAAGTCAAGGATTATTCGGATTTGCTCAAATTCATTGAAGTATTCACCAACCGATTTGTAACCTTGCTTCAAATCATATAGACGCCTTTGTTGTTCAACCCGGTATTGGTTAGTCAAGTACTTCTCATCCATCACACGGATCAACTCTTCCCAAGTAAGATTAATAGCCATACCCGTCCTCCTTCTATTCCTTTTCACCGACTCCCACCAAGTAGAAGCAAAAGATTCAAAGGAGGATATTGCATACTTGGTCTTCTTCACTTCGGGCATATCATTGGTGTCAAAGATACGCTCCATAGCCAATTTCCAACCAATGTACTCCACCGGGTCACTACTTCCTTTAAAAGAAGGAATAGTGAGCTTCACACTATTAAGATTGTTGTTGTTATCACGACCCCCTTGGAATGGCTCCGGTTGGCCTCCATAGTGATCATCATAAGCATTGTAGTCCCTCCTTGCATTCCTCCCTCCATATCCTAAGGGTGGCCCTCGACCTCGGCCTCTACCCCGGTTCACATTTTGACCCCAATCCATACCTTGCCGTGGTTGAAAGTGATCATCATACCCATAAGCCTCATCAACATACTCGGCTTCCTCCCCTTCTTGAGCTTCAACGGGTTGCTCAAGAGCTTGGACATTGCGGACGGCTCTTGGAAGTGGAATGTCTCTTTGGGGGTTGTCTAAAATACGGGGAATGCCCGTTCGTTGGGTATTGCCCAACACTTGATCCATCCTCTCACGATCCTCCTTTACCCGTTGTTGTTTGAGCAATTCAACAACTTGCTCCGGGGTGAAGGTAGGGCTATTTGAACCTTCTCCGGTTTCAATTTGGACACTCGGGGTCCTTTTCTCGATTTGGACACTCGGGGTCCCATGTTCTCCTTGAGTACTCGAGGCTCCCTTTTCAAGAGAGTCAATCCTTTGGTTCATGAGGTCCATCTTGGCAAGAAGATTAGCCAAGGCCTCCTTAATGAAATCTTGTCCTTCGTTAGCCATAGTACCTACAAAGAAAAAAAGAAACAAGAGTTAGTTAAAACACCTCACTCGCTCCCTCACTTGTGTTCACTCGGATCACTCTTTTGGGTGACGGTGGATATTTCACACGACTTGTAATTCCAAAGCTTCACGTAGATGATTAGCAATTCCCAACTCAACCAAAACTATTCACGAGTCACGCACACTCCGGGGTGAGTGGAGTTATTGGGACTCGATGAACGCTAGGCACTTTGAAGTAAAGGACTTGAATCAAAAGGAAACTACGAGTCTTCTTTGGATTTCTAATCTCCAACTATGGCACGATTCACCTAAAGCAATGAAGGATTAATGTTAATTAAGTAGGAAGAATACTTAGATCAACACCAATTAGAGGTTAGGCAACAAAGAATCAAGCAATCCTAGAAGAAACTACCCGTTTCCCACTCTTCAGCTTTCAGGCGGAGCGCCCAAGGCAATGGGGCGGAGCGCCTGGAAACTTGTCCAGTGAGGTCCCTCAGGCGGAGCGCCCAGTGGTGCGGCGGAGCGCCTGGACCAAGAAGAGTTCAGGCGGGGTGCCCAAACTTTAGGCGGAGTGCCTGGACGAAGAACACCTGGGTTTTTAGCAACGTGTTCTTCGATTTCAATCAAACTTTTTGGTCGATTCCAACGTGTTCTTCCCAAATTCGAAGTACCCGAAGTTGTATATTGGTACAACCACCAATCCCCAATGATTTTTACACCCAACCAAGCAACAAACAAGGAACAATCATGATTCAAGTTTCAAGTTGGGGTTTCACAATTTCTACAAAAGGGGTAAAAGATGGATTTCAATCTTTCAAAAACGATGTTATACAACTCCGATTCACACCAAATTTGTTTCAAATGGTTCGTTATCATAAGTAGATCATTCCCTGGTAATCAAATCCAAAACCCCACAATCACACAATCCCAAATCAACCAAGTTTTCTCAAGAACAAGGGTTTGGTAGGGTTTAAGGAAAATTGGGGTTTCAATTTTTCAATCCAATCCAATCCAAGTAAATTTGGTACCAAAACAACGGGAATTCAACCACGATCACAAATCTATAACACCCAATCCAAGAATCAATCCAACCAAAAAGTTACGCCAATTTTGTATTTTTTTTTTTTTTTTAATAACAACTTCAACAATAAGAAAGCTAAACAAACTAACCTAGGCACGAAGAATCAAGGGTCGGGGGTTCGTAGAAACGATACCCGAACCTTGCTCTGATACCAAGATGATAAGAATCAATATGCGGAAAAGTAAAAGATAAAAGCGAGACGTAACTCGTACGATAATCTCGAGTAGCAACGGAGAACTAGTTCCGTTACACCCCAAGAAGATGACAAGAACACCTACACTAGGCAACTACCCTCGAGCTAACGCGAGCACGCAAGTAGAATGATCGGGGGGATTGGAATTCATCTAGATCCGCTAGAGGAATAAACAAGTCCCATCAAAAGGGTTTCATTCATTTCAAAGAGTTCAACTCTCAACACAATTGTTTGTTTTAATCAACAAAGTTAGCTAATGAAATAAGACAAGCTACTAGCTATTTATAGGTGTTGTTAGACACCCTTTGAAAGGTCTAAAATGCCCACACTTAGGCTTAGGAAATAAAGGACCACGTAGGGTCAAAATAGTCTTAACATAGCTAGAAATCTCGTGCTTCAGCGGCCCGGGCGGAGCGCCCAAAGTTGGGGCGGAGCGCCTCACAAATGTGCAAAAATTGGGCAGTGGGGTGGCCCGGGCGGTCCGCCTGGAATTGGGGCGGAGCGCCTAAGCCCTGTTGTCTTCAGGTGGAGCGCCCAAACACTGGGTGGAGCGCCTCAGCTCCTTTGTCTTCAGGTGGAGCGCCCAAAACACTGGGTGGAGCGCCCAAAGTGCTGAATGGCTCTCCTTGTGCTCTAATCACCCGGAATGGCTTCCAATTGCTTCCTTCTTCTAGTCCCTTCCTCACCAAGTGTAGATGTACTCCTTGGATCTCCTTAGCTTGGCTCCGAGTGAAGGGTCTTGTGGGGGTTTGGGTCTTATCAAGGAGGGCTTGATTTCGAGGACGAAATCTTCTCAAGAAGGGGAGGATGATGCAGCCCGAACACGTGCTGATCAAGTGTTCGATCCACCGAGGAGACCGATGACAAGAAGCCAAGCCAAGCTGCTGCACGATGTGCACGTTCACTTAGCCTGGCCGAAGGAAAACAATTGCTCCGAAGCTGAGTGGCCGAGCTCAAGAATCGAAGACATTATCTTCAGATTTGAGCCCGATGGCAAAGTGACCGAGGACAAGGAGCTTGAAGACAATTGAGTGTCCGAAGGCAACAAGTGTGTGTTCGAGCAGACAATCGAGAACCGAAGCCAAGGCTTACCGAAGTTAAATGTCTGCCGAACACATTTTAACTCAGCCCTGCGTGGCTTATTTCTATTGGTCAACTGTGACCTATTTACTAGTCTACCCTTAGTATTTCCTATATAAACATTGTTTCCTTTCATTGTAAGTACCTAGTTTTTTGGAAGAATGATTAATTAATGAAAGTGCCGAGCACCTTTCTTTTGTCTCCGTCGTGAGCAAAACCCTGTGAGGGATTTATGGACTTGTGGCTTTCGGTTAATCCGATTGAACATTCCTCTTTGATCATTCAGTTTGCAAGAGGCATGTTCTCTTGAGGATTGTTGCATAGTTTAGGTGATTCTTGTATCCCTTTCGATCGAGCTTTGAGACAGGTTCCTCACTGTTCTTTCGAAAAAAGCAAGTTTTGTCTTGCTCTATCTTTTATCTTTCTTGTTTACCTTCCGCGTTTGTGCTTAGCAACTCCTTCGGGTTTGCATTGCACCAACAGTGTAAGTGTTGGATCTGCCATTGTGAACAGCTGTTCGGTCATACTGCCATGGTCGACCCAATAACAAATGACAAGCTTGCATCGGAACCACATCGAATATCATTTCATCTTGATACTCTCCGATTTTGAACTTGATCCACACTTGTTTGACAACTCTCAATTCTCCACACTCATTCAGCCATTGTAACTTGTAAGGGTGGGGATGCTTCATCGTAGGTAATCCCATTTGTGAAACCAAAGTTTGGCTCACTACATTGGCACAACTACCGGAATCAATAATCATCGAACACACCTTTCCCCTCACTCGACATCGGGCATGAAAGAGGTTTTCTCTTTGGTTGTCCTCTTCTTCAAGAGTCATGCAGCTCAAATTCCTTCAAACCACAAGAAACATTTCCGGATGATCAACTTCGGCAGCCTCATGATCATCATCAACTTCAGCTCGATCAGTCTCCTCGATAATTTCCTCCTCGGTGTCACTCGCTTGCTCATGGACGGTTCCATCTTCGAGCAGAAGCATAACTTTGCGAGTTGGACACTCTTTTTCCATGTGACCATAACCTTTGCATTTGTGACAATGAATATTTGAAGCACTAGGAGAGTTGAGTTGAACTTTACCTCCCACTTCTCTTGGTTGGTTAACGGTCACACCTCTTTCGAAGGGTTTCTTCGAATCTCGAACAGTGTTAGCACTTGTTTGGTTTGGACTTTTCCATTCTTTTCCTCGGTTCAAAGGAGTAGAAGTAGTAACTCCTCGATACCGGTTTGCCTTGTCGTCCTTCACCAATTTTTCAGCTTCGGTGGCAGCATCAAACACACCTTCCAACGTGTGGTACACGTGGAGTCTCAGCTGAGATGACACATCCCTAGCCAAGCCAAGCCATTTTTGAATCTGATAATGGCTTGCTCTTCGTCTTCGACCAGATCAAGATTCAATCGAACCTTTTCAAATTCATCGTGGTACTCTTGAACTGACTTGGACCCTTGTTTCAGCTCATACAATTTTTGCATTTGAGTTTGCCTGTACTTGGCACTCAAATACTTAGCATCCATTGCTCTTCTCAATTGTGGCCAAGTATTGACCTCGGGATAGTCATTCCTTCGTCTATGCCTCTTGTCAGATTCCCACCACGTTGATGCATAAGCTTCGAACGAAGCAATGGCATGGGCAGCTTTTCTCTCATCGGTCATCTCATTGGTTTCAAAGATGCGCTCCATTCTAAGCTTCCATTCAAGATACTCATCGGGATCACTAGTTCCTTTAAAGGGTGGAATAGTTATCTTGACACTGTTCAAATTTGAGTCTCGAACAGCTGTAGCCTGTTCGGGAAACTCATCATCTCGATCATTAGCCTCACGCTCAATATTTCTTTCAACATTTGCGCCTCGGCCTCGACCTCGGTGAGCTTGACTTCGTTGAGTGAATGGCGGCTCACGCTCATATTCGTCCTCGGGAAATTCCTCTTCATCAATCTCTTCGGTTACAGCACCAAGGTCTCTTCGGGCCCTTGGAAGTGGTAACCTCTCTCCTCGGGGAATGCCCAAGTTTTGATTTCCAGCTTGGGGATTGCCCAAGTTTTGTTGTGCTTGGGGATTGCCCAAGTTAAGCTCTCTTCGAATTGCTTCACTCGTCAACTGATGTTGTCGAAGAAGCTCAGCATACAGCTCAGGTTTCATCGGAGTGGATTCGCTCGTTCCAGCGCCGGACCCATTTTTGGCCACGGACGCACTTCCCTGCTCGAGGTTAGATACTCGAGCACTCACTCCTCTCACATCGGCACTGATGCCTTGTATCGCAGCCATGAGATCGGCTAACGACAACTCGGGCTGCTTAATGCTTTTGCCATCGTTTCCAGCCATTGTGCCTGCACAAGTCAAAGATCAAACAAATGTTAGGGTTAGAAATAACCTCACACACTCCCTCACCTTTGATGGGTGGCACTCGGGTCCACTCATTTTATGGGTTCGGTTTTTGATCACTGAAGGACTTGTTAACAGTGGCTCGTCCAATTGATCGGTCCTCTAAGATCCTTCAAGTTCGACAATAGTCACTGCCTCTTCGGGAAGAGTGAAGTGATGTTCGACTCGATGGAACGGACGCTTTTAACTGAGCTCGGGGAGTCAAAAGAATTTCTACGAAAGTTTGGACTTCGGTCACCCCTTCGCACGAATTCCTATCAGCTTTAAAGAGTTAGTACGACCTCGAGTAGGACAATTACTCAAAAGATCCACCAACTAGAATTTGACATGAAAGAAAGTGAAAACCTAGGAGAATCTACCCTTTGATTCCCTTTTTAGAATCTTTTTCGAACACACCACTCTTGTCCGTACAAAAGTGGTCCCTCCTTGGTACGGATAGGGTTTTACCTTATCCACTTTCCTTTTTCAGCCGACAATTTTCACCTGGGGTTTTTGCTGTTCAAAGTTTTAACCCCTTTCTTCTTCAATGGAACAGTGACCTTGCTCCGGCGTACGGACACAACAACTTCGGTTCACTGACCACGAAATTCAACAAGATCTGGGTCGCCTTTCAGCTCCGGTTTCATCGACGGAGGAAATCAAAGTTCTTTGAGCTAAAACCCAGCTCGTCGCATCGTACACTGTTACGATTGTAACAACTTTCCGGCGTACGGACAACGATTGTAAACTGAGAACTTCGATTTTCAAGCAACAATCAAACCCAAATCACTCAAGAACCACCATTCTTCATCGGTTTCTTCCAAACACAATGGGGTTCGAGTTCAGTCACCAATGAAGCTCAAAACAGTCCAAAATTCACCAAGAAACCCTAGTCACAAAATGAGTACGTCGGGTACTCGTTGGAATCAGGAAACAATGGTGATCAAGAATCAAGGATTGTTTTTCCCAAACAACCTATAATCGAACACAATTTTTGAATTTTTCTTTTTAACACTTTTTTTTTTTTTGTAAGATAACAACAGCAACAACTCAAACAGAATCAAGAACACGAAAAGGAAACAAAGACACAAAAACGCACGAAGATAATGAACAGGATTGAGGTTGTAAGAACAAACTCAAGCCGTGCTCTGATACCAAGATGGTGCAATGCAAATCCCGAAGGGGTTGCTAGCACAAACGCGGAAGAACAACAAGAAAGATAAAAGATAGAAGCAAGACAAAACTTGCTTCTTTCGAAAGAACAGTGAGGAACCTGTCTCAAAGCTCAATCGAAAGGGATACAAGGATCACCTATACTATGCAACAATCCTCAAGAGAACATTGCCTCTTGCAAACTGAATGATCAAGAGGAATGTTCAATCGGATTAACCGAAAGCCACAAGTCCTTAAAAGCCCTCACCGGGGTTTGGCTCACGACGGAGACAAGAAGAAATGTGCTCGGCACTTTCATTCAATTCATCAATATTCAAAACTAGTTATCTACAATGAAAGGAAATAAGGTTTATATAGGAAATACTAAGGGTAAACTAGTAAAAGGGTCACAGGCGACCAATAGAAATAAGCCACGCAGGGCTGAATTAACTTGTGTTCGGCAGACTTTGACTTCGGTAAGCCTTGGCTTCGGTTCTCGATTGTCTGCTCGAACACACTTGTTGTCTTCGGACGCTCAATTGTCTTCGAGCTCATTGTCCTCGGTCACTTTGCCATCGGGCTCAAATCTGAAGATAATGCCTTCGGTTCTTGAGCTCGGCCACTCAGCTTCGGAGCAATTGTTTTCCTTCGGCCAGGCTAAGTGAACATGCACATCGTGCAGCAGCTTGGCTTGGCTTCTTGTCATCGGTCTCCTCGGTGGATCGAACACTTGATCAACACGTGTTCGGGCTGCATCAGTGAGCTTCGTGACGGAGGAATTGAATGCGACACTACAAGCTATGTGAGTGCTCACGGGAGCGAATCAAATGTAAGTGTTACCTTTCCTTCTCATGAAAATGTTAATCCCTTGTCTTGTGGAGACTCAAAGCTAGTTGTTGCTTGTGATGCCTATATTGACCTTGCAACTAGTGAAGAGTCTAATGGTCAACTTGTGTTTGCGTGTGACCCGCTAGTAGAGAGGAATGAAAAGCCACATCATGATGTGAGCCCGGTATTCAAAGAACCTCTCTCTAGTGAAAGTGTGTTAGTTGACCTTGCTTGTGACCCTTGTTATGACACCCCACCCATATTTGATAAAGTGGAAGAAGAGTTATGTGACTCTACCCTTGTTGGTATAATTGATTTTGGTGGATTTGTGTGTCGTAGTAAGGATGAGAGTGACCTTGAGGAGTCCAAATTGCATGAATTGGACAAGGTTGTCTATGATGACTCCTCAAGTGAGAGCGAAGAACCTAGCTTTGATATTTCACCTTTGCTTGGCCTTGAGAATGGGATGCGTACGTTTACTAATCCTTTGTTTAAGGACATCCTTATTGGTGGTGGTGAGTTGTATCGAGCTAGAGTTAGGAAGGAGTTGGAACCTCCGTGGTGTGAGGGATTTGATCCCATAGAAAACTCTTTGTTTGAAGCTTCGAGTGAGGTAGATGATTCTTCTAGTGACCCTACTCTTGTTGGTGCGGGTTATGATGATGAAGAGGCCATTGATAATGCCTTCCTTGAGAGCTTACCTTGTGAGGGGGGTTGTCTCGAGGATGAAATTGGAGGTGAGGAGGTATCTCTTAGTGTGAGTATGAGAGCTCTTAAGAAGGGAAGTGAGGTATTTGATTCTAATTGTGATGAGCACTACTTTGCCTATCCCATCCCACATATTAACCACACTTTTAGAATTGAACATGCCAAAACCATTGTGCCGCATTTTGAAAATATTGCATTGAAGGTTTGGTATGTTGATCATGAGCTTATGGGTCATAGGAACTTTGATTGCTTAATCTTGAATGTTCTATGTTCTATTGATCTCTTTGGTTGTTGTTATTGTGAGTGCTTGTCACTATGGAGCCAAGAACTTGTTGTTTCCTTTGGAAACATAAGCTCTTTGATTAGTATTGATACTTGGCTCTATCACAAGAGTGAATTTTCCACATCACTTGCCTTCACTCTTGTTGGACTTGCCTACTCGCGTAGTGGAAGGTCTTGGTGCACTAATCTGGAACTTAGGGATCGTAGGGATTCTAATAGTTCGATCTTGCATATGCCATACCTTATTAGTCTCTTTGTTTGTTCTTGTGTTGGGTGCACTTCTTTGTTGGACCAAGTAGTTGCTAGTTCCTTTGGGAACATGAACTTCTTCATTGCTATCGATACTTGGTTATACCATAAGAGTGTGTTTTCCCACACTCTTGGGCAGTAACCTACTCTTGCAGTAGGAACTTTTTGTTTTGTTTTTGCTTGTCTTTGATGTAGGCTTGATGGTTTGATTTCGAGGACGAAATCCTTTCAAGAAGGGGAGGATGATGCAATATAAATCGGGCCTAAACGACAACCATCAAGAGCCAACCTCGAGAGCACAAAGGATGCATGATACGGGACAAATCGAGCCAAGACTCCAATCAACGAGTGCCAAGCTTGAAGGTTGCAAAGGAAGGGGAGCCAAGGGCTTTAGGATCGATCCGGAGAAGCGCCAAGAAGACAGGCCCTTAGGCACACCACCCAGGAACCCAGGCGGTCCGCCCAAGGACCTAGGCGGTCCGCCCAAAGGCTGCCCAAACTGGGCGCTCCGCCCACCCAACTGGGCGCCCCGCCTGCCTCACTAGAAGACTAGGCGCTCCGCCCAAGAATGGGGCGCTCCGCCTCCCCCACTGGGCTGCCCAAGATGTGCCAAGGTTGAGGCGCTCCGCCCATGACGCTGAATGCTTGGATTTTGGATGTGAAGTTCCTATTTTGCCCTTAAGTGGCTTGTATGTTTTAACTAGTCCTAGGGGCTTTCTAGTCATTTCACTTTAGCCTTAGAAAGCCCTATAAATTGAACACTTAGCCATTTCATTTGATTACACAACTTTGAACTAGAATGATGTATTTCTTGAGTGAATCTCAATGAAGAACCCGTGAGCGGGCATGATTTCACTTGGTGGATTCCAAGTTGAACATCGAAACCTCTTTGATCATTCTATTTGCGAGAGCCGAGTGTCTCTTGAGGGTAGTTGCGTAGTATAGGTGATCCTTGACTTCACCCGGGGTGTATCGAGACAAGTTCCTCTGATGCCGGGCAAATTGGAGCCAAAGCGCCAACCATCAAGAGCCAAGCTCAAGAGCACAAGGAGTATACATCAAGAGCTCCCGAGGAGGATCCGAGAGTGATTTGGAGTCATGAACTTGATCACCATCGAGGGAGGACCAACTACGGACCAAGGGGGAACACCTAGAGTCCATTTTGAGCCATTTCAAGACCTCCCAGGATGAGGCGAACCGCCTACACAAAGAGGCGGACCGCCTAGACAAAGTCAAGCTTCAGAATCCAAGGAGGCGGACCGCCTGAAGTCACTAGGCGGACCGCCTAGTTGGCTGCTACTCTCTGGAAGTTGGAAACAGGCGGAGCGCCTAGAGGGGGAGGCGGACCGCCTACCCCTGTGTGTGCATTACGGGATTTTCCTACATTTTGATGTGTATTTCCTACTTTAGCCCTAAGTGGCCTTTATTGTTTTAACGCACTTTGGGGGTATTTTAGACATTACATAGGGCATAGGAGAAGACTATAAATAGCTTCCTTAGTCTTTCATTTCATTTACACAACCTTGAATATTGAAGAAACTTGAGCAATGCTCTCATTTGAACCCTTGTTGGGAACTTGAATTCAATTGGTGGAATCCAATTTGAACTTCATCCATCTTTGATCATTCTATTTGCAAGAGCCGGGTGCCTCTTGAGGATAGTTGCATAGTATAGGTGATCCTTGACTTCACCCGGGGTGTATCGAGACGAGTTCGTCGGTGCTACTTAGGTAAACGTTCAAGCCTCGTCTTGCTCTTTATCTCGATATCTTCATCGATATCGTCTATCTTGTTTTAGCTTCTGCATTTTCATATCGTTTCTTGCTTCCGCTCGTTTTACCCTACATCAGTTGGTATCAGAGCACGGCTAGGCTTCGTTCTTACGAATCCTCGGTCTTGTTCTTATCGTTGTTGTGTTCTTGTTGTTTGTTCTTGAAATTTGAAGAAAAACAAAAAAATCCAAAAATTTGAAAATCACAAAAAAATTGCTAGAAATCGTTCATTGTTACGATTTTGTTGGTTTTGATTATCGGGGATTGTTTGATTACGCATTCTCGACAATTGGGTACCAACAAAACTCATTTTGGAGTTGTGAAACAAATTTTTGAAAATCAAACCCAAAAGTTGAAGAATTCACAAAATTTGCTAGAACTTGTTTGTTGTTATGGATTCTTGGATGTTTGGTATCGGAGATTGTTCTATATAGTTAACCCGTCATTTTGATACCCCCATAACATCATTTGGAGTTGCGGAAAGAAAATCGAAGTTTTCAAATCTTGAAAATTTTGAAAGTTCTTGAAGAACTTGTTCCAAATCCTTGAAACAAACTTGTTTTTGGTTGTTTGTTGGATTAAACCATTGGGGTTTGTTGGTTATATCATATATCAACTTGGGGTATCATTTAAATTGAAAAACAACTTGAAATCATTGGATTTTGGGTGCCAAAAACCAAGAACACGAAGTTGGGACTGTGCTGAAGGCTCCAGTAGGCGGACCGCCCACCCCTATAGGCGGACCGCCCCTTTTTCTTTAGCTCTATGGATTTCAGAGTAGGCGGACCGCCCACCTTACAGAGGCGGGGCGCCTACTCCTGGGGTGACTCCGTTTGGTTTCATTTCGTTTGTTTTTGTGTTCCGTTTGTTTCCGTACCTCTTGGTTAGTGTTTCTAGGGTAATTGGCCTACTTTATTAACACTAATCCTTTAGCGTATTAGGGTCATCGTGCCTAGAGGAGAGTAGACCTCAAAGAAGACTCGTAGTTTGATTTTGCTTCAAGTGCGCGCCTAAATAGCCTAGCGTTCATCGAGTCCCATCAATTCCACTCTTCCTGAAGAGTATTTGGTTCTTGTGAACTTGGTTGGTTATCGAGGAGGTTGTTCAACTACGAGGAAGCCATTGAATCAAGTTTGAGTGATAAATCCCCACCACTAAACGAGTGAACCGAGTGACATTCAAAAGTGAGGGAGTGAGTGAGGTTTTTACTCTAACTTCTTTCTTGTCTTTGATTTATATAGGTACATGGCCGGAGACGTATACGATACCATTAAGGTACCGTTAAGCACTTTGGTCAACCTCTTGGCCGAGGTGAGATCCATAAGCTCGAGGTTTGATCGCCTCAAAGAGGAATGGACCCCGAGTGTCCAAAATGGTACCGAAAGAGGTACTAGTGATGAAGTGTTGGGCAATCCCCAACCGTTGGGCATTCCCCAACAAGTGGGCATTCCCCACAACTTGGGCATTCCCCAAGGTGAAAGTGAGCAAGCGATGAGCTCAAAATGACACTTGTGGTACGGAGGAGTTTGGGTGCCATGAGTCTTGAAGAGCCGGAGCATGTGCAAAGAGAGAATCTCTTCCATGCTAGGTGTCGTGTGATGGGGCAGGTGTGCTCAATGATCATCGATTCGGGAAGTTGTGCAAACATAGTAAGTGAGACTTTGATTTCCCAATTACAATTGCCTACTATAGCCCATCCACATCCCTACCGGTTGCAATGGTTGAGCGAGTGTGGAGAGTTGAGGGTGGTGAAGCAAGCTTGGGTTGAGTTTAGCATTGGAAATTATCGAGATAAGGTAATGTTCGATGTGGTACCTATGCAAGCTTGCCATCTCTTGTTTGGGAGGCCATGGCAATATGATCGGAGCGTAGTGCATGATGGTAGAACCAATTCCTATACGGTCTTGCATGGTTCTAGAAAATATGTGCTCAAGCCCTTGACGCCGAAGCAAGTAAGTAATGACTATAGGATTATGAGGGAGTTGAGGGAAGCGGCCAAAGCCAAGTCACCCATGGTACTTGAGCCCGGAACCAACAATCTTATGGTCATGCCCTTGCAAGTGGAGAGTGAAGCATCACCCGGACCTACAATTGGCCTTGAGCGAGAAATGAAAGAAGTGAGGGGAGAGGAACTTTTGAGTGAGAGTGAGGACACCCTTTGTTCTAAACATGATTTATCTTCTTCTCCTTCTATTTGTTTTGGCTTATGTGTAGGTACTCTTGGAGGCGAGCTAGTGGAGCCTCAACCGGATGGTAAGAAAGAAAGACAAGAGAATGGAGCTCTACATTGTGAGTTTCAAGAAGGAGGACTTGAACAAGACACTTCAAGCGATGTGAGTACTCACGGGAGCTACTCAAAAGTAAGTGTTCCTTCACCTTCTTATGAACATAATCCTTCCTTGTCTTGTGAAGACTCAATGCTAGTTAGTGCTTGTAATGCATTTGATGAAATTACAACTAGTGTAGAGTCGATTGGTCAACTTGTGTTTGCTTGTGAACCGCTAACAGAGAGGAATGAGAAGCCGCATCATGATGTGAGCTCGGAATTCAAAGGACCTCTCTTTAGCGAAAATGTAGTAGTTGACCTTTCTTGTGACCCTTGTTATGACACCCCACTCGTATTTGACAAAGGGGAAGATGAGTTATGGGACTCTACCCTTATTGAAATAATTGGTTTTGGTGGACTTGTGTGTCGTAGTAGGGATGATAGTGACCTTGAGGAGTCCAAATTGCATGAATTGGACAAGGTTGTCTATGATGACTCCTCAAGTGTGAATGATGAACCTAGCTATGATACTTCACCTTTGCTTGACCATGAAATTGAGGTGCATGCTTTTACTAATCCTATGTTTGAGAGCATCCTTATTTGTGGTGTTGAGTTGTATCGATCTAGAGTTGAGAGAGAGTTGGAACCTCCGTGGTGTGAGGGATTTGATCCCATAGACAACTCCTTGTTTGAAGTTTCGAGTGAGGTAGATGATTCTTCTAGTGACCCTACTCTTGTTGGAACAGGTTATGATGATGAAGAGGCCATTAACAATGCCTTCCTTGAGAGTTTACCTTGTGAGGGGGGTTGTCTCGAGGATGAAATTGGAGGTGAGGAGGTATCTCTTAGTGTGAGTATGAGAGCTTTTAAGAAGGGGAGTGAGGAATTTGATGCTACTTGTGGATTGCACTACTTTGTCAATTCCCTCCCATATGATAACCACACTTTGAGAATTGAACATGCCAAAACCATTGTGCCACATTTTGAAGATATTGCATTGAAGGTTTGGTATGTTGATCACGAGCTTAGGGGTCATAGGCACTTTGATCGCTTAATCTTGAGTGTTGCATGTCCTATTGGTCTCTTTGCTTGTCATGTTGGTGAGTGCTTGTCACTAGGGAGCCAAGAACTTGTTGTCTCCGTTGGAGACATAAGCTTCTTGATTGATGTTGATACTTGGCTCTATCACAAGAGCGAATTTTCCACCGTGCATGCATTCACTCTTGTTGGACCTACCTACTCGTGTAGTGGAAGGTCATGGTGTACTAATCTTGAACTTAGGGATTGTAGGGATTTTGATAGCTTAATCTTGCATATGCCATACCCTATTGATCTCTTTGTTTGTTCTTGTGTTGGGTGCACTTCCTTGTTGAACCAAGTACTTGATAGTTCCGTTGGGAACATGAACTTCTTTGTTGCCATTGACACTTGGTTATATCATAAGAGTGTGTTTTCCCACACTTGTGGCACTAACCTACTCTTGTAGTAGGAGTTTTGTTTTTGTTTTGTGCTTGTCTTAGATTGTAGGACTTGATGGTTTGATTTCGAGGACGAAATCCTTTCAAGAAGGGGAGGATGATGCCGGGCAAATTGGAGCCAAAGCGCCAACCATCAAGAGCCAAGCTCAAGAGCACAAGGAGTGATAAGCCCCAAATCGAGCCAAGACACCTTGCCAACACGTATCAAGCTTGGAAGAGGCAAAGGATGCAAGGGCAAGAGCTTCAGAGATGATTCAAGCATGTTTAGGCGATGGAGCACCGGTGCTCCACCCCACAGGCAGCCAGGCGCTCCGCCCAGCCCCCAGGCGCTCCGCCCAGCCCCCTCCACTGACCAACTTTGTGGGCGCTCCGCCCGATTTGCATAAGCACGGGATTTTAAGTGTGTAGTGACTATTTTGACCTTGCATGGTCTTTTAGCTTAAAGCCTAGCTTGTGGGCATTATAGACCTTTTACTTAATGCCTAGAAACCTCTATAAATAGCTAGATAGCTTATTTTATTCCTTAGTCTATTTTGAATGATGAATTAACATTGTAAAGAGGGATCTCTTTGGGTTTATGAAAACCAACCTTGAGTTTGGGACTTGTTTACTTCTAGTGGATTCTAGTTGCCTAACAACCCCGCCCCGATCATTCTATTTGCGAGTCCTAGTTGGCTCGAGGGTAGTTGCCTAGCGTAGGTGTTCTTGACCTCCTCTCGGGGTGTAACGGAACAAGTTCTCCGTTGCTACTTGAGATTTGTGATCGAGTTACGTCTCGTTCTTATCCTTTTTATTTTCCGCGTTTGATTCTTATCAGTTTGGTATCAGAGCAAGGCTCGGGTTTTGTTTCTACAAACCCACCGACCCTTGGTTCTTCGTGCCTAGTATCTTTTCTTTTAGTTTCTTGTTGTTGAAGTTATTGAAAGAAGAAAAATTACAAAAAAATAGAAAAATTGAAAAATACAAAAAATGGTGTAACTTTTTGGTGTGTTTGATTCTTGAAGTGGGTGTTATAGATTCTTAATCCTTGTTGAAAACCCGATGTTTGGGTACCAAATTTGTTTGGATCGGATTGGATTGAAAATTTGAAATCCCAATTTGTTAAACCCTCCCAAAACCCTTTGTTCTTGAAGGAATTGATTGATTTTGGGTTGTGTGTTAATGGGGTTTTGGAATTGATTATTGGGGATTGATCACTATTGAAATCCGAACAAATGGCAACAAGAATCGTGTGATTCAGAGTTCGGTAACATAGTTTTTGAAGAATCGAAACCCACTCTTGAACCTTGAAACCCATGTTGAAACCCCAAACTTGAAAACTTTGAATCTTGATTGGGCATTATTTGTTGGTTGTTTGGGTGTTAAATTGATTGGGGATTGTAGGTTGTATCAAGGAGCAACTTTGGGTACCTTGGATTTGGCCAAAACACCTTGGAATCGGCCTAGAAATTGGATTGAAAACGAAGAACACGGAGTGAAAAACCCAGGTGTTCTTCGTCCAGGCGCTCCGCCTGAAGTTTGGGCGCCCCGCCTGACTTGTTCTTGCCCCAGGCGCTCCGCCTAAATCCCAGGCGCCCCGCCTGACCAACCCCACTGACCAAATTTTCTTCAGGCGCTCCGCCTGACCTCTGAAGGTGTTGTTTGGGTAGTTTTTCCAAGGATTTCCTATTCTTTTGTTGCCTAACTTCTAATTAGTGCCTATCTAAGTAATATTTCTACTTAATTAGCACTAATCTTTCATTGCTTTTAGGTGAATTCGTGCCTTAGTTGGAGAATAGAATTCCAAGAAGAACTCGTAGTTTCTTTTGGTTCAAGTCCTCACTTCAAAAGTGCTTAGCGTTCATCGAGTCATATCAACTCCACTCACCCCGGAGTACAATTGGCTTGTGAATAGTTGGTTGAGTTGAGGATTGATAGTCAACTACTTGAAGCTTTTGGTAATCAAGTCCGAGTGAAATATCCACCACCACCCCCAAAAGAGTGATCCGAGTGAACACAAGTGAGGGAGTGTGTGAGGTCTTTTACTAACGTTTGTTGCTTTTTGTAGGTGCAATGGCAAGCGATGGAGATGATCCCATGAAGAACTTCATGGCCACCATTATGGCTAAATTGGAGGATATCTCATTGAGACTTGAAACCGTCGAGAGGAATCAAGTTGAATCCGGTGAGAGGAGGACCCCGAGTGTCCAAATTGAATCCGGAGAGGGTACAAGTCATAGCACTCCTATGACCCCCGGACACTTTGTTGAGCTAACCAAGAAGTATGAACAAAGCAAAGTTGAAGCTCTACGAGGGCGTGAGTTGGGCAATCCCCAACAAGAGAGCAATCCTCTCAACTTGGCCAATCCCTAAGGAAATGCTCCACTTCGAAGACCCGTTAGGTTTGTCCCACCTCTTGAGCAAGTTCTTGAGGCTCAAGAAGAGGAGGAAGCTGAGTATGGTGATGAAGCCTATGGGTATGATGCTCATTATCAACCTAGGAGGCAAATGAATTGTGGTCGAAACGTGGATAGGGGTAGAGGCCGAGGTTGAGGGCCACCCTTAGGATATGGAGGGCGGAATGCTAGGAGGGAGTATGTTGCACATGATGACCACTATGGAGGCCAACCGGAGCCTAACTATGGGGTACGTGACAACAACAACAACCTCAATAGTGTCAAGCTCAATCTTCCACCCTTCAAAGGAACTTGTGATCCGGAGGCATACATGGAATGGGTACTACACATGGAGAGAGTGTTTGATACTAATGAGATGACCGAGGAGAGAAAGGGTACCTATGCTATTTCTACCTTTGAGGCCTATGCTTCTACTTGGTGGGAGTCTATGAAGAGGTCTAGGAGAAGGATGAATTTGCATTTGAATGTGACTTGGGATGACTTGAAGGGACTTATGAATGCCAAGTACATAACTCCAATGTATCGGCAAGAGCAACTCAAGAAGCTCTATGATCTAAAACAAGGTGTCAAAACGGTGCATGAGTACCATGATGAATTTGAAAAGATCCGGATGGCATTGGATATGGATACCGAATGTGTGGAACAAGCAATGATCCGCTTCAAAAATGGTTTGAGCTATGGTATTGCTTCTCAATTGAGGTTGCATACTTATCTTTCACTTCAAGATCTACTTGAGGCCGCCATTGAAGCCGAGAGTTGGCTTAAGGGAGAGAGGTCCAAAAACAACACTCCTACTACTACAAGCAAGCCAAAAGAGTGGAAGACTCCAAATGCAAACTTTCCAAGTGCCAATGCTAGCAAAGAAGTGAAGAAGCCTTATGAGAAGACTACACCACACTTGGAAGGTACTTCTAAAACTCGTTTGAGTAATCCTATTTCTACTTCTACTCAATGTTATAAGTGTAAGGGCTTTGGGCATATTGCTAAAGAATGCTCCACAAAACGAACCATGGTTGTGGTTGGCAATTTGGTGTATGAACAAGAAAGTGAGTCCGAAAATGAGGAAGTAGAGGAGGATGAGGAAGTTGATTGTGAAGAGGCCGTAGAAGAGGATGATGGCCCTCAAATGTTCTTGGTGGTTAGGAGAAGCTTGAGTACCATTGTTATGGAAGAAGGGATGGAAAATGATCAAAGGGAAAACCTCTTTCATGCTAGGTGCCGAGTAATGGGCCAAGTATGTTCAATGGTTGTTGATTCGGGGAGTTGTACCAACATAGTGAGCCAAACCTTGATTTCCCAATTGAAGTTACCTACTCTAAAGCATCCAAAACCATATCGATTACAATGGCTTAGCGAGTGTGGTGAACTTAAAGTGGTGAAACAAGCGTTGATTGAGTTTAGCATTGGGAGCTATAAGGATAAGATCATGTTTGACGTGGTCCCGATGCAAGCATGCCATTTATTGTTTGGGAGACCATGGCAACATGATAGGAGTGTAGTGCATGATGGCCGGACCAATTCCTATACGGTCAAGCAAGATGGGAGGAAGTATGTGCTTAGACCTTTGACTCCAAGGCAAGTGAGGGAAGACTACAAACGAATGAAGGAGTTGAGGGAAGCGGCTAAAGCAAAGTCACCCATTGTACTTGAACCCGAGGCAAACAATCTTATTGTTTTGCCATTACATGATGAAAATGAGAGTCACTCCACTTCAAATGAGAGAGAAAAGATAGAGAGAAGTGAGGGAGTGACCGGTGACAATCCAAGAGAGGAAAAAGGAGAGGATTTGAGGAGTGATGTGAGGGGATTGTCACCACAAACTACACTTGACCATGAGGTAAAATTGAGAGAGATGAGAGGTGAGGAAGGAAAAATTGAGAGTGAGAGCACCCATTGTTCTAACCCTTCTTTATCTTCTACTTTTTCTTGTGAAAATTCTTGTGTAGGTACATTTGAAGACAAGCCGTTGGAGCCCCAATGTGAGCTTCATGAAGGAGAAGTTGCATATGACACTTCAAACCTTGTGAGTGATCAAGGACGTACTACAAATGTAAGTGTTACTTCACCTATTCATAAGCCGACTAGCTACTTGTCTTGTGATGACTCAACACTAGTTGGTGTTTTGAATGCATCTAGTGAGTATGCCACTAGTGAAGAGTCTAGTTGTCAACTTGTATGTGCTTGTGAAACACTAGTTGGAAGGGATGCTATGCCACATCATGATGCGAGCTCATTGTTCATTGAACCCCTCCCTAGTGTAGATTTGATAGTTGACCATAATTGTGACCTTTGCTATGACACACCACCAACCTTTGACATAGGGGAAGATGAGGTAGTTGACCATTCCCTAATTGATATGCTTCTATTTGGTGGACCAATGTGTTGTGGTGAGGATGGTCTTGTCCTTGAGGAGTCCAAATTGCATGAATTGGACAAGGTTGTCTATGATGACTCCTCAAGTGAACCTAGTATTGATAACTTGTCTATGCTTGATCATGATAGTGAGATGCATGTGTACACTAATCCATTATTTGAAGGCATTCTCATTAGTGGTAATGACTTGTATCGAACTAGGGTGAGAAATCAAATGGAACCTCCATGGTGTGAAGGATTTGATTCCTTAGGCAATCCATTGTTTGAGAATTTGGGAGAGGTAGATGGTTCTTTGAGTGACCCTACTATTGCTTGTTGGGGTTATGATGAAGAAGAGTCCATCATCAATACCTTCCTTGAGAGCTTGTCTTTCGAGAAGGATTGCTTAGGTGATGAAATTGGAGGGGAAGAGGAATCCCTTGGTGTGAGTAGGTATGCTCTAAAGAAGGGGAGTGGAATGCTTGATCCTACTTGTAGGTTGGGCTATTTGATTCACTCCACTCCACATGTTGATCACACCTTGAGGATTGATTGGTATGTGATTTTGAGCTTAAGGTTCAAGAGGGTTTTGATAGCTTGATCTTGATTTTTTCATGCCCCCATGACCTATTTGCTCATTATCTTTTTGAGTGCATGTTGATCTTTAACCAAGTGCTTATGGTTCTCTTTGGAGACTTGATATTCATGATTGTTATTGATGCTTGGTTATATCACAAGAGTGTGTTTTCCACACTTCTTGCACTAACCTACTTTCAAAGTAGGAATTCTTGTGTTTTGCTTGTCGTTGCTTGTAGGTTCTAAGCTCCATGTTAAGGCAAAGGAGACCTTGGAAGAAACCTATGTCAAAGTGACGATCAAGGGTTACAAGGGAGGAGAGCATTGGGCACCCCGAAGAGATGATGCCATGTACGTGAATGCATTGATTTCGAGGACGAAATCTTCTCAAGAAGGGGAGGATGATAAGCCCCAAATCGAGCCAAGACACCTTGCCAACACGTATCAAGCTTGGAAGAGGCAAAGGATGCAAGGGCAAGAGCTTCGGAGATGATTCAAGCATGTTTAGGCGATGGAGCACCGGTGCTCCACCCCACAGGCAGCCAGGCGCTCCGCCCAGGCAAGCCAGGCGCTCCGCCTGAGATACACTTGCTCCAGGCGCTCCGCCCAGCCCCCTCCACTGACCAACTTTGTGGGCGCTCCGCCCAAGAAACGGGCGCTCCGCCCGATTTGCTGAAGCACGGGATTTTAAGTGTGTAGTGACTATTTTGACCTTGCATGGTCTTTTAGCTTAAAGCCTAGCTTGTGGGCATTATAGACCTTTTACTTAATGCCTAGAAACCTCTATAAATAGCTAGATAGCTTATTTTATTCCTTAGTCTATTTTGAATGATGAATTAACATTGTAAAGAGGGATCTCTTTGGGTTTATGAAAACCAACCTTGAGTTTGGGACTTGTTTACTTCTAGTGGATTCTAGTTGCCTAACAACCCCGCCCCGATCATTCTATTTGCGAGTCCTAGTTGGCTCGAGGGTAGTTGCCTAGCGTAGGTGTTCTTGACCTCCTCTCGGGGTGTAACGGAACAAGTTCTCCGTTGCTACTTGAGATTTGTGATCGAGTTACGTCTCATTCTTATCCTTTTTATTTTCCGCGTTTGATTCTTATCAAGGAGTATACATCAAGAGCTCCCGAGGAGGATCCGAGAGTGATTTGGAGTCATGAACTTGATCACCATCGAGGGAGGACCAACTACGGACCAAGGGGGAACACCTAGAGTCCATTTTGAGCTATTTCAAGACCTCCCAGGATGAGGCGGACCGCCTACACAAAGAGGCGGACCGCCTAGACAAAGTCAAGCTTCAGAATCCAAGGAGGTGGACCGCCTGAAGTCACTAGGCGGACCGCCTAGTTGGCTGCCACTCTCTGGAAGTTGGAAACAGGCGGAGCGCCTAGAGGGGGAGGCGGACCGCCTACCCCTGTGTGTGCATTACGGGATTTTCCTACATTTTGATGTGTATTTCCTACTTTAGCCCTAAGTGGCCTTTATTGTTTTAACCCACTTTGGGGGTATTTTAGACATTACATAGGGCATAGGAGAAGACTATAAATAGCTTCCTTAGTCTTTCATTTCATTTACACAACCTTGAATATTGAAGAAACTTGAGCAATGCTCTCATTTGAACCCTTGTTGGGAACTTGAATTCAATTGGTGGAATCCAATTTGAACTTCATCCATCTTTGATCATTCTATTTGCAAGAGCCGGGTGCCTCTTGAGGATAGTTGCATAGTATAGGTGATCCTTGACTTCACCCGGGGTGTATCGAGATGAGTTCCTCGGTGCTACTTAGGTAAACGTTCAAGCCTCGTCTTGCTCTTTATCTCGATATCTTCATCGATATCGTCTATCTTGTTTTAGCTTCCGCATTTTCATATCGTTTCTTGCTTCCGCTCGTTTTACCCTGCATCATCCTCGGTGCTACTTAGGTAAACGTTTCAAGCCTCGTCTTGCTTTATATCTCGTTATCGTTATCGATATCGCCTATCTTGTTTTAGCTTCCGCATTTCCATATCGTTATTAGCTTCCGCCTATTTTCCATTGCATAAAACACCTTCTTCCCCGAGTCACCTGAACTTCCTACCCACTGAATCTCTGAAGCTAGACCGGTTTAATAACGACCCGACCTTAGACACATAGGTGGCCTAATATACCTTAGAAATCCATATTAGGTAACTCAAACCAGTTACCCAGTCCAACCTGAAACTTGACTCGCTCCGAGTTGAGTTTAAAACCAGCATGACAGAATGACGACTCCGCTGGGAATACTCAATGTCCTAACCATAATTAGTCTTTATTTTGGGATTGATTACTATCTTGCTATTCATATTATTATTATTTTACTAACTTGGTTTCTTTTTTTTCATTTTTCTTTTTTCTTCTACTTATTTATATGTATTTTAAAATCGATGTAATATTGGCATATTTCACTCATACTCCTGCACTTCTAGAAAACGACACTTTGCACACACGGGCGATAACGTGGATCTCACAGTCGTCCCACCTCAAAAAATTCTTTAAGAGGGGCGTTTGGAATATAGTTGGTCCGTGGTACAACCAACAATTTTAAATCACCCCTACCCCTTGGATGTCCACCTTGGGGAACCGTGTCAGAACTGCATATCGCTTGGAATGTAATGAGCATGCATCATGCCATAGGATGGACTTCCCGTGAGCCGACTAGTCTTCAACTTGGCCAAAACAACTTGACAGGCCTCTACCCCGAAAAGACGTTTGGGCATGCTTATGTGCATTTGAGAGAAAAGAAAAGGGGGGAAAAAAAAAAAGAAAAGAGGGAAAAGAAAAGTGAGGCAAAAATAAAGCGCATTTGTCCAATTGTTCTCAAAAGGGGAGGGGAATTTTAATCCTTTATTTTCTTCTTTCCTTATAGGTCACAATGAGTCAAAGGTTTCACCATTTTGGAATGACTATGAACGCACCTCCTTTGTTAACTAATTGGTGGAATCATTATTCGTTGGGCGAGCAAACCGAAGTATGCCAACATCTGGGTCATTTGGTTTTTCTATTAGAAATGGAGCCGTGCAGAGAAATGATTGAAGCACCGGTGTCATTTTGGGATGAAAAACTAAATGTATTTAGATTTGGGGACGTTGATTTAACACATTTGCTAGAAGAGAAGGAGGGTTTCATATCACACTCGGGGCTAGACAAGCATCGTTGGCAGGGGGGTTGTATTTTAGCTTGCAGTGTCCCCAAACTTGAGGAGTTTCGTGATAACTTAGGGATGATAGCAAGTGTGAATGTAGAATTTTTACAACAAAAGAAAATACCTTTTTCCTATTTTTACAACAGGTATGGGTATTTGAGTGCACTCGACGACCGTAAGAAAGAGTTCAAGTCTTACAATGACAGGAGGAGAGCTAGACCATTTGCTCAAGAAGAACAGTGAAGAACTTAGCGAATAACCTATACTAAGCAACAATCCTCAAGAAGAACAAGCTTCTTGCAAACTGAATGACCACGAAGAAATTGTTCAATCGAAGACACCGAATGACACAAGTTCTTTAAAATCCCACGTCGGGGTTTGGCTCCATCGGAGACTCACAATATCACTTGCTATATTTTATCATTCAACAATAACTGATTACAAATGAAATGAAATCGAGTGTTTATAGGCTATGCTAAGGTTTAAACAGTAAATGGTCACAGGCGACCAATAGGAGTAAGCCTCGCAGGGCTGTCTAATAAGTGTTCGGTTACTCCTTCAATCGAACACGTGACTTCGAACACTTGAGCTCGAGTTCCTTCATGATGTAGGGAAAACGCGGAAAAGATAAAAGGATAAAGAACGAGACGTAACTCGATCTCTAATCCCAAGTAGCAACGGAGAACTTGTTCCGCTACACCCCGGGAGAAGGACAAGAACACCTACGCTATGCAACTACCCTCGAGTCAACTAGAACTCACAAGTAGAATGGTCGGATAGGGGTTGTTAGGCAACTAGAATCCACTAGAAGTAACAAGTCCCAACTAAGGTTGGTTTTCATAAAACCCAAAGAGATTCACTCTTTACAATATTCAATTCATCATTCAACATAAACTAAGTGTAAAATAAGCTAGGCTTTGCTATTTATAATGTTTCCCAAGCTTACACAATGACCTAAATACCCTTACTAATAAGGTTCATCAAATAAGCCACGTAGGGCAAAACAGTAAAAGAAACATAAGTCTTCACAGCTGGGAGGGGCGCCTGGACTGCAGGAGGGGCGCCTGGAATTGCAGGCAGCTAGGCGGGGCGCCTGGAACATGCTGAAGCTAGGCGGGGCGCCTGGAGCTAGGCGGGGCGCCTGGGCACAATTCCCTTCTTTAGGCAGTGAGCTTCCTAGGCGGGGCGCCTGGCTGTGCTGGGCCTTCTTCCTCCTCCTTAGGCGTGGAGCCTAATGCTGAGACCATCCGGAACACTTCCAAAGCCCTTGACTTCATGTCCATTGTATCTTCCAAGCTTGGCACATGTCGGAAAGTGTTGGAAAGTGTCTTGGCACGATTTGCCCTGCATCATCCTCCCCTTCTTGAAGAGATTTCGTCCTCGAAATCAATGAATTCACGTACATGGCATCATCTCTTCGGGGTGCCCAATGCTCTCCTCCCTTGTAACTCTTGATCGTCACCTTGACATAGGTCTCTTCCAAGATCTCCCTAGCCTTAACATGGAGCTTAGAACCTACAAGCAACGACAAGCAACACAAGAATTCCTACTTTGAAAGTAGGTTAGTGCAAGAAGTGTGGAAAACACACTCTTGTGATATAACCAAGCATCAATGAGAAGCACAAATATCAAGTCTCCAAAGAGAACAATAAGTACTTGGTTAAAGATCATCATGCACCTAACACAATAGTGATCAAATAAGCCATGGGGATATGAAAAATGCAAGATCAAGCTATCAAGATCCCCTTGAACGTTAAGCTCAAGATCAACAAACCAATCCCTCCTCAAAGTGTGATCAACATGTAGAGTTGAGTGAGTCAAATAACCCAACATGAAAGTAACATCAAGTACTCCACTCCCCTTCTTTATAGCAAACTTACTCACACCAAGGGATTCCTTTTCACCTTCCATTTCATCACTTAAGCAACCCTTCTCAAAAGACAAACTATCAAGAAAGGCATTGATAATGGCCTCTTCTTCATCATAACCCACACAAGCAATAGTGGGGTCACTCAAAGACCATCTACCTCACTCAAATTTTCAAACAAGTGGTTGCCTAAGGAATCAAACCCTTCACACCATGGGGGTTCCATTTGACCACCCACCCTAGCCCGATACAAGTCGCTACCACAAATGAGATTATCGTCACACAATGGAAATATAAAAGCACGCATCTCAATATCATGATTAAGCATAGACAAATTATCGAGACTAGGTTCACTTGAGGAGTCATCATAGACAACCTTGTCCAATTCATGCAATTTGGACTCCTCAAGGACAAGACCATCCTCACCACAACACATTGGTCCACCAAATAGAAGCATATCAATTAGGGAATGGTCAACTACCTCATCTTTCCCTATGTCAAAGGTTGGCGGTGTGTCACAGCAAAGGTCACAATCATGGTCAACTATCAAATCTACACTGGGGAAGGGTTCAATGAACAATGAGCTCACATCATGATGTGGCATAGCATCCCTTCCAACTAGTGTTTTACAAGCACATACAAGTTGACAACTAGACTCTACACTAGTGGTATATTCACTAGATGCATCAAAACCACCAACTAGTGTTGAGTCATCACAAGACAAGTAGCTAGTAAGTTCATGAAAGGTGAAGCAACACTTACATTTGTAATACTTCCTTGGTCACTCGCAAAGCTTGAAATGTCATGTGCAACTCCTTCTTCATGAGGCTCACATTTAGAACTTTCCTTCTCTTGTCTTTCCTTCCAAGCACATGGTTGAGGCTCCAATGGCTTGTCTTCAATTGTAACTACACAAGAACTTTCACAAGAAAAGGTAGAAGATGAAGGATTGTTAGAACAATGGGTGCTCTCACTCTCAATTTTTCTTTCCTAACCTCTCTCCTCTCTCAATTTTACCTCATGGTCAAGTGTAGTTGGTGGTGACAATCCACTCACATCACTCCTCAAATCCTCTCCTTTTTCCTCTCTTGGATTGTCACCGGTCACTCCCTCACTTCTCTCTATTTTTTCTCTCTCATTTGAAGTGGAGTGACTCTCACTTTGATCATTCTTTGGCAAGACAACAAGATTGTTTGCCTCGGGTTCAAGCACAATGGGTGGTTTGGCTTTAGCCGCTTCCCTCAACTCCCTCATCCGCTTGTAGTCATCACTCACTTGTTTGGGAGTTAGGGGTTTCAACACAAATTTCCTTCCTTCATGTTGGAGCGTGTAAGTGTTGACACGTCCATTGTGAACCACTTGTCGGTCAAATTGCCAAGGCCTTCCAAAGAGAAGGTGGCAAGCTTGCATTGGCACAACGTCGAACAAGTGTTCATCCACATAACTACCCATTTTAAACTTGATCATTGCTTGTTTCACTACCTTGAGCTCTCCACATTCACTAAGCCATTGTAATCGATATGGCTTGGGGTGCTTCACGGTAGGCAATTTCAATTGAGCTATAAGAGATTGACTTACAACATTAGTGCAACTCCCGGAGTCAATGATCATAGAGCATACAACACCCTTAACACGACACCTAGCATGGAAAAGGTTTTCTCTTTGCAAGGTTTCGCCATCCTCCATAATCATAGCTCCTAAGCTCCTTCTCACAACTAAGAAAGTATGAGGTTCCTCATCCTCCACCGTGTCATCTTGATTATCCTCCTCTACATCATCCATAGATAGACCATTTCGAGTGGGTTTTGGATGTGGAGTAGTCCTTTGGGGAATACCCAAAAGGTGGGGATTGCCCACTTGTTGGGGATTGCCCAACACTTGCTCATTTCCTTCACGATCTTCCTTTACCCGTTGTTGATTAAGTAGCTCAACAACTTGCTCCGGGGTAAAGGTAGGACTATTTGAGCCCTCACCGGCCTCAATTTGGACACTCGGGGTCCCCTTTTCAATTTGGACACTCGGGGTCCCAAGTTCTCCATGGGTACTTGAGGCTCCCTTTTCAAGTGACTCAAGTCTTTGGTTCATAACATCCATCTTGGAAAGAAGGCTAGCCAAGGCCTCCTTTATGAAATCTTGACCTTCGTTGGCCATTGTACCTACAAAGAAAAGAAACAAGAGTTAGTTAAAACACCTCACCCGCTCCCTCACTTGTGTTCACTCGGATCACTCTTTTGGGTGGCGGTGGATATTTCACTCGGACTTGTTACTCAAAGCTTCAAGTAGTTGACTATCAATCCTCAACCCAACCAACTATTCACGAGCCAATTGTACTCCGGGGCGAGTGGAGTTGATATGACTCGATGAACGCTAAGCAATTTGAAGTGAGGACTTGAACCAAAAGATACTACGGATCTTCTTTGAATTCTAGTCTCCTTTCTAGGCACGATGATCCTAATAGCAATTAAAAGGTTAGCACTATTCAAGTAGAACGGTTACTCAAAGTAGCACTAACTAGATGTTATGTTATCAAACAAAGGGAAATGCCTATGAAAATCTACCCGAAACAACACTTTCAGCACTCAGGAGGGGCGCCTGAAACTCAGGTGGGGCGCCTAGACTGTGCAGTATGCCAGGCGGGGCGCCTGGATCTAGGCTGGGCGCCTGAGACTTAGGCAGTAGCCAAGTCAGGCGGGGCGCCTGGCTTAGGCGGGGCGCCTGGCCTGAAGCCTTTCCCAACTCGTTCCAAACTCGTTTCAAGTCGATTTTCAAGCTCCAAATCCGATGTTTTCAACTTGTTTTCACAATCCAATGATACCCAAAGTTGTTTTTGATCTTCCTTAACAAACCCCAATCAAATTAACATCCAAAAAATCAATCAATTTCAAGATTCAATGCCAAGAACTCAAGAACAAGGGGGTTTTTCAAAGGGTTTTCAAAATGGATTGTGATTCATCAAACTTGGTGTTATTCATACTCAAATCCCACAAAATTGGTATCAAATCGTTTGTTTTTCAGTGATGTTCAATCCCCAATAACAAATTTCCAATCAAACATCAATCCAACCCAAGAATCAAGCCAAAATTCATCAAGAACAAGTTCTTCAAGGGTTTAAGGGGTTTTGGGGTTTCAAATTTTCAAAGTCCACCAATCCAAACAATTTTGGTATCCAAGTAACAGGATTTCATCCACGATCAAGAATCTATAACACCCATATCATAAATCATCCAAACAAACAAGATACACCCAATTTTTGGATTTTTCAATTTTTCAATTTTTTTGTAATTTTCTTCTTTCAATAACTTCAACAACAAGAAAACTAAAAGAAAAGATACTAGGCACGAAGAACCAAGGGTCGGGGGTTTGTAGAAACAAAACCCGAGCCTTGCTCTGATACCAAATGATGTAGGGAAAACGCGGAAAAGATAAAAGGATAAAGAACGAGACGTAACTCGATCTCTAATCCCAAGTAGCAACGGAGAACTTGTTCCGCTACACCCCGGGAGAAGGACAAGAACACCTACGCTATGCAACTACCCTCGAGTCAACTAGAACTCGCAAGTAGAATGGTCGGATAGGGGTTGTTAGGCAACTAGAATCCACTAGAAGTAACAAGTCCCAACTAAGGTTGGTTTTCATAAAACCCAAAGAGATTCACTCTTTACAATATTCAATTCATCATTCAACATAAACTAAGTGTAAAATAAGCTAGGCTTGGCTATTTATAATGCAACACAATGACCTAAATACCCTTACTAATAAGGTTCATCAAATAAGCCACGTAGGGCAAAACAGTAAAAGAAACATAAGTCTTCACAGCTGGGAGGGGCGCCTGGACTGCAGGAGGGGCGCCTGGAATTGCAGGCAGCTAGGCAGGGTGCCAGGGGCTAGGCGGGGCGCCTGGAACATGCTGAAGCTAGGCGGGGCGCCTGGAGCTAGGCGGGGCGCCTGGGCACAATTCCCTTCTTTAGGCAGTGAGCTTCCTAGGCGGGGCGCCTGGGTCTAGGCGGGGCGCCTGGCTGTTCTGGGCCTTCTTCCTCCTCCTTAGGCGTGGAGCCTAATGCTGAGACCATCCGGAACACTTCCAAAGCCCTTGACTTCAAGTCCATTGTATCTTCCAAGCTTGGCACATGTCGGAAAGTGTTGGAAAGTGTCTTGGCACGATTTGCCCTGCATCACTTCACATCGGTGCTCGGTTGCTTAGTATAAAACTCTTCCCTTCGAGCTTTGCAGTGTAAGTGGTGGATCTTCCATTGTGAACAAGCGACCTATCATACTGCCATGGTCGACCCAATAGCAAATGACAAGCTTGCATCGGCACCACATCGAACAATATTTCATCTTGATATTCTCTAATTCTAAACTTGATCTACACTTGTTTGACAACCCTCAATTCTCCACACTCGTTCAACCATTGTAATTTATAGGGGTGGGGATGCCTCAAAGTAGGTAGTCCCATTTGTGAAACCAAGGTTTGGCTTACCACATTTGCACAACTACCTGAGTCAATGATCATCGAACATACCTTCCCCCTAACTCGACATCGGGCATGGAGGAGATTTTTTTCTTTGGTTGTCCTCTTCTTCAAGATTCATTCAGCTAAAATTCCTTCGAACCATAAGAAACATTTCTGGATGATCAGCTTCTTCCTCGGTGTAACTCACCTGCTCACAAACTTCTCCATTGTCGAGCACTAGCATAACCTTACGAGTTGGACACTCTTTTGCCATGTGACCATAACCTTTGCATTTATGACACTGAATATTTGAAGAACTAGGAGAGTTTAGTTAAACTTTACCTCCCACTTCTCTTGGCTGGTTAACGGTCACACCTTTTTCGAAGCATTTCTTCGAATCTCGAACAGTGTTAGCACTTGTTGGATTAGGACTCTTCCATTCTTTACCTCAGTTCAAAGGAGTTGAAGTAGTGACTCCTCAATACCGGTTTGCCTTATCGTTCTTCACCAATTTCTCAGCTTCGGTAGCAACTTCGAAAAGATCTTCCAACGTGTGGTACACGTGCAGCCTCAATTGAGATGACACAACCCGAGCCAAGCAATTTTTAAACCGAATAGTGGCTTGCCCTTCATCTTCTTCCAGATCAAGATTCAATTGAATTCTCTCGAACTTATCATGATACTCTTGGAATGACTTGGACCCTTGCTTTAGCTCATACAGCTTTTGTAATTGAGTTTGCCTATACTTAGCACTCAAATACTTAGAATCCATTGCTCTCTTCAACTGTGCCCTAGCAATGACTTCGCGATAGGCATTCCTTCGTCTATGCCTTTTGTCAGCTTCCCACCATGTAGATGCATACGCTTCGAATGAAGCAATGGCATGGGCAGCTTTACTCTCATCGGTCATCTCATTGGTTTCGAAGATTCGCTCCATTTTAAGCTTCCATTCAAGATATTCATCCGGATCACTAGTTCCTTTAAAGGGTGGAATAGTGATCTTGACACTACTTAAGTTTGAATCTCGAACACCACGAACATGTTCGGGATACTCCTCATAATGATCATCAGCCTCACGCACAATATTTCGATCAACATTTGCGCCTTGGCCTCGACCTCTGAAATTTCCTCGACCCCCTTCGTTGACCCCTTCATCAACGTTCTCGACTTGTCTTTGGGCCATGGGAAATGGTACTCTTTCACCTCGGGGAATGCCCAAGTTTTGATAATCAACTAGGGGATTGCCCAAGTTTCGTTGTGGTACTTGGGGATTGCCCAAGTTTTGTTGTAGTACTTGGGGATTTACCAAGATTTCTCTTCGAATAGCCTCACTCGTCAACTGATGTTGTCGAACAAGCTCAACATACAACTCTTGTTTCATCGGAGTGGAGTCGCTAGTTCCTGCGCCGGACCAAGGTAAGGCCACGGCATACTTCCTTGCTCGAGTTGAGCTACTCGAGAACTCACTCATCTTGCTTCAGCACTGATGCCTTGTATCGCAGCCATGAGATCGGCTAACGACACTTCGGGCTTCTCAATGCCTTTGCCATCACCTCCATTCCCAGCCATGGTACCTGCACAAATCAAAGATCAAATAAAATGTTAAGGTTAGAAATCACCTCATACACTCCCTCACCTTTGATGGGTGGCACTCAGGTCCACTCAATTTATAGGTTCGGTTTTGGTCAATCGAGAACTTGTAGCCAAAGGATTCCTCGGTTGATCAACTTGTCTCAGTTCCTTCGAATTTGACAAGTTACAATGTCTTCTTCGGGATGAGTGAATTGATACGACTCGATGGAACGGACGCTATTTATTTGAGCTTCGGAAGTCAAAGAATTTTCTACGAAATTTGGACTTCGGTCACCCACGCACGAGTTCCTATAAGCTCAAATGAGTTAGTACGACCTCGAGTAGGAAGAATTACTCTAGAGATCCACTAACTAGATTTATCGAACACAAGAAAAGAGAAAACCTATGAGAATCTACCCTTCGATTCCTCTTCGGAATCCCTTTTGATCACACCAACTCTTGTCCGTACAAGAGTGGTCCCTCCTTGGTACGGATAGGGTTTTACCTTATCCAATTCCCTTTTCTAGCCGACAAAATTTTCACCTGGGGTTTTGATCTTTTCACTTTAGCCCTTTCTTCTTCAATGGAACAGTGAAGTTTTGCTCCGGTGTACGGACACTTTACTTCATTCACTGACCAAGAATTTCACAGAGTTTGGGTTGCTTCTTTCAACTCTGGTAACAACATCAACGGAGGAATTTTGTTCAAAGTTCTTTGAACTAAGACTCAGCTCCTTCGTGTTTGTACACTGTTACATACAATTTTCTGGCGTACCGATACTTTTCAAATCTCAGACCTACTAATTTAAGCACAAAACACACCCAAATCAATCAAGAACCACCAGTCTTCATCAGAAACAACCAAAAACACACTGGGGTTCGAAATCAGTCACCACTAAGCTCAAACGGTCCAAAAATTCGTCAAGAAACCCTAGTCACAAATGTTGTACGTCGGGTACTCAAATCACTCCTTGGACATTGGTGAACAAGAATCAATGGTTTTTTGATTCAAACAACTAACAAACCAACAAGGAAGAAAGCTAATACTGGAGACACAAGCACGAATAAAACGAACAGGATTTGAGGTTGTAAGAACAAGCTCAAACCTTGCTTTGATACCAAGATGGTGCAAGCAAACCCGTAGGGTTAGCTAAACACGAAAGCAAGGAAGAATAACAAGAGATAAAATGTAGAAGCAAGACAAGACTTGCTTCGATTTGAAAGAACAGTGAGGATGTCTCAAAGCTCGATCATATGAAGGTCAAGAATCACCTATACTAAGCAACAATCCTCAAGAAGAACAAGCTTCTTGCAAACTGAATGACCAAGTAGAAAATATTTAATCGAAGACACCGAATGACACAAGTTCTTTAAAATCCCACATCACGGTTTGGCTCTATCGGAGACTCACAATAGCACTTGCTATGTTTGATCATTCAACAATAACTGATTACAAATGAAATTAAATCGAGTATTTATAGGCTATGCTAAGGTTTAAATAGTAAATGGTCACAAGCGACCAATAGGAGTAAGCCACGGAGGGCTATCTAATGAGTGTTCAGTTACTCCTTCAACCGAACACGTGACTTCGAACACTTGAGCTCTAGTTCCTTCACTTCGGTGCTCGGTTGCTCAGCTCTGCTCATAATTGACATCGATCACTCTTTCTTCGGTTATTTAGCTTTTGACTTCGGCGTCGATATTGAGTGTTCGGGTCAAGCTTGTAGATGACGCCTTGGGTTCTTGAGCTCGGGTAATCAGCTTCGGAGTAGTTGCTTTCCTTCGACCAAGCCAAGTGAATGTGGACATCGTGTAGCAGCTTGACTTGGCTTCGTGTCATTGGCCTCGGTGGATCGAACACATGATCAGCATGTGTTTGGGTTGCATCAGCATTTAAGGAAAGTGAGTGGTGCGCAAGAATTGTCTAAGCCAACTGGTTCTAACTACTTGGTTGGAAAACGGTACGGGGTTCCAAAATTCAAGCAGCCAAGCAGCACAGAGAAATGGGTAAGGTTGTTTGAAAGTGTAACGAAGGATTCAATTCAATAGATGTTCACTTGGCTTCCTTCATCAGATTTCATCATTAGGTTTGAGAAGGGATCCTTTGTGATACTTATGGGATTGAGAAGACTCCAACCCTATCAACCACTAAGAGTGATGCGGCAAGCAGGGAGAAAGCAAATCATCCCACTCAAACCAGACATGAAGGCCTACCAGTTCGATTATACTGAAGACATTGTTCCAAAAGCCAAAAGCATTAGAAAATCCTGGGTAGGTAGACAAGTCATGGGGGAGGAGTCACTAGCGTCAGACCGGTACAATGCTGGATGCAAACCAAATTACAATAGTTGGTTGCATTCTAGCATAAAGGGAAATGTAGTAGTAGGGCCGAGCCGAGGGAATGACATGAGAGACCGCGAGGCGGAAGCTCAAATTCGATACCGGGAGTTCATGTTGAAAGCTGTCAAAATGGACAAAGAAAACAAAGAAGAAATCGAAGTGTGGAAGAAACATATATTAGTGTTAGAAAGAAAAATAGAGGTGTTGGGGATGAAGCTTGAACAATGGAATTCGGAGTGTGCTGAGGCGGACATTTTGCACTTAGTAGCGGCCAAGCGATACTTAACCAAAGCTATGGAAGAAGTCAAGCAGATTACCCGAGAAGCAGAAAGAGTCAGGCTGGGGAAGGAGCGTATTGCCTAGTCAAGTGTAATTTTCATTTCTTTTGTATTCTTTATTTCCAAAAGTCGTCATGTATTGGATTTCAAAATTGGTTTTGGAATCTATGAGAACAATTGGAAAAAAAATACGTAACTATTTTCTTTTCATCATGATAAACCTAGGAAGGCTAGACGTCCTTGGCACGTCATAGTCCATTATTAAACTTACATCCAAATGTCGAAAGGGTTCTTAATTCGAAAAAGACAAAAACAGCATACTTACATGGATCCGGAGAAATGTTTGCACAAAATATTGATCGTTTTTCTAAGTATGATCAAGACTATAAGAGTGTTTTGATCTTTACTTTTCCTGTTTTTGTTTTTAGACTATGGCTGCAAGAGGTACACTTCAATTCGAGACTGTTTCCCGAGCTCCTCACTTGATCAGACTCTGGTGGGAAGATTTGGCTGCTGTCAGTAAGGTCCGTGTTCAAACGGTGTTGGGGAACCTAGTGGCTCTCAAGGTTTACACCGCCGTGCCTTGTTTAGTAGAGGCTGCTACACATTTTTGGGACTACAAAAGGGCGGTATTTCATTTCAATGGTTTGGAGTTGGCATCAATGCTAGAAGCATTTGGAGGACTAGCAGTGTTAGACCCTGGCTCGAGACCATGATTTATCCCCGACACAGGGACCCTAAGGAGTTCATTGAACTGTTGCATGCTCCTTATGATCCATACGTCGAAGGAGTGCATGATGGAAAGGTCACTTTGGAGTATTTATATTCTAGATTTTGAGATCCATCTTTTAGGTAAGATTGGACTGGGGCATGGGAATTTCAAGATTGGGAGTGGGCTGAGTCAAATGCTTTCATTGTTGCTTTTCTTGGGAGCATGGTATTCCCCGAGAAAGAAGGAAAGATCGACATAAGGCTAGGAAGAGTAGTCGAAAGGTTACGCAAAGGCGCTCACAAGCGCTAAGTGAGTTTGATTCCAATGATCTTGAGGGAATTTTATAGGGCTCTAAACAAATGTAGAAAGGGAGGAGATTTCTTTGAAGGGTGCAACCTTTTGCTGCAAATATGGTTGATAGAACATTTACACAGTGTCCCCATCAGTGCAATAGCACCAAGGCCATCAAGAGATGGAGGAATTCACTCACATAGCACCCGCATGGCTGGAACAATAGTATGGGAGGACCCCGCGAAAATGCGAGGATGGTACACTAAATTTGAAGAATTACAAGAGCTAAAGTGGGTAATTGAAAACTGTGTTGGTTTCATCGTTTCCATACTAGGTCAAGACACTACTTTCTTGACGTTGATTGGATTCCGAGGAACTCACCACTATGTTCCTCTAAGAATCCTTCGACAAGTAGGGATGACACGTTGACAAAAGGACATTGAGCATCCGATCATTGGTACGATATTGATGATGTGGGAAGGAAGGCTTACTATGCAATTTTTCCGTGGCCCGAGATAGCAAGGTTAATCCCGTTGCTACTTTGACCTATCCTTAGTGGCTCAGTGAAGATAGAGAGAAGTTCCTATCAAAGATCGCACTGAAAAAGAAAAGCCGAACCAGGTGTCGCTAAAAAATACAAGAAGCTACGACACAAGTTCGACAAAAATAAAATGGAGTTAAGGGTAACACAAGAGAGGGAGATGAGGAAGCAATACAAGGAAAGGATCAAAGGGGATGAGCTTAAGTATTGGACAGGAAAATTCACGGCAGCAAGGCAAGCCGCTGGAATCTGCAAGACCTGCTCAAGGGATGGGGCGATTATTTTAAGTCAGTGCCATTGGAAGAAAAGGAAACAATGGGAGTGGAAATCTGTGAATTCTTCACAAAAGCTCTGGGTGATATGCAAGCTGGGAAGGACCTGATGGAGGTGTTTGTTGCCCCTCCGCTAGCAAACGTGGTTCACAAACCTATGGAAGAGACCGAAGGGAAGAAGGAGAAAGAATATGCTGGAACTAATGCTTGATTCAAAACCTCTTTGCTTGGCACATAGTCTAGTCGTTTTAAGTCGAGTCGTTTTTCTTTCGTCTTTTTCCATTTAGTCGAGTCGTTGCCTCAAATTAATGATTGTAATAAAGCCAAGCAAATAAAATAAAATTTTGTTCTTTTGGGTTTTAAGACTTATGTTGATTATGCTTATGTAAATAAATGATGTGTTCAGAGCAAACATTACTTCGAATCTCCGATAGGCCTACCTCTGGCACAAAAGAGGTCCCTTGCATAATAGGTCGCGGATTTATTAATGCTAACACTTACTCACATTCTTTTCTCTATTTTTGTTATGTTAGTCCCAACTCCCTGAAGTTTAGTTTGTGCACCCTGGCTGCACCGCAATTCGCGCCCCTCCACTAAAACGCGCCGGAACGCCTGTATGCCAAAAAAAAACAGCAAAATCCGATCCGCTTTTTCTTAGCTGTTCTTGTTCGATGATATTTCTCGCTGGTCGAGCTTTCTACAAACAAATTGTTCTGTTCCCGCCACGAGAAAGACGCACGGAAGAGGTATTCCCAGCGCGCGGAGTATCCGTTAAGAGTTTGTCTTAGAGTTCCCTTGGCAATCCTCCTGTTGATACCAGATTCAAGGGATTAGTCAACCCTGTTCCAGTGCTGTTCTGATCGCGGTTCCATTCTTGCTCTTCCTATTCCATACCATAAACAGACACCTTCTTTTGGGCTAATTGTGGCCTTTCATTCCGCCTCAGCAAATCATCTTTTTTTCCACAGAAAGAATGAAGTGACGAAATGCAGGACGAGGCATGAAAAAACTTATCTATGATCTGCCCCGATTCACCGCCTACGTGCCCTTTACGCCCAGTCATTCCGAAGAATTAGGGTTTTATACAAATGCTTCTCGTGGATTTTCATAACCCTGCTGTGCAAAAATAGGATATGCACTTGAAATGGATGTCTGAGTTTTTTATAGTATCGGGAATTCAGTTCAGTGTCACAAACTTTTTGTTTTCATGCCGGAGGGACAAGCTTATATATCCGAATTCACTGCCGATTCTTTTTTTTACAACCTAAGGTTTCGATACGTTTCCGGTTGAGATCCAGAGGATCAATCCCAACACCTCCCCTTAACCTACAAGGACAAGGATGAGACGCAATATCATGGTTGAGTTTGAAGGCTGGAAATGGAACCCCCGAAAAGTAAGGTGTGGTTGCCTATGGAGATTATGCTAAGCTGGAGCAAAGGCTACTTGAGTTGAAGAATAGGATTCCTCTTGTCCATTCTTATGGGATCACTGAACAAAACAAAATCGCCCGCCCTCACGGCAAAGATCCACTATTCCCCGAGAAAGATATCACGTACCCTACCTACATTGCACCACCAAAAGCACCACAAAATAACCTACCTCCCTTCACTGTTGAAACAAAAACTATTGTATCACCCACCAAAGATCATGACATTTATGCATGAACAAGGGAAGACTGAGACAACACTAAGGAGCAAGTCAAGTGGCCAGTGGAGAAATTCAAGCAACTCCAAGGCACCAAGGAAACTAGAGGACTAGCTTATGAAGACCTCTGTATGTACCTTGACTTGAAGCTGCCCGAGGGTTATAAGATGCCCAAATTTAACTTGTTCGATGGCAATGGTGATTCGATGGCTCACTTGAGGTCTTACTCTGACAAGTTAGGGTTGGACATGATGAAAGGATTCGCATGCAATTATTCAATCGTAGTCTGATTGGAGATGCGCTGGTATGGTATTTAAAGTAGCAAACAAAGAAATGGACAAGCTGGGAGGCAATGGCTGGAGATTTTATCGATAGTTTCGGACACAACACAGACGTCATGCCCGATCGGTTCTATTTGCATAAACTAAAGATGAAGCCCACTGAGAGCTTTAGAGAATTTTCAACTAGATAAAGAGCCGAAGCCGCCAAAGTCCAACCTCTTATGGAAGACACGGAGATAGTGCCTACCTTCATCCGCATACAAGAGGATGTCTACTTTGACCACAAAGACCACCATACCCAAAAAGTCCTAACTATCGGAACACCAAAACCTATCCACCAAGGCCTCAAAGCGGTCTCAGTTATTTGAAAGACTCAAAGCGGTCGGCCACATACAACCCGTCCTGTTCAAAATGCTTTATAGAATGTCACCTTATTGTGACCAAACCAAAACTTGTGCCTATCACTCTAGAGGACGTGGTCATGATATCGAAAAGTGCTACGCCTTGAGAGATAAAATAAAAGACCTGATCGATTAAAAGGTGATCCACTTGAAAACTCTAAATGTGCACAATAACCCACTACCTAACCATGGGGACAATAGGGTGAACTTGATCGAGTTGGACGAAGAATGGAATTTGGAGGGAACCATCGTCAACGCAAAAGGAGCCACACCCGCACTTGCTTCAATTGCCCAAGCGGCTAAAGCACAAGAGCCCATTGAGGTAGAAATAACTCTAAAATTCTACGTTGACTTAGTTCCCCCATACAGTAACAAGGCGGTACCATGGAGTACGAAACAGAGAATCGCAGTACGGTGCTCTCAAAAGGCTGAATCCTCTAAGGCTGAAACGAATAGGTCAGGAATTCGACTTGGAGTAAATCGACAGTTGAAACCGTTGCAGCACAAGGGATGACTAGGAGTGGGAGGATCTATACTCCTGAGCACCTTTTTCAAGGTAGAAGAGGCACCAGTGAGGAGGAGTCTTAGGAACTATTGAAGAAAGTTCAAGAAAAAGAATACTCTGTGGTCGAGCATTTGGGAAAGACTCCTGCACAAATCTCTGTTTTGGCTTTACTCCTCAAGTCAGAAAGCCACCGGAGCGCCTTAATGAAGGTGTTAGATGAAGCACATGTCCTGGTGGATACTACGATTGAGAATTTGGCTAGCATGGTTGGACAAGTCATGGAGTCCAACCAAATCGCTTTTCATGAAGATGAACTATTGCCAAAGCGATTGAGTCACAACAAGGCCTTGCATGTCACCATCAAATGCAATGACCTGTTCGTGGGGAGAGTCTTGATTGATGGAGGTTCTGGTTTGAACATATGCCCATTCATCACTTTGAAATTAATTGGAATTGATCAAACCAAGATAAGGGAGAGCGACATGAAAGTAAAGGCGTTTGATGGAACGAAAAGAAGCACCATTAGGGAAATCGACTTAACCATCATGGTCGGTCCCGTGGAGTTCAATACTAAATTTCATGTCATGGACATCTTCGCTTCTTACAATCTACTGCTTGGAAGGCCTTGGATTCACATGGCTGTAGCGGTACCTTTTACATTACACCAGACAGTGAAATTCGAATGGAACAACAAAATGGTGGTAGTATTCGGCGAAGGGAAAAACTCCATCTATAATGAACAAACCATACCGGCAATTGAAAGGAATGTTCCTGATGGGAAGACTTTCTATGCTGTAGAGCTTGTAGGAGCAGTGCAAGGCACTCAGAAGGACATTGCAAATACTATAACAAAAGTTGGGCTTTCACCGACGTAGTCCGAGGAGGTTATCCGGCACACTTCGCTCCTAAATTTGTCAACACACTGCCTGGGATTGTAGGGAAAATGAGAAGCTTCTATAGAGCTTATTGTGATTGTCGAGGCAAAGGCTATGAAGGAGGAAACTTGGTTTGGGAACCAGTAATATCTGATTAGGGTGTGCCTTCACGTGAGTTTCATGAGACCATACCTGCTAAACTATGGAAGCGACCAATGTACTCACCTAATGCGCGTCCTAATTGTAGGCATCATGATAAAGCAAGGCTATGTGCTCTGGAAAGGTTAGGGCAAGAACCTAGACGACATGATTGAAAACCAATTCAAATTGTGATGAGGCCCGACGACGAGAAAGCTGGCATAGGGTACATTGTGACTTATGAGAAGAGCATGGAAGAAGCATTGTTGGACTTCAAATTCTACAAGAAAAGCACCATAACTCTCATACATATTTTCATCTCGTCGGGATACTTGGATGGCCGCAAGGAGGAGGTATCTACAGCGCAAGAGGTTGAATTGAAGACTACTAATGCAGAAGAGGACTGGCTGGCAGGAGTGCAAAAGCTGTTCATATTTGATGAAGACTGTTGTGTGATCCTAGAAGAGCATATTGGACCTCCTGGGTTGATAAAAGCTGGATCTGGAGCTGCGCTGAACAACTGGATGAACAACCAGGCCCGAGCTCACCGCGAACTTTGGTAGAGCTGGGAGATAAAAGTTTATTTTATTCTTTCTAAAATAAAACCCGACCTCGAGTCGTGGAGCTTGCATTTCCTTTTCTTTTCATATTTCTCCCTATAAACTTTCTTTTGCAAGGATTCATAAATAAAATATCACACTATTTCCTTTAACTTTTGTTTTAATCTTTTAATTTCGCAACATTTTATTTTTTCAGCATTCAAACTAATAATCCCATTGAGCCTACAACCGCAACGTGTAATGAAACTATGGAGCTTGAGGAAACTGATTTTGAGTATGATGAGTTTGATGAAGCCATGCAAGAAGAAATTGAAAGATTCAAAAATAAGCCCAAACCAAATCTAGAAGAGACTGAGGTGATAAATCTGGGAGATGACGAAACTACAAAAGAGACAAGAATTAGTGTGAATCTCACTGCTGAAGATAAAAAGCGGTATTCCGAGTTTCTTAAAGAATAAGAGGATGTATTCGCATGGTCGTATGATGATATGACTGGTATAAGCACGGACGTTGTGGCTCATAAATTGCCCATCAATCCTGGCTTTCTACCAGTCAAGCAAAAAGCCTGAACTTTCAAGACATCTACCTTGCTGAAGACTAAGGAAGAGGTAACCAAGCAGCTCAATGTGGGAATTTTAAAAACGTTCAAATACCCAACTTGGCAAGCAAACATTGTCCTAGTGCCAAAGAAAGATGGGAAACTCATAGTTTGTGTGGACTACAGAGATATGAATAGGGCAAGCCTAAAAGATGATTTTCCTTTGCCGAATATACACATCCTGATTGATAATTGTGCAAAACATGAACTACAGTCTTTCATAGATTGTTTTTCCTGCTATCATCAAGTGCACATGGATGAAGAAGACACTGAAAAGACATCTTTCACTACATCTTGGGGGACTTATTGCTACGCGGTCATGCCATTTGGGTTGAAAAATACTGGGGCAACTTACATGAGGGCAACAACGACTATGTTCCATCAAGTGCAAAACATGACTAGGCGGGGCGCCTGGGCAGGTGGGGCGCCTGGGTGCTTTTCTGGGCCTTAGGCAGTGAGTTGGCCAGGCGCCTTCTGTGCCGGATTCTTCCTTAGGCGTGAAGCCTAGTTTAAGCACCCGGAATGGCTTCCACTCGCTTCCTTCTTCAAGGTCCTTCCTCACCAAGTGTATGTGTACTCCTTGGATCTCCTTAGCTTGACTCCGTGTGAATGGTCTTGTGGAGGTTTGGGTCTCATCATCCTCCCCTTCTTGAGAAGATTTCGTCCTCGAAATTGAGGCATCATCACCCACGATCTCATCATCACCTACATCCAAAGGAATCAAGTCACAAACATTAAAAGTATTAGAAACTTGATACTCACTTGGCAAGTCGACCACATAGGCGTTGTTGTTTATCTTTGAAAGCACTTGGAATGGGCCATCGCCACGGGGTGCCAACTTCCCTTTTCTAAGGTTTGGAAACCTTTCTTTCCGGAAGTGCACCCACACATAGTCACCCTTCTTGAGTTCCACCTTCTTGCGTCCTTTGTTTTTCTTGGAAGCAACCTTAGCATAGGCTTCCTCAAAGTTCTTCTTCACCTTTGCATGGAGTTCCATCATTGCCTTCGCTCTAGCTTTACCTTCAAAATTAACAACCATATCCCTTGGCAAAGGGGTTAGATCAAGGGGAATCAAGGGGTTAAAACCATAAACACACTCGAATGGAGTCATGCCAATCATCCTATGCACGGTTCGATTGTAGGCAAACTCCATAAGAGGTAAGCGATCAATCCAAGTCCCGGCCTTACCTCGGGTCATGGCCCTTAGAAGAGCACCCAAGGTTCGGTTTACCACTTCCGTTTGCCCATCGGTTTGTTGTGGTGGGACGTGGAGAACAAGAGCTTGGTGCCTAAAGCACCCCATAAACTTCGCCAAAAATGGCTTAGGAACTTAGTGTCCCTATCACTCACTATAGTTTGAGGCACACCATGTAGCTTCAAAACATTTTCAACAAACAAGGAAGCTACATGTTGGGCATCATCGCATTTCTTGCATGGAATGAAATGAGCCATCTTTGAGAAGCTATCCACAACAACAAAAATGCTATCATGGCCCCCCCAGTCCCAGGTAATCCCATCACGAAATCCATTGAGATATCCAACCAAGGACTAGTAGGTATGGGGAGAGGGGTATACAACCCATGGGGGTGGGCTTTGGATTTAGCACGCTTGCACTCAAGGCAATTGTTGCAAAACTTTTCCACTTGCACCCCCATCTTTGGCCAATGAAATTGTTCTTTAAGGATAGCCAAAGTCTTTCTTGTGCCAAAATGTCCCATGAGTCCCCCGCAATGTGCCTCTTGCACAAGCAACTCCCTCCAAGAGGACTCCGGTATGCACACCCTACCATTTTTGAAGATATATCCATTAACCCATTGGTATTTTTCAACTCTCTCCCCCTTCTCTAGAGCGTCATGGACACTCTTTAGCTTTGGGTCGTGAGCATACATCAATTTAATGCTCTCGAAACCCATGAGCTTAGAGGTGAGAGTGGTGGCTACAGCAAACTTTCTCGAAAGCGCATCCGCCACAACATTGTCCTTCCCTTTATTATATTGGATCACATAGGGAAAGGACTCAATGAATTCAACCCGCTTGGCATGTCTCTTATTGAGCTTCTCTTGGCCTCTCAAATGCTTGAGTGACTCATGGTCACTCTTGATTACAAACTCACGAGGCCAAAGATAGTGTTGCCAATGGGCAAGGGCTCTCACAAGGGCATACAACTCCTTGTCATATGTAGAATAGTTCAAGGAGGCCCCTTTCAACTTTTCACTAAAGTAGGCGATGGGTTTGCTATCTTGCATTAATACACCACCAATTCCCACCCCCGAGGCATCACACTCAACCTCAAATGCCTTTCCGAAGTCGGGCAATTTCAATAGAGGGGCGGTACTCAACCTACTTTTTAACTCAAGGAAGGCCTTCTCTTGAGGCTCTCCCCAAACAAACGGTTGGTCTTTCTTCACCAATTCGGTGAGTGGAGCGGCAATGGAGCTAAAGTCCTTCACAAATCGCCTATAAAAGCTTGCGAGACCATGAAAACTCCTCACTTGAGTCACGGTAGTAGGGGTAGGCCAATCACGTATGGCCTCTACCTTAGACACATCCACCTCCACTCCTTGAGCACTCACAACAAACCCAAGGAAGACCACCTTCTCAACACCAAAGGCACACTTTTTAAAATTAGCATAGAGCTTTTCGGCTCTCAACTTCTCAAGCACTAGCCTAAGGTGTTCAACATGGTCGTCTATTGATTTGCTATAGATCAATATATCGTCAAAATAGACGACCACAAACTTGTTGATGAATGGCTTTAGAACATGGTTCATTAGCCTCATGAAAGTGCTAGGTGCATTGGAGAGCCCAAAGGGCATCACCAACCATTCATAGAGACCAAATTTGGTCTTGAATGCGGTTTTCCACTCATCACCGGGTTTCATCCGGATTTGATGGTAGCCGGACCTAAGGTCAATTTTGCTAAACACACATGAACCGCTCAATTCATCTAACATATCATCAAGTCGGGGAATAGGATGACGGTACTTTACTGTTATTTTGTTCACGGCCCGACAATCAACACACATTCTCCAAGTGCCGTCCTTTTTGGGAACAAGAATCACGGGCACGGCACAAGGACTCAAGCTTTCCCTTACCAAACCTTTAGTGAGCAATTCATCAACTTGCTTTTGCAATTCCCTTGTATCCTCCGGGTTGCTCCTATAGGCCGGTTTGTTTGGGATTTGGGTTCCCGGGACAAAGTCTATTTGATGCTCAATGCCCCTCAAAGGAGGCAATCCATCAGGCATTTCATCCGGGAACATGTCACCAAAATCCTTCAAAACATTCTCAAACACACTAGGCAAAGGGTTAGAAGAAAAATCACAATTAGAGTTAAGGATCATACCTTTGTGCACTAGGCATAGGAGAAGTTTGGTGCCATCATTACCTTTCAAGAGCTCGCCCGGTTACATCATGGCACACATGCCACCGGTAGATGAAGTAGGTGGGATTGCCACCATGCTTTTGGACAAAGGGCTAGTCTCAATGAGTGACTTAGCCTTTGCCACCTACCTCAACTCCTTCATTTTCTTGTAGTCATCACTTACTTGCTTAGGAGTGAGAGGTTTAAGCACAAATCTCTTCCCTTCATGTTTGACCGTGTAAGTGTTGACACGACCATCATGCACCACTTGCCTATCGAATTGCCATGGCCTCCCTAAGAGTAGGTGGCATGCTTGCATAGGCACAACATCAAACAAATGCTCATCAACATAACTACCCATTCTAAACTTGATCATGGCTTGTTTCATTACCTTAAGCTCTCCACATTCACTAAGCCATTGTAACCGGTAAGGTTTAGGATGCTTCATGGTAGTTAACTTCAATTGAGCCACTAGTGATTGACTCACTACATTTGCACAACTTCCGGAATCAATTATCATAGAGCAAACAACATCTTTGACCCGGCACCTAGCATGGAAAAGATTTTCCCTTTGCAAGGTTTCACTATCTTCCACAATCATAGCCCCTAGGCTCCTTCTCACAACCAAGAAAGTATGAGGATCCTCCTCCTCCACCGTGTCATCAAGCAAATCATTCTCCTCTACTCCCTCATCTCCTCTACTCCCTCTACTCCCTCATCTTCCGATTCACTCTCTTTCTCATATGCATCATTACCAACAACAATCATGGTCCTGTTTGTAGGACATTCCCTAGCAAAGTGACCATAGCCCTTGCACTTGTGGCATTGTATTGAAGAAGAAGTAGGAGCATGTAATTGAGCTTTAGAGTTACCTCTCACATTAGATGTGTTCTTCTCATACGGCTTTTTCACATCCTTGGTAGCATTTGCACCACTTGTTCCACTTGCACTTGGGAACCTTGCATTTGTAGTAGGAGGCTTCCAATCCTTTGGTTTGCTTGTTGGAGTAGTAGTGCTACTCTTGTAGCGAAGGGATTTCTCCTCCTTGAGCCATTTCTCGGCCTCAACCGCATCTTCACATAGCTTGTAATGATCATCATATTTGTGGAACTTCAATTGTGAAGCTATGTCTCGGTTCAAGCCCCCTTTGAAACGGATCATGGCCGTCTCATTGTCTTCATCATCTAAGTCAAGGATCATTCGGATTTGCTCAAATTCATTGAAGTATTCACCAACCGATTTGTAACCTTGCTTCAACTCATATAGACGCCTTTGTTGTTCAACCCGGTATTGGTTAGTCAAGTACTTCTCATCCATCACACGGATCAACTCTTCCCAAGTAAGATTAATAGCCATACCCGTCCTCCTTCTATTCCTCTTCACCGACTCCCACCAAGTAGAAGCAAAAGATTCAAAGGAGGATATTGCATACTTGGTCTTCTTCACATCGGGCATATCATTGGTGTTAAAGATACGCTCCATAGCCAATTTCCAATCAATGTACTCCACCGGATCACTACTTCCTTTGAAAGAAGGAATAGTGAGCTTCACACTATTAAGGTTGTTGTTGTTGTCACGACCCCCTTGGAATGGCTCCGGTTGGCCTCCATGGTGATCATCATAAGCAACATAGTCCCTTCTAGCATTCCTCCCTCCATATCCTAAGGGTGGCCCTCGACCTCGGCCTCTACCCCGATCCACATTTCGACCCCAATTTATAGCTCGCCTTAGTTGAAAGTGATCATCAAACCCATACACATCGTCACCATAATCAACTTCCTCCCCTTCTTGAGCCTCAACAACTTGCTCAAGAGGTTGCACATTTCGGACGGGTCTTGGTAGTGGAAAGTTTCTTGGGGGATTATCCAAGATACGGGGAATGCCCGTTCGTTCAATTCTCTCTCGATCCTCCTTTACCCGATGTTGATTGAGCAATTCAACAACTTGCTCCGGGGTAAAGGTAGGGCTACTTGAGCCTTCACCGGTCTCAATTTGGACACTCGGGGTCCCCTTTTCAATTGGGACACTCGGGGTCCCATGTTCACCTTGAGTACTCGAGGCTGCCTTTTCAAGAGAATCAATCCTTTGGTTCATGAGGTCCATCTTGGCAAGAAGATTAGCCAAGGCCTCCTTAATGAAATCTTGACCTTCGTTGGCCATTGTACCTACAAAGAAAGAAACAAGAGTTAGTTAAAACACCTCACTCGCTCCCTCACTTGTGTTCACTCGGATCACTCTTTTGGGTGGCGGTGGATATTTCACTCAACTTGTAGTTCCAAAGCTTCACGTAGATGATTAGCAACTCCTCAACTCAACTAAACTATTCACGAGTCACGCACACTCCGGGGTGAGTGGAGTTAATGGGATTCAATGAACGCTAGGCACTTTGAAGTGAAGGACTTGAGTTAAAAGATTCTACGCTTCTCCTTAGAAATCTACTCTCCTTGCTAGGCACGAATCACTTAAGAGCAATCAAAGGGTTAGCACTATTCAAGTAGATCGGATACTCAAAGTAGTACTAACTAGATGTTATGTTATCAAACAAAGGGAAATACCTACGAAAATCTACCCGAAACTATACGTTCAGCACCCAGGAGGGGCGCCTAGACTGTGCAGTATTCCAGGCGGGGCGCCTGGGTCTAGGCGGGGCGCCTGAGACTTAGGCAGTAGCCAAGTCAGGCGGGGCGCCTGGCTTAGGCGGGGCGCCTGGCCTGAAGCCTTTCCCAACTCGTTCCAAACTCGTTTCAAGTCGATTTTCAAGCCTCAAATCCGATGTTTTCAACTTGTTTTCACAATCCAATGATACCCAAAGTTGTTTTTGTTCTTCCTTAACAAAACCCAATCAAATTTTCAATCAAACAATCAATCAAATCAAGGTTCAATGCAAGAAATCTCAAGAACACAAGGTTTGAACAAAGGGTTTCAACAAGGATTGTGATTCATCAAAGGAGGTGTTATACATGTTCAAATCCTAAAAAATTGGTACCGAATCATTTGTTTTTCAATGAAGATCAATCCCCAATAACAAGTTTTCAATCAAACATCAATCCAACCCAAGAATCAAGCCAAAATTCATCAAGAACAAGTTCTTCAAGGGTTTAAGGGGTTTTGGGGTTTCAAATTTTCAAACTCCACCAATCCAAATAATTTTGGTACCCAAGTAACGGGAAATCAATCACGATCAAGAATCCATAACACCCATACCACAAATCATCCAAACCAACAAGTTACACCAAATTCTTGTATTTTTCAATTTTTTGGTAATTTTCTCCTTTCTAATCACTTCAACAACAAGAAAAACCCGAGCCTTGCTCTGATACCAAACTGATGAGAATCAAACGCGGAAAAAGTAAAAGATAAGAACGAGACGTAACTCGATCTCTAATCCCAAGTAGCAACGGAGAACTTGTTCCGTTACACCCCGGGAGAAGGACAAGAACACCTACGCTATGCAACTACCCTCGAGCTAACGCGAGCACGCAAGTAGAATGGTCGGAGAGGAAAAGTATACATCTAGATCCGCTAGAAGAACTACAAGTCCAAAATCAAAGGGTTTCATTCAATAACCAAGAGCCATGCTCATGTTCAATGTTTAACATTCATCAAATATCATAAACTATCATAAACTAAGTGTAAATAGGCTAGACTTGGCTATTTATAGTGTTTACCAAGCTTGCACAAAGACTAAAATACCCTTACTAATAAGGTTTATAAAATAGGCCACGAAGGGCAAAACGGTAAAAGAAACATAGGCCTTCACAGCTGGGAGGGGCGCCTGGGCTGCAGGTGGGGCGCCTGGATTTACAGGCAGCTAGGCGGGGCGCCTGGCTTGGCCTTCAGCTAGGCGGGGCGCCTGGGCAGGTGGGGCGCCTGGGTGCTTTTCTGGGCCTTAGGCAGTGAGTTGGCCAGGCGGGGCGCCTGGCCCTTCTGTGCCGGATTCTTCCTTAGGCGTGAAGCCTAGTTTAAGCACCCGGAATGGCTTCCACTCGCTTCCTTCTTCAAGGTCCTTCCTCACCAAGTGTATGTGTACTCCTTGGATCTCCTTAGCTTGACTCCGTGTGAATGGTCTTGTGGAGGTTTGGGTCTCATCAATTCGTAAGAACGATGCCTAGCCGTGCTCTGATACCAACTGATGCAATCGAAAATGCGCGGAAGCTACAAACGACACGATAATGCGGAAGCTAAAAAAAGATAGGCGATATCGATGACGATATCGAGATAAAAAGCAAGACGAGGCTTGAAATGTTTACCTAAGTAGCACCGAGGAACTTGTCTCGATACACCCCGGGTGAAGTCAAGGATCACCTATACTATGCAACTACCCTCAAGAGACACTCGGCTCTCGCAAATAGAATGATCAAAGAGGTTTTGATGTTCAACTTGGAATCCACCAAGTGAAATCATGCCTGCTCACGGGTTCATCATTGAGATTCACTCAAGAAAATATATCATTCTACATTCAAGGTTGGTTAAAAAGCAATAAATGAACAAAGGGGGTATTTATAGTTTCACATTACAAGTTTTGCCAAGTTTCTGGTCCGCACTGCTCCACTGGTCTTCGCGATCGCGTGAACGGAATAGCGATCGCGTGGGCACTTGGTTGCTGAGGCGCGCGATCGCGCGGAGGGTGGCGCGAAGGCGAAGAGCAAAGATTTTCTCATCGCGATCGCGCAGACATGCACGCGATCGTGAAGAACAGATCTCCCTCGCCAGGCAGTAAGCTCCCAGATTGCTCCCCTGTTTTGCCCTGCTTTGGCTCCCCTGTTTCCTGCACTGGTTTCAGCCCTGCCTCCACTTTGATTGAGCTCTAATGCATGGTCTTCAAGTCGTCTCCCGAGCCCATATCATCCGTGCCTTGACTTCCAAACCAAGCATAGGTGTCGATGTAATTTGGGCTGCATCACGAATGGACCGAGAATTGCCAAAAGGCATTTGATCGGATAAAGGAGTACTTGTCTTGTCTGCCTGTGCCTTTCCCACCCGAACCTGGGCGACCTTTGATCTTGTACCTGTCTGTGGTAGATTGAGCATTTGGTTATGTGTTGGGGCAACATGACTCAACTGGAAGGAAGGAGCAGGAAATATACTATCTGAGTAAGAAATTCACTCCATACGAAGCCAAGTACACACTGTTGGAACGCACGTGTTGTGCGGTGACCTGGATAGCATAAAAGCTAAGGCACTACTTGACGTCCTACTCAACTTTGCTGATATCAAGGACAGATACTCTCAAGTATATCTCCCAAAAGCATTGGCCTACTGGAAAATTGGCTAAATGGAAAATGCTACTCAGTGAATTCGACATTACTTTTGTCACTCAAAAGGCGGTAAAGGCTCAAGCCTTGGCGGATTATATGGTCGAAAAACTAGTGGGTGATGATTACAAACCTCTGCACACTTATTTAACTGATGAGGAAGTCATGTTTTTCGGAGAAGATATCACAGAGAAGTATGACGGTTGGAGACTATTCTTTGATGGAGCGCTGAATTTAAAGGGAGTCGGCATCAGAGTAGTGTTAATTTCAGATATTGGTCAACATTATCCTATCACAGCCAAATTGAGGTTTCCTTGCACCAACAACATGGCAGAATATGAAGCTTGCATCCTGGGTCTTAGAATGGCGGTACACATGAACATCAAAGAGCAGCTGTTAGTAATTGGAGAATCTTATTTGCTGATTCACCATGTCAGAGGAGAATGGACATCAAAGAATTCTAAGATATTGCCATACCTCAAGTGCATAAAAGAGTTGAAGCAAAGATTCACCAAAATAGAGTTCCGGCATATACCTAGGTTACCAAATGAGTTCGCAGATGCTTTGGCCACCATATCCTTAATGATCAGACACCCCGACAAGAATTACATTGATTCAGTACCCGTGACAGTGAGGAAGCAACCAGCATATTGTTACCATGTGGAAGAAGAATCAGACGGACGACTTTGGTTCTACGACATCAAGGGATTTCTCAAAGATGGCACTTACCTGAAGGATGCAACAAGCCTCCAAAATAAGACATTGAGGAGATTGGCAAATGGTTTCTTTTTGAATGGGGAAGTCCTATACAAAAGGACACCTGATCTGGCACTGCTGAGATGTGTAGACGCTAAGGAAGCTGCTAGGTTGCTAGAAGAAATACACTTTGGGACGTGCGGCCCACACATGAACGACTTCATACTTGCAAAGAAGATCTTGAGGGCCGAATAATTTTAGATGACAATAGAGCACGATTGCATAAGGCACGTAGAGATATGTCATCAATGCCAAGTCCACAGAGATATGATTCGAGTGCCTCCTAGTTAATCAAATGTCATGGGATCACCTTGGCCCTTCACTGCCTAGGGAATGGATGTCGTTGGACCAATTAAACAGGCTGCATCAAATGGACACCGTTTCATACTGGTAGCTATTGATTACTTTGCTAAATGGGTAGAAGATGGGTCATACAAGTCAGTGACCAAGAATGTGGTGGCAAACTTTGTTCGTGACAAAACGATCTGTCGATTTGGCATTCCCGAGTCCATCATCACTGACAATGGGTCTAATCTCGATAGTGACTTAATGAAAGAAATTTTCGAAGATTTCAAGATCAAGCACTATATTTCCACTTAATATAGACCCAAATGAATGGTCCGGTGGAGGCAGCCAATAAGAACATCAAGAAGATACTGCGCAAGATGACACACAATTCAATACAATGGTATGAGAGCATACCCTATGCTTTGTTAGGGTGTCGCACCACAGTGAGAACGTCAATATGGCTACTTCTTACGTGCTGGTGTCTGACACCGAGACAGTGATACCAGCGGAAGTTCAAGTAACATCTTTGAGGATCATTCAAGAGACACAGTTGAAAGATGCTGAATGGGTCAAAAGAAGGATGGAACATTTAGCCCTCATCGATGGCAAGAGACTAAATGCAGTATGTCATGGGCAATTAAATTAGATGAGAATGACTAAAGTATTTTACAAGAAAGATCGAGAGAGATCTTTCGAACCTGGACAATTGGTGCTGAAGAAGATATTCCCTAATCAAGAAGAAACAAAAGGAAAGTTTGCACCAAACTAGAAAGGTCATACATGGTTCATCGAGTTCTAACTAGAGGTGTACATAGGCAACCTACCCAAGGTTCGGTCGCATAAATACAAAAATTTCATTCTCCTATAAAGTAGATACTGGGGCAGAATTTTTGAGGAACTCTAAAAAATTCTAAAAGGACGAACTTAATTGACGCTAGGGCAGAAATTTTTGAGACCCTCTCAAAATTTTCAAACACAAACAAACTGGGGCAGCATTTGCCGTTAAAATTTATTCAAGGGAATTTGGAATAGCAACGGCCATGACCATATGCAATGTAACTCATGATTCAATGGGATAAAATATTTCGTTTCATCTTCTTCTCATAAAAGTTTTTGGAAATATTTGCATTATTTACCGCTTTATAGATATCCTTATCAGCTCGGCCGAGGTCCCGTCACTCATAAGAAGTAGGCAAAAAGCGAGCAAAGAATACACGAACTAAACTGCCCCACACAACTCACCAATCTTTCTTTGCATGCAGGGATGAAGGGAGCCCAACCCGACGCCACATGACAAACTTATCTCGACAAAAGGTTATCCAATTTCTCTTATTACATTTTCATTTTTTGTGGAGGGTACGCAGCCCGATGCATCGACTGAGGGTTCACAGCCCGATGTCAAATCTAGCTTTTTGTTTTTTTACGGAGGTTACACAGCCTGATACATCGATAAAGGGTTAAGAACACGAGGTCCAATTTAGCGTTTTTATTTTTTGCGGAGGGTACACAGCCCGATGAATCGATGGAGGGTACACAGCTCGATATGGAAATTAGAATTTTCATTTTTAGCGGAGGGTACACAGCCCGATGCATCGACGGAGGGTACAAAGCCCGATGTCGAATTCAGTATTTTCATTTTTTGGCGCAGGGTACACAACCCGATGCATCGACGGAGGGTACACAGCCCGATGTCGCATTTAGCATTTTCATTTTTTGCTGAGGATACATAGCCCAATACATCGATGGAGGGTACACAGCCCGATGTGAAATTTAGCATTTTTATTTTTTACGGAGTGTACACAGCCCGATGCATCGACTGAGGGTACACCCCCCGATGTCGACTTTATAATTTTCATTTTTGTGGAGGGTACACAGCCTGCTGCATCAACAGAGGGTACACAACCTGATGTCCAATTTAGCATTTTTTATTTTTTTTGGATGGTACACAGCCCGATGTATCGACTGACGGCACACTGCCCGATGTCGACTTTAGCATTTTCATTCTTGAGGAGGGTACACAGCCCGATGTATCGACTGAGGGTACACAGTCCGATGTCGGATTTAGTATTTTCATTTTTTGAGAGGGTACACAGGGACGCATCGATTGACGGTACACAGCCCAATGTCGAATTTAGAATTTTAATTTTCGGCGAAGAGTACACAGTCCAATGCATCGACTAAGGGTATACAGCCCGATGTCGAATTTAACACTTAGCATAGCGAAGGGTATACAGCCCGACGTGACAAACACACCTGCATGTGATGAGGGATCTTGGCAAGACGATCGAGCCCAACAGGAAACTACATTTTACATTTGTTTATACATACACTATTTTTGCAAAGCTCACTATTATTGCAGGAAATACAATATGACAATGCGAACATTACGATCTAGCACCTCGTCAATTTCCGTAACCCATAAGCACTTCTCTAGAGTCACGAAAAATTAGTCGTTCTGTAAACGTCTTTTCCAGAAAGACTCTTTCATCATTACCGGGAAAAGAGGGGCAGCTGTTGACACCTAATTTTGTCCCTCCCATTCCGATAACCATTATTCAGACAAAATTCCACTGATAACCACACAATCACCATACACTCAGCCCTAGTCTAAGTCACTACTTCATGTACGCACATCAATTAGGCTATTTTAAAGGCATTTGCACAAGCTACCGCAATTTTAAAAAATTTTCATATTTCATCACAATTTCTCGCAGTTATTCGCATTTTCGGAAAAATTGCCTAAGCTATTTTAAAACTTAAAATAGTAGGTCTTCCTGATTATTTAGCCCTCACAATTAATTTTTTCATTTTTTATAATTTTTTTAAGTATTCCATACATTTTTTCCATGCCTTCATACGCGTTTTATCCACTTATATGCATTTTTATATGCACTTATACATTGTATATACACGTATACATGCACATACACATACACCTCAGCTTCTCATGCCACCTATACACCTACTTGGCATCATCCTGGCCGTCCACGTGCACAATCCAACGGCCAATATCCAATTTCCTTTTTCAATTACACTTTCCACCCCTAAACCTTACAGCCCTTTCATTTCCCCCTCTCCTATCTCAATCGCCACGACCCTTTCTCTCTCTCCCGAAAAACTAAGCCACCGCTGTTACGATCGTTTTCCGGTCGATTCCACCGGCGAAATTTAAAGAGAATGGCATCATCGTATTTCTTTATTCATCCGCTACAAAACCTATGCATTGGATTGCTTGTTTGACAAGTGGTCGAATTTGACCCTAATCGCGACCTAATCGCGACCTCTGTCTCCATCGTTGGAAAATGTTTTGGCATTCCTTCGCTTAAATGCGACCTTTTCTAACAAAGGAAGGAGGTAAATTCCAAGTACATGCATTATCGAACCGGGTTAAAATTGACCTGGTGTTGATCCCAAATGGGTATTCCTAAAGCCCTATTTGTTTTTCCTTTTTGTTTTCTGGATTTAAGTGATGTTAAAATTGGAATTACCTAGCCTTTTAGCATGATTAACATAGTTGATTAATTAGTAAAGTTCATAAATCGACAATTTTTTATCTACTTCACTATCTTAGCAACAAATACTTGTCTGTGTGCCTGGATTTTCTAAATTTCATTCGAGTAAAGCATTGGTAATCTGTTATTAGTCAACTAATTAAAGGGGAAGACTGCTTGATTAGTTGGTTTCACTGAGCCAAGTGAAAAGATTGTTTTGGCTTTGCTTATATGTTCTGAACATAACACCCTTGATGCCTATGTTCTTTATCACCAATACTGCAACCTAAATCCATCCTAGACAGTGTATTTCGACCATTGTTTGTTAAGATGCATGATTACTTAGCTAAAACAGGATTGCTTTGATTTGGAGGATTTTACTAAGGATGGTTTTGAATAGGTGATTTGTAATGGATTCTAGTAATTGACAAAGTATCAATTAGGAGTTGATTGTAATCTTGTTAAGGTGATTCTCTGTTTTCTGGGAATCTTAATTAAGTTTGTAGTACTAACTATGATTGGTTTACCTTAACTTAGGGACTTTCTTTAACCTATTTTAGGATGAGAACTTTTTTAATTCTGGAAGGCAAAACCTTTCCCTCCTCATCTGATCTTCAAACCAACTTTTTTTATGGAAAACATGTAGGAAATTGATTCCTTTTAATTTATAGTACAATCTTTCCTTTCCTTTTTTAAAAATTTTCCAATTTTATTACTCTTCCACTTTAGAATTTGAAATTAAAAGGGCCCTATGCTATGCCTATATAAACCAGACTTTTGCACACTTAGAGACACGACATACACACCAACTAATACAAAGAAACACATATAGCGCCTCACAGGCCTACTCTTCTCTCTCTTGTTTTTTCCTTTGAGGAATTCATGCTCTGGCTGTGTGCTAGTTCTGCTTTACAAGCATCAGTGTCCTTCTTTGCACTCTATTTGTTTCATAGTGCTAGAGGTATTCCTACACCCCCTTACTAGTATTTGCATCTGTCTACTTGAACTTAGTTATGTTTGTTTACCTTGTATGTGCTTCATTTAAACTGCATATGCCTATCTGCTATCCCACATCCTAATTCTTTGTTTTCTCTTGTTCTTATTGACCTTGTGCAACTATGAGGATGATCTGAAATATCATACTAGTATTCATTTAGTGCAGGGGCTTTACATAAACTACTGTTTGGGGTTTTGATACCATAATCACTACTGGAACGGGAACGAGTCATTTGTAAGCTTTAAATATATGCTTCTTTACCCTCTAGTCCCCTGTTTATGTACATTCATTAGGGTTCCCGGCTTGTATCCATCTAAGACAGGGTACTCCACACAAACAGTAGCATGCGTCCTTCAAATCACTCCCGAACTCTTCCTCTAGAGCCCTTGACTTGTATGTTTTGTGAGCTAGGCTATTGATGTTCGGCATTTAGGCCCAATTTATATTGCATCAAGGACCATGCATACTTCTACTGTCACGACCGAACCTAGGGCCGCGACGGATCACCGACACTAGGTGTCGATCATCACTAATCCTGCTGATAATCTGCTAACCATGAATATAACTGATAAATGGAATAAGCATAAACCTAGCTGATAAGAATTAAGCAATGCAAAAAACCTGACTAGGCTAACATAAGCTGACATACATAACATACTAATAAAACCACACAGGGACATATCTACAGGCCTCTAAGACTGATGAATTGAATATACAAAGGACGAGACAAAGCCCCGCGATATCAAAACTGGCTGACTGTATACATACCAAAAGATAAGTAACTCCGGCAGTAAGCGGAGTGACTTCAATAGCTGATAGATGGCCTACTAACGTGGTCCAAGCATTGATCTATCTTCACCTACGCGGCATGAAATGCAGCGCCCCAGAAAAGGGCGTGAGTACGATATGTACCAAGTATATAAGGCATGAGCATATAATATATAATAGCTGAATGAAACTGTAAGGTTGGAATATAAATATGTAAATATGAGCTTGAGCATAGCAATATAGCTGGAAATCTGAAGAACGTACGAAACATGATCTGAATATAAACTGAAGTCTAGCTGAATCTGAAACTGAAGACTGAGATGAACTATACTGATAAATAACTGTAATATGACTGAGAACTGGTAGCTAGAAACTGGAACTGATAACTATCAACTGATCCTAGCACTAACAACTGGTGGCTGATAATTGAGAACTGATAACTGGTACTGAGCTAAAACTGAACTGTTATCTGAACTGGTACCTGTCTCGTGTTATGGGGTATATCCCCCCAAATCAGGTAACCGAACATCTGAACTAGTACCTGTCTGGTGTTATGGGCTGTATCCCCCCAAAGTAGGTAACTGAAAAGCTGAACTAGCCTCATGTATAATCATGTAGTGTATACTGTGGCTATATACGCATATATAACAAACCTGGTGGGTGTTATGGTCTATATCCCCCCCCAGCCAGTAATATCTAGTCTCTCTGGTCAGAGTGTGCGAATGACACCCGGTCACACTAGGTGTTTAAACTCCCGCCTGAACCAGAGGGGCCGTATCCCCAGACGGGTAATATCACACGCGACCGGACTTTGTGTCCAATGTCCAGCCTATATGGGGGACTCCAAATCACACATAACATGATCATAATATAAGCATAGGCATGTATGAGGCATAACACATGTGGCAACAATAGATATGGACTCAAAGGAATGATAAGAAAACTCCAGACGGAATTATAGACACAACCTGAAACTTAGAATTTGTCTAGCTCTTTGACTTTTATAAAAATTTCGGCAAAGTTTCCTCTGAAACGGGATGATCCGAAAAAACAGAACCAGTACTATATTATACACGGGAATGGATACCTGGATAAACTGATAACATAAACATGTTAAACGGATAACAAGATGAGACAACTGGATGACATAACAAATCCGGGGATAGAATGTCTGGACAGTACCACTGTCCTGACTTTCAACCTAATTTTCAGAATGTAGATCAAAGTTATAGACTTCATGGTCTTCATGAAAGTTGTAGATACATGTCTTACGATTCTAGGGATTCTTAAAGCATTTTAATATCAATTTTATACAAGGAGGTATGATCATTACCCTAACAGATGTCCAAAGATCAAAATAATTTTCCAGATTTTGAAACGTTTTGTCTTGCTGATTCGGACGTCTTTCACCTTGGATTTTAGTACCAAATTTAGTATATACAAGGTTTCCTTGATACCATTCAAGTTTCTCACAAGAGACACTAAGTTTAGAACTAAGAAAAGCTTCAAAAGCTAAAAGATACATGCTTTGCCAAAAGAAAGGTTTACTCTTACATACCTTTGATGTTTCTTGCTTCTAAACCTTCTTTCCCTTGAATTCAACACCTTCTAAACCTTAAACAAGCTATAATACAGCATCTGGGAACTTTACTAAGCCATGAAGTAATTCTAAAACTCAAGCTATAGACGAAATTAAAGGTAGAATAACGTTACCTTAATCGCGTAGAGAATTTTGACGCAATTTGTCTTCAATTTCGAGTTACGATTGGCATCCTTCCTTCAAAATCATAAAAGTGGCTTTAACCTTCATGGGAGCACTGTTTCTATCGTTTATATTCTGGAAATAATGAATAAGAAGGCATTTTTTCCTTTTATACTCGAAACATTTCAGTTTTAGTCCTCTTTTGCGCTTATGTCCCTTTTTCTGGCCTGGAAACTACACTCCAAGACCTTCAATTTGGTATATGATATATCCCCAAAAGACTTCATATATAACACACGAAATTAATTGCTGAAAAAGCTTCGTTACAAGGCAATTCCTTAGTTATTTATTTACAAGAAATGCGATTGGGCACAAGATGTTGCTTCCTTATTTATTTATCATGTGTTAAAATTACATGGTGTGCCACGTACAATTGTGAGTGATCGAGACTCGAAGTTCTTGAGTCATTTTTGGAAATGTTTGTGGGGTGCCCTCGGCACCAAACTACTATTCTCGAAATCTCACCATCCTCAAATAGATTGACAGACCGAGGTAGTAAACCGAACCTTGGGAACTCTTCTTAGAGCTATGACCAAAGGAAAGTTTGGAAACTGGGCTAATCGTTTGCCCATGATTAAATTTGCGTACAATCGAACAGTACACCGAATGATAAATATGATCCCATTTGAATATGTGTACGGTTTTAATCCTTTAATTCTACTTGATCTAACCCCATTGCCTCGAGATGTTGTTATTGATTTTGAACGTACTCACCGAGTCAAAGCTTTGCTCGAGTTGCACGCCAAGGCAAAGAAGAATCTTGAGGAAGCTTATTCTAAAGTGGCATTGAAAAAGAACAAGGGGCAAAAGAAGTTGGAGTTGAAGAAGGGAGTTTGGGTTTGGGTTCACTTCCGAAGAGAGCTATTCCCGAACCAAAGGAAAGAAAAGTTTGCTCCTTGAGGGGATGGTCCATTTCAAGTGCTGAGCAAGATCAACAACAATGCTTATGTGATCGACCTCCTAGGTGGGTATAATGTGTCCAACACTTTCAATGTTGCTGACTTAACTCCTTGTGTTGTAGGCCAAGCACCGGGGATAGATGCTGAATCAATTTCGAGGATGAAATCTTCTCAAGAAGGGAGGATGATGCAGCCCAAAGTTCTGATCAAGTGCTCGATAATCCACCGAATTCAATGAATGATCCACCGAGGGCAATGACACGAAGACAAGCCAAATTGCTCCATGATATGCACATTCAGTTGGCTTGGTTGGGAGGAAGCATGTGTTCAGAGGAAGGGTGGAAAAGTACTAGAGCCGACGGCTACATCCTCAAGTTTGAGCCCGAGGAAAAAGTGACCGAACACCAACCCTTGGCACTGAGCAGCATAGAGCCGAATCCAACAAATTGTGTTCGTAGTCAAGTGAGTGCCCGATGATAAATGTGTTCGAGCAAGCAACCGAGATTCGAAGTCAAGACTGCCGAACACTCACTAAAACATGTTCGAGCATGCAACCGATCATCGAAGACAAGGCTGCTGAATACTTATTATTTCAGCCCTGCGTGGCTTGCTTTTATTGGTCACTTCTAACCATTTTACTAGTTTACCCTTAGTATTTCCTATATAAACCTTGTTCCATTTCATTGTAAGTAGCTAGATTTTTTATATTGATTATTGAAGGAGATCTTCCTCGGGCATTTACTCTTTTAGTCTCAGATGTGAGCAAACCCGATGGGGTCTTCGGAACTTGAGGCTTTCGGTGAATCCGATTGAACAATTCCTCTTTGATCATTCAGTTTGCAAGAGGGATTGTTCTCTTGAGGATTGTTGCATAGTTTAGGTGCTCTTTCCTTCTACTTGAATCGTACCGAGACTAGTTCCTCGGTGTCGTTCAAGCGAGAAAAGTTGTGTCAAACTTCTATCTTTACATTCCGCTGTTGATTTTCGGTTGCTAGGCTTCATCTTCGGATTTAGCTGGCACCAGTAACCGAGAACCGAAGACAAAAGAGCTGAGCAAATGAATTACTTCGGCCCAATGTGGCCTTGTCATATTGGTCACCTCTGACCGTAATTACATTGGTACCCTTGGGTTATCTATATATACCCCTTAGTCTAGTTCAATTCTATCTATGTTTTTATGAATATTGAATTTAGTTGTATTCTATTTGAGTCTCCTTCGAGAGTCGAACCCTATCGTGGGAATAATATAAGAACTTGGGTCAATCCGTAAAACCCGTTTGAACAACTTCTTTGATCATTCCGTTTGCAAAAAGCATGAATGTTTTCTTGAGAATTGTTGCCTAGTTTAGGTGCTTCTTTGATATTCAAAGCGAGCAGCCCCAAGATTGGCTCCTTCGGTTTGTTGAGAGTGATGTAACATAAATTGGCCTAAACGACAACCATCAAGAGCCAAGCTTAGAGGGCGCGAGGAATACAAATCAACGGCTCCGGAAGCGACTTGAAGATCATAAATTGGAGCACCATGGAAGGTAAACCATCTAGGCCACAAGGAGGGATTCAGGAGACTCAATTTGGGGCGCCCTAACATGTTACAGGAAGAGGAGGACCGCCTCCTATAACAGGCGGAGCGCCCGTTTGATGCAGGCCCTCTTAAGATGAAACCAGGCAGACCGCCTCTGTGCATGGGCGGACTGCCTAGTCTACAGCCCAATCTCTGAAGGTCCAGATGAGGTGGGGCGCCTACTAGAGTAGGCGGAGCACCTGTTTCCCTGTGCAAGCCATTCAAAAATCCTTCTATTTGGTTGTGAAATTTCAAGTTTTGCCCTAAGTGCCTTCTATTGTTTTAACCTACTTTGAGGGTATTTAGGACATTTCATTATGCATTGTAGAAGGCTATAAAAGTCTTCCTTAGGCTTTCATTTCATTTTTGCATCACCTTGAATATTGAAAAATATGAGCTATGCTCAGTTTGAAACCCATGTATGGGCTTGAATTCAATTGGTCGAACCTAATTTGAACTTCATCCGTCTTTGATCGTTCTATTTGCAAGAGTTAGATATCTCTTGACGATAGTTGCATAGCATTGGTGATGCCTTGTATTCAGTTCAGGTGTAACAAGACAAGTTCCTCGTTGCTACTTAGGTTATCGTTCGAGTCTCGTCTCGTTATCTTTATCGCTTCCGCATTTTCATATCGTGTTTAGCTTCCGCATATTTTGCATTGCATCAGTTGGTATCAGAGCAAGGCCCAGAATTTGTTCTTACAAACCCTCGTTCCTTGTTTATCATATCTTGTTGTTTATGTTATTGTTCCTATTGTATTGAAAAAGAAGAAAAAAGTGAAAAATTGAAAAATACAAAAAAATTGTCGAAACTTGTTGGATTTGAATTAATGAACATTGAAAATCATTGAGGATTGATATATGATTGATTCTTGTTCTATTGGTACCACAAATTCATGATTTTGTGTGTGTTTCAAAAATTTGAAGACTAAAATCCCAAAATTTTCAAAACACTAGAAACTTTGCTTCAAGAATCAAAATCGATTTGTTGTTGTTTTATTGGGGTTAAAAACTATTGGGTTTGTTTGTAATCATCCTATACACCTTTGAGTATGATTAAATTGGAAAAACAATGTGTTTTTGTTGGAAATTAGGGTGCTAAAGAACCGAAAACAGGAAACTGAAGGTTGCAGGAGGTTGCACTAGGCGGGCGCCTTGTAACAGAGGCGGACCGCCTATTTGGTGGAACTACTCAGCAGCAAAAGAGGTGGACCTCCTAGAGAAATGGGCAGACTGCCTACTCTTGTCCACCCTCTCTGATGTTGATTTGGCCGGACCGCCTGTTTACAGGGGCGGACCGCCTCTGTAAACAGGCTCTTTCTGGAACGTGTCCGAGTAGTTGTTTTTCATAGGTTTTCGCTTTTTGTTGGCTTGCATCATTTCAGGCTAGTACTTTTCAAGTAACACTTCTACTTTACTAGTGCTAGTTCATTGAGCGTTTAGGATACTCGTGCTTAGTGGTTAATAGAAATCAAAGAAGACTCATAGTACATTTTTGCTTCAAGAGCTCACCCATATAGCCTAGCGTTCATCGAGTCCCATCAGCTCCACTCTTCCCGAAGAGTATTTTGTTCTTGTGAATTTGATTGGTTATGGAGGAAGTTATTCAACTATGAGGAAGCCTTTGTATCAAGCTAGAGCGAACCTACCCCAAAAGTTGAGTGAACCCGAGTGACATTCCAAAGGTGAGGGAGTGAGTGAGGACTTTTACTCTAATCTCTTCTTGTCTTTGATTTTTGTAGGTACATGGCTGGAGACGTATACGATACCATTAAGGTCCCGGTAAGCACTTTGGCCTACCTCTTGGCCGAGGTGAGATCCATAAGCTAGAGGCTTGATAGCCTCAAAGAGGAGTGGACCGCGAGTGTCCAAAAAGATGCCGGAGAAGGCATTAGTTAAGGAAAGTTGGGCATTCCCCAACCGTTGGGCATTTCCCACAGCTTGGGCATTCCCCAAGATGGTGTAGTTACTCACTCTAGGAGTAAGTATACTACTCCTATGATCCAACCAACGGTAAATGAGGGAGTTAGGGGAGGTGATAACATTCTTAGACCTAATCCCCATGTAATTGCACATGAGAGCGAATTAAAAGAAAGAAGAGGAGAGGAAAAAAAATTGAGAGTGAGGACACCCTTTGTCCTAACCATATGTTATCTTCTTCTTCTTGCTATAGCTTTTGTGTAGGTACTTTTGGAGGTGAGCTATTAGAGCCTCAGCCTTTTGCCTTGGAAGGAAGACAAGAGGATGGAGATCATCATTGTGAGCTTCGTGACTGAGAGATTGAATGTGACACTACAAGCTATGTGAGTGCTCATGGGAGCGATTCAAATGTAAGTGGTACTTCACCCTTTCATGAACATGTTAATCCCTTGTCTTGTGAAGACTCAATTCTAGTCGATACTTGTAACGCATTTAATGAAATTGCAGCTAGCGTAGTGTTGATTAGTCAACTTGTGTGTGCGTGTGAACCACTAGTTGAGAGGATTGATAAGCCACATAATGATGTGTGCTCGATATTCAATGAAGCTCTCTTTAGTGAGGAAATGGTAGTTGACAATGCTTGTGAGCCTCGTTATGACACACCACCAATTTTTGATAAAGGGGAAGACAAGTTGCTTGATCATGCCCTGATACAGGGCAAGGTCAAGGAAGAGCTTATGCATCGGAACGCCATGGAATGAGGAATCTTCGGGATCCATTTCGTAGTGTTTAAAGGCCGCCCAAGAAGGGGCAGACCGCCTAGTCAAAGGGGCGGACCGCCCACTTGAAGGCTGCTCTCTGGATTTCAGTTCGCCTACTAAAGAAGCAGAGGCCCTACTTGGGGTGCCTACTGCATAGTAGGCGGGGCGCCTAGTTGCTGAGAAGGTTGCGGGAATTCTAGTTTTTATCCTATGTAATTCCTATTATAGCCCCACGTGGCTTATGACTTTAGAATCTACTCAAGGGCACTTTAGGCCTTTCATTAATGTCTAGGAGAGGCCTATAAATACTCCATTAGCTTTACATTTTACTTAGTTAGCTATCATGATGAATGTTTGAATGACAATGTTCAAGAGAGCATTCTCTAAGAATGAAAAACCTTTTGAGTTGGTTTGAGTTTACTAGTGGATTCTAGATGACCTCCAAACCCCCCGATCATTCTACTTACGAGTCCGTTGTCGTCTCGAGGGTAGTTGCATAGTGTACGTCCTTCCTTGACGCCGATACGAGGGTATTACGGAATGAGTTCTCTGTAGTTACCTCGTAGGGAGTCTGAGAAGTGTCTCGCTCTCTAATCTTTTATTGTGTTTAGTTTGATCCTTACCATCCTGGTATCAGAGCAAGGCTCAGATTTTATTTTTACAAACCCCCGACCCTTGATTCTTCGTGCCTAGGTCGATTCCTATCTTTAGTTTTCGTGTTGTTGATATTGAAAGAAGAAAATCACAAAAAAAATAGAAAAAGTAGAAAATACCAAAAAAAATTTGGTCTATCTTGTTCGTTGAATTGGTTCTTGTAGTGATTGATATTGGCATTTGTTCCTTAATGGAAACCCATAATTTTGGTACCCACAACACATGATTTGGAGTTGTATTCCATGATTTAAAGATTTGAAACCCTTTGAAAAAAATTGAAAATTTCATACCCTAGTTTGAAGATGATGAACATGGTGATTTTGATTGTTATTGATTGGAGTTTGCTTAAAATCATTGGGGTTTGATCTTGGTGACTGAAAACACATTTGGGTACCTTCGGGTTGATAAAACAACGTGTGATTTGTCGGATTTTTTGGTGCCAAAGGCAAGAAAAATGAAGTTTAACGTTGCTGGATTTTGCAGTAGGCGGGGGCGCCTAGTACAAGAGGCGGACCGCCCACTTTGGGTGAGCTCTCTGGACTTTGGGCCGCCTGTTTTTCCGGCGGACTGCCTACTCCCCACTGCAGAAAACCAGGCGGACCGCCTACTCCAAAAGAGGTGGGGCGCCTATTTTTCTGAAAGGTGGTTTTGGGTAGCTTCTTCTAGGTTCTCTTGTTTCTTTGATTGCATTGCATCTATGGTGCAATGCAAATCCCGAAGGGGTTGCTAGCACAAACGCGGAAGAACAAACAAGGAAATAAATGATAGGAGCAAGACAAAACTTGCTTCTTTCGAAAGAACAGTGAGGAACCTGTCTCAAAGCTCGATCGAAAGGGATACAAGAATCACCTAAACTATGCAACAATCCTCAAGAGAACATGCCTCTTGCAAACTGAATGATCAAAGAGGAATGTTCAATCGGATTAACCGAAAGCCACAAGTCCATAAAAGCCCTCACCGGGGTTTTGCTCACGACGGAGACAAGAAGAAATGTGCTCGGCACTTTCATTCAATTCATCAATATTCAAAAACTAGGTAACTACAATGAGAAGAAACAAGGCTTATATAAGAAATACTAAGGGTAAACTAGTAAAAGGGCCACAGGCGACCAATAGAAATAAGCCACGCAGGGCTGAGTTAAATTGTGTTCGGAAGACTTTGACTTCAGTAAGCCTTGGCTTCGGTTCTCGATTGTCTGCTCGAACACACTTGTTGCCTTCGGACGCTCAATTGTCTTCGAGCTCATTGTCCTTCGTCACTTTGCCTTCGGGCTCAAATCTGAAGATAATGCCTTCGATTCTTGAGCTCGGCCACTCAGCTTCGGAGCAATTGTTTTCCTTCGGCCAGGCTAAGTGAACATGCACATCGTGTAGCAGCTTGGCTTGGCTTCTTGTCATCGGTCTCCTCGGTGGATCGATCACTTGATCAGCACGTGGTCGGGCTGCATCATCCTCCCCTTCTTGAGAAGATTTCGTCCTCGAAATCAAGCCCTCCTCGTCCTCCGAAGTTGGACCTACAACACAAGGAACTAAGTCAGCAACATTAAAGGTGTTGGACACGTTATACTCACCAGGGAGGTCGATCACGTAGGCATTGTTGTTGATCTTGGTCAACACTTGAAATGGACCATCCCCTCGAGGAGCCAACTTTCCTTTCCTTTGGTTCGGGAAGCGTTCCTTTCGGAAGTGAACCCAAACCCAATCTCCTTTCTTTAATTCCAACTTTTTACGCCCCTTGTTTTTCTTTAAGGCAACCTTTGCATAGGCCTCCTCGAGGTTCTTCTTAACCTTTGCATGCAATTCGATCAAGGCAGCTGCTCGTCGAGTACCTTCAAAATCAAGAATAGAATCTCGAGGCAATGGGGTTAAATCAAGTGGAAGCAAAGGATTAAAGCCATACACACATTCAAACGGGGTCATGTTGATCATTCTATGCACCGTTCGATTGTATGCGAACTCCATCATGGGCAAACGATCAGCCCAGTTTCTAACCTTCCCTTTGGTCATTGCCCGAAGCAACGATCCCAAGGTTCGGTTAACTACCTCGGTCTGTCCATCAGTCTGAGGATGGTGAGACGTCGAGAATAGTAACTTGGTGCCGAGGGCACCCCACAAACACTTCCAAAAATGACTCAAGAACTTCGAGTCCTGATCACTCACAATAGTACGAGGTACACCATGCAATTTTAACACGTTAGAAACAAACAATGTAGCTACATGCTGTGCATCATCACACTTTTTGCAAGGAATAAAGTGAGCCATTTTTGAAAAACGGTCAACCACAACGAAGATGCTATCATGTCCTCCCCCCGACCTCGGTAACCCCAAGACAAAGTCCATGGATATATCAACCCAAGGTCGATCAGGCACAGGCAACGGGGTGTACAAACCATGAGGGTTGGACTTAGATTTTGCTTTCTTGCAAACGAGACAAGCGTTGCAAAGCTTTTCCACATCTCGTCGCATTTTGGGCCAATGGAACTGCTCGGTCAAGATACCAAGAGTTTTGTCGACACCGAAGTGTCCCATCAGTCCACCTGAGTGAGCTTCTCGAACCAAGAGCTCTCTCCACGATGACACGGGCACACAAACCCTCCCATTCTTGAAGAGGTAGCCATCATGCCATTGATATTTCTCAACCTTTCGGCCACTCAAGATTGCGCCTCGAACACATTTCAGCTTGGGATCGTCCTCGTACATCGACTTGATGCTTTCGAATCCCATGAGCCTAGAGGCGAGAGTGGTCGCTAAGGCAAATTTCCTTGATAGCGCATCGGCCACAACATTATCTTTTCCCTTTTTGTAATGAATTACATAGGGAAAGCTTTCAATAAATTCAACCCACTTGGCATGTCTTCGATTCAATTTCTCCTGACCTCGGAGATGATTCAAAGACTCATGATCGCTTTTGATCACAAATTCTCGAGGCCACAAATAATGCTGCCAATGGGCGAGTGCTCGAACGAGGGCATACAGTTCCTTGTCGTACGTTGAGTAATTCAAGGCTGCACCCTTAAGCTTTTCGCTAAAGTAAGCGATCGGCTTCGATTCTTGCATCAGCACTCCTCCGATCCCAACTCCAGACGCATCACACTCGACTTCGAATGCTTTGCCGAAGTCAGGGAGTTGCAACAACGGGGCAGAACAAAGCCTCCGTTTAAACTCTTGGAAAGCCCTCTCTTGGGACTCTCTCCACACAAATGGATTGTCTTTCTTCACCAGCTCGGTTAAAGGAGCTGCCACGGTGCTAAAGTCACGAACAAACCTTCGGTAAAAGCTAGCTAAGCCATGGAAGCTACGAACTTGTGATACCGAGGTTGGAGTTGGCCAATCTTTGATGGCTTCGACTTTTGATTCGTCGACTTCGACACCATTAGCACTGACAACAAATCCAAGAAAGACTACACGATCGACACCAAAGGCGCATTTCTTGAAGTTGGCATACAACTTCTCTTCTCGAAGCTTTTCGAGCACTTGCCTTAGGTGTTCGACATGTTCATCCACGGTTCTGCTATAAACAAGTATGTCATCGAAATAAAAGACAACAAACTTATTTATGAACGGCTTGAGCACATGGTTCATCAGTCGCATGAATGTGCTCGGTGCATTGGATAAGCCAAAAGGCATCACCAACCATTCATATAGACCGAATTTGGTCTTGAATGCGGTTTTCCACTCGTCTCCGGGTATCATTCGGATCTGGTGGTAACCGGACCTGAGGTCTATCTTCGAAAAGCATGAACAACCACTTAACTCATCTAGCATGTCATCTAATCGAGGGATAGGATGACGATACTTTACCGTTATTTTGTTGACTGCTCGACAGTCAACACACATTCGCCATGTTCCATCCTTCTTCGGGACAAGGATAACAGGAACGGCGCAAGGACTCAAGCTCTCACGAACGAGGCCCTTGTTCAGCAATTCATCAACCTGACGTTGGAGCTCTTTGGTGTCTTCGGGATTACACCGGTATGCAGGTTTGTTAGGGATTTGAGACCCTGGCACGAAGTCAATTTGGTGCTCGATTCCTCTCAACGGAGGTAATCCACCGGGCATTTCCTCGGGAAACATGTCCTCGAAGTCCTGCAAAACTTTTCGAACAAACAAAGGCAAAGGGTTATCATTAGACAAATTATCATTAGAGTTTAGAAAGATACCCTTGTGTACGAGGCAAATCATCATCTGACCGTGGTCGTTGCCTCGTAAGATCTCACCGGGTTGCATGATTGCACAAATTCCTTTCACTTCGATCGGTGAGTTTGTCTCTTCGGGCCCCAATTTTGCTCCCATCGGAAGCTTAGCTTTGGCCGCTTCTTTCAATTCTTTCATTCGTTTATAGTCCTCGGTGACTTGTTTTGGAGACAAGGGTTTTAGTATGAAACTCTTCCCATCGAGCTTCACAGTGTAAGTGTTGGATCTGCCATTGTTAACAGCTGTTCGATCATACTGCCATGGTCGACCCAATAGCAAATGACAAGCTTGCATCGGAACCACATCGAATATCATCTCATCTTGATACTCTCCAATTTTGAACTTGATCCACACTTGTTTGACAACTCTCAATTCTCCACACTCATTCAGCCATTGTAACTTGTAAGGGTGGGGATACTTCATCGTAGGTAATCCCATTTGTGAAACCAAAGTTTGGCTCACTACATTGGCACAACTACCAGAATCAATGATCATCGAACACACCTTTCCCCACACTCGACATCGGGCATGAAAGAGGTTTTCTCTTTGGTTGTCCTCTTCTTCAAGAGTCATGCAGCTCAAATTCCTTCGAACTACAAGAAACATTTCCGGATGATCATGATAAGGGGAGAAACAGGCGGAAACTACAAACAATACGATAATGCGGAAACTAAAACAAGATAGGCGATATCGATAACGATATCGAGATAAAAGCAAGACGAGGCTTGAACGTTTACCTAAGTAGCACCGAGGAACTCGTCTCGATACACCCCGGGTGAAGTCAAGGATCACCTATACTACGCAACTACCCTCAAGAGACACTCAGCTCTCGCAAATAGAATGATCAAAGAGGTTTCGATGTTCAACTTGGAATCCACCAAGTGAAATCATGCCCGCTCACGGGTTCTTCATTGAGATTCACTCAAGAAATATATCATTCTACATTCAAGGTTTGCTAAAAATGCAATAAATGAACAAAGGGGGTATTTATAGTTTCCCATTACAACATTTGCCAAGTTTCTGGTCCGCACTGCTCCACTGGTCATCGCGATCGCGTGAATGGAATAGTGATCGCGTGGGCACTTGGTGGCTGAGGCGCGCGATCGCGCGGAGGGTGGCGCGATGGCGAATAGCAGAGATTTCCTCATCGCGATCGCGCAGACATGCACGCGATCGCGAAGAATAGATCTCCCTCGTCAGGCAGTAAGCTCAGAAAGTGCTGCCCTGTTTTGCCCTGCTTTGGCTCCCCTGTTTCCTGCACTGGTTTTAGCCCTGCCTCCACTTTGATTGAGCTCTAATGCATGGTCTTCAAGTTGTCCCCGAACTCATATCATCCATGCCTTGAATTCCAGATCGAGTGTGGGCGTCGATGCAATTTGCCCCGCATCATCCTCTCCTTCTTGAGAAGATTTCGTCCTCGAAATTAAGGCGTCCTCCTCCAAGGTAGCATCACCTACATCAAAAGGCAACAAAAACAAAAAAATTCCTACTACAAGAGTAGGTTAGTACACTAAGTGTGGGAAAACACACTCTTGTGGTACAACCAAGTATCAATGGCGCAAATACTTGGTTTGACAACAAAGTGCTCCCAACACAAGAACAAATAAAGAGATCAATAGGGTATGGCACATGCAAGATTAAGCTATCAAAATCCCTACAATCCCTACGTTCAAGAGTAGTGCACCAAGGCTTCCCACTATGCGAGTGGGCAAGTCCAACAAAAGTGAAGGTAAGTGGTGTGGAAAATTCACTCTTGTGATAGAGCCAAGTATCAATGCAAATCAAAAAGCTTATGTCTCCAAAGGAGACAACAAGTTCTTGGCTCCGTAGTGATAAGCACTCACCAACACGACAAGCAAAGAGATCAATAGAACATGGAGCATTCAAGATCAAGTAATCAAAGTTCCTATGATCCCTAAGCTCATGATCAACACACCAAACCTTCAATGCAATATCTTCACAATGCGGCACAACGGTTTTGGCATGCTCAAGTCTCAAAGTGTGGTTAACATATGGGAGGGAATAGGCAAAGTAGTGTTCATCACAATTAGAATCAAATACCCAACTCCCCTTCTTAAGAGCTCTCATACTCACACCAAGAGATACCTCCTTACCTCCAATTTCATCCTCGAGACAACCCTCCTCACAAGGTAAGCTCTCAAGGAAGGCATTGTTAATGGCCTCTCCATCATCATAACCCAAACCAACAAGAGTAGGGTCACTAGAAGAATCATCTACCTCGCTCGAAGCTTCAAACAAAGAGTTGTCTGTGGGATCAAATCCCTCACACCACGGAGGTTCCAACTCATTCCTAACTCTAGCTCGATACAACCCACCATCACAAATAAGGATGCTCTCAAACAAAGGATTAGTAAAAGCATGCATCTCAATTTCATGGTCAAGCAAAGGCATAGTTTCCAAGCTAGGGTCATCATCCGCACTTGAGGAGTCATCATAGACAACTTGGTCCAATTCATGCGATTGGGACTCCTCAAGGTCACTATCATCCTTACTACGACACACAAATCCACCAAAATCAATTATGTCAACAAGGGTAGAGTCACATAACTCATCGTCCCCTTTATCAAATATAGGTGGGGTGTCATAACAAGGGTCACAAGTATAGTCAACTACCATTTCCTCACTATAGAGAGGTTCATTGTATACCGAGCTCACATCATGATGCGGCTTATCAATCCTCTCAACTAGTGGTTCACATGCAAACACAAGTTGACCAATCGACTCTACACTAGTTGCAATTTCATCAATCGCATTATAAGCAACAACTAGCATTGAGTCTACGCAAGACAAGGAAGAATCATGTTCATGAGAAGGTGAAGAAGCACTTACTTTTGAGTAGCTCCCGTGAGCCCGCTTACCCACTCCCCTTTCCCCCCATTGCTAGGAGCCTCGCCCTCTTGACTTTATATGTCAATAAGATTACAACCGATAGTGGATCACCTTTTGCTTAAAAAGGCGTACTCACATCATTTGAAGTGCCTTGTTCAAGTCCTCCTTCATGAAACTCACAATGGAGAGCTCCATTCTCTTGCCTTGCTTTCTTATCATCCGGTTGAGGTTCCACAAGCTCGCCTCCAAGAGTACCTACACATAAGCCAATACAAATAGAAGGAGAAGAAGAATAATCATGGTTAGAGCAAAATGTGTCCTCACTCTCACTCGAGATTTCCTCTCCCCTCACTTCTTTCATCTTTCCCTCAAGGCCAATTGTAGGTCCGGGGGATGCTTCACTCTCATCTCGCAAGGGCATGACCATAAGATTGTTGGTTCCGGGCTCAAGCACCATGGGTGACTTGGCTTTAGCGGTTTCCCTTAACTCCCTCATAATCCTATAGTCATTATTTACTTGCTTGGGCGTCAAGGGCTTGAGTATATACTTCCTAGAACCATGCAAGACCGTATAGGAATTGGTTCTACCATCGTGCACTACGCTCCGATCATATTGCCATGGCCTCCCAAACAAGAGATGGCAAGCTTGCATAGGTACCACATCGAACATTACCTTATCTCGATAATTTCCAATGCTAAACTCAATCAAAGCTCTCTTCACCACTCTCAAATCTCCACACTCACTCAACCATTGTAACCGGTAGGGATGTGGATGTTTTATGGTAAGCAATTGCAATTGGGAAATCAAGGTCTCACTTACTATGTTAGCACAACTTCCCGAATCAATGATCATTGAGCACACTTGCCCCATCACTCGACACCTAGCATGGAAAAGGTTCTCCCTTTGCACATGCTCCGACTCCGCAAGACTCATGGCACCCAAACTCCTCCGTACCACAAGTGTCGTTTTAAGCTCATCACCTTGCTCAACATTACCTTGGGGAATGCCCAAGTTGTGGGGAGTGCCCACTTGTTGGGGAATGCCCAACGGTTGGGGAATGCCCAACATTTCATCACTAGTACCTCCTTGGGTACCCTTTTGGACACTCGGGGCCCATTCCTCTTTGAGGTTATCAAACCTCGAACTTATGGATCTCACCTCGGCCAAGAGGTAGGCCAAAGTGCTTACCGGGACTTCAATTGTATCGTATACGTCTCCGGCCATGTACCTACAAAAGTAAAACAAGAGAAAGAGGTTAAGTAAAAACCCTCACTCGCTCCCTCACCTTTGGAGTGTTACTCGGGTGCACTCAATTTAGTGGGTTATAGGATCACTCAAGCTTGATCTCAAAGGCTTCCTCGTAGTTGAACAACCACCTCAATAACCACTCAAGTCACAAGAACCAAATACTCTTCGGGGTGAGTGGAATTGATGGGACTCGATGGGCGAACGGCTTTATAAGTGAGCACTTGAGCCAAAAATATACTACGAATCTTGTTTGAGCTCTACTCTCCTTCTAGGCACGAAGATCCTAAATGCACAATGAATTAGTTCTAATTGGGTAGAAGTGTTACCCTCAAAGTACTAACCGGAAGTGACGCGATCAAATGGTAAAAGATCGAATCGCCACTAAATGGATTCGGAATTGGATGGTTTTTTGTTAGTGATCTACAAACTCACCATATTTGATGATACAATTGAAGTTTTGGTGAGCGGAAACTGTTACGAACGCATTGCGAACATTTTGTCCCAATTCAGGATTTCTGCAAAATGAGAACCCTTCACGATCGCGTGAGGTAAGTCGCGATCGCGATGAACAAAAGGGAAATGTGGCGCGTTCGCGTGAGGCTGTGCGCCATCGCGCAGACCTGCGTTCCAGAACCAGAACCTCGACTGCAAACTCAGTTTTTGGCACACAAATCACCCCAATTCAGTTTGTTGTTCAGTTCTAAGGCTTCCAAAGGGTGTGTTCAACTGAAATAAACAATCCCCAATGGTTTTATCAAACAAACAATGAACGAACAACTCGTTTTCAAGAATTTGGAGTAGATTCTTCAAATTTTCAAGAACTTCAAAATTTTCAAAGTTCGATTTTCATTCCGCTACTCCAAATGATGATAGGGGGATATCAAATTGACGGGAAAACTATATAGAACAATCCCCGATACCAAACAACCAAGAATTCACAACACAAATCAAGTTCTATCAAATTTTGTGAATTCTCAACTTTTGAGATTTGGTTTTCAAGATTTTGATTCACGACTTCAAAACGTGTTTCGTGGGTACCAAATCAACGGGATTATGATAACAAACAAACCCCAATAACAAACAACAACAAAATCACAACACACAACGATTCCTAGCAATTTTTTTGTGATTTTCAAGTTTTTCTATTTTTTTATTTTTTCTTCAAATTCAAGAACAAACAACACAATAATAACAACAAGAAGAGCAAGATCGAGGATTCGTAAGAACGAAGCCTAGCCGTGCTCTGATACCAACTTTAAGAGTGCACTGCAACCATTTCTACCAAAAGCCATAGCTGATGGTAGAGGCGCAACGCAACTCTTATACCGCCGGATCAACCCCAAATCGAGGTCCGTCCCTGACACCACCATGACCACCTCGAGCAACGCAACTCCTCCAGGGGTGGACCCCACTACGGGCGGCTCCTTATGATGCGGGCCCAATCCTTGATAGCCCAGCTGCATCATCCCCCCTTTCTTTAAAGCAAGTTCGTCCCCGAACTTCGCATGGTGTAGCCAGGAATCGAACCCGGGTTGGCTCTGATACCAACTGATAAGGGGAGAAACAGGCGGAAACTACAAACAATACGATAATGCGGAAACTAAAACAAGATAGGCGATATCGATAACGATATCGAGATAAAAGCAAGACGAGGCTTGAACGTTTACCTAAGTAGCACCGAGGAACTCGTCTCGATACACCCCGGGTGAAGTCAAGGATCACCTATACTACGCAACTACCCTCAAGAGACACTCGGCTCTCGCAAATAGAATGATCAAAGAGGTTTCGATGTTCAACTTGGAATCCACCAAGTGAAATCATGCCCGCTCACGGGTTCTTCATTGAGATTCACTCAAGAAATATATCATTCTACATTCAAGGTTTGCTAAAAATGCAATAAATGAACAAAGGGGGTATTTATAGTTTCCCATTACAACATTTGCCAAGTTTCTGGTCCGCACTGCTCCACTGGTCATCGCGATCGCGTGAATGGAATAGCGATCGCGTGGGCACTTGGTGGCTGAGGCGCGCGATCGCGCGGAGGGTGGCGCGAAGGCGAATAGCAGAGATTTCCTCATCGCGATCGCGCAGACATGCACGCGATCGCGAAGAACAGATCTCCCTCGTCAGGCAGTAAGCTCAGAAAGTGCTGCCCTGTTTTGCCCTGCTTTGGCTCCCCTGTTTCCTGCACTGGTTTCAGCCCTGCCTCCACTTTGATTGAGCTCTAATGCATGGTCTTCAAGTTGTCCCCGAGCTCATATCATCCATGCCTTGAATTCCAGATTGAGTGTGGGTGTCGATGCAATTTGCCCCGCATCAGATCAGCTTCGGCAGCCTCATGATCAACATCAACTTCAGCTCGATCAATCTCCTCGATAATTTCCTCCTCGGTGTCACTCGCTTGCTCATGGACGGTTCCATCTTCGAGCAGAAGCATAACCTTGCGAGTTGGACACTCTTTTGCCATGTGACCATAACCTTTGCATTTGTGACACTGAATGTTTGAAGCACTTGGAGAGTTTAGTTGCACTTTACCTCCCACTTCTCTTGGTTGGTTAACGGTCACACCTCTTTCGAAGGGTCTCTTCGAATCTCGAACAGTGTTAGCACTTGCTTGGTTTGGACTCTTCCATTCTTTACTTCGGTTCAAAGGAGTAGAAGTAGTGACTCCTCGATACCGGTTTGCCTTGTCGTCCTTCACCAATTTTTCAGCTTCGGTGGCTGCATCGAACAGATCTTCCAACGTGTGATACACGTGGAGCCTCAAGTGAGATGACACATCCCTAGCCAAGCCATTTTTGAATCTGATAATGGCTTGTTCTTCGTCTTCGACCAGATCAAGATTCAATCGAACCTTTTCGAACTCATCGTGGTACTCTTGGATAGACTTGGACCCTTGCTTTAACTCATAGAGCTTTTGCATTTGAGTCTGCCTGTACTTGGCACTCAAATACTTACCATCCATCGCTCTCATCAACTGTGGCCACGTATTGACTACTGGATAGTCATTTCTTCGTCTATGCCTCTTGTCAGATTCCCACCACGTTGATGCATAAGCTTCGAACGAAGCAATGGCATGGGCAGCTTTTCTCTCATCGGTCATCTCATTGGTTTCAAAGATGCGCTCCATTCTAAGCTTCCATTCAAGATACTCATCGGGATCACTAGTTCCTTTAAAGGGTGGAATAGTGATCTTCACACTGTTCAGGTTTGAGTCTCGAACACCTCTAGCCTGTTCGGGAAACTCATCATCTCGATCATTAGCCTCACGCTCAATATTTCTTCCAACATTTGCGCCTCAGCCTCGACCTCGGAAATTTCCACGTCCTCGGTGAGCTTGCCTTCGTTGAGCGAATGGCGGCTCACGCTCATATTCGTCCTCGGGAAATTCCTCTTCATCAACCTCTTCGGCAACGGCTCCAAGATCTCCTCGGGCCACTGGAGGTGGTATTCTTTCTCCTCGGGGAATGCCTAAGTTTTGATAAGCAGCTTGGGGATTGCCCAAGTTTTGATAAGCAGCTTGGGGATTGCCCAAGTTAAGTTCTCTTCGAATTGCTTCACTTGTCAACTGATGTTGTCGTACAAGCTCAGCATACAGCTCAGGTTTCATCGGAGTGGTTTGGCTAGTTCCAGCGCCGGACCCATTCATGGCCACGGACGCACTTCCTTTCTTCGAGTTGAGTTACTCGAGCACTCACTCCTCTCACATCGGCACTGATGCCTTGTATCGCAGCCATGAGATCGGCTAACGACAACTCGGGCTTCTCAATGCTTTTGCCATCGTTTCCAGCCATGGTACCTGCACAAGTCAAAGATCAAACAAATGTTAGGGTTAGAAATCACCTCACACACTCCCTCACCTTTGATGGGTGGCACTCGGGTCCACTCAATTTATGGGTTCGGTTTTTGACCACTCAAGGACTTGGTAACAGTGGCTCGTCTGATTGATCGGTCCTCTAAGATCCTTCAAGTTCGACAATAGTCACTGCCTCTTCGGGAAGAGTGAAGTGATGTTCGACTCGATGGAACAGACGCTTTTTAACTGAGCTCGGGGAGTCAAAAGAATTTCTACGAAAGTTTGGACTTCGGTCACCCCTTCGCACGAATTCCTATCAGCTTAAAAGAGTTAGTACGACCTCGAGTAGGACAATTACTCAAAAGATCCACCTACTAGAATTTGACACGAAAGAAAGTGAGAACCTAGGAGAATCTACCCTTTGATTCCCCTTTGGAATCTTTTTCGATCACACCCACTCCTGTCCGTACAAGAGTGGTCCCTCCTTGGTATGGATAGGGTTTTACCTTATCCACTTTCCTTTTTCAGCTGACAATTTTCACCTGGGGTTTTGATGTTAAAAGTTTAACCCCTTTCTTCTTCAATGGAACAGTGACCTTGCTCCGGCGTACGGACACAACAACTTCGGTTCACTGACCACGGAACTCAACAAGATCTGGGTCGCCTTTCAGCTCCGGTTTCATCGACGGAGGAAATCAAAGTTCTTTGAGCTAAAACCCAGCTCGTTGCGTCGTACACTGTTACGATTGTAACAATTTTCCGGCGTACGGACAATGATTGTAAACTGAGAACTTCGATTTTCAAGCAACAATCAAACCCAAATCACTCAAGAACCACCATTCCTCATCGGTTTCTTCCAAACACAATAGGGTTCGAGTTCAGTCACCAATGAAGCTCAAAACAATCCAAAAAATTCACCAAGAAACCCTAGTCACGAAATCAGTACGTCGGGTACTCGTTGGATTCAGAATTCGATGGTGAACAAGAATCAATGGTTGTCTTTCCCAAACAACCAACAATCAAACACAATTTTTGAATTTTCTTCTAACACTTTTTTTTTTTTTTTTTTTTTGTAAGATAACAACAGCAACAACTCAAACAGAATCAAGAACACGAAAAGGAAACAAAGACACAAAAACGCACGAAGATAATGAACAGGATTGAGGTTGTAAGAACAAACTCAAGCCGTGCTCTGATAGGAGCAAGACAAAACTTGCTTCTTTCGAAAGAACAGTGAGGAACCTGTCTCAAAGCTCGATCGAAAGGGATACAAGAATCACCTAAACTATGCAACAATCCTCAAGAGAACATGCCTCTTGCAAACTGAATGATCAAAGAGGAATGTTCAATCGGATTAACCGAAAGCCACAAGTCCATAAAAGCCCTCACCGGGGTTTTGCTCACGACGGAGACAAGAAGAAATGTGCTCGGCACTTTCATTCAATTCATCAATATTCAAAAACTAGGTAACTACAATGAGAAGAAACAAGGCTTATATAAGAAATACTAAGGGTAAACTAGTAAAAGGGCCACAGGCGACCAATAGAAATAAGCCACGCAGGGCTGAGTTAAATTGTGTTCGGCAGACTTTGACTTCGGTAAGCCTTGGCTTCGGTTCTCGATTGTCTGCTCGAACACACTTGTTGCCTTCGGACGCTCAATTGTCTTCGAGCTCATTGTCCTCGGTCACTTTGCCTTCGGGCTCAAATCTGAAGATAATGCCTTCGATTCTTGAGCTCGGCCACTCAGCTTCGGAGCAATTGTTTTCCTTCGGCCAGGCTAAGTGAACATGCACATCGTGTAGCAGCTTGGCTTGGCTTCTTGTCATCGGTCTCCGCGGTGGATCGATCACTTGATCAGCACGTGGTCGGGCTGCATCAATCTAGCTAGTACTTCTTTGAGTAATCTTGCCTACTTGAATTGTGCTCGCCCTTCGAAGCTTATAAGATCATCGTGCCTTATAAAGGAGACTAGAATTCAAAGAAGATCCGTAGTATCATTTGGTTCAAGTCCTCACTTGAAAGTGCTTATCGTCCAATCGAGTCCCATTAACTCCACTCACCCCGGAGAGCATTGGACTTGTGGATTCGGTGATTGAGTTGTGGTTCGTTGATCAACTACTTGAAGCTTCTAGACTCAAACTTGAGTGAAATATCCACAACCACTAAATGAATGACCCGAGTGTTATACACGTGAGGGTGTGTGTGAGGTGCTTTACTAACGTTTGTTGATTTTGTAGGTACAATGACAACCGATGGAGATGATCCTATGAAACTTTTCATGGATACCGTTATAGCAAAGTTGGAGGACATAACTTTGAGACTTGAGTCCGTCGAGAAGAATCAAGTTGAAACCGATGAGAGTAGGACCCGAGTGTCCAAATTGAATCCGGAGAAGGCACAAGTAATATTACTCCTATGACTCCCGGATACTTTGTAGAGCCAACCAAGAGATATGATCAAAAGAAAGTTGAAGCTCTTCAAGAGTGTGCATTGGGCAACACCAAACCCGTGGGCAATCCCCACAACTTGGGCAATCCCCAAGGAAATGCCCCACTTCGAAGACCCGAGCGGAATGCTCCACCTCTTGAGTAAATTGATGAAGTTCATGAATACGAGGATGTCGGGTATGGTGATGAAGCCTATGAGTATGATGTTCCTTATCAACCTAGGAGGCAAATGAATTGGGGTCGAAACGTGGATAGGGATAGAGGCCGAGGTCGAGGGCCACCCATGGGATATGCTAGAGAGAATGCGAGGAGAGAATATGTTGCTCATGATGACCATTATGGAGGCCAACCGGAGCCTAACTATGGAGTACGTGACAACAACAAAAACCTCAATAGTGTCAAGCTCAATCTTCCAAACTTTAAGGGAACTTATGATCCGGAGAAATACATGGAATGGGTACTACTTATGGAGAGGGTTTTTGACACGAATGAGATGAACGAGGGGAGAAAGGGTACCTATGCTATTTCTACCTTTGAGGCCTATGCTTCTACGTGGTGGGAGTCCATGAAGAGGTTAAGGAGAAGGATGACTTTGCATTTGAATGTGACATGGGATGAGTTGAAGGGGCTTATGAATACCAAGTACATAACTCCAAGGTATCAACAAGAGAAACTCAAGAAGCTCTATGATCTAAAACAAGGTGTCAAAACGGTGCATGAGTACCATGATGAATTTGAGAAGACCCGGATGGCATTAGATATGGATACCGAAGGTGAAGAAGAAGCCATGATCCGTTTCAAGAATGGCTTGAGCTATGGTATAGCTTCTCAATTGAGGTTGCATCATTATCTCTCACTTTAAGACATGTTTGAAGCCGCAATTGATGCCGAGACATGTGAGCTTCATGAAGGAGGGGTTTCATATCACACTTCATACCTTGTGAGTGATCAAGGAAGTACTACAAATGTAAGTGTTACTTCACCTTTTCATGAGCCTACTAGCTACTTGTCTTGTGCTGACTCAACACTAGTTGGTGTTTTTGATGCATCTAGTGAGTATACCACTAGTGAAGAGTCTAGTTCTCAACTTGTGTGTGCTTGTGAAACACTAGTTGGGAGGGATGTTATGCCATATCATGATGTGAGACCATTGTTCATTGAACCCCTCCCTAGTGTAGAATTGATAGTTGACAATGATTGTGACCTTTGCTATGACAAACCACCAACCTTTGACAAAGGGGAAGATGAGATAGTTGAGCATGCCCTTATTGATTTGCTTCTATTTGGTGGAACAATGTGTTGTGGTAAAGATGAAATTGACCTTGAGGAGTCCAAATTGCATGAATTGGACAAGGCTGTCTATGATGACTCCTCAAGTGAACCTAGTCTTGATAAGTTGTCTTTGTTTGATCATGATGGTGAGATGCATGTTTTTACCAATCCATTATTTGAAGGCATTATCATTAGTGGTAATGACTTGTATCGGACTAGGGTGAATAGTAGAATGGAAACCCCATGGTTAAGCGACCCATTAGTTGATAATGTGGGTGAGGTAGATGGTTTTTTGAGTGACCCAACTATTGCTTGTTGGGGTTATGATGAAGAAGAATCCGTCATTAACGCCTTCCTTGAGAGCTTGTCTTTTGAGAAGGGTTGCTTCGTTGAAGGAATGGGAGCGAAAGAGGAATCCCTTGGTGTGAGTAAGTACGCTCTAAAGAAGGGGAGTGGAGTGCTTGATCCTACTTGTAGGTTGGGCTATTTGATACACTCCACTCCACATGTTGATCACACCTTGAGGATAGATTGTTGTGTTGATCTTGAGCTTAAGGTTCAAGGGGATTTTGATAGCTTGATGTTGCATTTTTCATATCCCCATGGCCTCTTTGCTCATTATCTTGTTGAGTGCATGTTGATCTTTAACCAAGTACTTATGGTTCTCTTTGGAGACTTGATATTCACGATTGTTATTGATGCTTGGTTATATCACAAGAGTGTGTTTTCCACATTTTTTGCACTAGCCTACATTCAAAGTAGGAAGTTTTCTTGTGTTTGCTTGTCGTTTCTTGGAGGTTCTAAGCTCCATTTGAAGGCAAGGAAGACCTTTGAAGAAGCCTATGCTAAAGTTACGATCAAGAAGAACAAACAAGGAGAATCTTGGCCACCCCGAGGAGTTGATGATGCCATGAGTGACCATGCCTTGATTTCGAGGACGAAATCTTCTCAAGAAGGGGACGATGATGTGGGGCAAGTTGAGCAACCATCCAAAAGCACCATCCAAGGCCAAGGAAGAGCTTATGCATTGGAACACCATGGAATGAGGAGCATTCGGGATCCATTTCGGAGCGTTCCTGATGCGGGGCAAATCGAGCTAAGGTACCAACCATCAAGAACCAAGCTTGAGAGCATAAGGAATGCAAGTCAAGGTCTCCGGAAGCGACTTGAAGATCATGTATTGGAGCGCCGAGGATGGAGGAAACAGGGCAGGAAAACAGGCAGCCCAAAACAGGGCAAAACAGGGGAGCATTCTGGGAGCTCACTGCCTGAGGAAGAACAAGTGTTCTTCGCGATCGCGTCCATACCTGCGCGATCGCGAAGTGGAGTCCAGTGCCCTGCGCGACAGCGTGTGTTCTCGCGAGATCGCGAAGAGTTGAAGGCCAGTCCGATCGATCTCTGCGCGACAGCGTCCAAGCAAGCGCGATCGCGATGCTTTAAATAATGCCCAGCGCGATCGCGTATCCTCTTGCGCGATCGCGAAGAAGGAGTATTGAGCAGCGAGGCAGAATCAGCTTCAGGGCCATTTTTGTCCAATATTCAATGTAAATGTATATATAGCACAATAGCTCTTCATTTCATTAGTTTTAGCTTGAATTGAATAGAAAGAAGAGAGAATTAGAGAGGGCCGAGCCTTTCTAGTCCGAAGCCCGAGGCTTCATGTATCTCGTTAACTTGGAACCTATGGCGATCGACACCTAGTTGAGTCCATTGTAAGGTTCGAGTTTCACTTTCTCCCTTTTGGATTATTAATTCATGTCTTGAATTCATTAATCCGTTCTTTCTTCTCGTTTCTTGACTCCCCAATCCTTGTTTCCCCGATATCATTGATATCACCTAACTAGTTATTTATCGCTTCCGCATATTTGTGTCGTTGTTTAGCTTCCGCGTATTTTGCCCCTTATCAGTTGGTATCAAAGCAAGGCTCGGGTTATGTTCTTACAAACCCCCGTTCCTTGTTCAACGTGTTAGTATCGTTATTGTGTTGTTGTTGTTCTTGAAAAATTGAAGAAAAACAAAAAATTGAAAAACTAGAAAACTTGACAAAATTTGGTCGAGCGGGTTGGATACGAATCCCTGAGTGTTAAAAAGTATTGTGTTTGTTGCTTGTTGTATTCCCGTCGTTTTGATACCTATATTCCGTGTTTTGGTGTCACGATTCAAAAACTCGAAAATCAATTCCAAAAGTTGAAAATTTCTTGAAAACGCTTCAAACTTTAATCGAAGCTTTGTTAGAGGTTTAAACCCAATGGGAATTGGTTGTTATAGTTGAAAACACTATTGGGTGTCGTTGGAACTGAGTAAAAGTCGAGTCGGGGTTGTTTTGGGTGCCAAAAACTGAAGTTGCAGTCGGGATTCTGGTTCTGCATTGCAGACCTGCGCGATCGCGCGAGGTCTTGCGCAATCGCGCTGAGGGAAGTTTTTCCCTTCGCGATCGCGACTTGCAACACGCGATAGCAAAGAACAGTTTTTTCTAGAAAATTCCAGTTTTGGACAGAGTGTTCGCAACGACTTCTGAACAGTTTCCAAACATCTAAACTCCAATTGGACCATTAAATATGATGAGTTTGTAGATCATAAACAAAATTTCATCCGATTCCGAATCCGTTTGGTTCCAATTCGAGTCAAATCTTTTGTGTCCCGTCTTCTACCGTACCTCTTGGTTAGTGTTTTGAAGGTAATTGACCTACTTGAAAGACACTAATCCTTTAGCGTATTAGGTATTCGCGCGTAGAGGAGATTAGAATTCAAAGAAGAGTCGTAGAACTCCTTTTGGCATCAAGTGTGCACTTTAAATAGCCGTCCGTACATAGAGTCTCATTAATTCCACTCAGAACTTTAACTTGGACATGCTAGTTGTGATTACCTTGGTTCCCAAGCTGATAAGGCCTCGCTCTTGACTGTACATATATTGAGTGATACACGTGAGGGAGTGACTTTTGGGAGGTTTTGTTATTGGTGATTGCAACAATGTCGGATAATGATGATGGAGTAGATTGTGCCTCATGTGGCGATGATGCGAGTTTCTATGACTCGTATGGTGATAATGGAGACTATGGTTCCTATGAGGGTGATGATGGCCAATACTATGATGACGGAAACCATGGCTCCTATGATGATGAAGCGGTTCACTATGATGATCGTGAGATTGATGATGACTATGAGGCTTGCGATGACGAATGTGATGATGCCAATGCTTCTAGTCAAGAAATCGAAGATGGTGACGCTTCAAGGTATGATGATCCTACTTACTCTTCTTGTGAAGAATTTGATATTGATGATGGTGACATAGGTAGAGTTGATGATGATGATGAACATAGGGGTTATTCTTATGCATCTTCTCTTAGTGTTGCTAACGGAGTACAAGGGAGTAGTGGAGGACCTTCCATTAGTATGGGAGGTGGTGGTGGTGGTTGTTCCATAGGGAAGAAGAAGCTTGCATCTTCTAGGTACGCTAAGCGACCTAATGCTTCTAATTCCCATGTGGAGGATGGTTTGAGAAATGGTGTTGCTTTTGCTACTAAGGGCTTGAATTGTTCTTTCAATGCTTTGAAGGGTTGTAGTAGGAGTAGTCCTATGGGCTATGGAACCAAGGCGAGAGGCACTTATGAGTTCCATGGCGAGGTTCCTTCCTTGACTTCCAACAACATTGCTAATGTTGGGAGAGTGACGGGAAGTGGAGATTGTCCTAGTTGTGTTGCCACTAGTGGAGGGATAAGGAAGACCCAAGTTGTTCGTGTTGACACTCGTGGGCATTCAAGTTCTGATGCAGCCCGAACACGTGCTGATCAAGTGTTCGATCCACCGAGGAGACCGATGACAAGAAGCCAAGCCAAGCTGCTGCACGATGTGCACGTTCACTTAGCCTGGCCGAAGGAAAACAATTGCTCCGAAGCTGAGTGGCCGAGCTCAAGAATCGAAGGCATTATCTTCAAATTTGAGCCCGATGGCAAAGTGACCGAGGACAAGGAGCTCGAAGACAATTGAGTGTCCGAAGGCAACAAGTGTGTGTTCGAGCAGACAATCGAGAACCGAAGCCAAGGCTTACCGAAGTTAAATGTCTGCCGAACACATTTTAACTCAGCCGTGCGTGGCTTATTTCTATTGGTCAACTGTAACCTATTTACTAGTCTACCCTTAGTATTTCCTATATAAACATTGTTTCCTTTCATTGTAAGTACCTAGTTTTTTGGAAGAATGATTAATTAATGAAAGTGCCGAGCACCTTTCTTTTGTCTCCGTCGTGAGCAAAACCCTGTGAGGGATTTATGGACTTGTGGCTTTCGGTTAATCCGATTGAACATTCCTCTTTGATCATTCAGTTTGCAAGAGGCATGTTCTCTTGAGGATTGTTGCATAGTTTAGGTGATTCTTGTATCCCTTTCGATCGAGCTTTGAGACAGGTTCCTCACTGTTCTTTAGAAAGAAGCAAGTTTTGTCTTGCTCTATCTTTTATCTTTCTTGTTTACCTTCCGCGTTTGTGCTTAGCAACTCTTTCGGGTTTGCATTGCACCATCTTGGTATCAGAGCATGGTTTGGGCTTGTTTCTACAACCCCAAATCCTGTTCACGTTATCTTTATTTTCGTGCGTCTGTGTCTCTGTTTTCCGTTTCGAATTCTTGATTTGGTTTTGTTACTGTTGGTGTTGTTATTTTACAAAAAAAAAAAAAAAAAAGTGTTAAAAGAAAAATTCAAAATTGTGTTTGATTGTTGGTTGTTTGGGAAAACAACCATTGATTCTAGTTTACCATCGAGTTCCGAATCCAACAAGTACCCGACGTACCAATTTCGTGACTAGGGTTTCTTGGTGAATTTTTGGACTGTTTTGAGCTTTAATGGTGACTGAAAACTCGAACCCCACTGAGTTTGGAAGAAACCGGTGAAGATTGGTGGTTTTTGAGTGATTTGGGTTTGTTTGTTGCTTAAGAATCGAAGTTCTGAGTTTGAATCGTTGTCCGTACGCCGGAAAATTGTTACAAAATCGTAACAGTGTACGACACGAACGAGCTGATTTTAGTTCGAAGAACTTCGTTTGATTTCCTCCGTTGTTGTCTGGAACCGGAGTCGAAAGAGCAACTCAGATCTGTTGAGTTTCGTGGTCAGTGAACCGAAGTTGTTGTGTCCGTACGCCGGAGCAAGGTCACTGTTCCATTGAAGAAGAAAGGGGTTAAAATTTTAACATCAAAACCCCAGGTGAAAATTGTCGGCTGAAAGAGGAAAGTGGATAAGGTAAAACCCTATCCGTACCAAGGAGGGACCACTCTTGTACGGACAGGAGTGGGTGTGGTCGAAAAAGATTCCAAAAGGGAATCAAAGGGTAGATTCTCCTAGGTTTTCACTTTCTTTCGTGTCAAAATTCTAGTTGGTGGATCTTTTGAGTAATTGTCCTACTCGAGGTCGTACTAACTCTTTTAAGCTGATAGGAATTCGTGCGAAGGGGTGACCGAAGTCCAAACTTTCATAGAAATTCTTTTGACTCCCCGAGCTCAGTTAAAAAGCGTCTGTTCCATCGAGTCGAACATCACTTCACTCTTCCCGAAGAGGCAGTGACTATTGTCGAACTTGAAGGATCATAGAGGACCGATCAATCAGACGAGCCACTGTTAACAAGTCCTTGAGTGATCAAAAACCGAACCCATAAATTGAGTGGACCCGAGTGCCACCCATCAAAGGTGAGGGAGTGTGTGAGGTGATTTTTAACCCTAACATTTGTTTGATCTTTGACTTGTGCAGGTACCATGGCTGGAAATGATGGCAAAGGCATTGAGAAGCCCGAGGTGTCGTTAGCCGATCTCATGGCTGCGATACAAGGCGTCAGTGCCGAATTAAGAGGAGTGACTGCTCGAGTAGCTAACCTCGAGCAGGGAAGTGCGTCCGTGGCCAAAAATGGGTCCGGCGCTGGAACGAGCGAATCCACTCCGATGAAACCTGAGCTGTATGCTGAGCTTCTTCGACAACATCAGTTGACGAGTGAAGCAATTCGAAGAGAACTTAACTTGGGCAATCCCCAAGCACAACAAAACTTGGGCAATCCCCAAGCTGGAAATCAAAACTTGGGCATTCCCCGAGGAGAAAGAATACCACCTCCAGTGGCCCGAAGAGATCTTGGAGCCATTGCCGAGGAGGTTGATGAAGAGGAATTTCCCGAGGACGAATATGAGCGTGAGCCGCCATTCGCTCAACGAAGGCAAGCTCACCGAGGACGTGGAAATTTCCGAGGTCGAGGCCGAGGCGCAAATGTGGAAAGAAATATTGAGCGTGAGGCTGATGATCGAAATGATGAGTATGTCGAACAGGTTCGTGGTGTTCGAGACTCAAACTTGAACAGTGTCAAGATCACTATTCCACCCTTTAAAGGAACTAGTGATCCCGATGAGTATCTTGAATGGAAGCTTAAAATGGAGCGCATCTTTGAAACCAATGAGATGACCGATGAGAGAAAAGCTGCCCATGCCATTGCTTCGTTCGAAGCCTATGCATCAACATGGTGGGAATCTGAGAAGAGGCATAGACGAAGGAATGACTATCCCGAAGTCAATACTTGGCCGCAATTAAGAAGAGCAATGGATGCTAAGTATTTGAGTGCCAAGTACAGGCAGACTCAAATGCAAAAGCTCTATGAGTTGAAGCAACGGTCCAAGTCTGTCCAAGAGTACCACGATGAGTTCGAAAAGGTTCGATTGAATCTTGATCTGGTCGAAGACGAAGAACAAGCCATTATCAGATTCAAAAATGGCTTGGCTAGGGATGTGTCATCTCAGTTGAGACTCCACGTGTACCACACGTTCGAAGATTTGTTTGATGCTGCCACCGAAGCTGAAAAATTGGTGAAGGACGATAAGGCAAACCGGTATCGAGGAGTCACTACTTCTACTCCTTTGAACCGAAGTAAAGAATGGAAGAGTCCAAACCAAGCAAGTGCTAACACTGTCCGAGATTCGAAGAGACCCTTCGAAAGAGGTGTGACCGGTAACCAACCAAGAGAAGCGGGAGGTAAAGTTCAACTCAACTCTCCTAGTGCTTCAAATATTCAGTGTCACAAATGCAAAGGTTATGGTCACATGGCAAAAGAGTGTCCAACTCGCAAAGTTATGCTTCTGCTTGAAGATGGAACCGTCCATGAGCAAGCGAGTGACACCGAGGAGGAAATTATCGAGGAGACTGATCGAGCTGAAGTTGATGATGATCATGAGGCTGCCGAAGCTGATCATCCGGAAATGTTTCTTGTGGTTCGAAGGAATTTGAGCTGCATGACTCTTGAAGAAGAGGACAACCAAAGAGAAAACCTCTTTCATGCCCGATGTCGAGTGAGGGGAAAGGTGTGTTCGATGATCGTTGATTCCGGTAGATGTGCCAATGCAGTGAGCCAAACTTTGGTTTCACAAATGGGATTACCTACGATGAAGCATCCCCACCCTTACAAGTTACAATGGCTGAATGAGTGTGGAGAATTGAGAGTTGTCAAACAAGTGTGGGTCAAGTTCAAAATCGGAGAGTATCAAGATGAAATGATATTCGATGTGGTTCCGATGCAAGCTTGTCATTTGCTATTGGGTCGACCATGGCAGTATGACCGAACAGCTGTTCACAATGGCAGATCCAACACTTACACTGTGAAGCTCGATGGGAAGAGTTTTATACTCAAACCCTTGTCTCCAAAACAAGTCACCGAGGACTATAAACGAATGAAAGAATTGAAAGAAGCGGCCAAAGCTAAGCTTCCGATAGGAGCAAAATTGGGGCCCGAAGAGACAAACTCACCGGCCGAAGTGAAAGGAATTTGTGCAATCATGCAACCCGGTGAGATCTTTCGAGGCAACGACCATGGTCAGATGATGATTTACCTCGTGCACAAGGGTATCTTTCTAAACTCTAATGATGATTTTTCTAATGATAACCCTTTGCCTTTGTTTGTTCGTAAAGTTTTGCAGGACTTCGAGGACATGTTTCCCGAGGAAATGCCAGGTGGATTACCTCCGATGAGAGGAATCGAGCACCAAATTGACTTCGTACCAGGGTCTCAAATCCCTAACAAACCTGCATACCGGTGTAATCCCGAAGACACCAAAGAGCTCCAACGGCAGGTTGATGAATTGCTGGACAAGGGCCTCGTTCGAGAGAGCTTGAGTCCTTGCGCCGTTCCAGTTATCCTTGTTCCGAAGAAGGATGGAACATGGCGAATGTGTGTTGACTGTCGAGCAGTCAACAAAATAACGGTAAAGTATCGTCATCCTATCCCTCGATTAGATGACATGCTAGATGAGTTAAGTGGTTCTTCATGTTTTTCGAAGATAGATCTCAGGTCCGGTTACCACCAGATCCGAATGAAATCCGGAGACGAGTGGAAAACCGCATTCAAGACCAAATTCGGTCTCTATGAATGGTTGGTGATGCCTTTTGGCTTATCCAATGCACCGAGCACATTCATGCGACTGATGAACCATGTGCTCAAACCGTTCATAAACAAGTTCGTTGTCGTTTATTTCGATGACATACTTGTTTATAGCAGAACCGTGGATGAACATGTCGACCACCTAAGGCAAGTACTTGAAAAGCTTCGAGAAGAGAAGTTGTATGCCAACTTCAAGAAATGCGCCTTTGGTGTCGATCGTGTAGTCTTTCTTGGATTTGTTGTCAGTGCTAATGGCGTCGAAGTCGACGAATCAAAAGTCGAAGCCATCAAAGATTGGCCAACTCCAACCTCGGTATCACAAGTTCGTAGCTTCCATGGCTTAGCTAGCTTTTACCGAAGGTTTGTTCGTGACTTTAGCACCGTGGCAGCTCCTTTAACTGAGCTGGTAAAGAAAGACAATCCATTTGTGTGGGGAGAGTCCCAAGAGAGGGCTTTCCAAGAGTTGAAACGGAGGCTTTGTTCTGCCCCGTTGTTGCAACTCCCTGACTTCGGCAAAGCATTCGAAGTCGAGTGTGATGCGTCTGGAGTTGGGATCGGAGGAGTGCTGATGCAAGACTCGAAGCCGATCGCTTACTTTAGCGAAAAGCTTAAGGGTGCAACTTTGAATTACTCTACGTATGACAAAGAGTTGTATGCCCTCGTTCGAGCACTCGCCCATTGGCAGCATTATTTGTGGCCTCGAGAGTTTGTGATCAAGAGTGATCATGAATCTTTGAAACATCTCCGAGGTCAGGAGAAATTGAATCGAAGACATGCCAAGTGGGTTGAATTTATTGAAAGCTTTCCCTATGTAATTCATTACAAAAAGGGAAAAGATAATGTTGTGGCCGATGCGCTATCAAGGAAATTTGCCTTAGCGACCACTCTCGCCTCTAGGCTCATGGGATTCGAAAGCATCAAGTCGATGTACGATGACGATCCCAAGCTGAAATGTGTCCGAGACGCAATCTTGAGTGGCCGAAAGGTTGAGAAATATCAGTGGCATGATGGCTACCTCTTCAAAAATGGGAGGGTTTGTGTGCCAGTGTCATCGTGGAGAGAGCTCTTAGTTTGAGAAGCTCACTCAGGTGGACTGATGGGGCACTTCGGTGTCGATAAAACTCTTGGTATCTTAACCGAGCAGTTCCATTGGCCCAAAATGCGACGAAATGTGGAAAAGCTATGCAACGCTTGTCTCGTTTGCAAGAAAGCAAAATCGAAGTCCAACTCTCATGGATTGTACACCCCGTTGCCTGTGCCTGATCGACCTTGGGTTGATATATCCATGGACTTTGTCTTGGGGTTACCGAGGTCGGGGGGAGGACATGATAGCATCTTCGTTGTAGTTGACCGTTTTTCAAAAATGGCTCACTTTATTCCTTGCAAAAAGTGTGATGATGCACAGCATGTAGCTACATTGTTTGTTTCTATCGTGTTAAAATTGCATGGTGTACCTCGTACTATTGTGAGTGATCGAGACTCGAAGTTCTTGAGTCATTTTTGGAAATGTTTGTGGGGTGCCCTCGGCACCAAGCTACTATTCTCGACGTCTCACCATCCTCAGACTGATGGACAGACCGAGGTAGTTAACCGAACCTTGGGATCGTTGCTTCGGGCAATGACCAAAGGGAAGGTTGGAAACTGGGCTGATCGTTTGCCCATGATGGAGTTTGCATACAATCGAACGGTGCATAGAATGACCAACATGACCCCGTTTGAATGTGTGTATGGTTTTAATCCTTTGATTCCACTTGATTTAACCCCATTGCCTCGAGATTCTGTTCTTGATTTTGAAGGTACTCGAAGAGCAGCTGCCTTGATCGAATTGCATGCAAAGGTGAAGAAGAACCTCGAGGAGGCCTATGCAAAGGTTGCCTTAAAGAAAAACAAGGGGCGTAAAAAGTTAGAATTAAAGAAGGGAGATTGGGTTTGGGTTCACTTCCGAAAGGAACGCTTCCCGAACCAAAGGAAAGGAAAGTTGGCTCCTCGAGGGGATGGTCCATTTCAAGTGTTGACCAAGATCAACAACAATGCCTACGTGATCGATCTCCCTGGTGAGTATAACGTGTCCAACACCTTTAATGTTGCTAACTTAGTTCCTTGTGTTGTAGGTCCAACTTCGAAGGACGAGGAGGGCTTGATTTCGAGGACGAAATCTTCTCAAGAAGGGGAGGATGATGCAGCCTGAACACGTGCTGATCAAGTGTTCGATCCACCGAGGAGACCGATGACAAGAAGCCAAGCCAAGCTGCTGCACGATGTGCACGTTCACTTAGCCTGGCCGAAGGAAAACAATTGCTCCGAAGCTGAGTGGCCGAGCTCAAGAATCGAAGGCATTATCTTCAGATTTGAGCCCGATGGCAAAGTGACCGAGGACAAGGAGCTCGAAGACAATTGAGTGTCCGAAGGCAACAAGTGTGTGTTCGAGCAGACAATCGAGAACCGAAGCCAAGGCTTACCGAAGTTAAATGTCTGTCGAACACATTTTAACTCAGCCCTGCGTGGCTTATTTCTATTGGTCAACTGTGACCTATTTACTAGTCTACCCTTAGTATTTCCTATATAAACATTGTTTCCTTTCATTGTAAGTACCTAGTTTTTTGGAAGAATGATTAATTAATGAAAGTGCCGAGCACCTTTCTTTTGTCTCCGTCGTGAGCAAAACCCTGTGAGGGATATATGGACTTGTGGCTTTCGGTTAATCCGATTGAACATTCCTCTTTGATCATTCAGTTTGCAAGAGGCATGTTCTCTTGAGGATTGTTGCATAGTTTAGGTGATTCTTGTATCCCTTTCGATCGAGCTTTGAGACAGGTTCCTCACTGTTCTTTCGAAAGAAGCAAGTTTTGTCTTGCTCTATCTTTTATCTTTCTTGTTTACCTTCCGCGTTTGTGCTTAGCAACTCCTTCGGGTTTGCATTGCACCAAGTTCTTTCTTGGATGCATCTCTAGGAAACTTGGGTAGGAGAAGGTTTGTTGTTGGGGTAAATGGTATTGGAGGTTACTTGCTCGAAATTGATGATACCGATGCCAATTGCATTAGCACCTCTTTGGTTGATAAATTGAGGATACCATGCCGTAAGCTAGAGAGTCTTTATGAGTATGAGGGAGTGTGGGTTTCCAAGGAAGCTCGGGTACTTCTATCTCATAGGAATTATAGTAGTTATGTGTGGTGTGATGTGTATCCACTGCAACATGTTGATGTTTGGCTAGGTGAGCCCGTGGTTGCAAGACAAGAGTGTGCGACATAGTGCTATGAAGGATGCGTATCTTGTGAGCATAGGGCAAAGGGTTTTTGACTTTGTGCCTTATCAGGCAAGGGGCCAAGTACCTACTAGTGCACCTTCTTTGGCAATGCAAAGGGGCAAGGAGCGAGATCTTTATTCCATGGGTAAAGTTGAGCAATCAAGGAGTCCTACAATTACAAGAAGTGGTGGGACAAGTGGTACAAAGGAGTTGATGAATGTCAACAAGGTGAACCAACCACAAGTTGCAAAACTAAGTGGTTCACCAACAAAGAAGAAGGAGACCTCAAGCGATGAGTCTCCAAGTCCTAAATTCCTGGTTGACGTGAAGAGTCCACCTACTCCGGCTATGGGTATTCTTGGGCCTTGTCCCAATTCACCCGAATTTGAGAGACAAAAGATAGAGAGGAGCAAGGGAGCGACCGGTGACAACTCTCGAGTGGAAAAAGGAGAGGTTGTGTTGAGTGATGTGAGTGGGTTGTCACCACCCGAATCTACACCCGACCTTGGAAAAAAATGAGGGAAAAGAAAGAGGGAAAAAGAAAAATTGAGAGTGAGGACACCCCTTATTCTAACCTTAACCCTTTATCTTTTTCTTCTATGTGTTTGAGTTCTTGTGTAGGGATTCTTGTAGGCAAACCAATGGAACCTGATACGGATCAAATCACGGAAGCGAATAACACGTAATGGAAGCAATCAAAGTAAACACAATAGAGGGAAAATAGGGAAGGGGGAGAATAGAAATAGAAGAAAGAACGAATCAAGCTAAACACATAGATTGATTCAAAAGGGAGGAGAGACTTGAACCATTAAATGGGAGTCACGCTAGCGGTGATCCACCATGGATTCAACGTAAGAGATACATGAAGTCAACGCTTCAACAAGAATGGCCAAGCCTATTCTATCTTCTCAATTCTATCTTAAAAACTAGCTAACTAATGAAATGGCTAAGGGGTGTATTTATACTGTTTCCTAACCCCTTGCGAAATGACTAAAAGGCCCCCAAAGTGGGCTAAGACATAAAAGACCACGTAGGGTCAAAATAGGAAGTTTATACAAAATCCCGTCAAGACAACAGGGGGAGGCGCTCCGCCTCAGAAAGGGAGGCGCTCCGCCTCAGGGTTCTTCAGTGGGAGGCGCTCCACCTCAGTGGGGAGGCGCTCCGCCTCATGCTGATCCAGCCTCTGGACTTTTGTTAGGCGGTCCGCCTCTTTGTGTAGGCGCTCCGCCTCTTCCTGAAGCTCCTTGAAATGCCTCAAAATGTGTCCCTCGAGCCTCTCCTTTGGTGCCTATGTGCTCCTCCTTCCTTGGGGCTCCATTCCATGATCTTCAAGTTGCTTCCAGAGGCCTTGACGGTAATCCTTGCGCTCTCAAGCTTGGCTCTTGATGGTTGGCGCTTTGGCTCCAATTTGCCCCGCATCATCCTCCCCTTCTTGAAAGGATTTCGTCCTCGAAATCAAACCATCAAGCCTACATTCAAAACAAGCACAAACAACGCATCCCACTACAAGAGTAGGCTAGTGCCAAAAGTGTGGGAAAACACACTCTTCTGATAGAGCCAAGCATCAATAACAAGTAAAAAGCTTATGTCTCCAAAGGAAACAACAACTACTTGACTCCAAATGAAAGTGCACCCAACACAAGAACAAGCAAAGAGATCAATAGGATATGGAACGTGTAAGGTATAGCAATCAAATTTCCTATGACCCCTAAGCTTATTAACAACATACCAAGCCTTCAAATCAATATTATCATAATGTGACACATTGGCTGATGTAGGGAAAATTAGGCGGAAGCAATAAACTAAGATGCGGAAGCAATAATCATAAGATAACAAGAAATAGGGAAGGGGAAGAACAGAAATTAGAAGAAAAGAACGAATCAAACTAAACAATTAGATTGATTCAAAAGGGGGAAGAGACTTGAACCATTAAACGGGAGTCACACTAGCGGTGATCCACCATGGATTCAACGTAAGAGATACATGAAGTCAACGCTTCAACAAGAATGGCCAAGCCTATTCTATCTTCTCAATTCTATCTTCAAAACTAGCTCCCCAAATAAAATGACTAAGTGTGGTATTTATAGGTGTTCCACACTCCTAATGAAATGACATAAAAGCCCCTACAAGTTTATTATACATAAAAGACCACGTAGGGTCAAAATAGGAAAAACACCATTAAAAATCCCGCAACTCAGCAATTGGGGCGGAGCGCCTCTCACTGGGTGGAGCGCCAAACAACTTGTGCAGTGGAGGGGGCTGGGCAGAGTGCCTAGGGGGTAGGCGGAGCGCCTGGTCCCTTTGGTTCCTGGCGGGGCGCCTGAATGGCCTGGGCGGAGCGCCTCAGCCTGGAACTTCCGGAACGACTTCAATTCTTCTCCGATGCTCTTGACCTCCCGTCCTTTGCATCCTCCAATCCCGGCTCTTGATGGTACATCAAGACCTACATCCAAAGACAAGCACATCCAAAAGCTCCTACTACAATAGTAGGTTAGTGCAAGTAGTGTGGAAAACACACTCTTATGGTATAGCCAAGCATCAATAACAATGATAAAGCACATGTTTCCAAAGAAAACAACAAGTACTTGGCTTCCCAAATGGGTGCACTCAACACAAGATTCATCAAGGAGAACAATAGGGTAAATAATATGCAAGATCAAGCCATTAAAATTCCTATGATCCCCAAGTCCAATAAGAACAAACCAAAACTTCCCACTACAAGAGTAGGCAAGTCCAACAAGAGTGAGTGCAAGTGCAATGGAATGCACACTTTTGTGATAGAGCCAAATATCAATACCAGTGAAAAAGAAGAGGTCTCCAAAGGAGGTAACAAATTCTTGGCTCAACAATGAAAAGCACTCACTACCATAACAAGCAAAGAGATCAATTAGACACGGAACATGCAAGATTAAGCAACTAAGTTCCTTATGACCTCCAAGCTTATGGTCAACACACCAAGCTTTGGCATGCTCAACACCCAAGGTGTGACCAACATATGGGGTGGAGTAAACAAAGTAGTTCAACTGACAACTAACATCAAATACTCCACTCCCCTTCTTGGAAGCACTCTTACACGCACCAAGAGTAGCTTCCTCACCTCCAAATCCATCTCTAAGACAATCTCCCTCACAAGGAAAACTCCAAAGGAAAGTCTCCAAAATCGGCCCTTCATCATTATAGTCCACACAATGAAGGCTAGGACTACTAGAAGATGGTTCAACACAACCAATATCAAAACCATTCATCCCACTTGGAGTTCCAAACAATGGATCATCCTTAGATTCTATCTTTACATACCATGGAGGTTCTATTTTACTATCAATCCTAGTCCGATACAATTCGCTACCACAAATGATATTATCTTCACATAATGGAAATGTAAAAGCATGCACCTCAAATTTATGGTGATGCAATCTAAATTATGGAAGCAAGAATAAAGATAAAAGCAAGACACTAATCGAAAATTCAACAAAGGATTTAGTAGGAACTAGTCTACTCACCCCTTTGTTAGGATTCAAAGACCACCTAAACTATACGAACTATCCTCAAGACGAACCTGTGACTTGATAACAATTCGATCAAAGAGAAAAACGTTCAAATCTGATTTCACTCAAGAAGGAACGATCTTCTAAGTTTTTGTAGGAAAAGCTCAAAGGCTGTGTTTTTATGTGATGTCTAGGAACTGTCCCAAAATAACGCTAGGTTAGGGGATTATATAGGTTCAGCCCCTAACACCTAAATAGACTAGGAAAAGATTAACTAAAGAAAGGCCAATAATTTGGCTAAATGTCAAGCGACCACGCAGGGCCCAATAACTTTGATTGTCTATGTAAAGTATCAAATAAGAGCTCAGTGAGAAGCTACTCGAGTACCCTAAGTTGCTGCCCGTTTTGAAGCTCCCCGAGTATGAAGCTGCTCGTTGAGTAGTTCTGCTCGTTGCTCCCCTTTTGCTCGTGCATCTAGGATTCACAAACATGCTGCCCGGATCCACTAACATGCTGCCCGGACAGATGTTCTCTCTTCTCCAAGCTATCATCCATGATTGAGAAGGTCTGATAAGTCCTTTGCCCGGCTCTTAGAATCATCCCCAATTTGGACTGCATCATCCTCCCTTTCTTGAAAGGATTTCGTCCTCGAAATCAAACCATCATCAACATGGCAACAATAGATATTTATCTTCTCTCCTCCATGGATTACATCTACATCATTCTCCCTCTCTTGGGAAGGATTCATCCTCGAATCTAATTCCTGCAAAACATGGACATGAATGCGTATAGATATCTCCCAACTCTCAACTAGGCAATAGTTAAGTAGCCTCACAATTACATGACATAGATATGGCACAAAAACGCTACCAAACTGCCCAAAGATAATTATACAAACCTTCATGGCTTTAGAAAGCCCAAATATAAGCATAAGCCAAGAAAACATACTGTCCTCATGGAGTTTACAAGTTCGGATTGCATACCATAATAACTCCCACAGAGTATCTTTCCAACAGCCCTCCACTTGTCTTATTTTAAAACACACATCATGCTTTCCATGGCTAGGCACAACACAAGTAGCACAAGTCGAATCTAAATTTGGGCATATCGTACCAGCCCACCCCAAATCCATTAACTCAAAGAAGTTACCACTTTTAAGATCAATTCCGGGGTCAAAAACCAACAAGGTCAACACATCAAACATAACACGTGCCTCAAGGAATTCATATTGTAACAACAAGTTATAGGAATAAGGATGTATCCACTCGCAACAATAGTATACCAGAGAAGCATGAAGACACTTCTCATCCTCTATCCTAGAGTAAGCAAAAACATCAAGACATGTGTAACAATCAGAATTTTCATCCACCTCACAAGAACTACTAACACCCTCATAACCCTCATCATAGGCAAACAAATAGTAAAGAAAAGTGTTTCCTAGTGTAACTTCATCAATGGTGTCCACTTTAATAAGCATACTTTTAAAATCAGAATTACAACCATGCTTAAAGCTATCATTTGGACAACACAAAGAAGAAGCTGGGATTAAGCAAAGATTCACACTTTCCTTCGCATGACAATGCCCTCTACCAAGTGAACTACTATCAAACAAGGAGTTACTTCCATCATAAGAAATGATGTTAAGAAATTCAAATTCACTATCTAAACAACAAGTATTCCACGTAAGAATAGATTCACAAGAAAGGTCTCACTTAAATTCACATCACCATTAACGTCAAAAGTACCAAACTCATCACATAATTCAGTCTCATTACCATGGTTCATTTTGACATCAAAAGAACTCAAAAAAGACTCTACACCTTCAATTCCAGGATCAAACAAGTGATGATTAAATTCTACTTCTTGGACAACACACATTCTTTCATTATTAACATCCCAAGAAGCATCACTTTTAACACCTAGACCCTCAACACAACTGTCAACAATAGTTTTCATTACATCAAACACACAAGTAGTTTCAATTTTAGGAGCATATTCAAGAACAACTAGTGTATCGTCACAAATCTTATCCAAATGTCCATTACAAGGTAGCAACGACATAAGGTCCAAACATGACTTACCACTGCTCATACTCACATTATTAACTTGCTCTTGACTAGCTCCTAGAGTATCGAGTGTAGTAGACTTACCTTCAAGGTCACAAGATCGACCTTGTTTACCTTCATTCTCTCCTTCAAGCTTAGAGTCAACACGGGCAGACCCTTCATCACCACGGGCAGCCCCTAAAACGCCTTCTTCTTGCACTTCCAATAAGTGGAGTTCACTCCCAAGCTTGTTTCCAATGGTACCTGCAAGAGAATTTAAACAACTAGAGGAAAAAGAAGAATTACAATTGTTAGAGTAAGAATCTTCCCCTCTTTTCTTTTCTCTCATATAGTTTTCAACTACATCCTCTTGTCTCTTTGGTGGCAGCCCAACTACATTATTCACCCCAAACTTTCCCTTTTGATTATTACACTCCTCTACATGAATAAAAGAGGTATAGGCACTAGTGGGACTTTTCTTTGTAAGCGGGAATGGCATTAGAGGCCATCCTTCATCGTCCACCACATGCCTTATCCAATCTCGCACATATGGAACATTGTGATGTAAGAACCATGGCTGCCCGAAACACAAGTCACATGTTTGAAGAGGATACACATCACACCAAACCGTTTCAAGGTATTCTCCTCGTGACACTATTATTTTGACCTTCCACTCAACCTTATATCCATCGTAGAGATATGGATACCTTCGTCTCACCCAGGTTAATTGCAAAAGATCAACAACTTCAGGTGAAATAAGTGTGGCTTCACACAAGTCATCAAGCTCAAGATCGAAACCCTTATAACCACAAACATTCACCTTTAACTTGTTGAACCTCGGTGTTGGCATAATTACTTGGGGATTGCCCAAGTTTGGCTCATTACCATCAGATTTTGGAGTCATAGATGGCTGTTCCTTTTCAAGCTCGTCAACACGGGCTCCCAGGCTATCAATATATCGTCCTAGGTTTGCTTTTATCACTCTCATCTCGGCCCAAACATCGTTGAAAGTAAGCTCGGGAATACCCTCTGGCTTATCAACTAGTCTAGCCATGTACCTGCACACAAACAAAGACTAGAAAATACGTTAAGGTTAGAAATTACCTCACTCGCTCCCTCACTTTTGAATGACACTCGGGTTCACTCAATTTAGTGGGTAGGATCACTCACAACTCGTTCCAAATGGCTTCCTCAGAATTGATCAAGTTTCTCATTGACCTTCAAGTTCACAAGTTCACAAGTTCTCTTCGGGAAGAGTGAATTGATGTGACTCTATATGCGGACAGCTTTTAAAGTGAGCACGGGAAGCCAAAGAATTAAACTACGAAAGTTGGAAATTCTGAGTTTTAGCACGAAGTCCTACAAGCTGAAGGATTAGTAATTAACTTAAGTAGAAGAATTACCTAAGAATTACTAATTAGAAGTAATATTCACAAAGAAATAAGGAAATCCTACGAAAATCTGATTTTCTACTCTTAATTAGGCGCCTAGAACAAGTCCCTTTTGAGTAGGATAAGTTTTCCTTCTTTTCCCTTGCTTTCCAACCCTAATTTGGAGAACTTTTACCCTTTTTGTACACTTGATGGCCGAAATTTTCCACTCCCTTTTCCCCTAGGATCAGCAGCCCAAACACTCTCCCAAAGCTAAAGGGAAAACTAATTCCTTTACTTGGAAAGTGGGTGAACTTCTCCTCTTCAAATTGGGATTTGTTTCCCTCTTGAATTAGGCTTAGGGTTTCCTCCTCCTTTCTCTAATGTGCAGCCGCTCCAAGCTTCTTCAACAACAAAGAAATTCAGCAATTAATCTCACCACTTCAAGAATTCAATCAAGATTGTTTCAAGAATCTTACTACACGTTTATTCTTTCACTTGTTTCTAACGTGTTCTAGTACTTTTGTCATGAACTCTCTAGAACTCAATCAAGAACGTCCTAAATTGTTCAAAAACAATTCAAGAATTCAAGAAGATTAGTTGTACAAGTCCAAGAACGCAGCACCTATTCAAGATTCCAAGAAACAAGGCCAAATTCTTCAAGAAACAAGCCAAGATTCAACTAAAACTTCAAGATTTCAATCCAAATCAATCAAACACTCAATATTCTCAACCCTATATGTCCCACAACAATTTCACACGGCTGTTTTCTTCTTCTTCTTTTTTTTCACGTTTCTTTTTTTTTTTTTTTTTTTTTTTTTTTTTTTAAACAAAAACGAAAATTAATGGAAACCTAAAACTAGGAACCTAAAACTAGGGCACGAAGAACAGGATTGGGTATGTAGAAATAAACCCTTTCCAAGCTCTGATACCAACTGATGCAATCTAAATTATGGAAGCAAGAATAAAGATAAAAGCAAGACACTAATCGAAAATTCAACAAAGGATTTAGTAGGAACTAGTCTACTCACCCCTTTGTTAGGATTCAAAGAGCACCTAAACTATACGAACTATCCTCAAGACGAACCTGTGACTTGATAACAATTCGATCAAAGAGAAAAACGTTCAAATCTTATTTCACTCAAGAAGGAACGATCTTCTAAGTTTTTGTAGGAAAAGCTCAAAGGCTGTGTTTTTACGTAATGTCTAGGAACTGTCCCAAAATAACGCTAGGTTAGGGGATTATATAGGTTCAGCCCCTAACACCTAAATCAACTAGGAAAAGATTAACTAAAGAAAGCCCAATAATTTGGCTAAATGTCAAGCGACCACGCAGGGCCCAATAACTTTGATTGTCTATGTAAAGTATCAAATAAGAGCTCGGTGAGAAGCTACTCGAGTACCCTAAGTTGCTGCCCGTTTTGAAGCTCCCCGAGTATGAAGCTGCTCGTTGAGTAGTTCTGCTCGTTGCTCCCCTTTTGCTCGTGCATCTAGGATTCACAAACATGCTGCCCGGATCCACTAACATGCTGCCCGGACAGATGTTCTCTCTTCTCCAAGCTATCATCCATGATTGATGAAGGTCTGATAACTCCTTTGCCCGGCTCTTAGAATCATCCCCAATTTGGACTGCATCACATGGTCACATACAAGCATGGTATCAAGACTAGGTTTTTCACTCTCACCCGAGGAGTCATTGAAAATAATTCGATCCATCTCATCCACTAGAGACTCTTCAAGGTCACTACAATCCTCACTACAACACATAGGTCCACCATTATCAAGCAATTCATCAAGGGAAAGGATGGGATATTCATGCAACTCATCTTCCCCTTTATAAAATATAGGTGGTGTGTCAAAACAAGGGTCACAAATGAGGTCAACTACACAATCTTCACTAGAGAGAGGTTTAACGAAAATCGAGCTCACATCATGATGTGGCTTATCATTCCTCTCAACTAGTGGTTCACATTCACACACAAGTTGACCATTCGACTCTTCACTAGTTGCAAACACATTGTAATCATACAAATCATCAACTAGTGTTGAGTTAGCACAAACACTACCATGAGACAAGGAAGTAACATGTTCAAGGGAAGAACTATCACATACCTTTGAGAGGTCATCTTGCTCACTCAATGCATTTGAAGTGTCATGAATGATCTCTTCACCTTGAAGCTCACATTGAAGATTTGCTTCACCTTGTCCATCAATCTTGAAACACGATTGAGGCTCCATTGATTGGCCTCCAAGAGTACCTACACAAGAGTTAACACAAGTAGAAGAAGAAGATAAAGGGTTAAGGTTAGAATAAGGGGTGTCCTCACTCTCTTTTCCCTCTTTCTTTTCCCTCATTTTCTTTTCAAGGTTGGGTGTAGATTCAGGTGGTGACATCCCACTCACATCACTCAACACATCCTCTCCTTTTTCCACTCGAGGAATGTCACCGGTCACTCCCTTACTCCTCTCAATCTTTTGTCTCTCAAATTTTGGTGAGTTGGGACGAGGCCAAGAATACCTATAGCCGGAGTAGGTGGACTTTTAAGATCAACCCGGAATCTAGGACTTGGAGACTCATCACTTGAGACCTCCTCCTTCTTTGTTGGTGAACCACTTGGCTTTGAAGCTTGCGGTTTCGGGTTCACCTTGTTGACATTCGTCAACCCTTTTCTTGCACTAGTCCCACCATTGCTTGTGATCGTAGGACTTCTTGATTGCTCAATTTCAATCATGGTTTGAAGTTCTCGCTCCCTCCTCATTTGCACAACCCAAGCATGTAATCGAGGGGACATCTTGCCCCTTTTGCCGTAAGGTGCAAACTCATAAATCCCTTGACCCGTGGCCACTAGATACATATCCCGCTTAGCATCATAGTGAACCTCCTTGTTGTGCAACCATGGGTCACCTAGCCAAACACCCACATTCGGTACGGGATACACATCACACCAAACATACTCATTGTAACCTTTATGAGATATGAGTACCCGTGCCTCCTTGAAAACCCGAACTTCTTTGTACTCATAGGGGTACTTTAGATCATGGCATGGTATGTTTAACATTTGAACTACACTTGGGTTAATACAATTGGCATCGGTTCCACCAATTTGGAGCAAGTGTCCATCAACCCTATTTACCCCAATAACAAACCTACTTTCACCCAAGTCTCGTATAGGCACATCCAAGGAAGAGCTTGAATGTCCAAGATTTGCATCACCATCAACTCGGGTTTTCCTTATCCCTCCACTAGTGGCAACACCACTAGAATAACCTCCACTTCCCGTCACTCTTCCAATATTAGAAGTGTTGTTGAAAGTCGGGGAAGGAATACCACTATGGAACCCATAATTGCCTCTTGCCTTGGGTCCATAGCCCATAGCACCACTCCTACCACCACTACTAGAGCAATGCAACCCCGTAACGGTAAGAGCAATACCATTTCTCCTTCCACCCTTCACATGGGAACTAGAAGATGCAAACCTCCCATTTCCCACGGAACAACCACCACCTCCTCCCATACTAATGGAAGGACCTCTACTACTCCCTTGCACACCACAAGCAACATCAAGAGAAGATGAAAACGCACAATTCTCATACTCAACCTCATCATCAATTCTCTCTACGTCACTATCATCATGTTCAAATTCATCACAAGAAGAGTAAGTAGGATCATCATACCTTGAAGCATCACCATCTTCAAATTCTTGACTTGGAGCATAAGATTCCTCACATTCATCTCCGCAAGCCCCATAGTCTTCTTCATCTTCATAATCAACATAGTGACCCGCTTCATCCTCATATGAGCCTTGGTTCCCCGAATCGTCATAGCAATACCCATCATCACCATCAAAGGAACCATAGTCTCCATCATCTCCGCATGAGTCATACCCTCTACAATCGTCATCCGATGCCATAGTTGTAACAAAAGAGTAAAGGGCCTCACAAATTCACTCCCTCACGTGTATCACTCAAAAGATATCACTCAATTTTCTTTCCACTCGTGTATACACTCAAGGTCGTTGGCTTTTATGACCACACTCTATTGTTCTCACCACTCAAGCCTTTTTCCACTCAGGACCTTCTTGTCTCTTAGTAATCACAATGGCAAGATCAATCGACTAAAGCACCCAAGTAATGGTTAGGAATGGAGTTATGTGACTCGATGTACGAAAGCTATTTTAATGCGCACTTGAAGCAAGCAAGTTCTACGACTTTAAGTAAAGACTCCAAGACACACAACACCCTAAAGTATCAAAGATTAGTGTCAATAAAGTAGGACTAATACCTTAGAAACACTAACCAAGAGGTTCGGAATCGAAACAAACACAAAAAACCATGAAACGGAGCAAAACCAAGTACCCAGCTCACTGGGCGGTCCGCCTGGGGTGGGTGGGCGGTCCGCCTGCCTTGGAGGCAGTGAGGGAGGATAGGCGGGGCGCCTAGGGGGTGGGCGGTCCGCCTGGGGGTCGGTTCAGCACTTCCCAAGTCCGTTTTTCTTCAATTTCAAGCCGATTTTGGGTCCGATTTCAACGTTTTTTTCACAAATTCAAGGTACCCAAAGTTGAATATTGATATAACCTTCAAACCCCAATAGATTTCACACCAAAAAAACCAACAAACAAGGCACAATCATGATTCAAAGTTTCAAGTTGGGCGTTTTTCAACAAGGGTTTCAAAGGTTCAAGGTGGGTTTCGATTCTTCAAAATCTATGTTACCGAACTCCAAATCACACGATTCTTTTTGCAATTTGTTTGTTTTGCAATGAAGAACAAACCCCAGTAATCAATTCCACAACCCCATAATCAAAAACCCAAGAATCAACCAAATTCATCAAGAACAAAGGGTTTTTGGTGGGTTTAACAATTTGGGGTTTCAAATTATCAAATCAATCCAATCCAAACAATTTTGGTACCCAAACGTCGGGTTTTCAACAAGGATGAAGAATCTATAACACCCATAACACGAATCGATCACACCACAAAGTTACACCAATTTTTGTATTTTTTCACTTTTCTATGTTTTTGTGTTTTTTTCTTTAACAACAAGAAACTAAAGTAAAGATAAGATGAACAATGAACGTGGATTCGTAAGAACGAAACCCGAGCCTTGCTCTGATACCAACTGATGTAGGGAAAATTAGGCGGAAGCAATAATCATAAGATAACAAGAAATAGGGAAGGGAAGAACAGAAATTAGAAGAAAAGAACGAATCAAACTAAACAATTAGATTGATTCAAAAGGGGGAAGAGACTTGAACCATTAAATGGGAGTCACACTAGCGGTGATCCACCATGGATTCAACGTAAGAGATACATGAAGTCAACGCTTCAACAAGAATGGCCAAGCCTATTCTATCTTCTCAATTCTATCTTACAAACTAGCTCCCCAAATAAAATGACTAAGTGTGGTATTTATAGGTGTTCCACACTCCTAATGAAATGACATAAAAGCCCCTACAAGTTTATTATACATAAAAGACCACGTAGGGTCAAAATAGGCAAAACACCATTAAAAATCCCGCAACTCAGCAATTAGGGCGGAGCGCCCAACAACTTGTGCAGTGGAGGGGGCTGGGCGGAGCGCCTAGGGGGTAGGAGGAGCGCCTGGTCCCTTTGGTTCCTGGGCGGGGCGCCTGAATGGATTGGGCGGAGCGCCTCAGCCTGGAACTTCTGGAACGGCTTCAATTCTTCTCCGATGCTCTTGACCTCCCGTCCTTTGCATCCTCCAATCCCGGCTCTTGATGGTAAGTGCCTTAGGCTCGATTTGCCCTGCATCATTGGCTTTGGCATGCTTAACACCGAAGGTGTGATCAACATTTGGAGTGGAGTAAACAAAATAGTTCAATTGACAACTAACATCAAATACTCCACTCCCCTTCTTGGAAGCACTCTTACACAAATCAAGAGTGACTTCCTCACCTCCAAATTCCAAGACAATCTCCCGCACTTGGCAAACTCCAAAGGAAGGTCTCCAAAATAGGTCCTTCATCATTATAGTCCACACAACGAAGGTTAGGACTACTAGAAAATGGTTCAACATAACCAATATCAAGACCACTCATCCCACTTGGAGTTCCAAACAATGGATCGTCCATAGAGTCTAACTTTTCAAACCATGGAGGTTCTATTCTATTACCAATTCTAGTCCGATAGAATTCGCTACCACAAATGAGATCATGTTCACACAATGGAAATGTAAAAGCATGCACCTCAAATTCATGGTCACCAAAAACATGGCATCAAGACTAGGTTCTTCACTCTCACCCGAGGAGTCATTGAAAATAATTCGATCCATCTCATTCACTAGGGACTCCTCAAGGTCACTACCAACCTCACTACAACACATAGGCCCACCATTATCAAGCAATTCATCAAGGGAGAGGGTAGGGTATTCATTCAACTCATCTTCCCCTTTATCAAATATAGGTGGAGTGTCATAACAAGGATCACAAATAGGGTCAACTACACATTCTTCACTAATGAGAGGTTCAATGAAAACCGAGCTCACATCATGATGTGGCTTATCATCCCTCTCAACTAGTGGTTCACAATCACACACAAGTTGACCAACCGACTCTACACTAGTTGCAAACACATTGTAATCACACAATTCATCAACTAGTATAGAGTTTTCACCAACACTATCATAAGACAAGGAAGTAACATGTTCAAGGGAATAACCTTCACATACCTTTGAGTGGCCATTTTGCTCACTCAATGCACTTGAAGTGTCTTGAATCGTTTTTTCACCTTGAAGCTCACATTGAAGATTTTCTTCACCTTGTCCTTCCATTTTGGAACATGATTGAGGCTCCATTGGTTTGCCTCCAAGAGTACCTACGTAAGAGCTAACAGAAGTAGAAGAAAAAGGTAAAGGGTTAATGTTAGAATAAGGGGTGTCCTCACTCTTTTTTCCCTCTTTCTTTTCCCTCATTTTCTTTTCAAAGTTTGATGTAGATTCGGGTGGTGACATCCCACTCACATCACTCAACACATCCTCTCCTTTTTCCACTCGAGGAATGTCACCGGTCACTCCCTTACTCCTCTCAATCTTTTGTCTCTCAAATTCGGGTGAATTGGGATGAGGCCCAAGGATATCCATAGCCGGAGTAGGTGGACTCTTAACATCAACCCGTAATCTAGGACTAAGAGACTCATCACTTGATGTCTCTTTTTTCTTTGTAGGTGAACCACTTGGCTTTGGAGCTTGTGATTTGGAGTTCACCTTGTTGACAATTGTCAACTCTTTTCTTGCACTAGTCCCACCGTTGCTTGGGATTGTAGGACTTCTTGTTTGCTTTCTTGCATCCTTGGATTGAGATACTTGCTCCTTTCCTCTTTTCATAGGCCAAGAGAATGTACTAGGATAGAACTTAAACTTTGCCCGGTAAGGTTCAATGTCATAAGTTCTTTGCCCCGTGCTCCATGGGACACACATCACACCAAATATATTCCGTGTAACTTCCTTGAGATTTGAGTACCCGAGCTTCACTAGTAATCCAAACACCTTGATACTCATAAGGATATTTCAATTTGTAGCATGGTATCTTTAGTCTATTAACCCAAGAGACATTAAAAAAATTAGCATAGGCTTCACTAATCTTGAGCAAGCATCCTCCTCTACCATTCACCTCAAAAATGAACCTACACTCACACATGTCTTGTATAGGATCAAATCCAAGAAAACCATCACCCCCAAATTGGGTTCTCCATATCTCTCCACTAGTAGCAACACCACTAGAATAACCTCCACTTCCCGTCACTCTTCCAACATTAGAAGTGTTGTTGAAAGTCGGGGAAGGAATACCACTATGGAACCCATAATTGCCTCTCGCCTTGGTTCCATAGCCCATAGCAGCACTCCTACCACCACTACTAGAGCAACGAACTCCCGTAACTGTAAGAGCAATACCATTCCTCCTTCCACCCTTCACATGGGAAGTAGAAGATGCAAACCTCTCATTTCCCATGGAACAACCACCACCACCTCCCATACTAATGGAAGGTCCTCTACTACTCTCTTGTACACCACAAGCAACACCAAGAGAAGATGCATATTCACAATCCGTATATTCAACCTCATCATCAATTCTCTCTACGTCACTATCATCATGTTCAAATTCGTCACAAGAAGAGTAAGTAGGATCATCATACCTTGAAGTGTCGCTATCTTCATATTCTTGACTTGGAGCATAAGATTCTTCACACTCATCTCCGCAAGCCCCATAGTCTTCTTCATCTTCATAATCAACATAGTGACCCGCTTCATCATCATAGGAGCCTTAGTTCCCCGAATCGTCATAGCAATACCCATCATCACCGTCATAGGAGCCATAGTCTCCATCATCTCCGCATGAGTCATACCCTCCACAATCGTCATCCGATGCCATAGTTGCAACAAAAGAGTAAAGAACCTCACAAATTCACTCCCTCACGTGTATCACTCAAAAGATGTCACTCAATTTTCTTTCCACTCGTGTATACACTCAAGGTCGTTGGCTTTTGTGACCACACTCTATTGTTCTCACCACTCAAGCCTTTTTCCACTCAAGACCTTCTTGTCTCTTAGTAATCACAATGGCAAGATCAATCAACTAATACACCCAAGTAATGATTCGGAATGGAGTTTATGTGACTCGATGTACGGAAGCTAATTTAAATGTGCACTTGAAGCAAGCAAGTTCTACGACTTTAAGTAAAGACTTCAAGACACACAATACCCTAAAGGATCAAAGATTAGTGTTAATAAAGTAGGAAAAATACCTTAGGAACACTAACCAAGAAGTTCGGAAGCAAGGAACAAGCGAAAACCAACAAGGAAACTACCCGAAAAAGGCTTCAGGTGTGAGGCCCTCCGCCTTGAAATTGAGGCCCTCCGCCTAGAAATTGAGGCGCTCCGCCTCTTTAGAGTAGGCGGTCCGCCTCTTGAGCTAGGTGCTCCGCCTCCCAAAATCCACAGAGCTCACAGGATTGAGGCGGTCCGCCTCTGAACTTAGGCGTTCCGCCTACTGCGATTTTCAGCACAGTTCAACAACGTGTTTTTCGACTTTAACACCCAAAAATCCAATAAACCACACGTTGTTTTAGCAATCCGAAGGTACCCAAATGTTGTATCAACCTCAAAGATAAAACCCCAATCAAAATCCAACAATATACCATGTTCATCATGTTCATAGCTAGGGTTTCAAAATTTTCAAATTTTTGAAGGGTTTCAAATCTTCAAATTATGGGATACAACTCCAAATCGTGTGTGTTAGGTACCAAAATAATGGGTTTCCAATAAGGAACAAACCCCAATAACAATCACAACACGAATCAAACAAACAATCAAAATAGACCAAATTTTTGGTGTTTTCAATTTTTCAATTTTTTTGTGATTTTCTCCTTTCCAATAACAAGAACAAGAAAACTAAAGATAGAATCGACCTAGGCACGAAGAATCAAGGGTCGGGGGTTTGTAGAAACAAAACCCGAACCTTGCTCTGATACCAAGATGATACGGATCAAATCACGGAAGCGAATAACAAGTAACGGAAGCAATCAAAGTAAACACAATAGAGGGAAAATAGGGAAGGGGGAGAATAGAAATATAAGAAAGAACGAATCAAGCTAAACACATAGATTGATTCAAAAGGGAGGAGAGACTTGAACCATTTAACGGGAGTCACGCTAGCGGTGATCCACCATGGATTCAACGTAAGAGATACATGAAGTCAACGCTTCAACAAGAATGGCCAAGCCTATTCTATCTTCTCAATTCTATCTTCAAAACTAGCTAACTAATGAAATGGCTAAGGGGTGTATTTATACTGTTTCCTAACCCCTTGCGAAATGACTAAAAGGCCCCCAAAGTGGGCTAAGACATAAAAGACCACGTAGGGTCAAAATAGGAAGTTTATACAAAATCCCGTCAAGACAACAGGGGGAGGCGCTCCGCCTCAGAAAGGGAGGCGCTCCGCCTCAGGGTTCTTCAGTGGGAGGCGCTCCGCCTCATGCTGATCCAGCCTCTGGACTTTTGTTAGGCGGTCCGCCTCTTTGTGTAGGCGCTCCGCCTCTTCCTGAAGCTCCTTGAAATGTCTCAAAATGTGTCCCTCGAGCCTCTCCTTTGGTGCCTATGTGCTCCTCCTTCCTTGGGGCTCCATTCCATGATCTTCAAGTTGCTTCCGGAGGCCTTGACGGTTGATGCAGGGCAAAATAGGCGTAAGCTAACTAAACTATAAACGAGCGGAAGCAAGTAAATTTGATAACGTGATATCAACGATATCGAGAAGTTCAAGACTAGGAAGACAAGAATTAGAAGAAAGAACGGATAAACAATTCAAACAAGAATTTAATTATCCAAAGGGAGAAAGTGAAACTCGAACCTTACAAGGAATTCACACTAGCGATGAATCTCCATAGGTTCCAAGTCGTACAAGATACATGAAGCCTCGGGCTTCAACAAGAAAGGCTCGGCCTTCTCTTAATTCTCTATTCTCAATTTCTATGTTCAAAGCTAACTTCTGAATGAAATGGCTAAGGGGTGTATTTATAGATGCCCCCAAAGTGGGCTAAGACATAAAAGACCACGTAGGGTCAAAATAGGAAGTTTATACAAAATCCCGTCTAGGCAACAGAGGGAGGCGCTCCGCCTCAGGGGGGAGGCGGTCCGCCTCAGTGACCTTCAGTGGGGAGGCGCTCCGCCTCAGTGGGGAGGCGCTCCGCCTCTTGCAGGGTCCAGAGGGCTGCACTTCATTAGGCGGTCCGCCTGGTTTTCAGGGCGGTCCGCCTCTTCCTGTAGCTTCTTGAGGCTCCCCAATTTGTGTCCCTCGAGCCTCTTCTTTGGTGCCTATGTGCTCCTCCTTCCTTGGGGCTCCAATGCATGATCTTCAAGACGTTTCCGGAGCCCTTGACTTGTATCCTTTGTGCTCTTCAAGCTTGGTTCTTGATGGTTGTCGTTTAGGCCAATTTGCCCGGCATCATCCTCCCCTTCTTGAAAGGATTTCGTCCTCGAAATCACACCATCAAAACCTACAATCAAAGCAAGCACAACCAAAATTTCCTACTTCACAAGTAGGTTAGCATTAACAAGAGAAGTGCAAATTGTGTGGAAAACACACTCTTGTGATAGAGCCAAGCATCAATACCAGTCAAAAAGCGTATGTTCCCAAAGGAAACAATAAATTCTTGGCTCAACAAGATTAAGCACTCATAATCAAAACAAGCAAAGGGAACAAGGATATGCATGTAGCAATTAAATTCCCCACGACCCCTAAGCCCATGACCAACACACCAAGCCTTCAAATCAATTTTATCAAAAAGTGACACATCGGCTTTGGCATGCTCAACACTCCGAGTGTGCTCAACATATGGGATGGAGTAAGTGAAATAGTTCAATTCACAATTAACATCGATTACTCCACTCCCCTTCTTAAGAGCATTCTTATACACACCGAGAGGTACCTCCTCACCTCCAAATCTTCCTCTAAGACAATCCTCGCCACTAGACAAACTCCTAAGGGTCAAGGGAGGTCTCAAACAACGGATTATCTATAGAGTTAGGCATTCCAATCCATGGAGGTTCAAACTCACACTCTTCCCTAGTTTGATACAACTCACCATTTTCATCGATGTGGCCCTCATACAAAGGATTAGTATAGGCGCACTTCTCAAGCTCGCTAGCAAGCAGAGGTGAAGTTCTCAAACTAGAGATCACATCTACACTTGAGGAGTCATCGAACACAAGTCGATCTATCTCATTCTCAAGAGACTCCTCAAGGTTACAAACTTCCTCACTACGACACAAGATACCACCGCTAGCAAATAAGCAATCAAAGGGAAGAATAGGATAATCATGCAATTCATCTTCTCCTTTATCAAACATGGGTGGGGTGTCATAACAAGGGTCGCAGACAAGGTCAACTTCAATATTGTCACTAAAGAGAGGTTCAATGAAAACCGAGCTCACATCATGATGTGGCTTTTCAACCCTCTCAACTAGTGGTTCATTTTCACACACAAGTTGACCCAAAGGATCTACACTAGTTGTAAACACATTATACTCATGCAAATCATCAACTAGTATAGAGCTTTCACAAACAAGATCACAAGACAAGGAAGTTTCATGCTTAAGGAAAGAAGAACTATCACATACCTTTGAGTCGCACTCGGGCTCACTCAATGTACTTGAAGCATCATGGGTAGTTCCTTCACCTCGTAGCTCACATTTGACTTCTCCTTCACCTTGTCTTTCCATCTCGGAACATGGTTGAGGCTCCATCGGTTTGCCTCCAAGAATACCTACACAAGTACTCAAACAAGTAGAAGAAAAAGATAAAGGGTTAAGGTTAGAATAAGGGGTGTCCTCACTCTCAATTTTTCTTTTTCCCTCTTTCTTTTCCCTCATTTTCTTTTCAAGATCGGGTGTAGATTCGGGTGGTGATATCCCACTCACATCACTCATCACATCCTCTCCTTTTTCCACTCGAGGAATGTCACCGGTCACTCCCTTACTCCTCTCTATCTTTTGTCTCTCAAATTCGGGCGAATTGGGACGAGGCCCAAGAATACCCATAGCCGGAGTAGGCGGACTTTTTACATCAACCCGGAATCTAGGACTTGGAGACTCATCACTTGATGTCTCCTTCTTCTTAATTGGTGAACCACTTGATTTTGCAATTTGTAGTTGGTTCACCTTGTTGACAATTGCCAACTCCTTTCTAGCACTTGTCCCACCACTTCTTGTAATTGTAGGACTTCTCGTTTGCACCTTTTCAACCAAGGAATGAAGTTCTTGCTCCTTGCTCCTTTGCATAACCAAAGAAGGGGCACTAGTAGGCACTCGGCTCTTCGCCCGGTAAGGCACAAAGTCATAGACTCTTTGCCCTACGCCCACATGATACGCACCCTTCACCATACTATATTGCACCCTCTTCCCCTCCAACCATGGCTCACCCATCCACACATCAACACGACGCATGGGATACACGTCACACCACACATAGCATCTATAGCTCCCATGAGATATGAGTACCCGAGCCTCCTTAGAAACCCACACGCCATCATACTCATAAGGATGCGCTAGCTTATGGCATGGTATCCTAAGCCTATCAACCAAAGAGGTGCTAATACAATTGGCATCGGTATCACCAATCTTGAGCAAGTATCCTCCAATACCATTTACCTCAACAACGAACCTACATCTACCCAAGTCTTGCACAGTGGCACCCAAATGAGAATTTGGACGCCCACAAGTGTCAACACCAACAACTTGGGTCTTCCTTATCCCTCCACTAGCGGTAATACCACTAGAACAACCTCCACTTCCCGTCACTCTCCCAACATTAGCAATGTTGTTGGAAGTCAAGGAAGGAACCTCGCCATGGAACCCATAAGTGCCTCTCGCCTTGGTTCCATGGTCCATAGCACTACTCCTACTACAACCATCCACGCCCTTCACGGCATATAACCCCGTTGTAGCAAAAGCAACACCATCTCTCATACCAACCTCCGCATGGGAATTAGAAGCGTTAGGCCGTTTAGCGTACCTAGAAGATGCAAGCTTCTTCTTTCCCACGGAACAACCACCACCACCTCCCATACTAATGGAAGGTCCTGTACTACTCCCTTGTACTCCACTAGCAACACCAAGAGAAGATGCAAATGAATAATTCATATACTCAACCTCATCATCAACTCTATCTAGGTCACTATCAACATTATCAAAATCTTCACAAGAAGAGTGAGTAGGATCTATGTACCTTGAAGCGTCACCATCTTCGTATTCTTGACTTGAAGCATTAGATTCATCAAATTCATCATCACAAGCTTCATAGTCTTCTTCAACCTCACGATCATCATAGTGAACCGCTTCATCATCATAGGAGCCATAGTTCCCCGAGTCATCATAGCAAGACCCATCATCACCATCGTAGGAACCATAGTCTCCCTCGTCTCCACATGAGCCATAACCTCCACATTCATTATCCGACATAGTTGCAACACCAAAAGATCAAAACCTCCCGAAAGTCACTCCCTCACGTGTATCACTCAATATATGAACACTCAAGAGCGAGGCCTTTACAACTTGGGAACCAAGGTGATCACAACTAGCATGTCCAAGTTAAAGTTCGGAATGGAGCTAATGAGACTCAATGGACGGACGGTTATTTTAAGTGCGCACTTGAGGCCAAAAGAGAATCTACGACTCTTCTTTGAATTCTAGTCTCCTCTACGCACGAACACCCTAATACGCTAAAGGATTAGTGTCTCTCAAGTAGGCCAATTACCTTAGAAACACTAACCAAGAAGCCCGTGGGCGATTAACAATGGAAACCTAGGCAAAAAACTACCCGGGAAAGCCTCAGGACAAGAGGCGCTCCGCCTCAAACCAGAGGCGCTCCGCCTCCAAAATTCCAGAGGGCAGCCCAGAGGGAGGCGGTCCGCCTCAAAATCTAGGCGGTCCGCCTAGTGCATTTTCCTGCAACTTTGCACAACGCGTTTTTGGCTCGTTGTGCACCCAAAATCCAACGTTTTTGACTTGTTTTAGATTCTAATGATACCCAAAGATGTATATGATGATTCTAAACAATTCCCAATAGGTTTAAACCCCAAAAAAATAACAATCAATCGATTTTGATTCTTGAGCAAAAATAAAGGGTTTTTGAAAATTTTGGAGATATCAATTCTTCAAATTTTGGAATACATCACCAAATCTTATAATTTTGGTACCAAAAGAACGGAAATCACACAAGGAACAAACCCCAATGGTTTTTAATGTATGGGTGTCCCAATCCAACAAGTTCCACCAAATTTTGTGAAATTTTCAAGTTTTTCTATTTTTTTGTTTTCTTCAAATTCTTCAAGAACAACAACAAGAACAATGATAAACTAACACAATGAACAAGGAACGGGGGTTTGTAAGAACATAACCCGATCCGTGCTCTGATACCAACTGATGCAGGGCAAAATAGGCGGAAGCTAACTAAACTATAAACGAGCGGAAGCAAGTAAATTTGATAACGTGATATCAACGATATCGAGAAGTTCAAGACTAGGAAGACAAGAATTAGAAGAAAGAACGGATAAACAATTCAAACAAGAATTTAATTATCCAAAGGGAGAAAGTGAAACTCGAACCTTACAAGGAATTCACACTAGCGATGAATCTCCATAGGTTCCAAGTCGTACAAGATACATGAAGCCTCGGGCTTCAACAAGAAAGGCTCGGCCTTCTCTTAATTCTCTCTTCTCAATTTCTATGTTCAAAGCTAACTTCTGAATGAAATGGCTAAGGGGTGTATTTATAGTTTTTCCTAACCCCTTGCGTAATGACTAAAATGCCCCCAAAGTGGGCTAAGACATAAAAGACCACGTAGGGTCAAAATAGGAAGTTTATACAAAATCCCGTCTAGGCAACAGAGGGAGGCGCTCCGCCTCAGGGGGGAGGCGGTCCGCCTCAGTGACCTTCAGTGGGGAGGCGCTCCGCCTCTTTGGGGAGGCGCTCCGCCTCTTGCAGGGTCCAGAGGGCTGCACTTCATTAGGCGGTCCGCCTGGTTTTCAGGGCGGTCCGCCTCTTCCTGTAGCTTCTTGAGGCTCCCCAATTTGTGTCCCTCGAGCCTCTTCTTTGGTGCCTATGTGCTCCTCCTTCCTTGGCGCTCCAATGCATGATCTTCAAGACGTTTCCGGAGCCCTTGACTTGTATCCTTTGTGCTCTTCAAGCTTGGTTCTTGATGGTTGTCGTTTAGGCCAATTTGCCCGGCATCAACGGTACTCTTTGTGCTCTCAAGATTGGCTCTTGATGGTTGGCGCTTTGGCTCCAATTTGCCCCGCATCAGAACCTCAACCATATTCCAAGATGGAAAGACAAGGTGAAGGAGATGCCAAATGTGAGCTACAAGGTGGAGACATTCATGACACTTCAAAGGTATGTGTTAGTTCTTCCTCCCTTGAGCGTGATACTTCCTTGTCTTGTGACATTGTTTGTGAAATCTCTAGGCTAGTTGATGATATGTATGATTACAATGTGTTTGCAACTAGTGTTGGGTCTTTGGGTCAACTTGTGTGTGAAAACGAACCACTAGTTGAGAGGATTGAAAAGCCACATCATGATGTGAGCTAGGTTTCATTGAACCTCTCTTTAGTGAAGATGTTGAAGTTGACCTTGCTTGTGAACCTTGTTATGACACTCCACCCATATTTGATAAAGGTGAAGATGAATTGCATGATAATCTTATTCTTCTCTTTGAATGCTTAATTGATAATGGTGGTATCTTGTGTCGTAGTGAGGAGAGTTGTAACCTTGAGGGGTCTCTTGAGAATGAGATCGATCGACTTGTGTTCGGTGACTCCTCAAGTGTCGATGTTGTCTCTAGTTTGAGAACTTCACCTTTGCTTGCCAAGGAACTTGAAAAGTGTGCCTATGCTAATCCTTTTTATGAGGGCAACTTCAATGAAAATGGTGAATTGTATCAAGCTAGAGTAGAGTATGAATTTGGACCTCCGTGGATTGGAATGCCTAACTCTATAGATAATCCGTTGTTTGAGACCTCCCTTGGAAGTTTGTCTAGTGACGAAGGTTATCTTGGGGGAGTATTTGGAGGTGAGGAGGTACCTCTTAGTGTGTGTAGGAGTGCTTCTAAGTAGGGGAGTGGAGTAGTCGATGTTAGTTGTGCATTGAACTATTTTACTTACTCCATCCCATATATTGGGCACACCTTGAGTGTTGAGCATGCCAAAGCCGATGTGTCACATTGTGATAATATTAATTTGAAGGTTTGGTGTGTTGATAGTAAGCTTAGGGGTCATAGGACATTTGATTATTACATGCGAATCCTTGATCTCTTTACTTGTGATGAGTTTGAGTGCTTGTTCTTGTTGAGGCAAGAATTTGTTGTCTCCTTTGGAGACATAAGCTTCTTAAGGGGTATTGATACTTGGCTCTATCACAAGAGTGTGTTTTCCACACCACTTGCACTTATTCTTGTTAAGCTAACCTACTTGTGAAGTAGGAAACTTTGGTTGTGCTTGTTTTGAACGTAGGTTTTGATGATTCGATTTCGAGGACGAAGTCCTTTCAAGAAGGGGAGGATGATGCAGGGCAAATCGAACTAAGGTACCAACCATCAAGAACCAAGCTTGAGAGCACAAGGAATACAAGTCAAGGTCTCCGGAAGCGACTTGAAGATCATGCATTGGAGCGCCGAGGACGGAGGAAACAGGGCAGGAGAACAGGCAGCCCAAAACAGGGCAAAACAGGGGAGCATTCTGGGAGCTCACTGCCTGAGGAAGAACAAGTGTTCTTCGCGATCACGTCCATACCCGCGCGATCGCGAAGTGGAGTCCAGTGCCCTGCGCGACAGCGTGTGTTCTAGCGCGATCGCGAGGAGTGGAAGGCCAGTCCGATCGATCTCTGCGCAACAGCGTCCAAGCAAGCGCGATCGCGATGCTTTGAATAATGCCCAGCGCGATCGCGTATCCTCTTGAGCAGCGAGGCAGAATCAGCTTCAGGGCCATTTTTGTCCAATATTCAATGTAAATGTATATATAGCACAATAGCTCTTCATTTCATTAGTTTTAGCTTGAATTGAATAGAGAGAAGAGAGAATTATAGAGGGCCGAGCCTTTCTAGTCCGAAGCCCGAGGCTTCATGTATCTCGTTAACTTGGAACCTATGGCGATCGACACCTAGTTGAGTCCATTGTAAGGTTCGAGTTTCACTTTCTCCCTTTTTGATTATTAATTCATGTCTTGAATTCATTAATCCGTTCTTTCTTCTCGTTTCTTTACTCCCCAATCCTTGTTTCCCCGATATTATTGATATCACCTATCTAGTTATTTATCGCTTCCGCATATTTGTGTCGTTATTTAGCTTCCGCGTATTTTGCCCCTTATCAGTTCCAAGGCTGCCCAAGAAGGGGCGAACCGACTAGTCAAAGGGGCGGACCGCCCACTTGAAGGCTGCTCTCTGGATTTTAGTCCGCCTACTAAAGGGGCGGAGGGCCTACTTGGGGCGCCTACTACATAGTAGGCGGGGTGCCTACTACACTAGGCGGGGCGCCTAGTTGCTGAGAAGGTTGTGGGAATTCTAGTTTTTATCCTATGTAATTCCTATTATAGCCCCACGTGGCTTATGACTTTGGAATCTACCTAAGGGCACTTTAGGCCTTTCATTAATGTTTAGGAGAGGCCTATAAATACTCCATTAGCTTTATATTTTACTTAGTTAGCTATCATGATGAATGTTTTAATGACAATGTTCAAGAGAGGATTCTCTTAGAATGAAAAATCTTTTGAGTTGGTTTGAGTTTACTAGTGGATTCTAGTTGACCCCCAAAATCCCCCGGTCATTCTACTTGCGAGTCCGTTGTTTTCTCGAGGGTAGTTGCATAGTGTAGGTCGTTCCTTGAAACCGATACGAGTGTATTACGGAACGAGTTCTCCGTAGTTACCTCGTAGGGAGTTCGAGAAGTGTCTCGCTCTCTTATCTTTTATTGTGTTTAGTTTGATCCTTATCATGCCCTTACTGATTTAATTGCCTTTGGTGGGCCTATATGTTGTAGTGGGGAAGGTAGTGGCCTTGAGGAGTCCCTATTGGATGAGATGGATCAAATTATATTCGACGACTCCTCAAGTGCGGATGATGAACCTAGCTATGATACTTCACCTGTGCTTGACCTTGAGAATGGGATGCGCACTTTTACTAATCGTTTGTTTGAGGGCATCCTTATTTGTGGTGGTGAGTTGTATCGAGCTAGAGTTGGGAATAAGTTGGAACCACCATGGTGTGAGGGATTTGATCTCATAGACAACTCTTTGTTTGAAGCTTCGAGTGAGGTAGATAATTCTTCTAGTGATCCTACTCTTGTTGGTTCAGATTATGATGATGAAGAGGCCATTATTAATGCCTTCCTTGAAAGTTTACCTTGTGAGAGAGGTTGTCTTGAGGATGAAATTGGAGGTGAGGTGGTATCTCTTAGTGTGAGTATGAGAGCTTTCAAGAAGAGGAGATGGGTATTTGATGCTAATTGTGAATTGCCCTACTTTGCCTATCCCATCCCACATGTTAACCACACTTTGAGAATTGAGCATGCCAAAAACATTGTGCCACATTGTGAAAGTATTGCATTGAAGGTTTGGTATGTTGATCATGAGCTTAGGGGTCATAAGAAATTTGATTGCTTAATCTTGAATGTTCTATGTCCTATTGGTCTCTTTGCTTGTTATGGTTGTGAGTGCTTGTCATTATTGAGCCAATAACTTGTTGTTTCCTTTGGAGACATAAGATTTTGGATTAGTACTGATATTTGTCTCTATTACAAGAGTGAATTTTCCACATCACTTGCACTCATTATCGTTGGACTTGTCTACTCGTGTAGTGGGAAGTCTTGGTGTGCTAATCTTGAACTTAGGAATCGTAGGGATTTTGATAGCTTGATCTTGTATATGCCATGAACTTTTGATCTCTTTGTTTGTTCTTGTGTTGGGTGCAGTTCTTTGTTGAACCGAGTAATTCCTATTTCCCTTGGGAACATGAACTTTTTTTATTACTATTGATATTTGGTTATACCATAAGAGTGTGTTTTCCCACACTTTCGGCACTAAACTACTCTTGCTGTAGGAACTTTTGTTTTGTTTGTCTTTAGATGTAGGCTTTGATGGTTTGATTTCAAGGACGAAATCCTTTCAAGAAGGGGAGGATGATGCAATATAAATTGGCCAAAACGACAACCATCAAGAGTCGAGCTTAGAGGGCACGAGAAATATAAGTCAAGGGCTCTGGAAGCAACTTGAAGATCATACATTGGAGTACCATGGAAGGTGGACCATCTAGGCCACAAGGAGGGGTTCAAGAGACTCAATTTTGGGCGCCCCCAACATGTTTTAGGAAGAGGCGGACCGCCTCCTTTAACAGGCGGAGCGCCTGTTTGATGCAGCCCCTCTGAAGATTAAACTAGGCGGACCGCCTCTGTGCATGGGCTGATGCGGGGCAAATTGGAGCCAAAGCGCCAACCATCAAGAGCCAAGCTTGAGAGCACAAGGAAGACAAGTCACAGGCACCGGGAAGCGACTTGAAGATCATGCAAAGGAGCGCCAAGGGAGGAGGACCACCTAGGCCCCAAAGAAGAGGCTCGGGAGACACATTTTGAGCCATTTCAAGACCTCCCAGGAAGACGCGGACCGCCTACTCAAAGGGGCGGACCGCCTACTTGAAATCAAGCCTCAGGAGTTTGGGGCGCCTGAAATAGAGGCGGACCGCCTACTCTGGCCGCCCACTCTGCAGGTGGGGCGCCTACTCTGGGCGCCTGCTATTCAGGCTGGGCGCCTAGTATGCTGAAGGCCCATCCGGGTTTCCTACTTATTTTGACTGTAATTCCAACTATAGCCCTAAGTGACTTGTATTGTTTTGACTAGAATTAGGGGCTATTTAGACATTTCATTTAGAAGTGTGGTGAACCTATAAATACCACACTTAGTCATTTATTTCATTAGCTTGTTTAGATTTGAAGAATAGACTTAGAGAAAGAGAGGCAAGGCCTTCTTCTTTGTAGAAGCTTGAAGCTTCGGATTATCTCTTGCTTGGGACCTATGGAGATTCGTCACTAGTACGGATTCTTGTATGGTTCGAGTTTCCCTTCCTCTCTCGGATATTCAATTCATGGTTTGAATCGTTTATCCATTCTTTTCTTCTATTTCTGTTCTTCCCCGTCCCTTACTTTCTTGTTATCTTGTGATTGTTGCTTCCGCATTCTTGTTACTTGCTTCCGCATATCTACCCCGTATCATCTTGGTATCAGAGCAAGGCTCGGATTTCGTTCTTACGAATCCACGTTCCTTGTTCATCCTATCTTTACTTTATTGTTATTGTGTTTATGTTCTTGAGAAAAGAAGAAAAAACAAAAAAATTGAAAAATTGAAAATTACAAAAAAATTCATGTTGTGGATTGGATTCGATTACCCATTGAGTGTTTGATATCGGGGATCGGTCTATGATGTTTACCCGTTGATTTGGTACCCTCGTTTCTTGATTTGGTGTTGAAAATCACAAGTTAGAAAAATCAAAACCCCAAAATTGAAATACCCTTGAATTTGATTGAAAATTTCTTGATTTGGATTCGTTATGGATTGGGTGTTGTTATAAATCATTGGGGATTGATTGGAGTAGTTGAAAACACCATTGGGTACCTTCGGATTGGAAAAAAACACCTTGGAACATCGAAATTTAGGTGCAAAAGGGCCAAAAACCCGTTTTCGGACTGTGCTGAAAGTACCAGTAGGCGGGGCGCCCCAAATAGTAGGTGGTCCGCCTATTTTTTGGTTTCTCTCTGTATTTTGAGTAGGCGGGGCGCCCACCCTAAGTTGGCGGACCGCCCACTCCTGGAGGGCCTCCGTTTGGCTTCGTTTCGTGTCTTTTTGTGTCCTGTTTGCTTCCGTACCTCTTGGTTAGTGTTTCTAGGGTATTAGTCCTACTTTATTAACACTAATCTTTGATTCCTTAGAGTGTTATGTGTCTTGGAGTCTTTACTTAAAGTCGTAGATCTTGCTTGCTTCAAGTGCGTACTAAATTAGCTTCCGTACATCGAGTCACCTAAATTCCATTCCGGACCTTTACTTGGATATACTAGTTGATTGATCTTACCATTGTGGTTCCTACAAGAGATAAGGGCATCTTTGGGTGGGGGTTTGGGAGTGTCCACCCTAAAAGAGTGTTGAGAGCCACCACCAAAGGTAAGGGAGAGCAAGTGAGGTTGTTTATACTAACCTTTGCACTTTCTTAAAATGTCTTTTGCAGGTACAAGGAGCCATAAGGGAGGTTTGGAGGGAAGTGGGAGTGGTGAGAAAGGTGTAAGGGAGAGGGAGTTAGTTGAAGCCTACCTTCCAATCTTGGCCCACATAGAGGCAATAGACACTCGACTCCAATACTTGGAGGATGAGATGGAAGAGAATGAGGCCGAGGGAAGAGATAGTATGAGTCGCACTATGGGTTATGGTATTGCTAGTAGTGGTGAAATGAGGAAGTACCCAACTAGTGTTGGTACTATTGATGGGATGTGTAAAGGGCATTACCTAGATGAATTCATGAGAGAAAGAATGTGGTGTCAATTCATAGTGAGCCTTAATGGGAATCATGGGTATGTGCTTCAAGTGGATAGTGGTGAAGCAAGTTGGATTAGCCATCTTGTGGTGAGAAGGTTGGGAATACCATGTGTTGATGGAATAGCTAGGGTAGTTATTTCACAAAGGAACTTTGAAGAAGAAGTGGAGTGCAAAGTAGGCCCTTCAGTGGGGTATGATGTTATGTTGGGAAAGCCTTGGCTTTTCAATAGATACTTCAAGATCGCACAAGAAGTGGTGGATGGCTACCGTGTTCAAGCACAAGGGAAGTTTCAAATCCTCTTTCTTAGGAAAGAAGAAGTACAACCAAGCACGCCCATGAACATGAGAAGTGGTGGGACACCATTGAGGAGAAGCCCTATGACTCAAAGAGTGCAATCAAGAAGTCCTATGAACATGAGAAGTAGTGGGACACCATTGAAGGGAAGTCCTACATTAACAAGCAATGGTGGGACTAGTGCAAGAAGAGAGTTGGCATATCTCAACAAGGTGAACCCCAAACTACAAGCTCCAAAGCAAAGTGGTTCACCAACAAAGAAGAAAGAGGTCTCAAGTGATGAGTCTCTTAGTCCTAGATTCCGGGTTGATGTTAAAAGTCCACCTACTCCGGCTATGGGTATTCTTGGGCCTCGTCCCAATTCACCCGAATTTGAGAGACAAAAGATTGAGAGGAGTAAGGGAGTGATGCAGCCCGACCACGTGCTGATCAAGTGATCGATCCACCGAGGAGACCGATGACAAGAAGCCAAGCCAAGCTGCTGCACGATGTGCATGTTCACTTAGCCTGGCCGAAGGAAAACAATTGCTCCGAAGCTGAGTGGCCGAGCTCAAGAATCGAAGGCATTATCTTCAGATTTGAGCCCGAAGGCAAAGTGACCGAGGACAATGAGCTCGAAGACAATTGAGCGTCCGAAGGCAACAAGTGTGTTCGAGCAGATAATCGAGAACCGAAGCCAAGGCTTACCGAAGTCAAAGTCTGCCGAACACAATTTAATTCAGCCCTGCGAGGCTTATTTCTATTGGTCGCCTGTGACCCTTTTACTAGTTTACCCATAGTGTTTCCTATATAAACCTTGTTCCCTTTTATTGTAAGGATAGCTAGTTTTTGAACATTGATGAATTAATGAAAGTGCCGAGCACATTTCTTGTCTCCGTCGTGAGCAACCCCCTGTGAGGGCTTTTATCGACTTGTGGCTTTCGGTTAATCCGATTGAACATTCCTCTTTGATCATTCAGTTTCCGAGAGGCAATGTTCTCTTGAGGATTGTTGCATAGTTTAGGTGATTCTTGTATCCCTTTCGATCGAGCTTTGAGACAGGTTCCTCACTGTTCTTTCGAAAGAAGCAAGTTTTGTCTTGCTTCTATCTTTTATCTTTCTTGTTTATCTTCCGCGTTTGTGCTTAGCAATTCCTTCGGGTTTGCATTGCACCATCTTGTATCAGAGCACGGTTTGGGCTTGTTTCTACAACCCCAAATCCTGTTCACGTTATCTTTATTTTCGTGCGTTTGTGTCTCTGTTTTCCGTTTCGAGTTCTTGATTTGGTTTTGTTACTGTTGGTGTTGTTATTTTACAAAAAAAAAAAAAAAAGTGTTAAAAGAAAAATTCAAAAATTGTGTTTGATTGTTGGTTGTTTGGGAAAACAACCATTGATTCTTGTTCACCATCGAGTTCTGAATCCAACGAGTACCCGACGTACCAATTTCGTGACTAGGGTTTCTTGGTGAATTTTTGGACTGTTTTGAGCTTTAATGGTGACTGAAAACTCGAACCCCACTGTTTTTGGAAGAAACCGGTGAAGAATGGTGGTTCTTGAGTGATTTGGGTTTGTTTGTTGCTTAAAATTCGAAGTTCTGAGTTTAAACCGAAGTCCGTACGCCGGAAACTTGTTACAAAATCGTAACAGTGTACGACTCGAACGAGCTGGTTCTTAGCTCAAAGAACTTGAACTGAATTCCTCCGATGCTGTTGAAACCGGAGTTGATAAAGCAACCCAGATCTGTTGAAATTCGTGGTCAGTGAACCGAAGTTGTTGTGTCCGTACGCCGGAGCAAGGTCACTGTTCCATTGAAGAAGAAAGGGGTTAAAATTTTAACATCAAAACCCCAGGTGAAAATTGTCGGCTGAAAAGGGAAAGTGGATAAGGTAAAACCCTATCCGTACCAAGGAGGGACCACTCTTGTACGGACAGGAGTGGGTGTGGTCGAAAAAGATTCCAAAAGGGAATCAAAGGGTAGGTTCTCCTAGGTTCTCACTTTCTTTCGTGTCAAATTTCTAGTTGGTGGATCTTTTGAGTAATCGTCCTACTCGAGGTCGTACTAACTCTTTTAAGCTGATAGGAATTCGTGCGAAGGGGTGACCGAAGTCCAAACATTCGAAGAGATTTCTTTTGACTCCCCAAGCTCAGTTAAAAAGCGTCCGTTCCATCGAGTCGAACATCACTTCACTCTTCTCGAAGAGGCAGTGACTATTGTCGAACTTGAAGGATCTTAGAGGACCGATCAATACGACGAGCCACTGTTACCAAGTCCTTGAGTGATCAAAAACCGAACCCATAAATTGAGTGGACCCGAGTGCCACCCATCAAAGGTGAGGGAGTGTGTGAGGTGATTTCTAACCCTAACATTTGTTTGATCTTTGACTTGTGCAGGTACCATGGCTGGAAATGATGGCAAAAGCATTGAGAAGCCCGAGGTATCGTTAGCCGATCTCATGGCTGCGATACAAGGCGTCAGTGCCGAATTAAGAGGAGTGACTGCTCGAGTGACTCTCCTCGAGCAGGGAAACGCGTCCGTGGCCATGAATGGGTCCGGCGTTGGAACGAGCCAATCCACTCCGATGAAACCTGAGTTGTATGCTGAGCTTGTACGACAACATCAGTTGACAAGTGAAGCAATTCGAAGAGAACTTAACTTGGGCAATCCCCAAGCTGCTTATCAAAACTTGGGCATTCCCCGAGGAGAAAGAATGCCACCTCCAATGGCCCGAAGAGATCTTGGAGCTGTTGCCGAGGAGATTGATGAAGAGGAATTTCCCGAGGACGAATATGAGCGTGAGCCGCCATTCGCTCAACGAAGGCCAGCTCACCGAGGTCGTGGAAATTTCCGAGGTCGAGGCGCAAATGTTGGAAGAAATATTGAGCGTGAGGCTAACGATCGAGATGATGAGTACCCCGAACAGGCTCGAGCTGCTCGAGACTCAAATCTGAACAGTGTCAAGATCACTATTCCACCCTTTAAAGGAACTAGTGATCCCGATGAGTATCTTGAATGGAAGCTTAAAATGGAGCGCATCTTTGAAACCAATGAGATGACCGATGAGAGAAAAGCTGCCCATGCCATTGCTTCGTTCGAAGCTTATGCATCAACATGGTGGGAATCTGACAAGAGACATAGACGAAGGAATGACTATCCCGAAGTCAATACTTGGCCGCAATTAAGAAGAGCAATGGATGCTAAGTATTTGAGTGCCAAGTACAGGCAGACTCAAATGCAAAAGCTCTATGAGTTAAAGCAAGGGTCTAAGTCTGTCCAAGAGTACCACGATGAGTTCGAAAAGGTTCGATTGAATCTTGATCTGGTTGAAGACGAAGAGCAAGCCATTATCAGATTCAAAAATGGCTTGGCTAGGGATGTGTCATCTCAGTTGAGGCTCCACGTGTATCACACGTTGGAAGATCTTTTCGATGCTGCCACCGAAGCTGAAAAATTGGTGAAGGACGACAAGGCAAACCGGTATCGAGGAGTCACTACTTCTACTCCTTTGAACCGAAGTAAAGAATGGAAGAGTCCAACCCAAGCAAGTGCTAACACTGTTCGAGATTCGAAGAGACCCTTCGAAAGAGGTGTGACCCTTCAACTCAACTCTCCTAGTGCTTCAAATATTCAGTGTCACAAATGCAAAGGTTATGGTCACATGGCAAAAGAGTGTCCAACTCGCAAGGTTATGCTTCTGCTCGAAGATGGAACCGTCCATGAGCAAGCGAGTGACACCGAGGAGGAAATTATCGAGGAGACTGATCGAGCTGAAGTTGATGATGATCATGAGGCTGCCGAAGCTGATCATCCGGAAATGTTTCTTGTGGTTCGAAGGAATTTGAGCTGCATGACTCTTGAAGAAGAGGACAACCAAAGAGAAATCCTCTTTCATGCCCGATGTCGAGTGAGGGGAAAGGTGTGTTCGATGATCATTGATTCCGGTAGTTGTGCCAATGTAGTGAGCCAAACTTTGGTTTCACAAATGGGATTAACTACGATGAAGCATCCCCACCCGTACAAATTACAATGGCTGAATGAGTGTGGAGAATTGAGAGTTGTCAAACAAGTGTGGATCAAGTTCAAAATCGGAGAGTATCAAGATGAAATGATCTTCGATGTGGTTCCGATGCAAGCTTGTCATTTGCTATTGGGTCGACCATGGCAGTATGACGGAACAGCTGTTCACAATGGCAGATCCAACACTTACACTGTGAAGCTTGATGGGAAGAGTTTCGTACTCAAACCCTTGTCTCCAAAACAAGTCACCGAGGACTATAAACGAATGAAAGAATTGAAAGAAGCGGCCAAAGCTAAGCTTCCGATGGGAGCAAAATTGGGTCCCGAAGAGACAAACTCACCGGCCGAAGTGAAAGGAATTTGTGCAATCATGCAACCCGGTGAGATCTTACGAGGCAACGACCACGGTCAGACGATGATTTGCCTCGTGCACAAGGGTATCTTTCTAAACTCTAATGATGATTTTTCTAATGATAACCCTTTGCCTTTGTTTGTTCGTAAAGTTTTGCAGGACTTCGAGGACATATTTCCTGAGGAAATGCCAGGTGGATTACCTCCGTTGAGAGGAATCGAGCACCAAATTGACTTCGTGCCAGGGTCTCAAATCCCTAACAAACCTGCATACCAGTGTAATCCCGAAGACACCAAAGAGCTCCAACGGCAGGTTGATGAATTGCTGAACAAGGGCCTCGTTCGTGAGAGCTTGAGTCCTTGCGCCGTTCCAGTTATCGTTGTCCCAAAGAAGGATGGAACATGGCGAATGTGTGTTGACTGTCGAGCAGTCAACAAAATAACGGTAAAGTATCGTCATCCTATCCCTCGATTAGATGACATGCTAGATGAGTTAAGTGGTTCTTCATGCTTTTCGAAGATAGACCTGAGGTCCGGTTACCACCAGATCCGAATGAAACCCGGAGACGAGTGGAAAACCGCATTCAAGACCAAGTTTGGTCTCTATGAATGGTTGGTGATGCCTTTTGGCTTATCCAATGCACCGAGCACATTCATGCGACTGATGAACCATGTGCTCAAACCGTTCATAAATAAGTTTGTTGGCGTTTATTTCGATGACATACTTGTTTATAGCAGAACCGTGGATGAACATGTCGACCACCTAAGGCAAGTGCTCGAAAGGCTTCGAGAAGAGAAGTTGTATGCCAACTTCAAGAAAGGCGCCTTTGGTGTCGATCGTGTAGTCTTTCTTGGATTTGTTGTCAGTTCTAATGGTGTCGAAGTCGACGAGTCAAAAGTCGAAGCCATCAAAGATTGGCCAACTCCAACCTCGGTATCACAAGTTCGTAGCTTCCATGGCTTAGCTAGTTTTTACCGAAGGTTTGTTCGTGACTTTAGCACCGTGGCCGCTCCTTTAACCGAGCTGGTGAAGAAAGACCATCCATTTGTGTGGGAAGAGTCCCAAGAAAAGGCTTTCCAAGAGTTGAAACGGAGGCTTTGTTCTGCCCCGTTGTTGCAACTCCCTGACTTCGGCAAAGCATTCGAAGTCAAGTGTGATGCGTCTGGAGTTGGGATCGGAGGAGTGCTGATGCAAGATTCGAAGCCGATCGCTTACTTTAGCGAAAAGCTTAAGGGTGCAACCTTGAACTACTCTACGTACGACAAGGAATTGTATGCCCTCGTTCGAGCACTCGCCCATTGGCAGCATTATTTGTGGCCTCGAGAATTTGTGATCAAAAGAGATCATGAGTCCTTGAAGCATCTCCGAGGTCAGGAGAAATTGAATCGAAGACATGCCAAGTGGGTTGAATTTATTGAAATCTTTCCCTATGTAATTCATTACAAAAAGGGAAAAGACAATGTTGTGGCCGATGCGCTATCAAGGAAATTTGCCTTAGCGACCACTCTCGCCTCTAGGCTCATGGGATTCGAAAGCATCAAATCGATGTACGAGGATGATCCCAAGCTGAAATGTGTTCGAGACGCAATCTTGAGTGGCCGAAAGGTTGAGAAATATCAGTGGCATTATGGCTACCTCTTCAAAAATGGGAGGGTTTGTGTGCCAGTGTCATCGTGGAGAGAGCTCTTGGTTCGAGAAGCTCACTCAGGTGGACTGATGGGGCACTTCGGTGTCGATAAAACTCTTGGTATCTTGACCGAGCAGTTCCATTGGCCCAAAATGCGACGAGATGTGGAAAAGCTTTGCAACGCTTGTCTCGTTTGCAAGAAAGCAAAATCGAAGTCCAACCCTCATGGTTTGTACACCCCGTTGCCTGTGCCTGATCGACCTTGGGTTGATATATCCATGGACTTTGTTTTGGGGTTACCGAGGTCGGGGGGAGGACATGATAGCATCTTCGTTGTGGTTGACCGTTTTTCAAAAATGGCTCACTTTATTCCTTGCAAAAAGTGTGATGATGCACAGCATGTAGCTACATTGTTTGTTTCTAATGTGTTAAAATTGCATGGTGTACCTCGTACTATTGTGAGTGATCGAGACTCGAAGTTCTTGAGTCATTTTTGGAAGTGTTTGTGGGGTGCCCTCGGCACCAAGCTACTATTCTCGACGTCTCACCATCCTCAGACTGATGGACAGACCGAGGTAGTTAACCGAACCTTGGGATCTTTGCTTCGGGCAATGACCAAAGGGAAGGTCGGAAACTGGGCTGACCGTTTGCCCATGATGGAGTTTGCATACAATCGAACGGTGCATAGAATGATCAACATGACCCCGTTTGAATGTGTGTATGGCTTTAATCCCTTGATTCCACTTGATTTAACCCCATTGCCTCGAGATTCTGTTCTTGATTTTGAAGGTACTCGACGAGCTGCTGCCTTGATCGAATTGCATGCAAAGGTGAAGAAGAACCTCGAGGAGGCCTATGCAAAGATTGCCTTAAAGAAAAACAAGGGGCGTAAAAAGTTGGAATTAAAGAAGGGAGATTGGGTTTGGGTTCACTTCCGAAAGGAACGCTTCCCGAACCAAAGGAAAGGAAAGTTGGCTCCTCGAGGGGATGGTCCATTTCAAGTGTTGACCAAGATCAACAACAATGCCTACGTGATCGACCTCCCTGGTGAGTATAACGTGTCCAACACCTTTAATGTTGCTGACTTAGTTCCTTGTGTTGTAGGGCCGACTTCGGAGGACGAGGAGGGCTTGATTTCGAGGACGAAATCTTCTCAAGAAGGGGAGGATGATGCAGCCCGACCACGTGCTGATCAAGTGATCGATCCACCGAGGAGACCGATGACAAGAAGCCAAGCCAAGCTGCCGCACGATGTGCATGTTCACTTAGCCTGGCCGAAGGAAAACAATTGCTCCGAAGCTGAGTGGCCGAGCTCAAGAATCGAAGGCATTATCTTCAGATTTGAACCCGAAGGCAAAGTGACCGAGGACAATGAGCTCGAAGACAATTGAGCGTCCGAAGGCAACAAGTGTGTTCGAGAAGATAATCGAGAACCGAAGCCAAGGCTTACCGAAGTCAAAGTCTGCCGAACACAATTTAATTCAGCCCTGCGAGGCTTATTTCTATTGGTCGCCTGTGACCCTTTTACTAGTTTACCCTTAGTTTTTCCTATATAAACCTTGTTCCCTTTTATTGTAAGGATAGCTAGTTTTTGAACATTGATGAATTAATGAAAGTGCCGAGCACATTTCTTGTCTCCGTCGTGAGCAACCCCCTGTGAGGGCTTTTATGGACTTGTGGCTTTCGGTTAATCCGATTGAACATTCCTCTTTGATCATTCAGTTTGCAAGAGGCAATGTTCTCTTGAGGATTGTTGCACAGTTTAGGTGATTCTTGTATCCCTTTCGATCGAGCTTTGAGACAGGTTCCTCACTGTTCTTTCGAAAGAAGCAAGTTTTGTCTTGCTTCTATCTTTTATCTTTCTTGTTTATCTTCCGCGTTTGTGCTGAGCAATTCCTTCGGGTTTGCATTGCACCAATGAGTGTGGAGAATTGAGAGTTGTCAAAGAAGTGTGGATCAAGTTCAAAATCGGAGAGTATCAAGATGAAATGATCTTCGATGTGGTTCCGATGCAAGCTTGTCATTTGCTATTGGGTCGACCATGGCAGTATGACCGAACAGCTGTTCACAATGGCAGATCCAACACTTACACTGTGAAGCTTGATGGGAAGAGTTTCGTACTCAAACCCTTGTCTCCAAAACAAGTCACCGAGGACTATAAACGAATGAAAGAATTGAAAGAAGCGGCCAAAGCTAAGCTTCCGATGGGAGCAAAATTGGGTCCCGAAGAGACAAACTCACCGGCCGAAGTGAAAGGAATTTGTGCAATCATGCAACCCGGTGAGATCTTACGAGGCAATGACCACGGTCAGATGATGATTTGCCTCGTGCACAAGGGTATCTTTCTAAACTCTAATGATGATTTTTCTAATGATAACCCTTTGCCTTTGTTTGTTCGTAAAGTTTTGCAGGACTTCGAGGACATGTTTCCTGAGGAAATGCCAGGTGGATTACCTCCGTTGAGAGGAATCGAGCACCAAATTGACTTCGTGCCAGGGTCTCAAATCCCTAACAAACCTGCATACCGGTGTAATCCCGAAGACACCAAAGAGCTCCAACGGCAGGTTGATGAATTGCTGAACAAGGGCCTCGTTCGTGAGAGCTTGAGTCCTTGCGCTGTTCCAGTTATCCTTGTCCCGAAGAAGGATGGAACATGGCGAATGTGTGTTGACTGTCGAGCAGTCAACAAAATAACGGTAAAGTATCGTCATCCTATCCCTCGATTAGATGACATGCTAGATGAGTTAAGTGGTTCTTCATGCTTTTCGAAGATAGACCTCAGGTCCGGTTACCACCAGATCCGAATGAAACCCGGAGACGAGTAGAAAACCGCCTTCAAGACCAAGTTTGGTCTCTATGAATGGTTGGTGATGCCTTTTGGCTTATCCAATGCACCGAGCACATTCATGCGACTGATGAACCATGTGCTCAAACCGTTCATAAATAAGTTTGTTGTCGTTTATTTCGATGACATACCTGTTTATAGCAGATCCGTGGATGAACATGTCGACCACCTAAGGCAAGTGCTCGAAAGGCTTCAAGAAGAGAAGTTGTATGCCAACATCAAGAAATGCGCCTTTGGTGTCGATCGTGTAGTCTTTCTTGGATTTGTTGTCAGTGGTAATGGTGTCGAAGTCGACGAGTCAAAAGTCGAAGCCATCAAAGATTGGCCAATTCCAACCTCGGTATCACAAGTTCGTAGCTTCCATGGCTTAGCTAGTTTTTACCGAAGGTTTGTTCGTGACTTTAGCACCGTGGCCGCTCCTTTAACCGAGCTGGTGAAGAAAGACCATCCATTTGTGTGGGAAGAGTCCCAAGAAAGGGCTTTCCAAGAGTTGAAACGGAGGCTTTGTTCTGCCCCGTTGTTGCAACTCCCTGACTTCGGCAAAGCATTCGAAGTCAAGTGTGATGCGTCTGGAGTTGGGATCGGAGGAGTGCTGATGCAAGATTCGAAGCCGATCGCTTACTTTAGCGAAAAGCTTAAGGGTGCAACCTTGAACTACTCTACGTACGACAAGGAATTGTATGCCCTCGTTCGAGCACTCGCCCATTGGCAGCATTATTTGTGGCCTCGAGAATTTGTGATCAAAAGTGATCATGAGTCCTTGAAGCATCTCCGAGGTCAGGAGAAATTGAATCGAAGACATGCCAAGTGGGTTGAATTTATTGAAAGCTTTCCCTATGTAATTCATTACAAAAAGGGAAAAGACAATGTTGTGGCCGATGCGCTATCAAGGAAATTTGCCTTAGCGACCACTCTCGCCTCTAGGCTCATGGGATTCGAAAGTATCAAATCGATGTACGAGGATGATCCTAAGCTGAAATGTGTTCGAGACGCAATCTTGAGTGGCCGAAAGGTTGAGAAATATCAGTGGCATGATGGCTACCTCTTCAAAAATGGGAGGGTTTGTGTGCCAGTGTCATCGTGGAGAGAGCTCTTGGTTCGAGAAGCTCACTCAGGTGGACTGATGGGGCACTTCGGTGTCGATAAAACTCTTGGTATCTTGACCGAGCAGTTCCATTGGCCCAAAATGCGACGAGATGTGGAAAAGCTTTGCAACGCTTGTCTCGTTTGCAAGAAAGCAAAATCGAAGTCCAACCCTCATGGTTTGTACACCCCGTTGCCTGTGCCTGATCGACCTTGGGTTGATATATCCATGGACTTTGTCTTGGGGTTACCGAGGTCGGGGGGAGGACATGATAGCATCTTCGTTGTGGTTGACCGTTTTTAAAAAATGGCTCACTTTATTCCTTGCAAAAAGTGTGATGATGCACAGCATGTAGCTACATTGTTTGTTTCTAATGTGTTAAAATTGCATGGTGTACCTCGTACTATTGTGAGTGATCGAGACTCGAAGTTCTTGAGTCATTTTTGGAAGTGTTTGTGGGGTGCCCTCGGCACCAAGCTACTATTCTCGACGTCTCACCATCCTCAGACTGATGGACAGACCGAGGTAGTTAACCGAACCTTGGGATCTTTGCTTCGGGCAATGACCAAAGGGAAGGTTGGAAACTGGGCTGACCGTTTGCCCATGATGGAGTTTGCATACAATCGAACGGTACATAGAATGATCAACATGACCCCGTTTGAATGTGTGTATGGCTTTAATCCTTTGATTCCACTTGATTTAACCCCATTGCCTCGAGATTCTGTTCTTGATTTTGAAGGTACTCGACGAGCAGCTGCCTTGATCGAATTGCATGCAAAGGTGAAGAAGAACCTCGAGGAGGCCTATGCAAAGATTGCCTTAAAGAAAAACAAGGGGCGTAAAAAGTTGGAATTAAAAAAGGGAGATTGGGTTTGGGTTCACTTCCGAAAGGAACGCTTCCCGAACCAAAGGAAAGGAAAGTTGGCTCCTCGAGGGGATGGTCCATTTCAAGTGTTGACCAAGATCAACAACAATGCCTACGTGATCGACCTCCCTGGTGAGTATAACGTGTCCAACACCTTTAATGTTGCTGACTTAGTTCCTTGTGTTGTAGGGCCGACTTCGGAGGACGAGGAGGGCTTGATTTCGAGGACGAAATCTTCTCAAGAAGGGGAGGATGATGCAGCCCGACCACGTGCTGATCAAGTGATCGATCCACCGAGGAGACCGATGACAAGAAGCCAAGCCAAACTGCTGCACGATGTGCATGTTCACTTAGCCTGGCCGAAGGAAAACAATTGCTCCGAAGCTGAGTGGCCGAGCTCAAGAATCGAAGGCATTATCTTCAGATTTGAGCCCGAAGGCAAAGTGACCGAGGACAATGAGCTCGAAGACAATTGAGCGTCCGAAGGCAACAAGTGTGTTCGAGCAGATAATCGAGAACCGAAGCCAAGGCTTACCGAAGTCAAAGTCTGCCGAACACATTTAATTCAGCCCTGCGAGGCTTATTTCTATTGGTCGCCTGTGACCCTTTTACTAGTTTACCCTTAGTGTTTCCTATATAAACCTTGTTCCCTTTTATTGTAAGGATAGCTAGTTTTTGAACATTGATGAATTAATGAAAGTGCCGAGCACATTTCTTGTCTCCGTCGTGAGCAACCCCCTGTGAGGGCTTTTATGGACTTGTGGCTTTCGGTTAATCCGATTGAACATTCCTCTTTGATCATTCAGTTTGCAAGAGGCAATGTTCTCTTGACGATTGTTGCATAGTTTAGGTGATTCTTGTATCCCTTTCGATCGAGCTTTGAGACAGGTTCCTCACTGTTCTTTCGAAAAAAGCAAGTTTTGTCTTGCTTCTATCTTTTATCTTTCTTGTTTATCTTCCGCGTTTGTGCTTAGCAATTCCTTCGGGTTTGCATTGCACCAGGGAGTGACCGGTGACATTCCTCGAGTGGAAAAAGGAAAGGATGTGATGAGTGATGTGAGTGGGATGTCACCACTCGAATCTACACCCGACCTTGAAAAGAAAATGAGGGAAAAGAAAGAGGGAAAAAGAATTGTAAAGAGTGAGGACACCCCTTATTCTAACCCTAACCCTTTATCTTTTTCTTCTACTTGTATGACTTCTTGTATAGGAAATCTTGGAGGCAAGCCATTGGAGCCTCAATCATCTTCCAAAATGGAAGGACAAGGTGAAGCAAACCTTCAATGTGAACTTCAAGGTGGAGAGCCAATCCATGACACTTGATTGTGCGGGTTATAATGATGCAGAAGATATTATAGAAGCTTTCCTTGATAGTTTGTCTGATGCCGGGCAATCCACCACAAGGAGACCATTCACTCGGAGCCAAGCCAAGGATGTCCAAGAGGTGCATTTATACTTGGAGAGGAGAGGACTTGAGGAAGGAAGTGAGTGGAAGCCATTCCGGGTGCTCAAACTAGGCCTCACGCCTAAGGAAGAAGAGAGCCCAGCAGAGCCAGGCGCCCCGCCTGGCAAGCTCACTGCCTAAGGAGCTGAAAAGTGCACAGGCGCCCCGCCTGATACCAGGCGCCCCGCCTAGCTGACAGCATTCCCAGGCGCCCCTCCCAGTTGTGAAGGCCTATGTTTATTTTACCGTTTTGCCCTACGTGGCCTATTTTGTGAACCTTATTAGTAAGGGTATTTTAGCCATTGTGCAAGCTTGGGAAACACTATAAATAGCCATGCTTAGCCTATTTTGAAGTTAGTTTATTATGGATAGTTGATGAATATTGAACATGAGCAAGGCTCTTGGTTATTGAATGAAACCCTTTGTTTTGGGACTTGTAGTTCTTCTAGCGGATCTAGATGAATACTTTTCCTCTCCGACCATTCTACTTGCGTGCTCGCGTTAGCTCGAGGGTAGTTGCATAGCGTAGGTGTTCTTGTCCTTCTCTCGGGGTGTAACGGAACAAGTTCTCCGTTGCTACTTTGGATTAGAGATCGAGTTACGTCTCGTTCTTATCTTTTTACTTTCCGCATTTGATTTCCTACATCATTTGGTATCAGAGCAAGGCTCGGGTTTTGTTTCTACAAACCCCCGACCCTTGATTCTTCGTGCCTAGTATCCTCTTTTAGTTTCTCTTGTTGTTGAAGTTATTAGAAAGGAGAAAATTACAAAAAAAAATTGAAAAATTGAAAAATACAAAAATTTGGTGTAACTTGTTGATTTGGATGATTTGTGATATGGGTGTTATGGATTCTTGATCGTGATTGATTTCCCGTTACTTGGGTACCAAAATTGTTGGAATTGGTGAAGTTTGAAAAATTGAAAGACCAAAACCCCTTAAACCCTTGAAGAACTTGTTCTTGATGAATTTTGGCTTGATTCTTGGGTTGGATTGATGTTTGATTGGAAACTTGTTATTGGGGATTGATCATCATTGAAAAACAAACAATTCGGTACCAATTTTGTGGGATTTGAACATGTATAACACCTACTTTGATGAATCACAATCCTTGTTGAACCCCTTTTGTTAAACCCTTGTGTTCTTGAGTTCTTGAGATTGAACCTTGATTTGATTGATTGTTTGATTGAAAATTTGACTGGGTTTTGTTAAGGACGATAAAAAACAACTTTGGGTATCTTTGGATTGTGAAAACAAGTTGAAAACATCGGATTTGAGGCTTGAAAATCGACTTGAAACGAGTTTGGAACGAGTTGGGAAAGGCTTCAGGCCAGGCGCCCCGCCTAAGCCAGGCGCCCCGCCTGACTTGGCTACTGCCTAAGTCTCAGGCGCCCCGCCTAGATCCAGGCGCCCCGCCTAGATCCAGGCGCCCCGCCTGGAATACTGCACAGTCTAGGCGCCCCACCTGAGTTTCAGGCGCCCCTCCTGAGTGCTGAACGTATTGTTTCGGGTAGATTTTCGTAGGTATTTCCCTTTGTTTGATAACATAACATCTAGTTAGTACTACTTTGAGTAACCGATCTACTTGAATAGTGCTAACCCTTTGATTGCTCTTAAGTGATTCGTGCCTAGCAAGGAGAGTAGAATTCTAAGGAAAAGCGTAGAACCTTTTAACTCAAGTCCTTCACTTCAAAGTGCCTAGCGTTCATTGAGTCCCATTAACTCCACTCACCCCGGAGTGTGCGTGACTCGTGAATAGTTTAGTTGAGTTGAGGAGTTGCTAATCATCTACGTGAAGCTTTGGAACTACAAGTTGAGTGAAATATCCACCGCCACCCAAAAGAGTGACCCGAGTGAACACAAGTGAGGGAGCGAGTGAGGTGTTTTAACTAACTCTTGTTTCTTTCTTGTAGGTACAATGGCCAACGAAGGTCAAGATTTCATTAAGGAGGCCTTGGCTAATCTTCTTGCCAAGATGGACCTCATGAACCAAAGAATTGATTCTCTTGAAAAGGGAGCCTCGAGTACTCAAGGTGAACATGGGACCCCGAGTGTCCCAATTGAAAAAGGGACCCCGAGTGTCCAAATTGAGACAGGAGAAGGCTCAAGTAGCCCTACCTTTACCCCGGAGCAAGTTGTTGAATTGCTCAATCAACAACGGGTAAAGGAGGATCGAGAGAGAATTGAACGAACGGGCATTCCCCGTATCTTGGATAATCCCCCAAGAAACTTTCCACTACCAAGACCCGTCCGAAATGTGCAACCTCTTGACCAAGTTGTTGAGGCTCAAGAAGGGGAGGAAGTTGATTATGGTGACGACGTGTATGGATTTGATGATCACTTTCAACCAAGGCGAGCTATGAATTGGGGTCAAAATGTGGATCGGGGTAGAGGCCGAGGTCGAGGGCCACCCTTAGGATATGGAGGGAGGAATGCTAGAAGGGACTATGTTGCTTATGATGATCACCATGGAGGCCAACCGGAGCCATTCCAAGGGGGTCGTGACAACAACAACAACCTTAATAGTGTGAAGCTCACTATTCCTTCTTTCAAAGGAAGTAGTGACCCGGTGGAGTACATTGATTGGAAATTGGCTATGGAGCGTATCTTTGACACCAATGATATGCCCGATGTGAAGAAGACCAAGTATGCAATATCCTCCTTTGAATCCTTTGCTTCTACTTGGTGGGAGTCGGTGAAGAGGAATAGAAGGAGGACGGGTATGGCTATTAATCTTACTTGGGAAGAGTTGATCCGTGTGATGGATGAGAAGTACTTGACTAACCAATACTGGGTTGAACAACAAAGACGTCTATATTAGTTGAAGCAAGGTTACAAATCGGTTGGTGAATACTTCAATGAATTTGAGCAAATCCGGATGATCCTTGACTTAGATGATGAAGACAATGAGACGGCCATGATCCGTTTCAAAGGGGGCTTGAACCGAGACATAGCTTCACAATTGAAGTTCCACAAATATGATGATCATTACAAGCTATGTGAAGATGCGGTTGAGGCCGAGAAATGGCTTAAGGAGGAGAAATCCCTTCGCTACAAGAGTAGCACTACTACTCCAACAAGCAAACCAAAGGATTGGAAGCCTCCTACTACAAATGCAAGGTTCCCAAGTGCAAGTGGAACAAGTGGTGCAAACGCTACCAAGGATGTGAAAAAGCCGTATGAGAAGAACACACCTAATGTGGGAGGTAACTCTAAAACTCAATTACATGCTCCTACCTCTTCTTCCATACAATGCCACAAGTGCAAGGGCTATGGTCACTTTGCTAGGGAATGTCCTACAAAGAGGACCATGATTGTTGTTGGTAATGATGCATATGAGAAAGAGAGTGAATCGGAAGATGAGGGAGTAGAGGGAGTAGAGGGAGATGAGGGAGTGGAGGAGAATGATTTGCTTGATGACACGGTGGAGGAGGAGGATCCTCATACTTTCTTGGTTTTGAGAAGGAGCCTAGGGGCTATGATTGTGGAAGATAGTGAAACCTTGCAACGGGAAAATCTTTTCCATGCTAGGTGCCGGGTCAAAGATGTTGTTTGCTCTATGATAATTGATTTCGGAAGTTGTGCAAATGTAGTGAGTCAATCACTAGTGGCTCAATTGAAGTTAACTACCATGAAGCATCCTAAACCTTACCGGTTACAATGGCTTAGTGAATGTGGAGAGCTTAAGGTAATGAAACAAGCCATGATCAAGTTTAGAATGGGTAGTTATGTTGATGAGCATTTGTTTGACGTTGTGCCTATGCAAGCATGCCACCTACTCTTAGGGAGGCCATGGCAATTCGATAGGCAAGTGATGCATGATGGTCGTGTCAACACTTACACGGTCAAACATGAAGGGAAGAGATTTGTGCTTAAACCTCTCACTCCTAAGCAAGTGAGTGATGACTACAAGAAAATGAAGGAGTTAAGGGAGGTGGCAAAGGCTAAGTCACTCATTGAGACTAGTCCTTTGTCCAAAAGCATGGTGGCAATCCCACCTACTTCAACTACCGGTGGCATGTGTGCCATGATGCAACCGGGCGAGCTCTTGAAAGGTAATGATGGCACCAAGTTTCTCCTATGCCTAGTGCACAAAGGTATGATCCTTAACTCTAATTGAAGGATTTTGGTGACATGTTCCCGGATGAAATGCCGGATGGATTGCCTCCTTTGAGGGGCATTGAGCATCAAATAGACTTTGTCCCGGGATCCCAAATCCCAAACAAACCGGCCTATAGGAGCAACCCGGAGGATACAAGGGAATTGCAAAAGCAAGTTGATGAATTGCTCACTAAAGGTTTGGTAAGGGAAAGCTTGAGTCCTTGTGCCGTGCCCGTGATCCTTGTAACCAAAAAGGACGGCACTTGGAGAATGTGTGTTGATTGTCGGGCCGTGAACAAAATAACGATAAAGTACCGTCATCCTATTCCCCGACTTGATGATATGTTAGATGAATTGAGCGGTTCATGTGTGTTTAGCAGAATTGACCTTAGGTCCGGCTACCATCAAATCCGGATGAAACCCGGTGATGAGTGGAAAACCGCATTCAAGACCAAATTTGGTCTCTATGAATGGTTGGTGATGCCCTTTGGGCTCTCCAATGCACCTAGTACTTTCATGAGGCTAATGAACCATGTTCTAAAGCCATTCATCAACAAGTTTGTGGTCGTCTATTTTGACGATATATTGATCTATAGAAAATCAATAGACGACCATGTTGAACACCTTAGGCTAGTGCTTGAGAAGTTGAGAGCCGAAAAGCTCTATGCTAATTTTAAAAAGTGTGCCTTTGGTGTTGAGAAGGTGGTCTTCCTTGGGTTTGTTGTGAGTGCTCAAGGAGTGGAGGTGGATGAGTCTAAGGTAGAGGCCATACGTGATTGGCCTACCCCTACTACCGTGACTCAAGTGAGGAGCTTTCATGGTCTCGCAAGCTTTTATAGGCGATTTGTGAAGGACTTTAGCTCCATTGCCGCTCCACTCACCGAATTGGTAAAGAAAGACCAACCGTTTGTTTGGGGAGAGCCTCAAGAGAAGGCCTTCCTTGAGTTGAAAAGTAGGTTGAGTACCGCCCTTCTATTACAATTGCCCGACTTCGGAAAGGCATTTGAGGTTGAGTGTGATGCCTCGGGGGTGGGAATTGGTGGTGTATTAATGCAAGATAGCAAACCCATCGCCTACTTTAGTGAGAAATTGAAAGGGGCCTCCTTGAACTATTCTACATATGACAAGGAGTTGTATGCCCTTGTGAGAGCCCTTGCCCATTGGCAACACTATCTTTGGCCTCGTGAGTTTGTAATCAAGAGTGACCATGAGTCACTCAAGCATTTGAGAGGCCAAGAGAAGCTCAATAAGAGACATGCCAAGTGGGTTGAATTCATTGAGTCTTTTCCCTATGTTATCCAATACAAGAAAGGGAAAGACAATGTTGTGGCGGATGCGCTTTCGAGAAAGTTTGCTCTAGCCACCACTCTCACCTCCAAGCTTATGGGCTTTGAAAGCATTAAATTGATGTATGCTCATGACCCGAAGCTCAAGAGCATCCATCGAGCTCTAGAAAAGGGGGAGAGAGTTGAGAAATACCAATGGGTTAATGGATATATCTTTAAGAATGGTAAAGTGTGCATACCCGAGTCCTCATGGAGGGAATTGCTTGTGCGAGAGGCACATTGTGGAGGACTCATGGGTCATTTTGGTAAGGACAAGACCTTGGCCATCCTTCGGGAACAATTCCATTGGCCAAAAATGGGGACCCATGTTGAGAAACTTTGCAACTCTTGTCTTGAATGCAAGGTTGCTAAGTCCAAGTCGAACCCCCATGGTTTGTATACCCCACTCCCCGTACCTACTAGTCCATGGTTGGATATCTCGATGGATTTTGTGATGGGATTACCAAGGACTAGGGGGGGCCATGATAGCATTTATGTTGTCGTGGATAGGTTCTCCAAAATGGCGCATTTCATTCCATGTCATAAATGTGATGATGCACAACATGTTGCTACCTTGTTTATTGATAATATCTTGAAATTGCATGGTGTGCCTCAAACCATGGTGAGTGATAGGGACACTAAGTTCCTAAGTCATTTTTGGAGGAGTTTATGGGGTGCCCTTGGCACCAAACTCTTGTTTTCTACGTCCCACCACCCCCAAACCGATGGGCAAACCGAAGTGGTGAACCGAACCTTGGGTGCTCTTCTTAGAGCCATGACCCGAGGTAAGGGTGGGACTTGGATAGATAAGCTACCTTTTATGGAGTTTGCCTACAATCGAACCGTGCATCGGATGATTGGTATGACTCCATTCGAGTGTGTGTATGGTTTTAACCCCTTGATTCCCCTTGATCTAACCCCTTTGCCAAGGGAAATGGTTGTTAATTTTGAAGGTAAAACTAGAGCCAAGGCTTTGATGGAAATACATGCTAAGGCGAAGAAGAACTTGGAGGAAGCCTATGCAAAGGTAGCCTCTAAGAAGAACAAGGGACGCAAGAAGGTGGAACTCAAGAAGGGTAACTATGTGTGGGTGCACTTCCGGAAGGAAAGGTTTCCAAGCATTAGGAAAGGAAAGTTAGCACCCCGTGGAGATGGCCCATTCCAAGTGCTCTTAAAGATAAACAACAACTCCTATGTAATGAAGGGGTCGTGGATGATGATGCTTCGATTTCGAGGACGAAATCTTCTCAAGAAGGGGAGGATGATGCCGGGCAATCCACCACAAGGAGACCATTCACTCGGAGCCAAGCCAATGATGTCCAAGAGGTGCATTTATACTTAGAGAGGAGAGGACTTGAGGAAGGAAGCGAGTGGAAGCCATTCGGGTGCTCAAACTAGGCCTCACGCCTAAGGAAGAAGAGAGCCCAGCAGAGCCAGGCGCCCCGCCTGAGCCAGGCGCCCCGCCTGGCAAGCTCACTGCCTAAGGGGCTGAAAAGTGCACAGGCGCCCCGCCTGATACCAGGCGCCCCGCCTAGCTGACAGCATTCCCAGGCGCCCCTCCCAGATCCCAGGCGCCCCTCCCAGTTGTGAAGGCCTATGTTTATTTTACCGTTTTGCCCTACGTGGCCTATTTTCTGAACCTTATTAGTAAGGGTATTTTAGCCATTGTGCAAGCTTGGGAAACACTATAAATAGCCATGCTTAGCCTATTTTGAAGTTAGTTTATTATGGATAGTTGATGAATATTGAACATGAGCAAGGCTCTTGGTTATTGAATGAAACCCTTTGTTTTGGGACTTGTAGTTCTTCTAGCGGATCTAGATGAATACTTTTCCTCTCCGACCATTCTACTTGCGTGCTCGCGTTAGCTCGAGGGTAGTTGCATAGCGTAGGTGTTCTTGTCCTTCTCTCGGGGTGTAACGGAACAAGTTCTCCGTTGCTACTTGGGATTAGAGATCGAGTTACGTCTCGTTCTTATCTTTTTACTTTCCGCGTTTGATTTCCTACATCATTGTCTAGTGAGGGAGATTGTCTTAGAGGTGGTTTTGAGGGTGAGGAAGTCACTCTTGGTGTGTGTAAGAGTGCTTCCAAGAAGGGGATGGGAGTATTTGATGTTAGTTGTCGCTTGAATTATGTTGCTTACTCCATCCCATATGTTGATCACACCTTGAGTGTTGAGCATGCCAAAGCCAATGTGACACATTGTGATGGCATTGATTTGAAGGCTTGGTATGTTGGGCCTAAGCTTAGGGGTCATAGGGAAGTTGAATGCTATATCGTGCATGTTCCATGTCCTATTGATCTCTTTGCTTGTTCATGTGTTCGAAGCACTTTCTTTTTTAGTCAAGCACTTGTTGTTTCCTTGGGAGACCTGAGCTTTTTCATTGGTATTGATGCTTGGCTCTATCATAAGAGTGTGTTTTTCCACACTTTTGACACTAACCTACTCTTGTAGTGGGAAGCTTTGTTTGTGCTTGTTTTAAATGTAGGCTTGATGGTTTGATTTCGAGGATGAAATCCTTTCAAGAAAGGAAGGATGATGCGGGGCAAATTGGAGCCAAAGTGCAAACCATCAAGAGCCAAGCTTGAGAGCACAAGGAAGACAAGTCACAGGCACCGGGAAGCGACTTGAAGATCATGCAAAGGAGCGCCAAGGGAGGAGGACCACCTAGGACCCAAAGTGATGCAGGGCAAACTACGAGACCCTTTACTAGGAGCCAAGCTAGGGAGGTCCAACGAGTACACCTACACTTGGTGAGGAAGGGACTAGAAGAAGGAAGCGTTTGGAAGCCATTCCGGGTGCTCAAAGTGCAAGGGGAGCAGCCCAGCGAACCAGGCGTCCCGCCTGCACCTTAGGCGCTCCCGCCCAGAGAGCACATGGGCCAGGCGCACCGCCCCACCCTCAGGCGCACCGCCCAGCCCAACCCACTGATCAACAACTCGGGCGCTCCGCCCAAAACATTGAAGAACGTGATTCCTAGCTATGTTAAGACTATTTTGACCCTACGTGGTCCTTTTATTCCTAAGCCTAAGTGTGGGCATATTAGACCTTTCATATGGTGTCTAAAAACACCTATAAATAGCTAGTTGTCTTATTATTTTCATTAGCTTACCTTTGATGAAAAACAAACACTTGTGTTGAAGAGTTGAACTCTTATTGAATGAAAAACCTTGATTTGGGACTTGTTCTTCATCTAGCGGATCTAGATGAATTCCAATCCCCCCCGACCATTCTACTTGCGTGCTCACGTTAGCTCGAGGATAGTTGCCTAGCGTAGGTGTTCTTGACCTCCTCTCGGGGTATAACAGAACAAGTTCTCCATTGCTACTTGAGATTTATGATCGAGATACGTCTCGTTCCTATCTTTTACTTTCCGCGTTTGATTTCCTACATCATTTGGTATCAGAGCCAGGCTCGGGTTTTGTTTCTACAAACCCCCGACCCTTGATTCTTCGTGCCTAGTATCTTCTTTTAGTTTTCTTGTTGTTGAAGTTATTGGGAAAAAGAAAATTACAAAAAAATTGAAAAAAATTCAAAAATTGGCATAACTTTTTGGTGTTTGTGATTCTTGAAGTGGGTGTTATAGATTATCGATCCTTGTTGAAAACTTGACGATTGGGTACCAAATTTGTTGGGATTGGATTGAATTGAAAATTGAAAACCCCAATTGTTGTTAAACCCTACCAAACCCTTGTTCGTGAGAAAATTGATTGATTTTGGGTTGTGTGTTAATGGGGTTTTGGAACTGATTATTGGGGATTGATCTCTATTGAAAACCGAACAATTTGCAACAAGAATCGTGTGATTCGGAGTTCGGTAACATAGTTTTTGAAGAATCGAAACCCACTTTTGAACCTTGAAACCCATGTTGAAACCCCAAACTTGAAAATATTGAATCTTGCTTGAGCCTTATTTGTTGGTTGTTTGGGTGTGAAATTGATTGGGGATTGTAGGTTGTATCAAGGAGCAACTTTGGGTACCTTGGATTTGGCCAAAATACCTTTGAATCGACCTAGAAATTGGATTGAAAACGAAGAACATGGAGTGGAAAAACCCAGGTGTTCTTCGTCCAGGCGCTCCGCCTAAAGTCTAGGCGCCCCGCCGGACTTGTGTTTGCCCCAGGCGCTCCGCCTAAAGCCCAGGTGCCCCGCCTGCCCAACCCCACTGATCATTTTTTTTGGCGCTCCGCCTAACATCCTGAAGGGTTGTTTTTGGGTAGTTTCTTCTAGGTTTGCTTGTTCTTTGTTGCCTAATATCTTATTAGTGCCTATCTAAGTAATCTTTCTACTTGATTAGCACTAATCTTTCATTGCTTTTAGGTTGATTCGTGCATTAGTTGGAGAGTAGAATTCCAAGAAGAATTCTAGACTCTTTTTGATTCAAGTCCTCACTTCAAAGTGCCTAGCTTTCATTGAGTCCTATTAACTCCACTCACCCCGGAGTGTGCTTGACTCCTGAATAGTTTGGTTGAGTTGAGGAATTGCTACTCATCTACGTGAAGCTTTGGAACCACAAGTCGAGTGAAATACCCACCGTCACTATACGAGAGAGCCGAGTGATCTCAAGTGAGGGAGTGTGTGAGGTTGTTTTCTAACGTTTGTTACTTGTGCAGGTACCATGTCTTCCGAAGGAGATGATTTTGCAAAGAGTGCCCTTGCTACTATCCTCGCCAAATTGGATAGTATGCACTTGAGGATTGAAAGCCTCGAGCGGGTGAACTCTAGTGCTCTAGTTGAGCAAGGGACTTCTAATGTCCCATCGGAGAAAGGGACCCCGAGTGTCCAAGTCGAGAAAGGGACCCCGAGTGTCCCGGTTGAAGTCTCGAGAAATCCTAACTTCACTCCGGAGCAAGTTAGCGATGTCATTGAATTGCTCAATCAACAACGGGCAAAGGAGGAGCGAGAGAGACTTGATCAAGTGTTGGGCAATACCCAACGAACGGGCATTCCCCGTATCTTGGATAACCCCCCAAGAAACATTCCACTACCAAGGCCCATCCGAAATGTGCAACCTCTTGAGCAAGCCGATGAAGCTCAAGAAGGGGAGGAAGCCGATTATGGTGATGATATGTATGGGTTTGATGATCACTTTCAACCAAGGCGAGGTATGAATTGGGGTCGAAATGTGGATAGAGGTAGGGGCCGAGGTCGAGGGCCACCTATGGGTTATGTTGGAGGGAAAGCGAGGAGGAAGTATGGTGTGAATGAAGATCACTATGGGGGCCAACCGGAGCCTTTCCGTGGAGGTCGTGACAACACCAACATCAATAGTGTGAAGCTTAATCTCCCAACCTTTAAAGGGAATTGTGATCCGGCGGCTTACATTGAATGGGTGCTACACATGGAAAGAATGTTTGACACAAATGAGATGACCGATGAGAAGAAAGGTACCTATGCTATTTCATCCTTTGAATCCTATGCATCTACTTGGTGGGAATCCGTCAAGAGATCAAGGAGGAGAGCGGGGGTTCCCGTGATTGTGGGTTGGAATGACTTGAAGGGTATCATGAGTATCAAGTACATCACTCCTAGATATCGGCAAGAGCAACTCAAGAAACTTTATGAGTTGAATCAAGGTGTCAAAACGGTGCATGAATATTTTGATGAGTTTGAAAGAACTCGAATGGCCTTAGATATGGACACCGAAGATGAAGAGCAAGCCGTGATCCGTTTCATGAATGGTTTGAGCTATGGCATAGCTTCACAATTGAGATTGCATGCTTATCTTTCACTCCAAGAAGTTCTTGATGCCGTTATCCAAGCCGAGCAATGGCTTGAGAAAGAGAAGTCCAACCGTTACAAGAGCAATACTTCTACTTCCATGAACAAGTCAAAGGATTGGAAAAATCCTACTCCCAATGCAAAATTCACAAATGCAAGTGGCCCTAGTGGAGCAAGTGCTAGCAAAGATTTGAAGAAGCCATTTGAGAAGTACACACCCAATGTGGGAGGTAATTCTAAAACTCAATTGAATACTCCTACTTCTTCTTCCATTCAATGTCACAAATGCAAGGGGTATGGACACTTTGCTAAGGAGTGTCCTACGAAGAGGACCATGGTTCTTGTTGGTGAAAATGTATATGAACAAGAGAGTGAACCGGAGGATGATGAGGGTGTAGAGGGAGATGAGGGAGTAGAGGAGGATGATCTAGATGACACGGTGGAGGATGAGGAGCCTCATACTTTTCTAGTTGTGAGGAGGAGCTTAGGAGCTATGATTGTGGAGGATGGTGAAACCTTGTGATGCCGGGCAAATTGGCCTAAACGACAACCATCAAGAACCAAGCTTGAAGAGCACAAAGGTTGCAAGTCAAGGGCTCCGGAATCGTCTTGAAGATCATGCATTGGAGCGTCGAGGAAGGAGGAGCACATAGGCACCAAAGGAGAGGCTGGTGGGACACATTTTGAGCCATTCCAAGAACCCCCAGGAAGGGGCGGACCGCCTACTCAAAGGGGCGGACCGCCTAGTTGATTGCAAGCCTCTGGACTTTGGGGCGCCTGAAAAAGGGGCGGACCGCCCACTTTTTAGGCTGGGGCGCCTACTTCAGCAGGTGGGGCGCCTACTCTCAGCAGGTGGGGCGCCTACTCCCCTCTATTCAGCACCAGGCGGGGCGCCTAGTTCCGGAATGTTTCAAGACTTGTTTTTGTGGTTTAATTCCTATATTGCCCTTAAGTGGCTTGTATGTCTTAACCCAACCCATGGGCATTTTAGTCATTTCACATTGTCTTAGGAAAGACTATAAATAGGAACCTTAGCCATTTTCATTCATTAGTTTACATGGTATGAACATTTGAGAAGAGAGAATTAGAGAAGAGGCCGAGCCCTTCTAGTCCGAAGCCCGAGGCTTCATGTATCTTGTACGACTTGGAACCTATGGAGATTCATCGCTAGTGTGAATTCCTTGTAAGGTTCGAGTTTCACTTTCTCCCTTTGGATAATTAAATTCTTGTTTGAATTTTTTATCCGTTCTTTCTTCTAATTCTTGTCTTCCTAGTCTTGAACTTCTCGATATCGTTGATATCACGTTATCAAATTTACTTGCTTCCGCTCGTTTATAGTTTAGTTAGCTTCCGCTCTATTTTGCCCTGCATCAGTTGGTATCAGAGTAAGGCTCGGGTTATGTTCTTACAAACCCCCGTTCCTTGTTCATCGTATTAGTGTTGTTGTGATTGTTGTGTTTGTTCTTGAAAAATTGAAGAAAAACAAAAAAAATTGAAAAACTTGAAAATTGAACAAAATTTTGTGGAACTTGTTGGATTGGAACACCCATTCATTAAAAATCATTGGGGTTTGTTCCTTATTGTATTCCCGTTCTTTTGATACCAAAATTACAAGATTTGGTGGTGTATTTCAAAATTTGAAGAAATCAAACTCCCAAAATTTTCAAAGAACCCTAGAACTTGCTCAAGAATCAAAATTGATTTGTTGTTGTTTGATTGGGGTTTAAACCTATTGGGGATTGTTTAGAATCATCAAATACATCTTTGGGTATCATTAGAATCGAAAATGAGTCGAAAACGTTGGATTTTGAGTGCTAAACGAGCCAAAAAATGATTTTCGGACTGTGCTGAAAATGCCAGTAGGCGGGGCGCCCAAATAGTAGGCGGTCCGCCCATTTTGTTGTTGCTCTCTGTATTTTTAGTAGGCGGGGCGCCCACTTTACAGAGGCGGACCGCCCACTCCTGGGGTGGCTCCGTTTGGCTTCGTTTTGTGTGTTTTTGTGTTCCGTTTGCTTCCGTACCTCTTGGTTAGTGTTTCTAGGGTATTTGGCCTACTTTATTAACACTAATCCTTTAGCGTATTAGGGTAATCGTGCGTAGAGGGGATTAGAAATCAAAGAAGATTCGTAGAACTTTCTTTTGGCCTCAAGTGCGCACTTTAAATAACCGTCCGTCCATAGAGTCTCATTAATTCCATTCCGAACTTTAACTTGGACATGCTAGTTGTGATTTCCTTGGTTCCCAAGTTGATAAGGCCTCGCCCTTGAGTGTTCATAAATTGAGTGATACACGTGAGGGAGTGACTTTTGGGAGGTTTTGTTCTTTGGTGATTGCAACAATGTCGGATATTGATGATGGAGTAGATTATGGCTCATGTGGCGATGATGCGAGTTGCTATGACTCGTATGGTGATGATGGAGACTATGGTTCCTACGAGGGTGATGATGGCCATTACTATGATGATGGAAACCATGGCTCCTATGATGATGAAGCGGTTCACTATGACGATCGTGAGATTGATGATGACTATGAGGCTTGTGATGAAGAATGTGATGATGTCTATGCCTCTAGTCAAGAAATCGAAGATGGTGACGCTTCAAAGTACATTGATCCTACTTACTCTTCTTGTGATGAATTAGAGCATGATAGTGACATAAATAGGGATGATGAGGATGTTGAGTATATGAATTGTTCTTATGCATCTTCTCTTGGTGTTGCTAATGGAGTACAAGGGAGTAGTGGAGGACCTTCCATTAGTATGGGAGGTGGTGGTGGTTGTTCCATGGGGAAGGAGAAGCTTGCATCTTCTAGGTACGCTAAGCGGCCTAATGCTTCTAATTCCCATGAGGAGGTTGGTATGATAGATGGTGTTGCTTTTGCTACAAAGGGGTTGTATGCCGTGAAGGGCGTGGATGGTTGTAGTAGGAGTAGTGCTATGGGCTATGGAACCAAGGCGAGAGGCACTTATGGGTTCCATGGCAAGGATCCTTCCTTGACTTCCAACAACATTGCTAATGTTGGGAGAGTGACGGGAAGTGGAGGTTGTTCTAGTGGTAATGCCACTAGTGGAGGGATAAGGAAGACCCAAGTTGTCGGAGTTGACACTTGTGGGCATTCAAGTTCTCACTTGGATGCCAATCTACAACACTTGGGTAGATGTAGGTTCGTTGTTGAGGTAGATGGTATTGGAGGATACTTGCTCAAGATTGGTGGTACCGATGCCAATTGTATTAGCACCTCTTTGGTTGATAGGCTTAGGATACCATGCCACAAGCTAGAGCATCCTTATGAGTATGATGGAGTATGGGTTTCTAAGGAGGCTCGGGTACTCATATCTCATAGGAATTATAAATGCTATGTGTGGTGTGATGTGTATCCCATGCGTCATATCGATGTGTGGATAGGTGACCGGTGGTTGGAGGGGAAGAGGGTGCAATATAGTGCGGTGAAGGGTGCATATCTTGTGGGCGTAGGGCAAAGAGTTTATGACTTTGTGCCTTACCGGGCGAAGAGCCAAGTGCCTACTAGTGCGCCTTCTTTGGCTAGGCAAAGGAGCAAGGAGCAAGAACTTCATTCCATGGTTGACAATGTGCAAACAAGAAGTCCTACAAACACAAGCAATGGTGGGACATGTGCTAGAAAGGGGTTGATAGACATCAACAAGGTGAACCCGAAACCACAAGTTTTAATTCCGAGTGGTTCACCAACGAAGAAGGAGACGTCGAGTGATGAGTCTCCTAGTCCCAGATTCCGGGTTGACGTAAAGAGTCCACCTACTCCGGCTATGGGTATTCTTGGGCCTCGTCCCAATTCGCCCGAATTTGAGTGACAAAAGATAGAGAGGAGTAAGGGAGTGACCGGTGACATTCCTCGAGTGGAAAAAGGAGAGGATGTGAGGAGTGATGTAAGTGGAATGTCACCACCCGAATCTACACCCGACCTTGAAAAGAAAATGAGGGAAAAGAAAGAGGGAAAAAGAAAAATTGAGAGTGAGGACACCCCTTATTCTAACCTTAACCCTTTATCTTTTTCTTCTACTTGTTTGAGTACTTGTGTAGGTATTCTTGGAGGCAAACCGATGGAGCCTCAACCATGTTCCGAGATGGAAAGACAAGGTGAAGGAGAAGTCAAATGTGAGCTACGAGGTGAAGGAACTACCCATGATGCTTCAAGTACATTGAGTGAGCCCGAGTGCGACTCAAAGGTATGTGATAGTTCTTCTTTCCTTAAGCATGAAACTTCCTTGTCTTGTGATCTTGTTTGTGAAAGCTCTATACTAGTTGATGATTTGCTTGAGTATAATGTGTTTGCAACTAGTGTAGATCCTTTGGGTCAACTTGTATGTGAAAATGAACCACTAGTTGAGAGGGTTGAAAAGCCACATCATGATGTGAGCTCGGTTTTCATTGAACCTCTCTTTAGTGACAATATTGAAGTTGACCTTGTTTGCGACCCTTGTTATGACACCCCACCCATGTTTGATAAAGGAGAAGATGAATTGCATGATTATCCTATTCTTCCCTTTGATTGTTTATTTGATAGTGGTGGTTTCTTGTGTCGTAGTGAGGAAGGTCGTAACCTTGAGGAGTCTCTTGAGAATGAGATAGATCGACTTGTGTTCGATGGCTCCTCAAGTTTAGTTGTGGCCTCTAGTTTGAGAACTTCACATTTGCTTGCTAATGAACTTGAGAAGTGTGCCTATACTAATCCTTTGTATGAGGGCAACTTCAATGAAAATGGTGAATTGTATCAAACTAGAGTAGGGTGTGAGTTTGGACCTCCATGGATTGGAATGCCTAACTCTATGGATAACCCATTGTTTGAGACCTCCATTGGGAGTTTGTCTAGTGACGAGGGTTGTCTTGGAGGAGTATTTGGAGGTGAGGAGGTACCTCTCGGTGTGTGTATGATGCAGCCCGAACACGTTCTGATCAAGTGTTCGATCCACCGAGGAGACCGATGACAAGAAGCCAAGCCAAGCTGCTGCACGATGTGCACGTTCACTTAGCCTGGCCGAAGGAAAACAATTGCTCCGAAGCTGAGTGGCCGAGCTCAAGAATCGAAGGCATCATCTTCAGATTTGAGCCCAATGGCAAAGTGACCGAGGACAAGGAGCTCGAAGACAATTGAGTGTCCGAAGGCAACAAGTGTGTGTTCGAGCAGACAAACGAGAACCGAAGCCAAGGCTTACCGAAGTCAAATCTGCCGAACACATTTTAACTCAGCCCTGCGTGGCTTATTTCTATTGGTCAACTGTGACCTATTTACTAGTTTACCCTTAGTATTTCCTATATAAACACTGTTTCCTTTCATTTGTAGACAGCTGGTATCTGAATATTGATGAATTGAATGAAAGTGCCGAGCACATTTCTTCTTGTCTCCGTCGTGAGCAAAACCCCGGTGAGGGCTTTTAAGGACTTGTGGCTTTCGGTTAGTCCGATTGAACATTCCTCTTGATCATTCAGTTTGCAAGAGGCAATGTTCTCTTGAGGATTGTTGCATAGTATAGGTGATCCTTGTATTCCTTTCGATTGAGCTTTGAGACAGGTTCCTCACTGTTCTTTCGAAAGAAGCAAGTTTTGTCTTGCTTCTATCTTTATCTTCTTGTTTGTTCTTCCGCGTTTGTGCTAGCAACCCCCTTCGGGATTTGCATTGCACCATCTTGGTATCAGAGCACGGCTTGAGTTTGTTCTTACAACCTCAATCCTGTTCATTATCTTCGTGCGTTTTTGTGTCTTTGTTTCCTTTTCGTGTTCTTGAATTTTGTTGTTGGTGGTGTTGTTATTTTACAATTAAAAAAAAAAAAAAGTGTTAAAAAGAAAATTCAAAAATTGTGTTTGATTGTTGGTTGTTTTGGAAAAACAACCATTGATTCTTGTTCACCATCGAGTCCCGAATCCAACAAGTACCCGACGTACCAAATTCGTGACTAGGGTTTCTTGGTGAATTTTTGGACTGTTTTGAGCTTTAATGGTGACCAAAAACTCGAACCCCACTGTGTTTGGAAGAAACCGGTGAAGATTGGTGGTTCTTGAGTGATTTGGGTTTGTTTGTTGCTCAAAAATCGAAGCTCTGAGTTTAAATCGATGTCCGTACGCCGGAAAATTGTTACAAAATCGTAACAGTGTACGACACGAACGAGCTGATTTTTAGTTCGAAGAACTTCGTTTGATTTCCTCCGTTGTTGTTTGGAACCGGAGTCGAAAGAGCAACTCAGATCTGTGAATTTCGTGGTCAGTGAACCGAAGACGTTGTGTCCGTACGCCGGAGCAAGGTCACTGTTCCATTGAAGAAGAAAGGGGTTAAAATTTTAACATCAAAACCCCAGGTGAAAATTGTCGGCTGAAAAGGGAAAGTGGATAAGGTCAAACCCTATCCGTACCAAGGAGGGACCACTTTTGTACGGACAGGAGTGGGTGTGATCGAAAAAGATTCCAAAAGGGAATCAAAGGGTAGATTCTCCTAGGTTTTCACTTTCTTTCGTGTCAAATTCTAGTTGGTGGATCTTTTGAGTAATTGTCCTACTCAAGGTCGTACTAACTCTTTTAAGCTGATAGGAATTCGTGCGAAGGGGTGACCGAAGTCCAACTTTCGTAGAAATTCTTTTGACTCCCCGAGCTCAGTTAAAAGGCGTCCGTTCCATCGAGTCGAACATCACTTCACTCTTCCCGAAGAGGCAGTGACTATTGTCGAACTTGAAGGATCTTAGAGGACCGATCAATCAGACGAGCCACTGTTAACAAGTCTTTGAGTGATCAAAAAATGAACCCAGAAATTGAGTGGACCCGAGTGCCACCCATCAAAGGTGAGGGAGTGTGTGAGGTGATTTCTAAACCTAACATTTGTTTGATCTTTGACTTGTGCAGGTACAATGGCTGGAAACGATGTCAAAAGCATTGAGAAGCCCGAGTTGTCGTTAGCCGATCTCATGGCTGCGATACAAGGCATCAGTGCTCGAGTAGCTAACCTCGAGCAAGGAAGTGCGTCCGTGGCCAAAAATGGGTCCGGCGCTGGAACGAGCGAATCCATTCCGATGAAACCTGAGCTGTATGCTGAGCTTCTTCGACAACATCAGTTGACGAGTGAAGCAATTCGAAGAGAGCTTAACTTGGGCAATCCCCAAGCACAACAAAACTTGGGCAATCCCCAAGCTGCTTATCAAAACTTGGGCATTCCCCGAGGAGAAAGAATACCACCTCCAGTGGCCCGAAGAGATCTTGGAGCCGTTGCCGAGGAGGTTGATGAAGAGGAATTTCCCGAGGACGAATATGAGCGTGAGCTGCCATTCGCTCAACGAAGGCAAGCTCACCGAGGTCGTGGAAATTTCTGAGGTCGAGGCCGAGGCGCAAATGTTGGAAGAAATATTGAGCGTGAGGCTAATGATCGAGATGATGAGTTTCCCGAACAGGCTAGAGCTGTTCGAGACTCAAATTTGAACAGTGTCAAGATCACTATTCCACCCTTTAAAGGAACTAGTGATCCCGATGAGTATCTTGAATGGAAGCTTAGAATGGAGCGCATCTTTGAAACCAATGAGATGACCGATGAGAGAAAAGCTGCCCATGCCATTGCTTCGTTCGAAGCTTATGCATCAACGTGGTGGGAATCTGACAAGAGGCATAGACGAAGGAATGACTATCCCGAAGTCAATACTTGGCCACAATTGAGAAGAGCAATGGATGCTAAGTATTTGAGTGCCAAATACAGGCAGACTCAAATGCAAAAGCTCTATGAGTTAAAGCAAGGGTCCAAGTCTGTCCAAGAGTACCACGATGAGTTCGAAAAGGTTCGATTGAATCTTGATCTGGTCGAAGACGAAGAGCAAGCCATTATCAGATTCAAAAATGGCTTGGCTAGGGATGTGTCATCTCAATTGAGACTCCACGTGTATCACACGTTGGAAGATGTGTTTGATGCTGCCACTGAAGCTGAAAAATTGGTGAAGGACGATAAGGCAAACCGGTATCGAGGAGTCACTACTTCTACTCCTTTGAACCGAAGTAAAGAATGGAAGAGTCCAAACCAAGCAAGTGCTAACACTGTTCGAGATTCGAAGAGACCCTTCGAAAGGGGTGTGACCGTTAACCAGTCGCGAGAAGTGGGAGGTAAAGTTCAACTCAACTCTCCTAGTGCTTCAAATATTCAGTGTCACAAATGCAGAGGTTATGGTCACATGGCAAAAGAGTGTCCAACTCGCAAAGTTATGCTTCTGCTCGAAGATGGAACCGTCCATGAGCAAGCGAGTGACACCGAGGAGGAAGTTATCGAGGAGACTGATCGAACTGAAGTTGATGATGATCATGAGGCTGCCGAAGCTGATCATCCGGAAATGTTTCTTGTGGTTCGAAGGAATTTGAGCTGCATGACTCTTGAAGAAGAGGACAACCAAAGAGAAAACCTCTTTCATGCCCGATGTCGAGTGAGAGGAAAGGTGTGTTCGATGATCATTGATTCCGGTAGTTGTGCCAATGTAGTGAGCCAAACTTTGGTTTCACAAATGGGGTTACCTACGATGAAGCATCCCCACCCTTACAAGTTACAATGGTTGAATGAGTGTGGAGAATTGAGAGTTGTCAAACAAGTGTGGATCAAGTTCAAAATCGGAGAGTATCAAGATGAAATGATATTCGATGTGGTTCCGATGCAAGCTTGTCATTTGCTATTGGGTCGACCATGGCAGTATGACCGAACAGCTGTTCACAATGGCAGATCCAACACTTACACTGTGAAGCTTGATGGGAAGAGTTTTATACTCAAACCCTTGTCTCCAAAACAAGTCACCGAGGACTATAAACGAATGAAAGAATTGAAAGAAGCGGCCAAAGCTAAGCTTCCGATAGGAGCAAAATTGGGTCCCGAAGAGACAAACTCACCGATCGAAGTGAAAAGAATTTGTGCAATCATGCAACCCGGTGAGATCTTACGAGGCAACGACCACGGTCAGATGATGATTTGCCTCGTGCACAAGGGTATCCTTCTAAACTCAAATGATGATTTTTCTAATGATAACCCTTTGCCTTTGTTTGTTCATAAAGTTTTGCAGGACTTCGAGGACATGTTTCCCGAGGAAATGCCAGGTGGATTACCTCCGTTGAGAGGAATCGAGCACCAAATTGACTTCGTACCAGGGTCTCAAATCCCTAACAAACCTGCATACCGGTGTAATCCCGAAGACACCAAAGAGCTCCAACGGCAGGTTGATGAATTGCTGAACAAGGGCCTCGTTCGAGAGAGCTTGAGTCCTTGCGCCGTTCCTGTTATCCTTGTCCCGAAGAAGGATGGAACATGGCGAATGTGTGTTGACTGTCGAGCAGTGAACAAAATAACGGTAAAGTATCGCCATCCTATCCCTCGATTAGATGACATGCTAGATGAGTTAAGTGGTTCTTCATGCTTTTCGAAGATAGACCTCAGGTCCGGTTACCACCAGATCCGAATGAAACCCGGAGACGAGTGGAAAACCGCATTCAAGACCAAGTTCGGTCTCTATGAATGGTTGGTGATTCCTTTTGGCTTATCCAATGCACCGAGCACATTCATGCGACTGATGAACCATGTGCTCAAACCGTTCATAAATAAGTTTGTTGTCGTTTATTTCGATGACATACTTGTTTATAGCAGAACCGTGGATGAACATGCCGACCACCTAAGGCAAGTACTTGAAAAGCTTCGAGAAGAGAAGTTGTATGCCAACTTCAAGAAATGCGCCTTTGGTGTCGATCGTGTAGTCTTTCTTGGATTTGTTGTCAGTGCTAATGGTGTCGAAGTCGACGACTCAAAGGTCGAAGCCATCAAAGATTGGCCAACTCCAACCTCGGTATCACAAGTTCGTAGCTTCCATGGCTTAGCGAGCTTTTACCGAAGGTTTGTTCGAGACTTTAGCACCGTGGCAGCTCCTTTAACCGAGCTGGTGAAGAAAGACAATCCATTTGTGTGGGGAGAGTCCCAAGAGAGGGCTTTCTAAGAGTTGAAACGGAGGCTTTGTTCTGCCCCGTTGTTGCAACTCCCTGACTTCGGCAAAGCATTCGAAGTCGAGTGTGATGCGTCTGGAGTTGGGATCGGAGGAGTGCTGATGCAAGATTCGAAGCCGATCGCTTACTTTAGCGAAAAGCTTAAGGGTGCAACCTTGAACTACTCTACGTACGACAAGGAATTGTATGCCCTCGTTCGAGCACTCGCCCATTGGTAGCATTATTTGTAGCCTCGAGAATTTGTGATCAAGAGTGATCATGAGTCTTTGAAACATCTCCGAGGTCAGGAGAAATTGAATCGAAGACATGCCAAGTGGGTTGAATTTATTGAAAGCTTTCCCTATGTAATTCATTACAAAAAGGGAAAAGATAATGTTGTGGCCGATGCGCTATCAAGGAAATTTGCCTTAGCGACCACTCTCGCCTCTAGGCTCATGGGATTCGAAAGCATCAAGTCGATGTACGAGGACGATCCCAAGCTGAAATGTGTTCGAGACGCAATCTTGAGTGGCCGAAAGGTTGAGAAATATCAGTGGCATGATGGCTACCTCTTCAAAAATGGGAGGGTTTGTGTGCCAGTGTCTTCGTGGAGAGAGCTCTTTGTTCGAGAAGCTCACTCAGGTGGACTGATGGGGCACTTCGGTGTCGATAAAACTCTTGGTATCTTAACCGAGCAGTTCCATTGGCCCAAAATGCGACGAGATGTGGAAAAGCTTTGCAACGCTTGTCTCGTTTGCAAGAAAGCAAAATCGAAGTCCAACCCTCATGGTTTGTACACCCCGTTGCCTGTGCCTGATCGACCTTGGGTTGAAATATCCATGGACTTTGTCTTGGGGTTACCGAGGTCGGGAGGAGGACATGATAGCATCTTCGTTGTGGTTGACCATTTTTCAAAAATGGCTCACTTTATTCCTTGCAAAAAGTGTGATGATGCACAGCATGTAGCTACATTGTTTGTTTCTAACGTGTTAAAATTGCATGGTGTACCTCGTACTATTGTGAGTGATCGAGACTCGAAGTTCTTGAGTCATTTTTGGAAGTGTTTGTGGGGTGCCCTCGGCACCAAGCTACTATTCTCGACGTCTCACCATCCTCAGACTGATGGACAGACCGAGGTAGTTAACCGAACCTTGGGATCTTTGCTTCGGGCAATGACCAAAGGGAAGGTTGGAAACTGGGCTGATCGTTTGCCCATGATGGAGTTTGCATACAATCGAACGGTGCATAGAATGATCAACATGACCCCGTTTGAATGTGTGTATGGCTTTAATCCTTTGATTCCACTTGATTTAACCCCATTGCCTCGAGATTCTGTTCTTGATTTTGAAGGTACTCGACGAGCAGCTGCTTTGATCGAATTGCATGCAAAGGTGAAGAAGAACCTCGAGGAGGCCTATGCAAAGGTTGCCTTAAAGAAAAACAAGGGGCGTAAAAAGTTGGAATTAAAGAAGGGAGATTGGGTTTGGGTTCACTTCCGAAAGGAACGCTTCCCGAACCAAAGGAAAGGAAAGTTGGCTCCTCGAGGGGATGGTCCATTTCAAGTGTTGACCAAGATCAACAACAATGCCTACGTGATCGACCTCCCTGGTGAGTATAACGTGTCCAACACCTTTAATGTTGCTGACTTAGTTCCTTGTGTTGTAGGTCCAACTTCGGAGGACGAGGAGGGCTTGATTTCGAGGACGAAATCTTCTCAAGAAGGGGAGGATGATGCAGCCCGAACACGTGCTGATCAAGTGTTCGATCCACCGAGGAGACCGATGACAAGAAGCCAAGCCAAGCTGCTGCACGATGTGCACGTTCACTTAGCCTGGCCGAAGGAAAACAATTGCTCCGAAGCTGAGTGGCTGAGCTCAAAAATCGAAGGCATCATCTTCAGATTTGAGCCCGATGGCAAAGTGACCGAGGACAAGGAGCTCGAAGACAATTGAGTGTCCGAAGGCAACAAGTGTGTGTTCGAGCAGACAAACGAGAACCGAAGCCAAGGCTTACCGAAGTCAAATCTGCCGAACACATTTTAACTCAGCCCTGCGTGGCTTATTTCTATTGGTCAACTGTGACCTATTTACTAGTTTACCCTTAGTATTTCCTATATAAACACTGTTTCCTTTCATTTGTAGACAGCTGGTATCTGAATATTGATGAATTGAATGAAAGTGCCGAGCACATTTCTTCTTGTCTCCGTCGTGAGCAAAACCCCGGTGAGGGCTTTTAAGGACTTGTGGCTTTCGGTTAGTCCGATTGAACATTCCTCTTGATCATTCAGTTTGCAAGAGGCAATGTTCTCTTGAGGATTGTTGCATAGTATAGGTGATCCTTGTATTCCTTTCGATTGAGCTTTGAAACAGGTTCCTCACTGTTCTTTCGAAAGAAGCAAGTTTTGTCTTGCTTCTATCTTTATCTTCTTGTTTGTTCTTCCGCGTTTGTGCTAGCAACCCCCTTCGGGATTTGCATTGCACCAGTGTAAGAATGCTCTTAAGAAGGGGAGTGGAGTAATCGATGTTAGTTGTGAATTGAACTATTTCACTTACTCCATCCCACATGTTGAGCACACCTTGAGTGTTGGACATGCCAAAGCCATTGTGTCACCTTGTGATAAAATTGCATTAGAGGCTTGGTGTGTTGGTAGTAAGCTTAGGGGTCATAGGAAATATAATTGCTACATGCATACCCTTGATCTCTTTGTTTGTTATAATGATGAGTGCTTGTTCTTGTCGAGCCAAGAATTTATTGTCTCTTTTGGGGACATAAGCTTTTTAATGGGTATTGATGCTTGGCTCTATCACAAGAGTGTGTTTTCCACACCACTTGCACTTATTCTTGTTAAGCTAACCTACTTGTGAAGTAGGAAGTTTTTGTTCTGCTTGTTTTGATTGTAGGTTTTGATGGATCGATTTCGAGGACGAAATCCTTTCAAGAAGGGGAGGATGATGCCGGGCAAATTGGCCTAAACGACAACCATCAAGAACCAAGCTTGAAGAGCACAAAGTTTGCAAGTCAAGGGCTCCGGAATCGTCTTGAAGATCATGCATTGGAGCGCCGAGGAAGGAGGAGCACATAGGCACCAAAGGAGAGGCTCGGGGGACACATTTTGAGCCATTCCAAGAACCCCCAGGAAGGGGCGGACCGCCTACTCAAAGGGGCGGACCGCCTAGTTGATTGCAAGCCTCTGGACTTTGGGGCGCCTGAAAAAGGGGCGGACCGCCCACTTTTTAGGCTGGGGCGCCTACTTCAACAGGTGGGGCGCCTACTCTCAGCAGGTGGGGCGCCTACTCCCCTCTATTCAGCACCAGGCGGGGCGCCTGTTTCACTAGGTGGGGCGCCTAGTTCCGGAATATTTCAAGACTTGTTTTTGTGGTGTAATTCCTATATTGCCCTTAAGTGGCTTGTATGTCTTGACCCAACCCATGGACATTTTAGTCATTTCACATTGTCTTAGGAAAGAATATAAATAGGAACCTTAGCCATTTTCATTCATTAGTTTACATGGTATGAACATTTGAGAAGAGAGAATTAGAGAAGAGGCCGAGCCCTTCTAGTCCGAAGCCCGAGGCTTCATGTATCTTGTACGACTTGGAACCTATGGAGATTCATCGCTAGTGTGAATTCCTTGTAAGGTTCGAGTTTCACTTTCTCCCTTTGGATAATTAAATTCTTGTTTGAATTGTTTATCCGTTCTTTCTTCTAATTCTTGTCTTCCTAGTCTTGAACTTCTCGATATCGTTGATATCACGTTATCAAATTTACTTGCTTCCGCTCGTTTATAGTTTAGTTAGCTTCCGCTCTATTTTGCCCTGCATCACCTTGCAAAGGGAAAACCTTTTCCATGCTAGGTGTCGTGTTAAGGGTGTTGTATGCTCTATGATCATTGACTCCGAGAGTTGTGCTAACGTGGTGAGTCAATCTCTTATAACCCAATTGAAGTTGCCTACCGTGAAGCATCCCAAGCCATATCGATTGCAATGGCTTAGTGAATGTGGGGAGCTAAAGGTAGTTGCAAGCAATGATCAAGTTCAAAATGGGTAGTTATGTTGATGAACACTTGTTCGACGTTGTGCCCATGCAAGCTTGCCACCTTCTGGTGCAATGCAAACCCGAAGGAGTTGCTTAGCACGAACGCGGAAGATAAACAACAAAGGATAAAGATAGAAGCAAGACAAAACTTGCTTCTTTCGAAAGAACATTGAGGAACCTGTCTCAAAGCTCGATCAAAAGGGACACAAGAATCACCTAAACTATGCAACAATCCTTAAGAGAACATTGCCTCTTGCAAACTGAATGTTCAATCGGATTAACCGAAAGCGACAAGTCCATAAAAGCCCTCACAGGGGGTTGCTCACGACGGAGACAAGAAATGTGCTCGGCACTTTCATTAATTCATCAATATTCAAAAACTAGGTGCTTACAATGAAAGGAAACAAGGTTTATATAGGAAATACTAAGGGTAAACTAGTAAAAGGGTCACAGGCGACCAATAGAAATAAGCCACGCAGGGCTGAGTTAAATTGTGTTCGGCAGACTTTAACTTCGGTAAGCCTTGGCTTCGGTTCTCGATTGTCTGCTCGAACACACACTTGTTGCCTTCGGACGCTCAATTGTCTTCGAGCTCATTGTCCTCGGTCACTTTGCCATTGGGCTCAAATCTGAAGATAATGCCTTCGGTTCTTGAGCTCGGCCACTCAGCTTCGGAGCAATTGTTTTCCTTCGGCCAGGCTAAGTGAACGTGCACATCGTGCAGCAGCTTGACTTGGCTTCTTGTCATCGGTCTCTTCGGTGGATCGAACACTTGATCAGCACGTGTTTGGACTGCATCATCCTCCCCTTCTTGGGAAGATTTCGTCCTCGAAATCAAGCCCTCCTCGTCCTCCGAAGTCGGACCTACAACACAAGGAACTAAGTCAGCAACATTAAAGGTGTTGGACACGTTATACTCACCAGGGAGGTCGATCACGTAAGCATTGTTGTTGATCTTGGTCAACACTTGAAATGGACCATCCCCTCGAGGAGCAAACTTTCCTTTCCATTGGTTCGGGAAGCGTTCCTTTCGGAAGTGAACCCAAACCCAATCTCCCTTCTTTAATTTCAACTTTTTACGCCCCTTGTTTTTCTTTAAGGCAACCTTTGCATAGGCCTCCTCGAGGTTCTTCTTCACCTTTGCATGCAATTCGATCAAGGCAGCTGCTCGTCGAGTACCTTCAAAATCAAGAACAGAATCTCGAGGCAATGGGGTTAAATCAAGTGGAATCAAAGGATTAAAGCCATACACACATTCAAACGGGGTCATGTTGATCATTCTATGCACCGTTCGATTGTATGCAAACTCCATCATGGGCAAACGATCAGCCCAGTTTCCAACCTTCCCTTTGGTCATTGCCCGAAGCAAAGATCCCAAGGTTCGGTTAACTACCTCGGTCTGTCCATCAGTCTGAGGATGGTGAGACGTCGAGAATAGTAGCTTGGTGCCGAGGGCACCCCATAAACATTTCCAAAAATGACTCAAGAACTTCGAGTCCCGATCACTTACAATAGTACGAGGTACACCATGCAATTTTAACACGTTAGAAACAAACAATGTAGCTACATGCTGTGCATCATCACACTTTTTGCAAGGAATAAAGTGAGCCATTTTTGAAAAATGGTCAACCACAACGAAGATGCTATCATGTCCTCCCCCCGACCTCGGTAACCCCAAGACAAAGTCCATGGATATATCAACCCAAGGTCGATCAGGCACAGGCAACGGGGTGTACAAACCATGAGGGTCGGACTTCGATTTTGCTTTCTTGCAAACGAGACAAGCGTTGCAAAGCTTTTCTACATCTCGTCGCATTTTGGGCCAATGGAACTGCTCGGTCAAGATACCAAGAGTTTTATCGACACCGAAGTGTCCCATCAGTCCACCGGAGTGAGCTTCTCGAACTAAGAGCTCTGATGCAGCCCGATCACGTGCTGATCAAGTGATCGATCCACCGAGGAGACCGATGACAAGAAGCCAAGCCAAGCTGCTGCACGATGTGCACGTTCACTTAGCCTGGCCGAAGGAAAACAATTGCTCCGAAGCTGAGTGGCCGAGCTCAAGAACCGAAGGCATTATCTTGAGATTTGAGCCCGATGGCAAAGTGACCGAGGACAATGAGCTCGAAGACAATTGAGCGTCCGAAGGCAACAAGTGTGTGTTCGAGATGACAATCGAGAACCGAAGCCAAGGCTTACCGAAGTCAAAGTCTGCCGAACACATTTTAACTCAGCCCTGAGTGGCTTATTTCTATTGGTCAACTGTGACCTATTTACTAGTTTACCCTTAGTATTTCCTATATAAACATTGCTTCCTTTCATTGTAAGTAGCTAGTTTTTGAATATTGATGAATTGAATGAAAGTGCCGAGCACATTTCTTCTTGTCTCCGTCGTGAGCAAAACCCCGGTGAGGGCTTTTAAGGACTTGTGGCTTTCGGTTAGTCCGATTGAACATTCCTCTTGATCATTCAGTTTGCAAGAGGCAATGTTCTCTTGAGGATTGTTGCATAGTATAGGTGATCCTTGTATCCCTTTCGATTGAGCTTTGAGACAGGTTCCTCACTGTTCTTTCGAAAGAAGCAAGTTTTGTCTTGCTTCTACCTTTATCCTTCTTGTTTGTTCTTCCGCGTTTGTGCTAGCAACCCCTTCGAGAATTGCATTGCACCAAGCTCTCTCCACGATGACACTGGCACACAAACCCTCCCATTCTTGAAGAGGTAGCCATCGTGCCACTGATACTTCTCAACCCCTCGGCCACTCAAGATTGCGTCACGAACGCATTTCAGCTTGGGATCGTCATCGTACATTAGCTTGATGCTCCCGAATCCCATGAGCCTCGAAGCGAGAGTGGTCGCTAAGGCAAATTTCCTTGATAGCGCATCGGCCACAACATTGTCTTTCCCCTTTTTGTAATGAATTACATAAGGAAAGCTCTCAATGAATTCAACCCATTTGGCATGCCTTCGGTTCAATTTCTCCTGTCCTCGGAGATGCTTCAAGGACTCATGATCGCTTTTGATCACAAACTCTCGAGGCCACAAATAATGCTGCCAATGGGCGAGTGCTCGAACGAGGGCATACAATTCCTTGTCATACGTTGAGTAATTCAAGGCTGCACCCTTGAGCTTTTCGCTAAAGTAAGCGATCGGCTTCGATTCTTGCATTAGCACTCCTCCGATCCCAACTCCAGACGCATCACACTCGACTTCGAATGCTTTGCCGAAGTCAGGGAGTTGCAACAACGGGGCAGAACAAAGCCTCCGTTTCAACTCTTGGAAAGCCCTTTCTTGGGACTCTTCCCACACAAATGGATGGTCTTTCTTCACCAGCTCGGTTAAAGGAGCGGCTACGGTGCTAAAGTCACGAACAAACCTTCGGTAAAAGCTAGCTAAGCCATGGAAGCTACGAACTTGTGATACCGAGGTCGGAGTTGGCCAATCTTTGATGGCTTCGACTTTTGATTCGTCGACTTCGACACCATTAGCACTGACAACAAATCCAAGAAAGACTAAACGATCGACACCAAAGGCGCATTTCTTGAAGTTGGCATACAACTTCTCTTCTCGAAGCTTTTCGAGCACTTGCCTTAGATGTTCGACATGTTCATCCACGGTTCTGCTATAAACAAGTATGTCATCGAAATAAACGACAACGAACTTGTTTATGAATGGTTTAAGCACATGGTTCATCAATCGCATGAATGTGCTCGGTGCATTGGATAAGCCAAAAGGCATCACCAACCATTCATAGAGACCGAACTTGGTCTTGAATGCGGTTTTCCAAGCTGAAATGTGTTCGAGACGCAATTTTGAGTGTCCGAAAGGTTGAGAAATATCAGTGGCATGATGGCTACCTCTTCAAAAATGGGAGGGTTTGTGTGCCAGTGTCTTCGTGGAGAGAGCTCTTGGTTCGAGAAGCTCACTCAGGTGGACTGATGGGGCACTTCGGTGTCGATAAAACTCTTGGTATCTTAACCGAGCAGTTCCATTGGCCCAAAATGCGACGAGATGTGGAAAAGCTATGCAACGCTTGTCTCATTTGCAAGAAAGCAAAATCGAAGTCCAACCCTCATGGATTGTACACCCCGTTGCCTGTGCCTGATCGACCTTGGGTTGATATATCCATGGACTTTGTCTTGGGGTTACCGAGGTCGGGGGGAGGACATGATAGCATCTTCGTTGTAGTTGACCGTTTTTCAAAAATGGCTCACTTTATTCCTTGCAAAAAGTGTGATGATGCACAGCATGTAGCTACATTGTTTGTTTCTAACGTGTTAAAATTGCATGGTGTACCTCGTACTATTGTGAGTGATCGAGACTCGAAGTTCTTGAGTCATTTTTGGAAATGTTTGTTGGGTGCCCTCGGCACCAAGCTACTATTCTCGACGTCTCACCATCCTCAGACTGATGGACAGACCGAGGTAGTTAACCGAACCTTGGGATCGTTGCTTCGGGCAATGACCAAAGGGAAGGTTGGAAACTGGGCTGATCGTTTGCCCATGATGGAGTTTGCATACAATCGAACGGTGCATAGAATGACCAACATGACCCCGTTTGAATGTGTGTATGGTTTTAATCCTTTGATTCCACTTGATTTAACCCCATTGCCTCGAGATTCTGTTCTTGATTTTGAAGGTACTCGAAGAGCAGCTGCCTTGATCGAATTGCATGCAAAGGTGAAGAAGAACCTCGAGGAGGCCTATGCAAAGGTTGCCTTAAAGAAAAACAAGGGGCGTAAAAAGTTGGAATTAAAGAAGGGAGATTGGGTTTGGGTTCACTTCCGAAAGGAACGCTTCTCGAACCAAAGGAAAGGAAAGTTGGCTCCTCGAGGGGATGGTCCATTTCAAGTGTTGACCAAGATCAACAACAATGCCTACGTGATCGACCTCCCTGGTGAGTATAACGTGTCCAACACCTTTAATGTTGCTGACTTAGTTCCTTGTGTTGTAGGTCCAACTTCGGAGGACGAGGAGGGCTTGATTTCGAGGACGAAATCTTCTCAAGAAGGGGAGGATGATGCAGCCCGAACACGTGCTGATCAAGTGTTCGATCCACCGAGGAGACCGATGACAAGAAGCCAAGCCAAGCTGCTGCACGATGTGCACGTTCACTTAGCCTGGCCGAAGGAAAACAATTGCTCCGAAGCTGAGTGGCCGAGCTCAAGAATCGAAGGCATTATCTTCAGATTTGAGCCCGATGGCAAAGTGACCGAGGACAAGGAGCTCGAAGACAATTGAGTGTCCGAAGGCAACAAGTGTGTGTTCGAGCAGACAATCGAGAACCGAAGCCAAGGCTTACCGAAGTTAAATGTCTGCCGAACACATTTTAACTCAGCCCTGCGTGGCTTATTTCTATTGGTCATCTGTGACCTATTTACTAGTCTACCCTTAGTATTTCCTATATAAACATTGTTTCCTTTCATTGTAAGTACCTAGTTTTTTGGAAGAATGATTAATTAATGAAAGTGCCGAGCACCTTTCTTTTGTCTCCGTCGTGAGCAAAACCCTGTGAGGGATTTATGGACTTGTGGCTTTCGGTTAATCCGATTGAACATTCCTCTTTGATCATTCAGTTTGCAAGAGGCATGTTCTCTTGAGGATTGTTGCATAGTTTAGGTGATTCTTGTATCCCTTTCGATCGAGCTTTGAGACAGGTTCCTCACTGTTCTTTCGACAGAAGCAAGTTTTGTCTTGCTCTATCTTTTATCTTTCTTGTTTACCTTCCGCGTTTGTGCTTAGCAACTCCTTCGGGTTTGCATTGCACCACCTTTGCTCCGGCGTACGGACACAACAACTTCGGTTCACTGACCACAATGTTCAGCAGATCTGGGTTGCTTTTCAACTCCGGTCTCAACAACGGAGGAAATCAATCTTCACAGCTCGTTCGCGTCGTACACTGTTACGATGGTAACAATTTTCCGGTGTACGGACAACGATTCAAACCTTTACACTTTGATTTTCAAGCAACAAAACAAACCCAAATCACTCAAGAACCACCAATCTTCATCGGTTTCAACTAAACACAATGGGGTTTGAGTTCAGTTACCATTAAGGCTCAAAATCAGTCCAAAAATTCACCAAGAAACCCTAGTCACGAAATTGGTACGTCGGGCACTTGTTGGATTCGGAACTCGATGGTGAACAAGAATCAATGGTTGTTTTTCCCAAACAACCAACAATCAAACACAATTTTTGAATTTTCTTTTTAACACTTTTTTTTTTTTTTTTGTAAAATAACAACACCAAGAGTAACAAAACCAAATCAAGAACACGAAACGGAAAACAAAACACAACGCACGAAGATAAACACAACGCACGAAGATAAAGATAACTTGAACAGGATTTGGGGTTGTAGAAACAAGCCCAAACCGTGCTCTGATACCAAGATGGTGCAATGCAAACCCGAAGGAGTTGCTTAGCACGAACGCGGAAGATAAACAACAAAGGATAAAGATAGAAGCAAGACAAAACTTGCTTCTTTCGAAAGAACAGTGAGGAACCTGTCTCAAAGCTCGATCAAAAGGGACACAAGAATCACCTAAACTATGCAACAATCCTCAAGAGAACATTGCCTCTTGCAAACTGAATGATCAAAGAGGAATGTTCAATCGGATTAACCGAAAGCCACAAGTCCATAAAAGCCCTCACAGGGGGTTACTCACGACGGAGACAAGAAATGTGCTCGGCACTTTCATTAATTCATCAATATTCAAAAACTAGGTGCTTACAATGAAAGGAAACAAGGTTTATATAGGAAATACTAAGGGTAAACTAGTAAAAGGGTCACAGGCGACCAATAGAAATAAGCCACGCAGGGCTGAGTTAAATTGTGTTCGGCAGACTTTGACTTCGGTAAACCTTGGCTTCGGTTCTCGATTGTCTGCTCGAACACACACTTGTTGCCTTCGGACGCTCAATTGTCTTCGAGCTCATTGTCCTCGGTCACTTTGCCATCGGGTTCAAATCTGAAGATAATGCCTTTGGTTCTTGAGCTCGGCCACTCAGCTTCGGAGCAATTGTTTTCCTTCGGCCAGGCTAAGTGAACGTGCACATCGTGCAGCAGCTTGGCTTGGCTTCTTGTCATCGGTCTCTTCGGTGGATCGAACACTTGATCAGCACGTGTTCGGGCTGCATCACCTTCTCTTTGGAAGGCATTGGCAATTTGATCGACAAGCAGTCCATGATGGGCGTGTCAACACTTACACGCTCCAACATGAAGGGAGGAAATTTGTGTTGAAGCCCCTAACTCCCAAACAAGTGAGTGATGACTACAATAGGATGAGGGAGTTAAGGGAGGTGGCAAAGGCAAAGTCAATCATTGAGACTAGCCCTTTGTCCAAAAGTATGGTGGCAATCCCACCTTCTTCTTCTACCGGTGGCATTTGTGCCATGATACAACCGGGCGAGATCTTAAAAGGAAATGATGGCACCAAGTTTCTCCTATGCCTAGTGCACAAAGGTATGATCCTAAATTCTAATTGTGATTTTTCTTCTAACCCTTTGCCTAGTGTGTTTGAGAATGTCTTGAAGGATTTTGGGGACATGTTCCCGGATGAGATGCCGGATGGATCACCTCCTTTGAGGGGTATTGAACATCAAATAGACTTTGTCCCGGGATCTCTAATCCCAAACAAGCCGGCCTATAGGAGCAATCCGGAAGATAGAAGAGAATTGCAAAAGCAAGTTGATGAATTGCTCACTAAGGGCTTGGTGAGGGAGAGCTTGAGTCCTTGTGCTGTACCCGTGATCCTTGTTCCCAAAATGGACGGCACTTGGAGAATGTGCGTTGATTGTCGGGCCGTGAACAAAATAACGGTAATGTACCGTCATCCTATTCCCCGACTTGATGATATGTTAGATGAATTGAGTGGTTCATGTGTGTTTAGCAAAATTGACCTTAGGTCCGGCTACCATCAAATCCGGATGAAACCCAGGGATGAATGGAAAACCGCATTCAAGACCAAATTTGGTCTCTATGAATGGTTGGTGATGCCCTTTAGGCTCTCCAATGCACCTAGCACCTTTATGAGGCTAATGAACCATGTTCTAAAGCCATTCATCAACAAGTTTGTGGTCGTCTACTTTGACGATATATTGATCTATAGCAAATGAATAGATGACCATGTTGATCACCTTAGGCAGTGCTTGAAAAGATGAGAGTCGAAAAGCTCTATGCTAATTTTAAAAAGTGTGCCTTGTGTGTTGAGAAGGTCGTCTTCCTTGGGTTTTTTGTGAGTACCCAAGGAGTGGAGGTGGATGAGTCTAAGGTAGAGGCCATACGTGATTGGCCTACTCCTACTACCGTGACTCAAGTGAGGAGCTTTCATGGTCCTGCTAGCTTTTATCGGTGATTTTTGAAAGACTTTAGCTCCATTGCCGCTCCACTCACCGAATTGGTGAAGAAGGACCAACCTTTTGTTTGGGGAGAGCCTCAAGAGAAGGCCTTCCATGAGTTGAAAAGTAGGTTGAGTACCGCCCCTCTATTGCAATTGCCCGACTTCGGAAAGGCATTTGAGGTTGAATGTGATGCCTCGGGGTGGGAATTGGTGGTGTATTAATGCAAGATAGCAAACTCATCGCCTACTTTAGTGAGAAGTTGAAAGGGGCCTCCTTGAACTATTCTACATATGACAAGGAGTTGTATGCCCTTGTGAGAGCCCTTGCCCATTGGCAACACTACCTTTGGCCTCGTGAGTTTGTAATCAAGAGTGACCATGAGTCACTCAAGCATTTGAGAGGCCAAGAGAAGCTCAATAAGAGACATGCCAAGTGGGTTGAATTCATTGAGTCTTTTCCCTATGTGCTCCAATACAAGAAAGGGAAAGAAAATGTTGTGGAGGATGCGCTTTCGAGAAAGTTTGCTCTAGCCACCACTCTCACCTCTAAGCTTATGGGTTTTGAGAGCATTAAATTGATGTATGCTCATGACCCGAAGCTCAAGAGCATCCATGAAGCTCTAGAAAAGGGGGAGAGAGCTGAGAAACACCAATGGGTTAATGGATATATCTTTAAGAATGGTAAGGTGTGCATACCCGAGTCCTCATGGAGGGAATTGCTTGTGCAAGAGGCACATTGTGGAGGACTCATGGGTCACTTTGGTAGGGACAAGACCTTGGCCATCCTTCGGGAACAATTCCATTGGCCAAAAATGGGGACCCATGTTGAGAGACTTTGCAACTCTTGTCTTGAATGCAAGGTTGCTATGTCCAAGTCGAACCCCCATGGTTTGTATACCCCACTCCCCGTACCTACTAGTCCATGGTTGGATATCTCAATGGATTTTGTGATGGAATTACCAAGGACTAGGGGGGCCATGATAGCATTTATGTTGTTGTGGATAGGTTCTCCAAAATGGCTTATTTCATTCCATGTCGTAAATGTGATGATGCACAACATGTTGCTACCTTGTTTATTGATAATGTCTTGAAATTGCATGGTGTGCCTCAAACCATAGTGAGTGATAGGGACACTAAGTTCCTAAGTCATTTTTGGAGGAGTTTATGGGGTGCCCTTGGCACCAAACTCTTGTTTTCTACGTCCCACCACCCCCAAACCGATGGGCAAACCGAAGTGGTGAACTGAACCTTGGATGCTCTTCTTAGAGCCATGACCCGAGGTAAGGGTGGGACTTGGATAGATAAGCTACCTCTTATGGAGTTTGCCTACAATCGAACCGTGCATCGGATGATTGGTATGACTCCATTCGAGTGTGTGTATGGTTTTAACCCCTTGATTCCCCTTGACCTAACCCCTTTGCCAAGGGAAATGGTTGTTAATTTTGAAGGTAAAGCTAGAGCCAAGGCTTTGATGGAGCTACATGCTAAGGCGAAGAAGAACTTGGAGGAAGCTTATGCAAAGGTAGCCTCCAAGAAAAACAAGGGACGCAAGAAGGTGGAACTCAAGAAGGGTGACTATGTTTGGGTACACTTCCGGAAAGAAAGGTTTCCAAACCTTAGGAAAGGGAAGTTGGCACCCCGTGGAGATGGCCCGTTCCAAGTGCTCTCAAAGATAAACAACAACGCTTATGTGGTCGACTTACCAAGTGAGTATCAAGTGTCTAATACTTTCAATGTTTGTGATTTGGTTCCTATGGATGTAGGTGATGAAGAGGTCGTGGATGATAATGCTTCAATTTCGAGGACGAAATCTTCTCAAGAAGGGGAGGATGATGCCGGGCAAACCACGAGACCCTTCACTAGGAGCCAAGCTAGGGAGGTCCAAGGAGTACACCTACACTTGGTGAGGAAGGGACTAGAAGAAGGAAGCATTTGGAAGCCATTCCGGGTGCTCAAAGTGCAAGGGGAGCAGCCCAGCGAACCAGGCGCCCCGCCTGCACCTTAGGCGCCTCCGCCCAGAGAGCACAGGGGCATGGCGGACCGCCCCACCCTCAGGCGCACCGCCTAGCCCACCCCACTGATCAACAACTCGGGCGCTCCGCCCCAATTCCGGGCGCTCCACCCAAAACACTGAAGAACGTGATTCCTAGCTATGTTAAGACTATTATGACCCTACGTGGTCCTTTTATTCCTAAGCCTAAGTGTGGGCATATTAGACCTTTCATATGGTGTCTAAAAACACCTATAAATAGCTAGTTGTCTTATTATTTTCATTAGCTTACCTTTGATGAAAAACAAACACTTGTGTTGAAGAGTTGAACTCTTATTGAATGAAAGACCTTGATTTGGGACTTGTTCTTCCTCTAGCGGATCTAGATGAATTCCAATCCCCCCCGACTATTCTACTTGCGTGCTCACGTTAGCTCGAGGGTAGTTGCCTAGCGTAGGTGTTCTTGACCTCCTCTCGGGGTGTAACGGAACAAGTTCTCCATTGCTACTTGAGATTTGTGATCGAGATACGTCTCGTTCCTATCTTTTACTTTCCGCGTTTGATTTCCTACATCACAAAGGAGAGGCTCGGGAGACACATTTTGAGCCATTTCAAGACCTCCCAGGAAGAGACGGACCGCCTACTCAAAGGGGCGGACCGCCTACTTGAAATCAAGCCTTAGGAGTTTGGGGCGCCTGAAATAGAGGCGGACCGCCTACTCTGGCCGCCCACTCTGCAGGTGGGGCGCCTACTCTGGGCGCCTGCTATTCAGGCGGGGCGCCTAGTATGCTGAAGGCCCATCCGGGTTTCCTACTTATTTTGAGTGTAATTCCAACTATAGCCCTAAGTGACTTGTATTGTTTTGACTAGACTTAGGGGCTATTTAGACATTTCATTTTGAAGTGTGGTGAACCTATAAATACCACACTTAGTCATTTATTTCATTAGCTTGTTTAGATTTGAAGAATAGACTTAGAGAAAGAGAGGCAAGGCCTTCTTCTTTGTAGAAGCTTGAAGCGTCGGATTATCTCTTGCTTCGGACCTATGGAGATTCGTCACTAGTACGGATTCTTGTATGGTTCGAGTTTCCCTTCCTCTTTCGGATATTCAATTCATGGTTTGAATCGTTTATCCATTCTTTTCTTCTATTTCTGTTCTTCCCCGTCCCTTACTTTCTTGTTATCTTGTGATTGTTGCTTCCGCATTCTTGTTACTTGCTTCCGCATATCTACCCCGTATCATGGGTGGACCGCCCAGTCCACTGCCCAATCTCTGATGGTCCAGATAAGGCGGGGGGTGCCTACTAGAGTAGGCGGAGCGCTTGTTTCCCTGTGCAAGCCATCCGAAAATCCTTCTATTTTGTTCTGTAATTCTGATAAGGATCAAAATCAAAAGACGATAAAGATAAAGATAAAGGGAACGAGACGCATCTCGAACTCCCCTACAAGGTTACCACAGAGAACTTGTTCCGTGATTCCCTCATATCGGTGTCAAGAAGAGCGAACGTTAAGCAAATACCCTCGAGTCGACAAAGAACCCGCAAGTAGAATGTTTGTGGATCAACTAGCTCACCTAGAACACTCAAACCGTCAAAGAGTTCTTTCATTTAATTCAAAGAGATTCTCTCTCTCGAAGTTTGTTCAATCATTCATCATAATAGCTAACTCCCAAAATTGAAAGACTAATGGAGTATTTATAGGCCTCATCTAGACCTTAATGAAAGGCCTAAAGTACCCTTAAGCAGATTCTAAAGTCATAAGCCACGTAGGGCTATAATAGGAATTACATAGGATAAAAATTAGAATTCCCGTAAATCTTCAGCAAAACAGGCACCCCGCCTGATTCTAGTAGGCGCCCCGCCTGGTAGCCCTCCACTGAGGAGTAGGCGCCCCGCCTCTGTAAAGGGGTGGACCGCCCATAAACTTCAGAGAGTTGGGTAGGCGGTCCGCCTGCTTCTCCGGCTCCTTGAAACGCCTCGAAATGTATCTCGGATGTCCCTCGTTCCATGGCATTTCAATGCATAAGCTCTTACTTGGCCTTGGATGGTGCTTTTGGATGGTTGCTCGAGTTGCCCCGCATCAAATTCCAACTTTGGCCCTAAATGGCTTCTATAGTTTTAACCCACTTTGGGGGTATTTAGGACATTTCATTATGCATTGTAGAAGACTATAAAAGTCTTCCTTAGGCTTTCATTTCATTTTTACATCACCTTGAATATTGAAAAAACATGAGCTATGCTCTTTTTGAAACCCTTGTATGGGCTTGAATTCAATTGCTGGAATCCAATTTGAACTTCATCCGTCTTTGATCATTCTATTTTCAAGAGTCGGGTATCTCTTGAGGATAGTTGCATAGCGTAGGTGATTCCTTGACATTCACTTGAGTTGTAATGAGACAAGTTCCTCGTTGCTACTTAGGTAATCGTTCGAGTCTCGTCTCGTTCTTATCTTTATCTTTATCGCTTCTGCATTTTCATACGTTTTTAGCTTCCGCGTGTTTTGCATTGCATCAGATTGAAGCTTAGAATTGTCTAGTTTTTATCTTTTCCTTGTTTGTTTTTCCGTTGTTCTTCGGTTCCTTAGCTTATCTCTGATCGGCTTGCACCATATTCCGTTGTTCTTACAACCCCAATCCTGCTCTACGTTATCCTTTAAAATTTCATGCGTTTGTATCTTTATTTCCGTTTCGTTTTCTTGTTCTTGTTATCATTGTGTGTTCTTATTTTACACAAAAAAAGTGGAAAGAAGAAAATTCAAAATTTTTTTGGTTGATTGTTGTTTGTTTAAATTAAACAATCACATATTTGGAGTCACCACCGTCTAAAGATCCATACGAGCACCAGTCATACATCATCGGTCGACTAGGGTTTCTCATAATTTTGGACTATTCTTGACGTGGTGTTGATGTTTAAAAAGCCCAATTGAATTTGGTTGTTCTTTGTTAAATACTAGTGGTATTTGTGATTTGGGTGGAAGTTTTGAGCTTAAAATTTGAAGTACTTTGTTTAAGCCATCTTCCGTACGCCGGAAAATTACTACATTGTAACAGTGTACGGACGACATTGTTGAACTTGTCCTTAGCTTGGCTTTGCAACTTGAAGTTTCCTCCGATGTTGGAAAGTTTATCCGAGTGAAAATCGACTTGCATCTTGTTGTTTGGTGGACTGTGAACAAAAATTTGAAGTTGTCCGTACACCGGAGTCTAGTTCACTGTTCCATTGAAGAAGAAAGGGGTAAAGTGCAAGTATTAAAACCCTAGGTGAAAAGTTGTCGGCAAGAAAGAGGAAAAAGTTGATAAGCTTAAACCCTAATCTGTACCAAAGAATATCAGAACCCCATCATTTTTTCTCTGGACCTTGGCGATTTAGGAAATTTTCGAAGAGCTCCTTTTTCCAGCCAACTGTGGCCTTGCAGGCGACTGGACAGCCCCCTCCTGGGGTTGTCCAGACTTCTACACCCCCTATACACCCACCTAATAACATAACACCACTATATCTTATGCTTCGACACTTTAACCTAATGCCACCCCATTTGTGATGCCTACTAATCCTGATCCTATTATGGAATTTCATCATGGAGAGCCTTCATTTATTTTGGATGATAAAGATGTTGACAATATGATAGTTCATAGAGAATTGCAATATGTATTAGTAGGAAAATTTTCCTATGGCATGCCTGATTTCCACGAGCTCAAAAATCAGTTGCCATTGCAATGTGAACTGAAAGGAGAGTGTACAATTGGATTCTTAGAATCAAGGCATATTTTCATTCGAGTTTCATTGTTAGAAGATTATGATCATCTACTTTCCAGGCCTACTTTCTATTTAAAGATTGGACACATCTTCCATCAGATGCGAGGCACGAAGTATGATGTTTGGTTCGACCCTAAGGAGGAAACATCAGTAGATGCTTCTTGGATCTCATTCCCTGGATTGCCACTACTGTTTTTTGTCAAAGAAGCAGTTTTTGCTTTGGCTAGTGCTATTGGGAAGCACTTTCAATTAGATGGAGCCACTAAATCAAGGACAAGGCCAAGGTGTGCAAAGGTGATGCGGGGCAAATCGAGCAACAACCTAAAAACACCATCCAAGGCCAAGGAAGAGCTTATGCATTGGAACGCCATGGAACGAGGAGCATTCGGGATCAATTTCGGAGCGTTTCAAGGCTGCCCAAGAAGGGGCGGACCGCCTAGTCAAAGGGGCGGACCGCCCACTTATTGCTCACTCTCTGGATTTCAGTCCGCCTAGTGCAGAGGCTGAGGGCCTACTTGGGAGCCTACAGGAGACTAGGCGGGGCGCCTACTCCACTAGGCGGGGCGCCTAGTTGCTGAACAAGTTGCGGGAATTCTAGTTTTTATCCTATGTAATTCCTATTAGGCCCCTATGTAGCTTATGACTTTAGAACTTACTTAAGGGTACTTTAGGCTTTTCATTGATGTCTAAGAAAGGCCTATAAATACTCCATATCTTAGCATTTTTACTTAGTTAGCTATTATGATGAATGATTGAATGTCAATGTTCGAGAGTGGATTCTAGTTGAACCCCAAAGCCCCCCCCCCCCCCCGATCATTCTACTTGCGAGGCCGTTGTCGTCTCGAGGGTAGTTGCATAGTGTAGGTTCTCCTTTACACCGATACGAGGGTATTAAGGAACGAGTTCTCCATAGTTACTTCGTAGGGAGTTCGAGTAGTGTCTCGCTCTCTATCTTTATTTTCCGCATTTAGTTTTGATCCTTATCAAAAGGTTAAAGTGGAAGCCGACTTATTGGCTCCAAGACCACAACGAGTGAGAATTGGGATCAAGAACTCAACTACTGGTGACATACGATATAAGTGGATTAAGGTTCAATATGATTATTACCCAAGTATTGCAAGAAGTGCAAGTTACAAGGGCATAATGAGGAGGAGTGCTTTGTAATTCATCTGGAGTTATGGGCAAAAGAAGAAGGGAATCAAGGCATAAAGGAACCACCAAGAACTTTAAAAAGTGGTAGAGTAGTTGGGGAAGTGAATGAAGCTGCTCCAGGGAAGAATGGTGATGTTGTTGGTGCTCAATCAACTCAAGTTACCAATACTTAAAGAAGGAATGGGAAAAAGCCCTTGAACCCTAATCGAAACCCTAATGCATGGACACACGGGGATAATAGGAAAAATCAAGGAAAGAGTTCTGTGAAGGAGTAATTAGTGCGGAGGAAATTCCATATGCTAATGCCTTTGCCATGTTAGAAAAGGATAAGGAGGATGATAGCCGAAATAATGAGGAGGATGCTAAGGCTGACAATGTTGGAAAAGAATTAATTTCTAATTTTGAACAAAGCGAATTTCAAACAGGGAGTCCAATTGCTAAGGCGATTACAATTAGTGAGAAGATTGAAAATGGGCAAATTAATACGAGGCAATGTGTTGATGCAGTTTTTAATTATCATCCTAACACGAATGAGGTTGGTGCTTCATTTATTTCAGGTAAGGTCTCAACTACACCTAGGGCTCAAGCTGAAGTTAATGGAGACAAGAATGAGCTAGAAATTATTGGTGAAGGTGTGCATTCAGACAAAGATCGTGCTTTAATTGTTGTTCCTTAAAGTGCGAATTCATTTAATGATCCAGATTTGGTGAATAAATTCAGCGTCATTAATGATGATGTATTGAATAAGCTGAAGGTTCTTAATCCTGATGCTTGTGCATTAATGAAGCAGGCATTAGGGTTACTCATTAATCGATCCCAAATTGCTGGAAAAGAATTTGTTAGTATACTTCTCCAGGCCCCTTTGGTTCCTTTGGTCGATGTGGGAGATAAGAGAATAAGAAATACCCAATTTTTGAACTAAATACCGTGGCATCTACTGTCCCTAGTCAATCTCAAAGAGAAGACAATCCTCATGGCTCTTCATTGATTCCTGTGCATAATCCTAATGAAGTTGATGATGAAATCTCATAGCGAACATGCCTTTGCAACCATTAGTTAAGGATGTACAAACTTAGCGGGTGATGCAATACGAACTAGGCTCACCTGTTCGATTCATCAAGCAAGTCCACCGAGGAGTCACATGGCGCCCACGATCAAAGTGTGGCCGGAATGGAAGATGCCGAAGACTGCCTCGACGAGCAACAACTTTGGAAATCCACCGAGCAGACAACAAGTGACAGGTGCTGACACTGACTTCGGGGAACTGTGAGATCGAGCACAACTAATGATCAAGTATGAGCCCGAAGCTGAAAGCAACCGAATCGAGGAAGAGCGACGCCGAACAGAGAATCGATCAAAGGGCTACAAGTGTGCCCGAGGCAAGAGCGTTCGATTCCAAACGTGACCGAGGCAAACAAGCGTTCGAAGACAAGGTGTTCGAACCAAGCTGCCGAGCACTCCAGCCCTGCGTGGCTTAATCTCATTGGTCACCTGTGACCAATTACTATTTTGCCCTTTTAATGTTGTCTATATAAACTCCTAGCATAGCTCATTAGAGAGTTAGTTGATATTGAATTGAGAGAATAGAGATAGAATTGGCCGAGCCATTCTTGTTTGAAGCCCGAGGCTTCGTTTATGCCTTCTTAGGCTTGGAACCGAAATGGATTTCATCACTAGTATGAATCCTTGTTAGGTTCAAGTTTCCTGTTCTCCCTTGGATAATCAATCATGATTTGATTCGGATTATCCATTCTTTCTTCTATTTATGTTCTCCCCCTTCCCCGATTTCTTGTTATCTTTGTTTCTAATTGCTTCCGCATCTTTACTTCATCGTTTCCGCGTCTGTTTTGTCGATTCCGATTGCAAAGTGTAAACCCACGGGTTTGCATTGCATCAGCAGGGCATCAAATTGATGGATGGACCTTTGAGTCCTGGCAGGCTTGCACATGAAAAACATGAAGAGGACTCGACTGCACATAATTTTGCTCAAGTGTCTCGTGAAGCTAATTTGTCCCCTAAAAGTGTGCATTCTAAGAAGAAGTTGCTATCACCAGCTCCGTAAGAAAATCCTGATCAATCCAAGCTGGTACAAAAGAGAAACAAGAAGAAATATAGCCAAGACCCTAATAAAATCAAATCTTTGAGATCAACTCCAACAAAGAGAAATTAGATGGATACGTTGCTCATTTGGAATATTAGGTTAGTGAATACACAAGAAGCTTTTGATAGGCTAATTACATTGAATCAAAGGAAACATTTTCAACTGATAGGGTTGATGGAGCCATTTCAGGGTGTGCACACAATAGATAGTTATAGAAGAAGGCTTGGATGGAGCACTGCTTTCACAATGACAATGGCAAAATATGGGTATTTGCTACAGCTGACTATATGGTGCATGAGTTAATGAATGATGAGCAGCAGCTTACACTTTCTTTTTTGAATCAACAGTTTGATGAAGAGGTGGTAATTACCTTTGTTTATACAAAGACAAATCCTGGAGATAGGTTCTTTTTGTGGGAGGCTATGCAATACTTTGCTAGTGATAATGTCAGGCCTTGGCTTGTTACTGGAGACTTCAATGTCATTCTTTCAAAGAATGAGAAGTATGGGGGAAGACCATTTTTCATGCCTGAGTATGAAAAATTTGCTTCAACGCTTGCAAATTGTCAACTCATGGACTTAGGCTTTACTTCAGGGAGTATCTTTACTTGGTGGAATGGAAGAGTTGAGGAAGATTTTATTCTCAAGTGGCTAGATAGATGTTTGGGAAATCAACAGCTACTGGATATGTGCTCAGAGATTGAAATTGATCACCTTGCTAGAGTGGGATCAAACCACACCCCTTTGCTAGTCAGCTTCTCATAAGATCCTACCCCTACTATGAAGGCATTTAAATTATTTATCTACTGGACTTCACATGATGATTTTCTCAACTTAGTTGGGGAGTATTAGGATTCACAAGTTACTGGAGATCCTTTTGTGGTGTTCAACACAAAACTGAAGGCATTGAAGAAGAAACTGTCAGCCTGGAGCAAAGCAACTTATGGCAACATTTTTCAGCAGGTTTCTACACTGGAGGACATTATCTTAGCAAGCCATTTTTGAATGGAATAATGGCTTGCTCATCATCTTCTTCCATATCAAGAGCCAATCGAATCCTTTCGAACTCATCATAGTACTCTTCAACCAATTTGGACACTTATTTCAATTCGAAGAGCTTTTGAAGTTCTTCCTGCCGATATTTAACATTCACCTACTTAGCATCCATTGAAATCTTCAACTGCATCCATGTGGTGACCTCGGGATAAGCATTCCTTCGCCTCAACCGTTTGTCAGCTTCCCACCATGTTGATGCACATGCCTCGAACGAAGCAATAATATGTGCAGCTTTTCTTTCTTCAATCATCTCATTTGTTTTGAAGATTTGTTCCAAACTGATGCAATATAAATTAGGGCTTAGGTCCCAACAATCAAGAGCTGAGCTAGGGGGATGTGAAGAAGCGAAGGAAAGAGCTTTAGAGATAAGTGGAAGATGCATAGCTTATGCTTCAGCGAGAGAGGACCTCCAAGGGATGGAGGAGGACCTCCCAGGGATTGAGGAGGACCTCCCAGTGATAAGACCCAAACCCCCACAAGACCCTTCACTCGGAGCCAAGCTAAGGACATCCAAGGAGTACACCTACACTTGATGAGGAAGGGCCTAGAAGAAGGAAGCGATTGGAAGCCGTTCCGAGTGCTTAAAGTGCAAGGGGAGCAGCCCAGTCATCCAGGCGCTCCGCCTGAAGAGGCTTAGGCCTGGGCACCCCGCCTGAAGGAGCCAGGCACTCCACCTGAGCAAGCCTAGGCCTGGGCGCTCCGCCCAAACTCTGGGCGCCCCGCCTAGGCCACCCCACTGATCATTTGGCCGGGCGCTCCGCCCCAATCTTGGGTGCTCCGCCCGGAAAGCTGAAGGACGAGATTCCTAGTTATGTTAAGACTATTTTGACCCTACGTGGTCCTATGTTCCTAAGCCTAAGTGTAGGCATATTAGACCTTTCATATGGTGTCTAAAAACACCTATAAATAGCTAGATGTCTTATTATTTTCATTAGGTTACCTTTGATGAAAAACAAACAATTGTGTTGAAGAGTTGAACTCTTGTTGAATGAAAAACCTTGAATTGGGACTTGTTCTTCCTCTAGCGGATCTAGATGAATTCCATTCCCCCCGACCATTCTACTTGCGTGATCACGTTAGCTCGAGGGTAGTTGCCTAGCGTAGGTGTTCTTGACCTCCTCTCGGGGTGTAACGGAACAAGTTCTCCGTTGCTACTTGAGATTTGTGATCGAGATACGTCTCGTTCTTATCCTTTTTATTTTCCGCGTTTGATTCTTATCACCCAGTCACATGCTTCAGTGAGGGCAGATGGTGCAATGCAAACCCAAAGGAGTTGCTTAGCACAAACGCGGAAGATAAGCAATAATAGGTAAAGGTAGAAGCAAGACAAAACTTGCTTCTTTTTGAAAGAACAGTGAGGAACCTGTCTCAAAGCTCGATCAAAAGGGACACAAGAATCACCTAAACTATGCAACAATCCTTAAGAGAAAATTGCCTCTTGCAAACTGAATGATCAAGAGGAATGTTCAATCAGATTAACCGAAAGCCACAAGTCCATAAAAGCCCTCACAGGGGGTTGCTCACGACGGAGACAAGAAATGTGCTCGGCACTTTCATTAATTCATCAATGTTCAAAAAACTAGGTATTTAAAACGAAAGGAAACAAGGTTTATATAGGAAATATTAAGGGTAAACTAGTAAAAGGGTCACAGGCGACCAATAGAAATAAGCCACGCAGGGCTTAGTTAAATTGTGTTCGGCAGACTTTGACTTCGGTAAGCCTTGGCTTCGGTTCTCGATTGTCTGCTCGAACACACTTGTTGCCTTCGGACGCTCAATTGTCTTCGAGCTCATTGTCCTCGGTCACTTTGCCTTCGGGCTCAAATCTGAAGATAATGCCTTCGATTCTTGAGCTCGGCCACTCAGCTTCGGAGCAATTGTTTTCCTTCGGCCAGGCTAAGTGAACGTGCACATCGTGCAGCAGCTTGGCTTGGCTTCTTGTCATCGGTCTCCTCGGTGGATCGATCACTTGATCAGCACGTGGTCGGGCTGCATCATCCTCCCCTTCTCGAGAAGATTTCGTCCTCGAAATCAAGCCCTCCTCGTCCTCCGTAGTCGGACCTACAACACAAGGAACTAAGTCAGCAACATTAAAGGTGTTGGACACGTTATACTCACCGGGAAGGTCGATCACGTAAGCATTGTTGTTGATCTTGGTCAACACTTGAAATGGACCATCCCCTCGAGGAGCCAACTTTCCTTTCCTTTGGTTCGGGAAGCGTTCCTTTCGGAAGTGAACCCAAACCCAATCTCCCTTCTTTAATTCCAACTTTTTACGCCCCTTGTTTTTCTTTAAGGCAACCTTTGCATAGGCCTCCTCGAGGTTCTTCTTCACCTTTGCATGCAATTCGATCAAGGCAGCTGCTCGTCGAGTACCTTCAAAATCAAGAACAGAATCTCGAGGCAATGGGGTTAAATCAAGTGGAATCAAAGGATTAAACCCATACACACACTCAAACGGGGTCATGTTGATCATTCGATGCACCGTTCGATTGTATGCAAACTCCATCATGGGCAAACGATCAGCCCAGTTTCCAACCTTCCCTTTGGTCATTGCCCGAAGCAAAGATCCCAAGGTTCGGTTAACTACCTCGGTCTGTCCATCAGTCTGAGGATGGTGAGACGTCGAGAATAGTAGCTTGGTGCCAAGGACACCCCACAAACACTTCCAAAAATGACTCAAGAACTTTGAATCTCGATCACTCACAATAGTACGAGGTACACCATGCAATTTTAACACATTAGAAACAAACAATGTAGCTACATGCTGTGCATCGTCACACTTTTTGCAAGGAATAAAGTGAGCCATTTTAGAAAAACGGTCAACCACAACGAAGATGCTATCATGTCCTCCCCCCGACCTCGGTAACCCCAAGACAAAGTCCATGGATATATCAACCCAAGGTCGATCAGGCACAGGCAACGGGGTGTACAAACCATGAGGGTTGGACTTCGATTTTGCTTTCTTGCAAACGACACAAGCGTTGCAAAGCCTTTCCACATCTCGTCGCATTTTGGGCCAATGGAACTGCTCGGTCAAGTTACCAAGAGTTTTATCGACACCGAAGTGTCCCATCAATCCACCTGAGTGAGCTTCTCGAACCAAGAGCTCTCTCCACGATGACACTGGCACACAAACCCTCCCATTCTTGAAGAGGTAGCCATCATGCCATTGATATTTTTCAACCTTTCGGCCACTCAAGATAGCGTCACGAACGCATTTCAGCTTGGGATCGTCCTCGTACATCGACTTGATGCTTTCGAATCCCATGAGCCTAGAGGCGAGAGTGGTCGCTAAGGCAAATTTCCTTGATAGCGCATCGGCCACAACATTGTCTTTTCCCTTTTTGTAATGAATTACATAGGGAAAGCTTTCAATAAATTCAACCCACTTGGCATTCTTCGGTTCAACTTCTCCTGTCCTCAGAGATGCTTCAAGGACTCGTGATCACTTTTGATCACAAATTCTCGAGGCCACAAATAATGGTGCCAATGGGCGAGTGCTCGAACGAGGGCATACAGTTCCTTGTCATACGTTGAGTAATTCAAGGCTGCACCCTTGAGCTTTTCGCTAAAGTAAGCGATCGGCTTCGAATCTTGCATCAGCACTCCTCCGATCCCAACTCCAGACGCATCACACTCGACTTCGAATGCTTTGCCGAAGTCAGGGAGTTGCAACAACGGGGCAGAGCAAAGCCTCCGTTTCAACTCTTGGAAAGCCCTTTCTTGGGACTCTTCCCACACAAATGGATGGTCTTTCTTCACCAGCTCGGTTAAAGGAGCTGCCACGGTGCTAAAGTCACGAACAAACCTTCGGTAAAAGCTAGCTAAGCCATGGAAGCTACGAACTTGTGATACCGAGGTTGGAGTTGGCCAATCTTTGATGGCTTCGACTTTTGATTCGTCGACTTCGACACCATTAGCACTGACAACAAATCCAAGAAAGACTACACGATCGACACCAAAGGCGCATTTCTTGAAGTTGGCATACAACTTCTCTTCTCGAAGCTTTTCAAGTACTTGCCTTAGGTGTTCGACATGTTCATCCATGGTTCTACTATAAACAAGTATGTCATCGAAATAAACGACAACAAACTTATTTATGAACGGTTTGAGCACATGGTTCATCAGTCGCATGAATGTGCCCGGGGCATTGGATAAGCCAAAAGGCATCACCAACCATTCATAGAGACCGAACTTGGTCTTGAATGCGGTTTTCCACTCGTCTCCGGGTTTCATTCGGATCTGGTGGTAACCGGACCTGAGGTCTATCTTCGAAAAGCATGAAGAACCACTTAACTCATCTAGCATGTCATCTAATCGAGGGATGGGATGACGATACTTTACCGTTATTTTGTTGACTGCTCGACAGTCAACACACATTCGCCATGTTCCATCCTTCTTCGGGACAAGGATAACTGGAACGGCGCAAGGACTCAAGCTCTCACGAACGAGGCCCTTGTTTAACAATTCATCAACCTGCCGTTGGAGCTCTTTGGTGTCTTCGGGATTACACCGGTATGCAGGTTTGTTAGGGATTTGAGACCCTGGCACAAAGTCAATTTGGTGCTCGGTTCCTCTCAACGGAGGTAATCCACCTGGCATTTTCTCTGGAAACATGTCCTCGAAGTCCTGCAAAACTTTACGAACAAACAAAGGCAAAGGGTTATCATTAGAAAAATCATCATTACAGTTTAGAAAGATACCCTTGTGCACGAGGCAAATCATCATCTGACCGTGGTCGTTGCCTCGTAAGATCTCACCGGGTTTCATGATTGCACAAATTCCTTTCACTTCGGGCGGTGAGTTTGTCTCTTTGGGCCCCAATTTTGCTCCCATCGGAAGCTTAGCTTTGGCCACTTCTTTCAATTCTTTCATCCGTTTATAGTCCTCGGTGACTTGTTTTGGAGACAAGGGTTTGAGTATGAAACTCTTCCCATCGAGCTTCACAGTGTAAGTGTTGGATCTGCCATTGTGAACAGCTGTTCGGTCATACTGCCACGGTCGACCCAATAGCAAATGACAAGCTTGCATCGGAACCACATCGAATATCATTTCATCTTGATACTCTCCGATTTTGAACTCGATCCACACTTGTTTGACAACTCTCAATTCTCCACACTCGTTCAGCCATTGTAACTTGTAAGGGTGGGGATGCTTCATCGTAGGTAATCCCATTTGTGAAACCAAAGTTTGGCTCACTACATTGGCTCAACTACCGTAATCAATGATCATCGAACACACCTTTCCCCTCACTCGACATCGGGCATGAAAGAGGTTTTCTCTTTGGTTGTCCTCTTCTTCAAGAGTCATACAGTTCAAATTCCTTCGAACCACAAGAAATATTTCTAGATGATCAGCTTCGGCAGCCTCATGATCATCATCACCTTCAGCTCGGTCAGTCTCCTCGATAAATTCCTCCTCGTTGTCACTCGCTTGCTCATGGACGGTTCCATCTTCGAGCAGAAGCATAACCTTGCGAGTTGGACACTCTTTTGCCATGTGACCATAACCTTTGCATTTGTGACACTGAATATTTGAAGCACTAGGAGAGTTGAGTTGAACTTTACCTCCCACTTCTCTCGACTGGTTAACGGTCACACCTCTTTCGAAGGGTCTCTTCGAATCTCGAACAGTGTTGGCAATTGTTTGGTTTGAACTCTTCCATTCTTTACCTCGGTTCAAAGGAGTAGAAGTAGTGACTCCTCGATACCGGTTTGCCTTGTCGTCCTTCACCAATTTTTCAGCTTCGGTGGCAGCATCGAACAGATCTTCCAATGTGTGATACACGTGGAGTCTCAAGTGAGACGACACATCCCTAGCCAAGCCATTTTTGAATCTGATAATGGCTTGTTCTTCGTCTTCGACCAGATCAAGATTCAATCGAACCCTTTCGAACTCATCGTGGTACTCTTGGACAGACTTGGACCCTTGCTTTAACTCATAGAGCTTTTGCATTTGAGTCTGCCTGTACGTGGCACTCAAATACTTAGCAGCCATTGCTCTTCTCAATTGCGGCCAGGTAGTGACTTCAGGATAGTCATTCCTTCGTCTATGTCTCTTGTCAGATTCCCACCATGTTGATGCATAAGGTTCGAACGAAGCAATGGCATGGGCAGCTTTTCTCTCATCGGTCATCTCATTGGTTTCAAAGATGCGCTCCATTTTAAGCTTCCATTCAAGATACTCATCGGGATCACTAGTTCCTTTAAAGGGTGGAATTGTGACCTTGACACTGTTCAAGTTTGAGTCTCGAACACCTCTAGCCTGTTCGGGAAACTCATCTTCTCGATCATTAGCCTCACGCCCAATATTTCTTTCAACATTTGTGCCTCGGCCTCGACCTCGGAAATTTCCACGACCTCGGTGAGCTTGCCTTCGTTGGGCGAAGGGCAGCTCACGCTCATATTCGTCCTCGGGAAATTCCTCTTCATCAACCTCCTCGGCAACGGCTCCAAGATCTCTTTGGGCCTTTGGAGGTGGTATTCTTTCTCCTCGGGGAATGCCCAAGTTTTGATAAGCAGCTTGGGGATTGCCCAAGTTAAGTTCTCTTCGAATTGCTTCACTTGTCAACTGATGTTGTCGTACAAGCTCAGCATACAGCTCAGGTTTCATCGGAGTGGATTGGCTCGTTCCAACGCCGGACCCATTCATGGCCACGGACGCGTTTCCCTGCTCGAAGAGAGTCACTCGAGCAGTCACTCCTCCGATTTCGGCACTGACGCCTTGTATCGCAGCCATGAGATCGGCTAACGACACTTCGGGCTTCTCAATACCTTTGCCATCGTTTCCAGCCATGGTACCTGCACAAGTCAAAGATCAAACAAATGTTAGGGTTAGAAATCACCTCACACACTCCCTCACCTTTGATGGGTGGCACTCGGGTCCACTCAATTTATGGGTTCGGTTTTTGATCACTCAAGGACTTGTTAACAGTGGCTCGTCTGATTGATCTGTCCTCTAAGATCCTTCAAGTTCGACAATAGTTACTGCCTCTTCGGGAAGAGTGAAGCGATGTTCGACTCGATGGAACAGACGCTTTTTAACTGAGCTCGGGGAGTCAAAAGAATTTCTACGAAAGTTTGTACTTCGGTCACCCCTTCGCACGAATTCCTATCAGCTCAAAAGAGTTAGTACGACCTCGAGTAGGACAATTACTCAAAAGATCCACCAACTAGAATTTTGACACGAAAGAAAGTGAAAACCTAGGAGAATCTACCCTTTGATTCCCTTTTGGAATCTTTTTCGAGCACACCCACTCCTGTCCGTACAAGAGTGGTCCCTCCTTGGTACGGATAGGGTTTTACCTTATCCACTTACCTTTTTCAGCCGACAAATTTCACCTGGGGGTTTTGATGTTAAAAATTTAACCCCTTTCTTCTTCAATGGAACAGTGACCTCTGCTCCGGCGTACGGACACAACAACTTCGGTTCACTGACCACGAAATTCAACAGATCTGGGTTGCTTTTTCGACTCCAGTTTCAACAGCATCGGAGGAATTCAGTTTAAGTTCTTCGAGCTAAGAACCAGCTCGTTCGAATCGTACACTGTTACGATTTGGTAACAAGTTTCCGGTGTACGGTCTTCGATTTAGACTCAGAACTTCGATTTTTAAGCAACAAACAAACCCAAATCACTCAAGAACCACCATTCTTCACCGGTTTCTTCCAAACACAATAGGGTTCGAGTTCAGTCACCATTAAAGCTCAGACAGTCCAAAAATTCACCAAGAAACCCTAGTCACAAAATTAGTACGTCGGGTACTCGTTGGATTTAGAACTCGATGGTTAACAAGAATCAATGGTTGTTTTTTCCAAACAACCAACAATCAACACAAATTTTTAAATTTTCTTTTAACACTTTTTTTTTTTTTTTTTTTTTTTTTTTTTTTGTAAAATAACAACACCAACAGTAACAAAGTTCAAGAACACGAAAAGGAAAACAAAGACACACGCACGAAAATAAGGATAACTTGAACAGGATTTGGGGTTGTAGAAATAAGCCCAAACCGTGCTCTGATACCAAGATGGTGCAATGCAAACCCAAAGGAGTTGCTTAGCACAAACGTGGAAGATAAGCAATAATAGGTAAAGGTAGAAGCAAGACAAAACTTGCTTCTTTTTGAAAGAACACTGAGGAACCTGTCTCAAAGCTCGATAAAAAAGGACACAAGAATCACCTAAACTATGCAACAATCCTCAAGAGAACATTGCCTCTTGCAAACTGAATGATCAAGAGGAATGTTCAATCGGATTAACCGAAAGCCACAAGTCCATAAAAGCCCTCACAGGGGGTTGCTCACGACGGAGACAAGAAATGTGCTCGGCACTTTCATTAATTCATCAATGTTCAAAAAACTAGGTATTTACAATGAAAGGAAACAAGGTTTATATAGGAAATATTAAGGGTAAACTAGTAAAAGGGTCACAGGCGACCAATAGAAATAAGCCACGCAGGGCTGAGTTAAATTGTGTTCGGCAGATGATGCAATCTAAATTATGGAAGCAAGAATAAAGATAAAAGCAAGACACTAATCGAAAATTCAACAAAGGATTTAGTAGGAACTAGTCTACTCACCCCTTTGTTAGGATTCAAAGAGCACCTAAACTATACGAACTATCCTCAAGACGAACCTGTGACTTGATAACAATTCGATCAAAGAGAAAAACGTTCAAATCTGATTTCACTCAAGAAGGAACGATCTTCTAAGTTTTTGTAGGAAAAGCTCAAGGCTTTGTTTTACGTAATGTCTTCGAACTGCCTAAAAATAACGCTAGGTTAGGGAATTATATAGGTTCAGCCCCTAACACCTAAATCAACTAGGAAAAGATTAACTAAAGAAAGGCCAATAATTTGGCTAAATGTCAAGCGACCACGTAGGGCCCAATAACTATGATTGTCTATGTAAAGTATCAAATAAGAGCTCGGTGAGAAGCTGCTCGTTGAGTAGCTCTGCCCGTTGAGTATCTCACCGAGTAATTCTGCTCGGCCTCAACTAGTTCCAAGGGTCCCTCCTTCTCCAATGCTAATCAACGCCTCTCTTGTCACCTCTATCATGCTGCCCGCTTCTTCCATCATCACACAATCATAGCTCTTCATCACCATCAAATGGACATCATGAAGCTCCTTAGCTTGACTCCTCGTAAATGGTCTGGAAGGCACGAACAAGGCTTGATCAGGCTGGACTGCATCATTCTCCCCTTCTTGAGAAGATTTCGTCCTCGAAATCGAGCCAACATCATCTCTCAAAGCGGAACCACCTGCAACACAAGGCGTTAAGTCAGAAACATTGAAAGTTGTAGACACATTATACTCACCTGGCAGGTCTATAACATAGGCGTTATTATTGATCTTCTGAAGCACTTGGAATGGACCATCTCCTCTCGGGGCTAGCTTCCCCTTCCGCTGGCTCGGGAACCTCTCTTTTCGAAAGTGCACCCAAACCCAATCACCCTTCTTCAAATACAGCTTTTTCCTCCCCTTATTCTTCTTGCTCGCCACCTTGTCATAAGCATCCTCTAAGTTCTTCTTTACCTTAGCATGCAACTCAAGCAACGCGGCTTCCCGATTTTCACCATGAACACTAAGAGCTGCATCTCTAGGCAAAGGTGTAAGATCAAGTGGAATCAAGGGGTTAAAGCCATAAACACATTCAAATGGAGTTATACTAGTCATCCTATGCACAGTTCTATTGTAGGGAAACTCCATAATGGGCAACTTATCAGCCCACGTCCCCGCCTTACCTTTGGTCAGAGCCCTAAGAAGAGCTCCTAAGGTTCGATTAACAACTTCAGTCTGACCGTCAGTCTGTGGATGATGAGACGTGGAAAATAGCAATTTGGTACCAAGGGCACCCCACAAACACTTCCAAAAGTGACTCAAAAATTTTGAATCCCTATCACTAACAATAGTACGAGGCACACCATGCAGCTTTAAAACATTAGCAATAAACAAAGAAGCAACATGTTGTGCATCATCACATTTTTTACAAGGAATGAAATGAGCCATCTTAGAGAACCTATCAACAACCACATAGATACTATCATGACCACCCCTAGAACGAGGCAGCCCCATCACAAAGTCCATAGAGATGTCTACCCACGGGCTAGTAGGGACGGGTAGAGGAGTGTACAAACCATGATTACTAGACCTAGACTTAGCCCGCTTGCAGTCTAAACAAGCACCACAAACACGCTCAACATCACGCCTCATCTTAGGCCAATGAAACTGCTCCCCGAGTATAGCCAAGGTCTTATCTACCCCAAAGTGACCCATCAAACCCCCACAATGTGCTTCACGCACCAGCAACTCTCGCCATGAAGACTCGGGTATACAAACTCTCCCCTTCTTAAAAAGGTACCCATCATGCCACTGATATTTCTCTACGCGCTTGCCGCTAGCTATGGCATCACACACACTACTAAGCTTAGGGTCATGCACATACAAAGACTTAATACTCTCAAAACCCATCAGCCTAGACGCTAAAGTAGTAGCCAGAGCAAACTTCCTAGAAAGTGCATCAGCCACCACATTTTCCGTCCCCTTTTTGTAATGAATTACATAAGGGAAACTCTCAATGAACTCAACCAATTTGGCATGCCTCTTATTCAGCTTCTCTTGACCCCTAAGATGCTTGAGCGACTCATGATCGCTCCTAATGACAAACTCCCTAGGCCATAAATAGTGCTGCCAATGAGCTAGAGCTCTCACGAGGGCATACAACTCTTTATCATACGTGGAGTAATTCAAGGCAGCCCCCTTTAACTTCTCACTAAAATAAGCAATAGGCTTCCCATCTTGCATTAGGACACCACCTATCCCAACCCCCGAGGCATCACACTCAATCTCAAATGCCTTGCTAAAGTCAGGTAATTGCAACAATGGGGCAGAACTAAGCCTATGCTTCAACTCTTGGAAAGCCTTCTCTTGAGGCTCCCCCCACACAAATGGTTGATCTTTCTTTACCAATTCAGTGAGTGGAGCTGCTATGGTGCTAAAATCTCTCACAAATCGCCTATAAAAACAAGCCAAGCCATGGAAACTCCTAACATGCGAAACAGTAGTAGGAGTAGGCCAATATCTAATGGCGTCAACTTTAGATTCATCTACTTCAACACCATTAGCACTAACTACAAATCCCAGAAAAACAACCTTCTCCACACAAAAGGCACATTTCTTATAATTAGCATAGAGCTTTTCAGCCCTCAACACATTAAGTACTTGCCTTAAGTGATCAACATGGTCATCTACACTTTTGCTATAAATCAGAATATCATCAAAGTAAACGACCACAAACTTATTAATGAACGGCTTAAGTACATGATTCATAAGTCTCATAAATGTACTAGGTGCATTGGAGAGGCCAAAGGGCATCACCAACCATTCATATAGACCAAACTTGGTCTTGAATGCAGTTTTCCACTCGTCACCCGGTTTCATACGGATTTGGTGGTAACCGGACCTAAGATCAATTTTAGAGAATACACTTGAACCACTCAACTCATCTAGCATGTCATCTAATCTAGGGATAGGATGACGATACTTTACCGTTATCTTATTGACTGCCCGGCAATCAACGCACATCCTCCAAGTGCCGTCTTTCTTTGGAACAAGGATCACGGGCACGGCACAAGGGCTCAAACTCTCACGAACCAGCCCCTTAGTTAGCAGCTCATCCACTTGACGCTGGAGCTCCTCGGTATCTTCCGGATTACTCCGGTAGGCTGGTTTGTTAGGAATTTGTGACCCCGGGACGAAGTTGATCTGGTGTTCTATCCCCCTTAATGGAGGCAGCCCACTCGGCATCTCCTCGGGAAACATGTCCACATATTCCTGCAAGACATCATCAACAACACTCGGCAAGGGGTGAACAGTAGTAGGAACATCATCATTAGAACTCAAATATACACCCTTATGTACAAGGCAAATTAACAATTTAGAATTATCATTACCTCGTAAATACTCACCTGGCTGCATCATAGCACAAACATTACCTGCTAGGGCTGGTGAATTAGCATGGCCTACGGCTTCGGACTTAGTTCCCATGGGCTGCTTTGCCTTAGCCGCTTCTTTGAGCTCCTTCATCCTCCTATAATCCTCACTAACCTGCTTGGGTGACAAAGGCTTGAGTGTAAAACTCGTACCCTCCAACTTAACCGTATAGGTGTTGGCCTTGCCATCATGTATCACCCCCCGGTCATATTGCCAAGGCCTGCCCAACAACAAATGGCAAGCCTGCATAGGCACTACATCAAACATGAGCTCATCACTATAAGCGCCCACCTTAAATCTAATGAGCACTTGCTTCACGACCTTCAACTCACCACACTCGTTCAACCAATGCAGCCTATAGGGATGGGGATGTTTCAATGTAGGCAGCGCTAGCTGTGACACCAACGATTGGCTCACTACATTGGCACAACTACCCGAATCAACAATTAAAGAGCACACTTTTCCCCGCACTCTACATCTAGCGTGAAATAAATTCTCTCGCTGCACATTCTCTTCCTCCTCAATGGTCATAGCACTCAAATTCCTACGCACCACTAGAAACATGTTCACATCCTCATCCTCCGCTAGTTCTTCCTCACACTCAACTAAATCAGCCCCCTCATCTCCCTCAATCTCCTCATCACTTTCCATCTCTCGGACACTACCATTATCAAGAATAAGCATGGTTTTTCGCGTAGGGCAATCCTTCGCGAAATGCCCATAGCCTTGACATTTATGGCATTTAAAAGAGGAAGCACTAGGAGTATTAAGCTGAGTTTTAGAAGTACCTCCCGAACCCTTAGGATCACCCTTTTGCGTCACTTTGTCTGCTGGTTTCTTCACATCACGGCCCACACTTGCCTCCCCGGTACTCGGTGTTCTCCACGCCTTATTTCGGCTCATAGGCGTAGGAGTGGAACTACCTCTATAGCGGGCTGCCTTCTCCTCTTTAATCATCTTCTCGGCTTCAATGGCGGCCAGCAATGCATCATAAAGAGTCAAAAAAGTGTGTAGCCTCAACTGAGTAGATATGTCACGATTCAGCCCATTCTTGAACCGTATGATAGCCTCGTCCTCTTCTTCTTCTTCCATGTCAAGTGATAGCCGAATCTTCTCAAATTCATCATGATATTCTTCAACAGATTTCAGTCCTTGTTTCAAGTCATATAACCTCCGAAGTTGCTCTTGTTTGTGTTTTGGATTGACATACTTCCGGGTCATTACTTGTTTCAATTCTCTCCAAGTTATGCGCATGGGCAGATTGTGTCTCATTCTAGTTCGTTTCTCGGCCTCCCACCAAGTAGAAGCATAGGACTCAAAGGCTGCAATTGCATAGGTAGCTTTCTTCTCCTCAGTCATATCATTAATCTCAAAAATTCTCTCAACTTGACGCCTCCACTCTAAGAACTTATCAGGATCACTAGTTCCCTTGAACGCGGGAATGGTAACCTTGACACTATTTAGACCACTCTCACGAACACCACGAGCTGGTTCATTATACTCCTCATAATATTCAGCATATTCATCGAATTCAGGTTCCAAATTCCTTCCACCATAGCCCCCAAAGCCTCCTCGAGGGCCACGACCAAATCCACGGCGTCTCACATTACCACGACCCCCATATGCCTGTCTTACCCTTGGTTCTCGCTGCCCGAATTCATCTTTGTCATACTCCCCTAGCTCGGGCTGATCATCCTCATGGGCTGCCCGTAGTTCCCCCGCGGGTACTACGTTCCTCCGGGCAGGCATCAATGGTGGTATATTTCCCTGGGGAATGCCCAAGGTTCTCACATTACGAGCATCTCTTTCTCTCAACTCTTGCTGACGAGCTATCTCAGGAAATCGTTCAGGCTTCACAGTCGAACCATCACTAGTTCCTTCCCCGGCATTTTGTTGAGCACTGACTGATTTTTCAAGGGTTTCAACTCGTGTTCCAATGGCATCAATGGAACGTACCAGATCAGTCCTCATTGCTTTCATTTCGGCGAGAAGACTAGTCATGTCAGTCTCGGAGACACCCTCACGCTTATCTGTTATTCCAGCCATGTACCTGCACAAAATCAAAGACTATAGAACGTGTTAAGGTTTGAAATTACCTCACTCGCTCCCTCACTTTGAATGACACTCGGGATCACTCAATTTAGTGGGTAGGATCACTCACAACTCGTTCCAAATGGCTTCCTCAGAATTGAGCAAGTTTCTCAATGACCTTCAAGTTCCCAAGTTCACAAGTTCTCTTCGGGAAGAGTGAATCGATGAGACTCTATAGGCGGACAGCTTTTAAAGTGAGCTCGGGAAGCCAAAGAATCAAACTATGAAAGTTGGAAAAGCACGAAGTCCTACAAGCTCAAGGATTAGTAATTAACTTAAGTAGAAGAATTACCTAAGAATTAATAATTAGAAGTAATGTTCACAAAGAAATAAGGAAATCCTACGAAAATCTGATTTTCTACCCTTAATTAGGCGCCAAGAACAAGCCCCTCTTGAGTAGGATAAGTTTTCCTTCTTTTCCCTTGCTTTCCAACCCTAATTTGGAGAACTTTTACCCTTTTTGTACACTTGATGGCCGAAATTTTCCACTCCCTTTTCCCCTAGGATCAGCAGCCCAAACACTCTCCCAAAGCTAAAGGGAAAACTAATTCCCTTACTTGGAAAGTGGGTAAACTTCTCCTCATCAAATTGGGATTTGTTTCCCTCTTGAATTAGGCTTAGGGTTTCCTCCTCCTTTCTCTAATGTGCAGCCGCTCCAAGCTTCTTCAACAACAAAGAAATTCAGCAATTAATCTCACCACTTCAAGAATTCAATCAAGATTGTTTCAAGAATCTTACTACACGTTTTCTTTCACTTGTTTCTAACGTGTTCTAGTACTTTTGTCAAGAACTCTCAAGAACTCAATCAAGAACGTCCTAAATTGTTCAAGAACAATTCAAGAACTCAAGAAGATTAGTTCTACAAGCCCAAGAACGCAGCACCTATTCAAGATTCCAAGAAACAAGGTCAAATTCTTCAAGAAACTTGACAAAATCAAACAAGGGTTTCAAGATTTCGATCCAAATCAATCAAGCATTCAATATTATCAAACCCTAGATGTCTCACAACAATACACACGACTTTTTTTGTTTCTTTTTACGTTTTTAATAATAAATTTTTTTTTTTTTTTTTTTTTAATAAAAACGAAAATTAATGGAAACCTAAAACTAAGAACCTAAAACTAGGGCACGAAGAACAGGATTGGGTATGTAGAAACAAACCCTTTCCAAGCTCTGATACCAACTGATGCAATCTAAATTATGGAAGCAAGAATAAAGATAAAAGCAAGACACTAATCGAAAATTCAACAAAGGATTTAGTAGGAACTAGTCTACTCACCCCTTTGTTAGGATTCAAAGAGCACCTAAACTATACGAACTATCCTCAAGACGAACCTGTGACTTGATAACAATTCGATCAAAGAGAAAAACGTTCAAATCTGATTTCACTCAAGAAGGAACGATCTTCTAAGTTTTTGTAGGAAAAGCTCAAGGCTGTGTTTTACGTAATGTCTTCGAACTGCCTCAAAATAACGCTAGGTTAGGGAATTATATAGGTTCAGCCCCTAACACCTAAATCAACTAGGAAAAGATTAACTAAAGAAAGGCCAATAATTTGGCTAAATGTCAAGCGACCATGTAGGGCCCAATAACTATGATTGTCTATGTAAAGTATCAAATAAGAGCTCGGTGAGAAGCTGCTCGTTGAGTAGCTCTGCCCGTTGAGTATCTCACCGAGTAATTCTGCTCGGCCTCAACTAGTTCCAAGTGTCCCTCCTTCTCCAATGCTAATCAACGCCTCTCTTGTCACCTCTATCATGCTGCCCGCTTCTTCCATCATCACACAATCATAGCTCTTCATCACCATCAAATGGACATCATGAAGCTCCTTAGCTTGACTCTTCGTAAATGGTCTGGAAGGCACGAACAAGGCTTGATCAGGCTGGACTGCATCAGCAGACTTTGACTTCGGTAAGCCTTGGCTTCGGTTCTCGATTGTCTGCTCGAACACACTTGTTGCCTTCGGACGCTCAATTGTCTTCGAGCTCATTGTCCTCGGTCACTTTGCCTTCGGGCTCAAATCTGAAGATAATGCCTTCGATTCTTGAGCTCGGCCACTCAGCTTCGGAGCAATTGTTTTCCTTCGGCCTGGCTAAGTGAACGTGCACATCGTGCAGCAGCTTGGCTTGGCTTCCTGTCATCGGTCTCCTCGGTGGATCGATCACTTGATCAGTACGTGGTCGGGCTGCATCAGCAGACCTCCTCCATTTTAGAGCCGGGGCACCTCAAACTCCACCATTCAAAATTTCGCAAAGTATGGGAAGGGGAGCTCACTGGCTATTTTGGCCTCTCCAGGGCGGGGCACCAAAAAATGGGGGCGGACCTCTTCCTGAAAGAGTGAGGATAAAGAACAGGCAGAGAGGGGCGCCTCCATTGATGCAGCCCGAACACGTGCTGATCGAGTGTTCGATCCACCAGGGAGACCGATGACAAGAAGCCAAGCCAAGCTACTGCACGATGTGCACGTTCACTTAGCCTGGCCGAAGGAAAACAATTGCTCCAAAGCTGAGTGGCCGAGCTCAAGAACCGAAGGCATTATCTTCAGATTTGAGCCCGATGGCAAAGTGACCGAGGACAATGAGCTCGAAGACAATTGAGCGTCCGAAGGCAACAAGTGTTTTCGAGCAGACAATCGAGAACCGAAGCCAAGGCTTACCGAAGTCAAAGTCTGTCGAACACAATTTAACTCAATCCTGCGTGGCTTATTTCTATTGGTCGCCTGTGACCCTTTTACTAGTTTACCCTTAGTATTTCCTATATAAACCTTGTTTCCTTTCATTGTAAGTACCTAGTTTTGAACATTGATTTATTAGTGAAAGTGCCGAGCACATTTCTTGTCTCCGTCGTGAGCAACCCCTTGTGAGGGCTTTTATGGACTTGTGGCTTTCGGTTAATCCGATTGAACATTCCTCTTTAATCATTCAGTTTGCAAGAGGCAATGTTCTCTTGAGGATTGTTGCATAGTTTAGGTGATTCTTGTGTCCCTTTTGATCGAGCTTTGAGACAGGTTCCTCACTGTTCTTTCAAAAGAAGCAAGTTTTGTCTTGCTTCTATTTTTACCTTTTGTTGTTTATCTTCCGCGTTTGTGCTAAGCAACTCCTTCGGGTTTGCATTGCACCATCTTGGTATCAGAGCACGGTTTGGGCTTGTTTCTTGATAAGAATCAAAATGCGGAAAAGTAAAAGATAAAAGCGAGACGTAACTCGTACGATAATCTCAAGTAGCAACGGAGAACTTGTTCCGTTACACCCCGAGAGAATGACAAGAACACCTACACTAGGCAACTACCCTCGAGCTAACGTGAGCACGCAAGTAGAATGATCGGGGGGGATTGGAATTCATCTAGGTCCGCTAGAGGAAGAACAAGTCCCATCAAGGTTTCATTCATTCAATCAAAGAGTTCAACTCTCAACACAAGTGTTTGTTCAATCATCAAAGTTAGCTAATGATTTGAAGAGGCTAAGTGAAGTATTTATAGGCTTCACTTAGGTCTAAATAAAAGGTCTAAAATACCCCCCAAAGTGGGTTAAAACAAATAAGGCCACGCAGAGCTAAAGTTGGAAGTTCAAGCAAAAGTCATTAAAAATCCCGCATGTGGGTCACAGGGGTAGGCGGTCCGCCTAGTAGGGGGAGGCGGCCGCCTAGTGACTTGCAAGCCTCTGGATTTCCTGAGGCGCTCCGCCTCTTAAGCTGGGCGCTCCGCCTCCTGACTTCTAGTTCTCTGGATTTTGGGAGGCGCCCCGCCTCAGCTGGGAGGCGCTCCGCCTTGATCTGAAGCCCCTTAGGATGTCTCATTTTGTGCCTCTTGAGCCTCACCAAGCGTCCTAGAGGATCCTCCATCCATGGTACACCAAAGCATGGTCTTCAAGTTGCTCTCGGGGCCTTCTTCCATACCTTTCCATATCAAGTGAAGATGGGTATCTTGGATCAACTTGGCTTGACTCCGAGTGAAGGGTCTTGAGGGGGTTTGGGTCTTATCATCCTCCCCTTCTTGAGAGGATTTCGTCCTCGAAATCGAAGCATCATCCACAACCTCTTCATCATCATGCACGACCTCTTCATTACCTACATCCAAAGGAACCAAGTCACAAACATTGAAAGTATTAGAAACTTGATACTCACTTGGCAAGTCGACCACATAGGCATTGTTGTTTATCTTCGAGAGCACTTGGAATGGTCCATCTCCCCGGGGTGCCAACTTCCCTTTCCTAAGGTTTGGAAACCTTTCTTTCCGGAAGTGCACCCAAACATAGTCACCCTTCTTGAGTTCCACCTTCTTGCGGCCTTTGTTTTTCTTGGAGGCAACCTTAGCATAAGTTTCCTCCAAGTTCTTCTTCGCCTTTGCATGGAGCTCAACCAAAGCCTTGGCTCTAGCTTTACCTTCAAAATTAACAACCATTTCCCTTGGCAAAGGGGTTAGATCAAGGGGAATCAAGGGGTTAAATCCATAAACACACTCGAATGGAGTCATGCCTATCATGCTATGCAATGTGCGATTGTAGGCAAACTCCATAAGAGGTAGGCGATCAATCCAAGTCCCGGCCTTCCCTCGGGTCATGGCTCTAAGAAGAGCTCCCAAGGTTCGGTTTACCACTTCCGTTTGCCCATCGGTTTGCGGGTGGTGGGACGTGGAGAACAAGAGCTTGGTGCCTAAAGCACCCCATAAACACCTCCAAAAATGACTTAGGAACTTAGTGTCCCTATCACTCACTATGGTTTGAGGCACACCATGCAACTTCAAAACATTTTCAATAAACAAAGTTGCCACATGTTGTGCATCATCACATTTCTTGCATGGAATGAAATGAGCCATTTTGGAGAACCTATCCACAACAACATAAATGCTATCATGGCCCCCTCTAGTCCTTGGTAATCCCATCACAAAATCCATTGAGATATCCAACCACGGACTAGTAGGCACGGGGAGAGGGGTATACAACCCATGAGGGTGGGCTTTAGATTTGGCACGTTTGCAATCAAGGCAATTAGTGCAAAACTTCTCCACATGCACCCTCATCTTTGGCCAATAGAATTGTTCTTGAAGAATGGTCAAAGTCTTTCTTGTGCCAAAATGTCCCATGAGTCCCCCGCAATGTGCTTCATGCACAAGCAACTCTCTCCAAGAGGACTCCGGAATGCACACTCTACCATTTTTGAAGATATAACCATTAACCCATTGGTATTTGTCAACTCTCTCCCCTTTCTCTAGAGTGTCATGGACACTCTTTAGCTTTGGGTCATGAGCATACATCAATTTAATGCTCTCAAAACCCATGAGCTTAGAGGTGAGAGTGGTGGCTAGAGCAAACTTTCTTGAAAGCGCATCCGCCACGACATTGTCTTTCCCTTTCTTGTATTGGATCACATAGGGAAAAGACTCAATGAATTCAACCCACTTGGCATGTCTCTTATTGAGCTTCTCTTGGCCTCTCAAATGCTTGAGTGACTCATGGTCACTCTTGATTACAAACTCACAAGGCCAAAGATAGTGTTGCCAATGGGCAAGGGCTCTCACAAGGGCATACAACTCCTTGTCATATGTAGAATAATTCAAGGAAGCCCCTTTCAACTTCTCACTAAAGTAGGCGATGGGTTTGCTATCTTGCATTAGGACACCACCAATTCCCACCCCCGAGGCATCACACTCAACCTCAAATGCCTTTCCGAAGTCGGGCAATTGCAATAGCGGGGCGGTACTCAACCTACTTTTCAACTCTAGGAAGGCCTTCTCTTGCGGCTCTCCCCAAACAAACGGTTAGTCTTTCTTCACCAACTCGGTGAGTGGAGCGGCAATGGAGCTAAAGTCCTTCACAAATCGCCTATAAAAGCTTGCGAGACCATGAAAGCTCCTCACTTGAGTCACGGTAGTAGGAGTAGGCCAATCATGTATGGCCTCTACCTTAGACTCATCCACCTCCACTCCTTGGGCACTCACAACAAACCCAAGGAAGACCACCTTCTCAACACCAAAGGCACACTTTTTAAAATTAGCATAGAGCTTTTCGGCTCTCAACTTCTCAAGCACTAGCCTAAGGTGTTCAACATGGTCGTCTATTGATTTGCTATAGATCAATATATCGTCAAAATAGACGACCACAAACTTGTTGATGAATGGCTTTAGAACATGGTTCATTAGCCTCATGAAAGTGCTAGGTGCATTGGAGAGCCCAAAGGGCATCACCAACCATTCATAGAGACCAAATTTTGTCTTGAATGCGGTTTTCCATTCATCACCCGGTTTCATCCGGATTTGATGGTAGCCGGACCTAAGGTCAATTTTGCTAAACACACATGAACCACTTAATTCATCTAACATATCATCAATTCGGGGAATAGGATGACGGTACTTTACCGTTATTTTGTTCACGGCCGGACAATCAACACACATTCTCCAAGTGCCGTCCTTTTTGGGAACAACGATCACGGGCACGGCACAAGGACTCAAGCTTTCCCTTACCAAACCTTTAGTGAGCAATTCATCAACTTGCTTTTGCAACTCCCTTGTATCCTCCGGGTTGCTCCTATAGGCCGGTTTGTTCGGGATTTGGGATCCCGGAACAAAGTCTATTTGATGCTCAATGCCCCTCAAAGGAGGCAATCCATCCGGCATTTCATCCGGGAACATGTCACCAAAATCCTTCAAAACATTCTCAAACACACTAGGCAAAGGGTTAGAAGAAAAATCACAATTAGAGTTAAGGATCATACCTTTGTGCACTAGGCATAGGAGAAACTTGGTGCCATCATTACCTCTTAAGAGCTCGCCCGGTTGCATCATGGCACAAATGCCACTGGTAGATGAGGTAGGTGGGATTGCCACCATACTTTTGGACAAAGGGCTAGTCTCCATGATTGACTTAGCCTTTGCCACCTCTCTCAACTCCTTCATTTTCTTGTAGTCATCACTCACTTGCTTAGGAGTGAGAGGTTTAAGCACATATCTCTTCCCTTCGTGTTTGACCGTGTAAGTATTGACACGACCGTCATGCACCACTTGCCTATCGAATTGCCAAGGCCTCCCTAAGAGTAGGTGGCACGCTTACATGGGCACAACGTCAAACAAATGCTCATCTACATAACTCCCTATTTTGAATCGAATCATCACTTGCTTTACCACTTTAAGCTCCCCACATTCGCTTAGCCATTGTAGCCGGTAAGGTTTAGGATGCTTCATGGCGGTCAACTTCAATTGAGACACAAGTGATTGACTCACTACATTTTCACAACTCCCGGAGTCAATTATCATAGAGCAAACAACATCTTTGACCCGGCACCTGGCATGGAATAGATTTTCCCTTTGCAAGGTTTCACTATCTTCCACAATCATAACCCCTAGGCTCCTTCTCACAACCAAGAAAGTATGAGGATCCTCCTCCTCCCCCGTGTCATCAAGCAAATCATCCTCCTCTACTCCCTCATCTCACTCTTCTCTCTCCACTCCCTCATCTTCCGATTCACTCTCTTTCTCATATGCATCATTACCAACAACAATCATGGTCCTCTTTGTAGGACATTCCCTAGCAAAGTGACCATAGCCCTTGCACTTGTGGCATTGCATGGAAGAAGAAGTAGGAGCATGTAATTGAGTTTTAGAGTTACCTCCCACATTAGGTGTGTTCTTCTCATACGGCTTTTTCACATCCTTGGTAGCATTTGCACCACTTGTTCCACTTGCACTTGGGAACCTTGCATTTGTAGTAGGAGGCTTCCAATCCTTTGGTTTGCTTGTTGGAGTAGTAGTGCTACTCTTGTAGCGAAGGGATTTCTCCTCCTTGAGCCATTTCTCGGCCTCAACCGCATCTTCACATAAATTGTAATGATCATCATATTTGTGGAACCTCAATTGTGAAGCTATGTCTCGGTTCAAGCCCCCTTTGAAACGGATCATGGCCGTCTCATTGTCCTCATCATCTAAGTCAAGGATCATTCGGATTTGCTCAAATTCATTGAAGTATTCACCAACCGATTTGTAACCTTGCTTCAACTCATAGAGTCGCTTTTGTTGTTCAACCCGGTATTGGTTAGTCAAATACTTCTCATCCATCACACGGATCAACTCTTCCCAAGTAAGATTAATAGCCATACCCGTCCTCCTTCTATTTCTCTTCACCGACTCCCACCAAGTAGAAGCAAAAGATTCAAAGGCGGATATTGCATACTTGGTCTTCTTCACTTCGGGCATATCATTGGTGTCAAAGATACGCTCCATAGCCAATTTCCAACCAATGTACTCCACCGGATCACTACTTCCTTTGAAAGAAGGAATAGTGAGCTTCACACTATTAAGATTGTTGTTGTTATCACGACCCCCTTGGAATGGCTCCGGTTGGCCCCCATAGTGATCATCATAAGCAACATAGTCCCTCCTCGCATTCCTTCCTCCATATCCTAAGGGTGGCCCTCGACCTCGGCCTCTACCCCGATCCACATTTCGACCCCAATTCATACCTCGTCTCGGTTGAAGGTGATCATCATAACCATAAGCCTCATCATCATACTCGGCTTCCTCCCCTTCTTGAGCTTCATCGACTTGCTCAAGAGGTTGCACGTTTCGGATGGGTCTTGGTAATGGGATGTTTCTTGGAGGATTATCCAAGATACGGGGAATGCCCGTTCGTTCAATCCTCTCTCGATCTTCCTATACCCGTTGTTGATTGAGTAATTCAACAACTTGCTCCGGGGTAAAGTTAGGGCTACTCGAGCCTTCACCGGCCTCAATTTGGACACTCGGGGTCCCCTTTTCAATTGGGACACTCGGGGTCCCTTGGTCACCTTGGGTACTCGAGGCACCCTTTTCAAGTGACTCAATCCTGTGAGTCATGACATCCATCTTGGCAAGAAGGCTAGCCAAGGCCTCCTTGATGAAATCTTGACCTTCGTTGGCCATTGTACCTACAAAGAAAAGAAACAAGCGTTAGTTAAAACACCTCACTCGCTCCCTCACTTGTGTTCACTCGGATCACTCTTTTGGGTGGCGGTGGATATTTCACTCCACTTGCAATTCCAAAGCTTCCCGTAGATGACTAACAATCCCTCTACTCAACCAAACTATTCACGAGTCAAGTACACTCCGGGGTGAGTGGAGTTAATGGGACTCGATGAACGCTAGGCACTTTGAAGTAAAGGACTTGAATCAAAAGAAACTACGAATCTTCTTTGAATTCTAGTCTCCTTCCTAAGGCATGATGATCCTAGTAGCTCGAAGTAATTAGTACTAATCAAGTAGGATTATACTCTAATAGTACCAATTAGAAGCAATGCAAACAACAAAACAAGAAATCCTAGAAGAAACTACCCAATTCCCAACGTTCAGGAAGTAGGCGCCCCGCCTCAGCTAGTGGGCGGTCCGCCCAGGGTAACGTGCCAAGTGGAGGCGCTCCGCCTCAGCAGGGAGGCACTCCGCCTCAGCAATTTCAAGAGAGGTCACAGTTTTGAGGCGCTCCGCCTCAGATTATAGGCGCTCCGCCTCTGCAACCTTCAGCACAGTTCAACAACGTGTTTTCTTGGTTTTTCACCCAACAATTCAACTAATCAATCGTTGTTTTAGCAATTCAAAGGTACCCAAATGTTGTATTAGTCACAAAGAACAAACCCCAACAACTTTTATTAAACCCCAATCAATATCAAGCAATCCACCATGATCATCATCTTCGAAGCTAGGGTTTTAAAATTTTCAAATTTTCAAAGGGTTTCAAATTCTCAATTCATGTAATACAACTCCAAATTGGGTGTTTAAGGTACCAAAAGAACGGGAATCACACAAGGATCAAACCCCAATATCAAGTTCTCAATCCAATATCAATCCAACCCAAGAATCAATCAAAAGTCATCAAGAACAAGTTCATCAAGGCTTTTAAGGGGTTTTGGGGTTTTGATTTTCAATCTTCACCAATCCAAGTGTTTTTAGTATCCAAACGACGGGATTTCAACCACGATCAAGAATCTATAACACCCATATCATGAATCATTCAAACCAACAAGTTACACCAAATTTTTAGATTTTCAATTTTTCAATTTTTTTTGTAGTTTTCTTCTTTTAATAACAACAAACAAGAACCTAAAGATAGAAACTAACCTAGGCACGAAGAATCAAGGGTCGGAGGTTTGTAGAAACAAAACCCGAGCCTTGCTCTTATACCAAGATGATAAGAATCAAAATGCGGAAAAGTAAAAGATAAAAGCGAGACGTAACTCGTACGATAATCTCAAGTAGCAACGGAGAACTTGTTCCGTTACACCCCGAGAGAATGACAAGAACACCTACACTAGGCAACTACCCTCGAGCTAACGTGAGCACGCAAGTAGAATGATCGGGGGGGATTGGAATTCATCTAGGTCCGCTAGAGGAAGAACAAGTCCCATCAAGGTTTCATTCATTCAATCAAAGAGTTCAACTCTCAACACAAGTGTTTGTTCAATCATCAAAGTTAGCTAATGATTTGAAGAGGCTAAGTGAAGTATTTATAGGCTTCACTTAGGTCTAAATAAAAGGTCTAAAATACCCCCAAAGTGGGTTAAAATAAATAAGGCTACGCAGAGCTAAAGTTGGAAGTTCAAGCAAAAGTCATTAAAAATCCCGCATGTGGGTCACAGGGGTAGGCGGTCCGCCTAGTAGGGGGAGGCGGCCGCCTAGTGACTTGCAAGCCTCTGGATTTCCTGAGGCGCTCCGCCTCTTAAGCTGGGCGCTCCGCCTCCTGACTTCTAGTTCTCTGGATTTTGGGAGGCGCTCCGCCTTGATCTGAAGCCCCTTGGGATGTCTCATTTATTGCCTCTTGAGCCTCACCAAGCGTCCTAGAGGATCCTCCATCCATGGTACACCAAAGCATGGTCTTCAAGTTGCTCTCGGGGCCTTCTTCCATACCCTTCCATATCAAGTGAAGATGGGTATCTTGGATCAACTTGGCTTGACTCCGAGTGAAGGGTCTTGAGGGGGTTTGGGTCTTATCATTTCTACAACCCCAAATCCTGTTCAAGTTACCCTTATTTTCGTGCGTGTGTCTTTGTTTTCCTTTTTCATGTTCTTGAACTTTGTTACTGTTGGTATTGTTATTTTACAAAAAAAAAAAAAAAATAAAAAATTGTGTTTGATTGTTGGTTGTTTGGGATAAACAACCATTGATTCTTGTTCACCATCGAGTTCCGAATCCAACAAGTGCCCGACGTACCAATTTCGTGACTAGGGTTTCTTGGTGAATTTTGGACTGTTTTTGAGCTTTAATGGTGACTGAAAAACTCGAACCCCATTGTGTTTGGAAGAAACCCGTGAAGAATGGTGGTTCTTGAGTGATTTGGGTTTGTTTTGTTGTTTGAAATTCGAAGTTCTGAGTTTGAAAACGTTGTCCGTACGCCGGAAAGTTGTTGCAAAATTGTAACAGTGTACGACACGACGAGCTGGTTCTTAGCTCGAAGGACTTTGACTTCCTCCGGTGTCGTCTAAGACCGGAGTCGAAAGACCAACCCAGATCTTGTTGAGTTTGTGGTCAGTGAACCGAAGTAGATTTGTCCGTACGCCGGAGCAAAGGTCACTGTTCCATTGAAGAAGAAGGGGTAAAGTGTAAACATCAAAACCCCAGGTGAAATTTATCGGCTGAGAAAAAAGGAAAGTGGATAAGGTAAAACCCTATCCGTACCAAGGAGGGACCACTCTTGTACGGACAAGAGTTGGTGTGGCCGAGAAAGATTCCAAAAGGGAATCAAAGGGTAGATTCTCCTAGGTTCTCACTTTCTTTCGTATCAAAATTCTAGTCGGTAGATCTTTTGAGTAATTGTCCTACTCGAGGTCGTACTAACTCTTTCAAGCTGATAGGAATTCGTGCGAAGGGGTGACCGAAGTCCAAACTTTCGTAGAAATTCTTTTGACTCCCCGAGCTCAGTTAAAAGCGTCCGTTCCATCGAGTCGAACATCACTTCACTCTTCCCGAAGAGGCAGTGACTATTGTCGAACTTGAAGGATCTTAGAGGACCGATCAATTAGACGAGCCACTGTTAACAAGTCCTTGAGTGATCAAAAACCGAACCCATAAATTGAGTGGACCCGAGTGCCACCCATCAAAGGTGAGGGAGTGTGTGAGGTGATTTCTAACCCTAACATTTGTTTGATCTTTGACTTGTGCAGGTACCATGGCTGGAAATGATGGCAAAAGCATTTTTGAAGCCCGAAGTGTCGTTAGCCGATCTCATGGCTGCGATACAAGGCGTCAGTGCCGAATTAAGAGGAGTGACTGCTTGAGTGACTCTCCTCGAGCAGGGAAGCGCGTCCGTGGCCATGAATGGGTCCGGCGTTGGAACGAGCCAATCCACTTCGATGAAACCTGAGCTGTATGCTGAGCTTGTACGACAACATCAGTTGACAAGTGAAGCAATTCGAAGAGAACTTAACTTGGGCAATCCCCAAGCTGCTTATCAAAACTTGGGCATTCCCCGAGGAGAAAGAATACCACCTCCAAAGGCCCAAAGAGATCTTGGAGCTGTTGCCGAGGAGGTTGATGAAGAGGAATTTCCCGAGGACGAATATGAGCGTGCGCTGCCATTCGCTCAATGAAGGCAGGCTCACCGAGGTCGTGGAAATTTCCGAGGTCGAGGCCGAGGCGCAAATGTTGGAAGAAATATTGAGCGTGAGGCTAATGATCGAGAAGATGAGTTTCCCGAACAGGCTAGAGGTATTTGAGACTCAAATTTGAACAGTATCAAGATCACTATTCCTCCTGATGCCGGGCAATCCACCACGAGGAGACCATTCACTCGGAGCCAAGCCAAGGATGTCCAAGAAGCGCATTTACACTTGGTGAGGAAGGGCCTTGAAGAAGGAAGCGATTGGAAGCCGTTCCGGGTGCTCAAACTAGGCCTCACGCCTAAGGAAGAAGAGAGCCCAGCAGAGCTAGGCGCCCCGCCTACCCCAGGCGCCCCGCCTAGGGAGCTCACTGCCTAAGGCCCAGCAAAGCACCAGGCGCCCCACCTGGCTAGGCGCCCAACCTAGCTGAAGGCCAAGCCAGGCGCCCCGCCCAGCTTCAGGCGCCCAGCCTAGCTGAAGGCCAAGCCTGGCGCCCCTCCCAGCCCCAGGCGCCCCTCCTAGCTGCTGAACTTATGTTTCTTTTACTATTTTGCCCTACGTGGCTTATTTGATGAACCTTATTAGTAAGGGTACTTAAGTCTTTGTGTAAGCTTGGGAAAACACTATAAATACCCAAGCCTAGCTTATTTTACACTTAGATTATTATTGATGATGAATGAATGTTGAACAGGAGCAAGGCTCTTGATTATTGAATGAAACCTTTTGTTTTGGGACTTGTAGTTCTTCTAGCGGATCTAGATGAATACTCTTCCTCTCCGACCATTCTACTTGCGTGCTCGCGTTAGCTCGAGGGTAGTTGCATAGCGTAGGTGTTCTTGTCCTTCTCTCGGGGTGTAACGGAACAAGTTCTCCGTTGCTACTTGGGATTAGAGATCGAGTTACGTCTCGTTCTTTATCTTTTACTTTCCGCGTTTGATTTCCTACATCATTTGGTATCAGAGCAAGGCTCGGGTTTTGTTTCTACAAACCCCCGACCCTTGATTCTTCGTGCCTAGTATCTTCTTTTAGTTTTTCTTGTTGTTGAAGTTATTAGAAAGGAGAAAATTGCAAAAAAATTGAAAAATTGAAAAATACAAAAATTTGGTGTAACTTGTTGATTTGGATGATTCGTGATATGGGTGTTATGGATTCTTGATCGTGATTGATTTCCCGTTACTTGGGTACCAAAATTGTTGGAATTGGTGAAGTTTGAAAAATTGAAACCCCAAAACCCCTTAAACCCTTGAAGAACTTGTTCTTGATGAATTTTGGCTTGATTCTTGGGTTGGATTGATGTTTGTTTGGAAACTTGTTATTGGGGATTGATCTTCTTTGAAAAACAGACAATTCGGTACCAATTTTGTGGGATTTGAACATGTTTAACACCTACTTTGATGAATCACAATCCTTATTGAAACCCTTTTGTTAAACCCTTGTGTTCTTGAGTTCTTGAGATTGAATCCTGATTTGATTGATTGTTTGATTGAAATTTTGATTGGGTTTTGTTAAGGAATATCAAACACAACTTTGGGTATCTTTGGATTGTGAAAACAAGTTGAAAACATCGGATTTGAGGCTTGAAAATCGACTTGAAACGAGTTTAGAACGAGTTGGAAAAAGCTTCAGGCTAGGCGCCCCGCCTAAGCCAGGCGCCCCGCCTGACTTGGCTACTGCCTAAGTCCCAGGCGCCCCGCCTAGACTCAGGCGCCCCGCCTGGCATACAGCACAAACTAGGCGCCCCACCTGAGTTTCAGGCGCCCCTCCTGAGTGCTGAACGTATTGTTTCGGGTAGATTTTCGTAGGTATTTCCCTTTGTTTGATAACATAACATCTAGTTAGTACTAATTTGAGTAACCGATCTACTTGAATAGTGCTAACCATTTGATTGCTCTTAAGTGAATCGTGCCTAGCAAGGAGAGTAGAATTCTAAGGAAAAGCGTAGAACCTTTTAAGTCAAGTCCTTCACTTCAAAGTGCCTAGCGTTCATTGAGTCCCATTAACTCCACTCACCCCGGAGTGTGCGTGACTCGTGAATAGTTTAGTTGAGTTGAGGAGTTGCTAATCATCTACGTGAAGCTTCGGAACTACAAGTTGAGTGAAATATCCACCGCCACCCAAAAGAGTGATCCGAGTGAACACAAGTGAGGGAGCGAGTGAGGTGTTTTAACTAACTCTTGTTTCTTTTCTTTGTAGGTACAATGGCCAACGAAGGTCAAGATTTCATTAAGGAGGCCTTGGCTAATCTTCTTGCCAAGATGGACCTCATGAACCAAAGGATTGATTCTCTTGAAAAGGGAGCCTCGAGTACTCAAGGTGAACATGGGACCCCGAGTGTCCCAATTGAAAAGGGGACCCCGAGTGTCCAAATTGAGACCGGTGAAGGCTCAAGTAGCCCTACCTTTACCCCGGAGCAAGTTGTTGAATTGCTCAATCAACAACGGGTAAAGGAGGACCGAGAGAGAATTGAACGAACGGGCATTCCCCGTATCTTGGACAATCCTCCAAGAAACTTTCCACTACCAAGACCCGTCCGAAATGTGCAACCTCTTGAGCAAGTTGTTGAGGCTCAAGAAGGGGAGGAAGTTGATTATGGTGATGATGTGTATGGGTTTGATGATCACTTTCAACCAAGGCGAGCTATGAATTGGGGTCGAAATGTGGATCGGGGAAGAGGCCGAGGTCGAGGGCCACCCTTAGGATATGGAGGAAGGAATGTTAGAAGGGACTATGTTGCTTATGATGATCACCAAGGAGGCCAACCGGAGCCATTCCAAGGGGGTCGTGACAACAACAACAACCTTAATAGTGTGAAGCTCACTATTCCTTCTTTCAAAGGAAGTAGTGACCCGGTGGAGTACATTGGTTGGAAATTGGCTATGGAGCGTATCTTTGACACCAATGATATGCCCGATGTGAAGAAAACCAAGTATGCAATATCCTCCTTTGAATCTTTTGCTTCTACTTGGTGGGAGTCGGTGAAGAGAAATAGAAGAAGGACGGGTATGGCTATTAATCTTACTTAGGAAGTGTTGATCCGTGTGATTGATGAGAAGTACTTGACTAACCAATACCGGGTTGAACAACAAAGGCGTCTATATGATTTGAAGCAAGGTTACAAATCGGTTGGTGAGTATTTCAATGAATTTGAGCAAATCCGAATGATCCTTGACTTAGATGATGAAGACAATGAGACGGCCATGATCCGTTTCAAAGGGGGCTTGAACCGAGACATAGCTTCACAATTGAAGTTCCACAAATATGATGATCATTACAAGCTATGTGAAGATGCGGTTGAGGCCGAGAAATGGCTCAAGGAGGAGAAATCTCTCCGCTACAAGAGTAGCACTCCTACTCCAACAAGCAAACCAAAGGATTGGAAGCCTCCTACCACAAATGCAAGGTTCCCAAGTGCAAGTGGAACAAGTGGTGCAAATGCTACCAAGGATGTGAAAAAGCCGTATGAGAAGAACACACCTAACGTGGGAGGTAACTCTAAAACTCAACTACATGCTCCTACTTCTTCTTCAATACAATGCCACAAGTGCAAGGGGTATGGTCACTTTGCTAGGGAATGTCCTACAAAGAGGACCATGATTGTTGTTGGTAATGATGCATATGAGAAAGAGAGTGAATCGGAAGATGAGGGAGTAGAGGGAGTAGAGGGAGATGAGGGAGTAGAGGAGAATGATTTGCTTGATGATACGATGGAGGAGGAGGATCCTCATACTTTCTTGGTTGTGAGACGGAGCCTAGGAGCTATGATTGTGGAAGATAGTGAAACCTTGCAAAGGGAAAATCTTTTCCATGCTAGGTGCCGGGTCAAAGATGTTGTTTGCTCTATGATAATTGATTCCGGAAGTTGTGCAAATGTAGTGAGTCAATCACTAGTGGCTCAATTGAAGTTAACTACCATGAAGCATCCCAAACCTTACCGGCTACAATGGCTTAGTGAATGTGGAGAGCTTAAGGTGATGAAACAAGCCATGATCAAGTTTAGGATGGGTAGTTATGTGGATGAGCATTTGTTTGACGTTGTGCCTATGCAAGCATGCCACCTACTCTTAGGGAGGCCATGGCAATTCGATAGGCAAGTGGTGCATGATGGTCGTGTCAACACCTACACGGTCAAACATGAAGGGAAGAGATTTGTGTTAAAACCTCTCACTCCTAAGCAAGTGAGTGATGATTACAAGAAAATGAAGGAGTTGAGGGAGGTGCCAAAGGCTAAGTCACTCATTGAGACTAGCCCTTTGTCCAAAAGCATGGTGGCAATCCCACTTACTTCATCTACCGGTGGCATGTGTGCCATGATGCAACCGGGCGAGCTCTTGAAAGGTAATGATGGCACCAAATTTCTCCTATGCCTAGTGCACAAAGGTATGATCCTTAACTCTAATTGTGATTTTTCTTCTAGCCCTATGCCTAGTGCTTTGAAAAATGTCTTGGAAAACTTTGGGGACATGTTCCCGGATGAGATGCCCGATGGCTTACCTCCCTTGAGAGGAATTGAACATCAAATTGACTTTATTCCGGGCTCTCAAATCCCGAACAAGCCGGCCTATAGAAGCAATCCCGAGGATAAAAGGGAGTTGCAAAAACAAGTTGATGACTTGCTTTCCAAAGGCTTGGTAAGGGAGAGTTTGAGTCCTTGTGCCGTACCGGTCATTCTTGTCCCAAAGAAAGACGGCACTTGGAGAATGTGTGTAGATTGCCGAGCCGTGAATAAGATAACGGTCAAGTACCGACACCCTATTCCACGGCTTGATGATATGTTGGATGAATTGAGTGGGTCGTGTGTCTTTTCCAAAATCGACCTTAGGTCCGGTTACCATCAAATCCGGATGAAACCCGGGGATGAATGGAAAACCGCATTCAAGACCAAATTCGGTCTCTATGAATGGTTGGTAATGCCCTTCGGGCTTTCCAACGCACCTAGCACTTTCATGCGACTCATGAATCATGTGTTGAAGTCTTTTATCAACAAGTTTGTTGTTGTCTATTTTGATGATATCTTGATCTATAGTAAGACAATGGATGAACATGTTGACCACCTTAGGCAAGTGCTTGATGCTTTGAGAGCCGAAAAGCTCTATGCTAATTTCAAAAAGTGTGCCTTTGGTGTGGATAAGGTTGTCTTTCTTGGGTTTGTTGTGAGTGCCCAAGGAGTGGAGGTGGATGAGTCTAAGGTAGAGGCCATACGAGATTGGCCTACTCCTACTACCGTGACTCAAGTGAGGAGCTTTCATGGTCTCGCAAGCTTTTATAGGCGATTTGTGAGGGACTTTAGCTCCATTGCCGCTCCACTCACCGAATTGGTGAAGAAAGACCAACCGTTTGTTTGGGGAGAGCCTCAAGAGAAGGCCTTCCATGAATTGAAAAGTAGGTTGAGTACCGCCCCTCTTTTGCAATTGCCCGACTTCGGAAAGGCATTTGAGGTTGAATGTGATGCCTCGGGGGTGGGAATCGGTGGTGTTTTAATGCAAGATAGCAAACCCATCGCCTACTTTAGTGAGAAATTGAAAGGGGCCTCCTTGAACTATTCTACATATGACAAGGAGTTGTATGCCCTTGTGAGAGCCCTTGCCCATTGGCAACACTATCTTTGGCCTCGTGAGTTTGTAATCAAGAGTGACCATGAGTCACTCAAGCATTTGAGAGGCCAAGAGAAGCTCAATAAGAGACATGCCAAGTGGGTTGAATTCATTGAGTCCTTTCCCTATGTGATTCAATATAAGAAAGGGAAGGACAATGTTGTGGCGGATGCGCTTTCGAGAAAGTTTGCTCTAGCCACCATTCTCACCTCTAAGCTCATGGGGTTTGAGAGCATTAAATTGATGTATGCTCATGACCCAAAGCTAAAGAGTGTCCTTGACGCTCTAGAGAAGGGGGAGAGAGTTGAGAAATACCAATGGGTTAATGGATATATCTTTAAGAATGGTAAAGTGTGCATACCCGAGTCCTCATGGAGGGAATTGCTTGTGCGAGAGGCACATTGTGGAGGACTCATGGGTCATTTTGGTCGGGACAAGACCTTGGCCATCCTTCGGGAACAATTCCATTGGCCAAAAATGGGGACTCATGTTGAGAAACTTTGCAACTCTTGTCTTGAATGCAAGGTTGCTAAGTCCAAGTCGAACCCCCATGGTTTGTATACCCCACTCCCCGTACCTACTAGTCCATGGTTGGATATCTCGATGGATTTTGTGATGGGATTACCAAGGACTAGGGGGGGCCATGATAGCATTTATGTTGTTGTGGATAGGTTCTCCAAAATGGCTCATTTCATTCCGTGTCGTAAATGTGATGATGCACAACATGTTGCAACCTTGTTTATTGATAATGTCTTGAAATTGCATGGTGTGCCTCAAACCATAGTGAGTGATAGGGACACTAAGTTCCTAAGTCATTTTTGGAGGAGTTTATGGGGTGGCCTTGGCACCAAACTCTTGTTTTCTTCGTCCCACCACCCCCAAACCGATGGGCAAACCGAAGTGGTGAACCGAACCTTGGGTGCTCTTCTTAGAGCCATGACCCGAGGTAAGGGTGGGACTTGGATAGATAAGCTACCTCTTATGGAGTTTGCCTACAATCGAACCGTGCATAGAATGATTGGCATGACTCCATTCGAGTGTGTTTATGGTTTTAACCCCTTGATTCCCCTTGATCTAACCCCTTTGCCAAGGGAAATGGTTGTTAATTTTGAAGGTAAAGCTAGAGCAAAAGCAATGATGGAACTCCATGCAAAGGCGAAGAAGAATTTGGAGGAAGCCTATGCTAAGGTTGCTTCCAAGAAAAACAAGGGACGCAAGAAGGTGGAACTCAAGAAGGGTGACTATGTGTGGGTGCACTTCCGGAAAGAAAGGTTTCCAAACCTTAGAAAAGGGAAGTTAGCACCCCGTGGTGATGGTCCATTCCAAGTGCTCTCCAAGATAAACAACAACGCCTACGTGATCGACTTGCCAAGTGAGTATCAAATTTCTAATACTTTCAATGTTTGTGACTTGGTTCCTTTGGATGTAGGTAATGAAGGGGTCGTGGATGATGATGCCTCGATTTCGAGGACGAAATCTTCTCAAGAAGGGGAGGATGATGCCGGGCAATCCACCACGAGGAGACCATTCACTCGGAGCCAAGCCAAGGATGTCCAAGAAGCGCATTTACACTTGGTGAGGAAGGGCCTTGAAGAAGGAAGCGATTGGAAGCCGTTCCGGGTGCTCAAACTAGGCCTCACGCCTAAGGAAGAAGAGAGCCCAGCAGAGCTAGGCGCCCCGCCTACCCCAGGCGCCCCGCCTAGGGAGCTCACTGCCTAAGGCCCAGCAAAGCACCAGGCGCCCCACCTGGCTAGGCGCCCAACCTAGCTGAAGGCCAAGCCAGGCGCCCCGCCTAGCTTCAGGCGCCCAGCCTAGCTGAAGGCCAAGCCTGGCGCCCCTCCCAGCCCCAGGCGCCCCTCCTAGCTGCTGAACTTATGTTTCTTTTACTATTTTGCCCTACGTGGCTTATTTGATGAACCTTATTAGTAAGGGTACTTAAGTCTTTGTGTAAGCTTGGGAAAACACTATAAATACCCAAGCCTAGCTTATTTTACACTTAGATTATTATTGATGATGAATGAATGTTGAACAGGAGCAAGGCTCTTGATTATTGAATGAAACTTTTTGTTTTGGGACTTGTAGTTCTTCTAGCGGATCTAGATGAATACTCTTCCTCTCCGACCATTCTACTTGCGTGCTCGCGTTAGCTCGAGGGTAGTTGCATAGCGTAGGTGTTCTTGTCCTTCTCTCGGGGTGTAACGGAACAAGTTCTCCGTTGCTACTTGGGATTAGAGATCGAGTTACGTCTCGTTCTTTATCTTTTACTTCCGCGTTTGATTTCCTACATCACCTCCCTTTAAAGGAACTAGTGATCCCGATGAGTATCTTGAATGGAAGCTTAAAATGGAGCGCATCTTTGAAACCAATGAGATGACCGATGAGAGAAAAGCTGCCCATGCCATTGCTTCGTTCGAAGCTTATGCATCGACGTGGTGGGAATCTGACAAGAGACATCGACGAAGGAATGACTATCCTGAAGTCACTACCTGGCCACAATTGAGAAGAGCAATGGATGCTAAGTATTTGAGTGCCAAGTACAGGCAGATACAGATGCAAAAACTCTATGAGCTAAAGCAAGGGTCCAAGTCAGTTCAAGAGTACCATGATGAATTTGAAAAGGTTCGACTGAATCTTGATCTGACTGAAGACGAGGAGCAAGCCATTATCCGGTTCAAAAATGGCTTGGCTAGGGATGTGTCATCTCAGTTGAGACTCCACGTGTACCACACGTTGGAAGACTTGTTTGATGCTGCTACCGTGGCTGAAAAATTGGTGAAGGAAGAAAAAGCAAACCGGTATCGAGGAGTCACTACTTCTACTCCTTTGAACCGAGGTAAAGAATGGAAGAGTCCAAACCAAACAAGTGTTAACACTGTTCGAGATTCGAGGAGACCCTTCGAAAGAGGTGTGACCGTTAACAAGTCGAGAGAAGTGGGAGGTAAAGTTCAACTCAACTCTCCTAGTGCTTCAAATATTCAGTGTCACAAATGCAAAAGTTATGGTCACATGGCGAAAGAGTGTCCAACTCGCAAGGTTATGCTTCTGCTCGAAGATGGAACTGTCCATGAGCAAGCGAGTGACACCGAGGAGGAATTTATCGAGGAGACTGACCGAGCTGAAGGTGATGATGATCATGAGGCTGCCGAAGCTGATCATCTGGAAATGTTTCTTGTGGTTCGAAGGAATTTGAGCTGCATGACTCTTGAAGAAGAGGACAACCAAAGAGAAAACCTCTTTCATGCCCGATGTCGAGTGAGGGGAAAGGTGTGTTCGATGATCATTGATTCCGGTAGTTGTGCCAATGTAGTGAGCCAAACTTTGGTTTCACAAATGGGATTACCTACGATGAAGCATCCCCACCCTTACAAATTACAATGGCTGAATGAGTGTGGAGAATTGAGAGTTGTCAAACAAGTGTGGATCAAGTTTAGAATCGGAGAGTATCAAGATGAAATGATATTCGATGTGGTTCCGATGCAAGCTTGTCATTTGCTATTGGGTCGACCATGGCAGTATGACCGAACAGCTGTTCACAATGGCAGATCCAACACTTACACTGTGAAGCTCGATGGGAAGAGTTTCATACTCAAACCCTTGTCTCCAAAACAAGTCACCGAGGACTACAAACAAATGAAAGAATTGAAAGAAGCGGCCAAAGCTAAGCTTCCGATGGGAGCAAAATTGGGGCCCGAAGAGACAAACTCACTGCCCGAAGTGAAAGGAATTTGTGCAATCATGCAACCCGGTGAGGTCTTACGAGGCAACGACCACGGCCAGATGATGATTTGCCTCGTGCACAAGGGTATCTTTCTAAACTCTAATGATGATTTTTCTAATGATAACCCTTTGCCTTTGTTTGTTCGTAAAGTTTTGCAGGACTTCGAGGACATGTTTCCCGAGGAAATGCCAGGTGGATTACCTCCGTTGAGAGGAATCGAGCACCAAATTGACTTCGTGCCAGGGTCTCAAATCCCTAACAAACCTGCATACCGGTGTAATCCCGAAGACACCAAAGAGCTCCAACGGCAGGTTGACGAATTGTTGAACAAAGGCCTCGTTCGTGAGAGCTTGAGTCCTTGCGCCGTTCCTGTTATCCTTGTCCCGAAGAAGGATGGAACATGGCGAATGTGTGTTGACTGTCGAGCAGTCAACAAAATAACGGTAAAGTATCGTCATCCTATCCCTCGATTAGATGACATGCTAGATGAGTTAAGTGGTTCTTCATGCTTTTCGAAGATAGACCTCAGGTCCGGTTACCACCAGATCCGAATGAAACCCGGAGACGAGTGGAAAACCGCATTCAAGACCAAATTCGGTCTATATGAATGGTTGGTAATGCCTTTTGGCTTATCCAATGCACCGAGCACATTCATGCGATTGATGAACCATGTGCTCAAATCGTTCATAAACAAGTTCGTTGTCGTTTATTTCGATGACATACTTGTTTATAGCAGAACCGTGGATGAACATGTCGAACACCTAAGGCAAGTACTTGAATAGCTTCGAGAAGAGAAGTTGTATGCCAACTTCAAGAAATGCGCCTTCGGTGTCGATCGTGTGGTCTTTCTTGGATTCGTTGTCAGTGCTAATGGTGTCGAAGTCGACGAATCAAAAGTCGAAGCCATCAAAGATTGGCCAACTCCGACCTCGGTATCACAAGTTCGTAGCTTCCATGGTTTAGCTAGCTTTTACCGAAGGTTTGTTCGTGACTTTAGCACCGTGGCAGCTCCTTTAACCGAGCTGGTTAAGAAAGACAATCCATTTGTGTGGGGAGAGTCCCAAGAAAGGGCTTTCCAAGAGTTGAAACGGAGGCTTTGTTCTGCCCCGTTGTTGCAACTCCCTGACTTCGGCAAGGCATTCGAAGTCGAGTGTGATGCGTCTGGAGTTGGGATCGGAGGAGTGCTAATGCAAGAATCGAAGCCGATCGCTTACTTCAGCGAAAAGCTTAAGGGTGCAGCCTTGAACTACTCAACGTATGACAAGGAATTGTATGCCCTCGTTCGAGCACTCGCCCATTGGCAGCATTATTTGTGGCCTCGAGAATTTGTGATCAAAAGTGATCACGAGTCCTTGAAGCATCTCCGAGGACAGGAGAAGTTGAACCGAAGACATGCCAAGTGGGTTGAATTTATTGAGAGCTTTCCTTATGTAATTCATTACAAAAAGGGTAAAGATAATGTTGTGGCCGATACGCTATCAAGGAAATTTGCCTTAGCGACCACTCTCGCCTCTAGGCTTGATAAGAATCAATATGCGGAAAAGTAAAAGATAAAAGTGAGACGTAACTCGTACGATAATCTCGAGTAGCAACGGAGAACTAGTTCCGTTACACCCCAAGAAGATGACAAGAACACCTACACTAGGCAACTACCCTCGAGCTAACGTGAGCACGCAAGTAGAATGATCGGGGGGGATTGGAATTCATCTAGATCCGCTAGAGGAAAAAACAAGTGCCATCAAAAGGTTTCATTCACTCAATCAAAGAGTTCAACTCTCAACACAATTGTTTTAATCATCAAAGTTAGCTAATGAAATAAGACAAGCTACTAGCTATTTATAGGTGTTGTTAGACACCCTTTGAAAGGTCTAAAATGCCCACACTTAGGCTTAGGAAATAAAGGACCACGTAGGGTCAAAATAGTCATAACATAGCTAGAATTCACGTGCTTCAGCATCCCGGGCGGAGCGCCCGCGATTTGGAAAAAACTAAGCAGTGAGGGGCCCCGGGCGGTCCGCCTGGAATTGGGGCGGAGCGCCTCAGCTCTGTTGTCTTCAGGTGGAGCGCCCAAACACTGGGTGGAGCGGCTCAGCTCTGTTGTCTTCAGGTGGAGCACCCAAAACACTGGGTGGAGCGCCCAAAGTGCTGAGTGGTTGTTCTTGTGCGCTAATCACCCGGAATGGTTTCCAATTGCTTCCTTCTTCTAGTCCCTTCCTCACCAAGTGTAGATGTACTCCTTGGATCTCCTTAGCTTGGCTCCGAGTGAAGGGTCTTGTGGGGGTTTGGGTCTTATCATCCTCCCCTTCTTGAGAGGATTTCGTCCTCAAAATTGAAGCATCATTCACGACCTCTCCACCTTCAATCTCGACCTCTTCATCAACTACATCCAAAGGAACCAAGTCACAAACATTGAAAGTATTAGAAACTTGATACTCACTTGGCAAGTCGACCATATAAGCATTGTTGTTTATCTTCAAAAGCACTTGGAATGGGCCATCTCCACGGGGTGCCAACTTCCCTTTTCTAAGGGTTGGAAACCTTTCCTTCCGGAAGTGCACCCACACATAGTCACCCTTCTTGAGTTCCACCTTCTTGCGGCCTTTGTTCTTCTTGGAGGCAACCTTAGCATAAGCTTCCTCCAAATTCTTCTTGGCCTTAGCATGTAGCTCCATCAAAGCCTTGGCTCTAGCTTTACCTTCAAAATCAACAACCTTTTCCCTTGGCAAAGGGGTTAGATCAAGGGGAATCAAGGGGTAAAAACCATACACACATTCAAAAGGAGTCATACCAATCATGCTATGCAATGTACGATTGTAGGCAAACTCCATTAAAGGCAATCTATCAGTCCATGTCCCGGCCTTACCTCGGGTCATGGCCCTAAGAAGAGCACCCAAGGTTCGGTTTACCACTTCGGTTTGCCCATCGGTTTGGGGGTGGTGGGACGTAGAAAACAAGAGCTTGGTGCCTAAAGCACCCCATAAACTTCGCCAAAAATGGCTTAGGAACTTAGTGTCCCTATCGCTCACTATGGTTTGAGGCACACCATGTAGCTTCAAAACATTTTCAACAAACAAGGAAGCTACATGTTGGGCATCATCACATTTCTTGCACGGAATAAAATGAGCCATCTTAGAAAACCTATCCACAACAACATAAATGCTATCGTGGCCCCCCCTAGTCCTTGGTAATCCCATGACAAAGTCCATTAATATATCCATCCACGGGCTAGTAGGTACGGGGAGAGGGGTATACAATCCATGAGGGTGGGCTTTAGATTTGGCACGCTTGCACTCAAGGAAATTAGTGCAAAACTTTTCCACATGCACCCTCATCTTTGGCCAATGGAATTGTTCTTGAAGAACGGCCAAAGTCTTTCTTATCCCAAAGTGACCCATGAGTCCTCCACAATGTGCCTCTTTCACAAGCAATTCCCTCCATGAGGACTCGGGTATGCACACTTTACCATTCTTGAAGATGTATCCATTCACCCATTGGTATTTCTCAACTCTCTCCCCCTTCTCTAGAGCATCATAGACACTCTTTAGCTTTGGATCATGAGCATACATCAACTTAATGCTCTCGAATCCCATGAGCTTAGAGGTGAGAGTAGTGGCAAGGGCGAACTTCCTAGAGAGGGCATCCGCCACAATATTGTCCTTCCCTTTCTTGTATTGGATAACATAGGGAAAGGACTCAATGAATTCAACCCACTTGGCATGTCTTTTATTGAGCTTCTCTTGGCCTCTTAGATGCTTGAGTGACTCATGGTCACTCTTGATCACAAACTCTCTAGGCCACAAGTAATGTTGCCAATGGGCAAGGGCTCTCACAAGGGCATACAACTCCTTGTCATATGTAGAATAGTTCAATGAGGCCCCTTTCAACTTTTCGCTAAAGTAGGCGATGGGTTTGCTATCTTGCATTAGAACACCACCGATTCCCACCCCCGAGGCATCACACTCAACCTCAAATGCCTTTCCAAAGACGGGCAATTGCAATAGAGGGGCGGTACTTAACTTACTTTTCAATTCTTGGAAGGCCTTCTCTTGAGGCTCTCCCCACACAAAGGGTTGGTCTTTCTTCACCAATTCGGTGAGTGGAGCGGCAATGGAGCTAAAATCTTTCACAAAGCGTCTATAAAAACTTGCAAGACCATGAAAGCTCCTCACTTGAGTCACGGTAGTAGGGGTAGGCCAATCACGTATGGCCTCTACCTTAGACTCATCCACCTCCACTCCTTGGGCACTCACAATAAACCCAAGGAAGACAACCTTCTCCACACCAAAGGCACACTTTTTGAAATTAGCATAGAGCTTTTCGGCTCTCAAGGCTTCAAGCACTTGCCTAAGGTGGTCAACATGTTCATCAATTGTCTTACTATAGATCAAGATATCATCAAAATACACAACGACAAACTTGTTGATAAAAGACTTCAAGACATGATTCATGAGTCGCATGAAAGTGCTAGGCGCGTTGGAAAGCCCGAAGGGCATTACCAACCATTCATAGAGACCGAATTTGGTCTTGAATGCGGTTTTCCATTCATCCCCGGGTTTCATCCGGATTTGATGGTAACCGGACCTAAGGTCGATTTTGGAAAAGACACACGACCCACTCAATTCATCCAACATATCATCAAGCCGTGGAATAGGGTGACGGTACTTGACCGTTATCTTATTCACGGCTCGGCAATCCACGCACATTCGCCAAGTGCCGTCCTTCTTGGGAACAAGAATGACCGGAACGGCACAAGGACTCAAACTCTCCCTCACCAAGCCTTTGGAAAGCAAGTCATCAACTTATTTTTGCAACTCCCTTGTATCCTCGGGATTGCTTCTATAGGCCGGCTTATTTGGGATTTGAGAGCCCGGAATAAAATCAATTTGATGTTCAATACCCCTCAAGGGTGGTAAGCCATCGGGCATCTCATCCGGGAACATGTCCCCAAAGTCCTTCAAGACATTTTCAAACACACTAGGCAAAAAGGTAGAAGAAGAATCATAATTAGAGTTAAGGGTCATACCTTTGTGCACTAGGCATAGGAGAAACTTGGTGCCATCATTGCCTTTCAAGAGCTCGCCCGGTTGCATCATGGCACACATGCCACCGGTAGATGAGGTAGGTGGGATTGCCACCATGCTTTTGGACAAAGGACTAGTCTCAATGATAGACTTAGCCTTGGCCACCTCTCTCAACTCCTTCATTTTCTTGTAATCATCACTCACTTGCTTAGGAGTGAGAGTTTTAAGCACAAATCTCTTCCCTTCATGTTTGACCGTGTAAGTGTTGACACGACCATCATGCACCACTTGCCTATCGAATTGCCATGGCCTCCCTAAGAGTAGGTGGCATGCTTGCATAGGCACAACGTCAAACAAATGCTCATCAACATAACTTCCCATTTTGAATCGAATCATCACTTGTTTTACTACCTTAAGCTCCCCACATTCGCTTAGCCATTGTAGCCGGTAAGGTTTAGGATGCTTCATGGTAGTCAACTTCAATTGAGACACAAGTGATTGACTCACTACATTTGCACAACTCCCGGAATCAATTATCATAGAGCAAACAACATCTTTGACCCGGCACCTAGCATGGAACAAATTTTCCCTTTGCAAGGTTTCACTATCTTCAACAATCATAGCCCCTAGGCTCCTTCTAACAATCAAGAAAGTATGAGGATCCTCCTCCTCCACCGTGTCATCAAGCAAATCATCCTCCTCTACTCCCTCATCTCCCTCTACTCTCTCTACTCCCTCATCTTCCGATTCACTTTCTTTCTCATATGCATCATTACCAACAACAATCATGGTCCTCTTCGTAGGACATTCCCTAGCAAAGTGCCCATATCCCTTGCACTTGTGGCATTGCATTGAAGAAGAGGTAGGAGCATGCAATTGAGTTTTAGAGTTACCTCCCACATTAGATGTGTTCTTCTCATATGGCTTCTTCACATCCTTGCTAGCATTGGCACCACTTGTTCCACTTGCACTTGGGAACCTTGCATTTGTAGTAGGAGGCTTCCACTCCTTTGGCTTGCTTGTAGGAGTAGTAGTGCTACTCTTGTAGCGAAGGGATCTCTCCTCCTTAAGCCACTTCTCGGCCTCAACCGCATCTTCACATAACTTGTAATGATCATCATATTTGTGGAACTTCAATCGTGAAGCTATGTCTCGGTTCAAGCCCCCTTTGAAACGGATCATGGCCGTCTCATTGTCTTCATCATCTAAATCAAGGATCATTCGGATTTGCTCAAATTCATTGAAGTATTCACCAACCGATTTAGAACCTTGCTTCAACTCATAAAGACGCCTTTGTTGTTCAACCCGGTATTGATTAGTCAAGTACTTCTCATCCATCACACGGATCAACTCTTCCCAAGTAAGATTAATAGCCATACCCGTCCTCCTTCTATTCCTTTTCACCGACTCCCACCAAGTAGAAGCAAAAGATTCAAAGGAGGATATTGCATACTTGGTCTTCTTCACTTCGGGCATATCACTGGTGTCAAAGATACGCTCCATAGCCAATTTCCAACCAATGTACTCCACCGGATCACTACTTCCTTTGAAAGAAGGAATAGTGAGCTTTACACTATTAAGGTTGTTGTTGTTGTCACGACCCCCTTGGAATGGCTCCGGTTGGCCTCCATGGTGATCATCATAAGCAACATAGTCCCTTCTAGCATTCCTCCCTCCATATTCCAAGGGTGGCCCTCGACCTCGGCCTCTACCCCGGTTCACATTTTGACCCCAATTCATACCTTGCCGTTGTTGAAAGTGATCTTCATACCCATAAGCCTCATCAACATACTCGGCTTCCTCCCCTTCTTGAGCTTCAACGGGTTGCTCAAGAGCTTGGACATTGCGGACGGCTCTTGGAAGTGGAATGTCTCTTTGGGGGTTGTCTAAAATACGGGGAATGCCCGTTCGTTGGGTATTGCCCAACACTTGATCCATCCTCTCACGATCCTCCTTTACCCGTTGTTGTTTGAGCAATTCAACAACTTGTTCCGGGGTGAAGGTAGGGCTATTTGAGCCTTCTCCGGTTTCAATTTGGACACTCGGGGTCCTTTTCTCGATTTGGACACTCGGGGTCCCATGTTCACCTTGAGTACTCGAGGCTCCTTTTTCAAGAGAATCAATCCTTTGGTTCATGAGGTCCATCTTGGCAAGAAGATTAGCCAAGGCCTCCTTAATGGAATCTTGTCCTTCGTTAGCCATTGTACCTACAAAGAAAAGCAAACAAGAGTTAGTTAAAACACCTCACTCGCTCCCTCGCTTGTGTTCACTCGGATCACTCTTTTGGGTGACGGTGGATATTTCACTCGACTTGTAATTCGAAAGCTTCACGTAGATGATTAGCAATTCCCAACTCAACCAAAACTATTCACGAGTCACGCACACTCCGGGGTGAGTGGAGTTATTGGGACTCGATGAACGCTAGGCACTTTGAAGTAAAGGACTTGAATCAAAAGGAAACTACGAGTCTTCTTTGGATTTATAATCTCCAACTATGGCACGATTCACCTAAAGCAATGAAGGATTAATGTTAATTAAGTAGGAAGAATACTTAGATCAACACCAATTAGAGGTTAGGCAACAAAGAATCAAGCAATCCTAGAAGAAACTACCTGTTTCCCACTCTTCAGCTTTCAGGCGGAGCGCCCAAGGCAATGGGGCGGAGCGCCTGGAAACTTGTCCAGTGAGGTCCCTCAGGCGGAGCGCCCAGTGGTGAGGCAGAGCGCCTGGACCAAGAAGAGTTCAGGCGGGGCGCCCAAACTTTAGGCGGAGCGCCTGGACGAAGAACACCTGGGTTTTTAGCAACGTGTTCTTCGATTTCAATCAAACTTTTTGGTCGATTCCAACGTGTTCTTCCCAAATTCGAAGTACCCGAAGTTGTATATTGGTATAACCACCAATCCCCAATGATTTTTACACCCAACCAAGCAACAAACAAAGAACAATCATGATTCAAGTTTCAAGTTGGGGTTTCACAATTTCTTCAAAAGAGGTAAAAGATGTATTTCAATCTTTCAAAAACGATGTTATACAACTCCGATTCACACCAAATTTGTTTCAAATGGTTCGTTATCACAAGTAGATCATTCCCCGGTAATCAAATCCAAAAACCCACAATCACACAATCCCAAATCAACCAAGTTTTCTCAAGAACAAGGGTTTGGTAGGGTTTAAGGAAAATTGGGGTTCAATTTTTCAATCCAATCCAATCCAATCCAAGTAAATTTGGTACCAAAACAACGGGAATTCAACCACGATCACAAATCTATAACACCCAATCCAAGAATCGATCCAACCAAAAAGTTACGCCAATTTTTTGTATTTTTCAATTTTTCAATTGTTTTGTGTTTTTCTTCTAATAACAACTTCAACAACAAGAAAACTAAACAAACTAACATAGGCACGAAGAATCAAGGGTCGGGGGTTCGTAGAAACGAGACCCGAGCCTTGCTCTGATACCAAGATGATAAGAATCAATATGCGGAAAAGTAAAAGATAAAAGTGAGACGTAACTCGTACGATAATCTCGAGTAGCAACAGAGAACTAGTTCCGTTACACCCCAAGAAGATGAAAAGAACACCTACACTAGGCAACTACCCTCGAGCTAACGTGAGCACGCAAGTAGAATGATCGGGGGGGATTGGAATTCATCTAGATCCGCTAGAGGAAAAAACAAGTCCCATCAAAAGGTTTCATTCACTCAATCAAAGAGTTCAACTCTCAACACAATTGTTTTAATCATCAAAGTTAGCTAATGAAATAAGACAAGCTACTAGCTATTTATAGGTGTTGTTAGACACCCTTTGAAAGGTCTAAAATGCCCACACTTAGGCTTAGGAAATAAAGGACCACGTAGGGTCAAAATAGTCATAACATAGCTAGAATTCACGTGCTTCAGCATCCCGGGCGGAGCGCCCAAAGTTGGGGCGGAGCGCCCGTGATTTGGCAAAAACTAAGCACTGAGGGGCCCCGGGCGGTCCGCCTGGAATTGGGGCGGAGCGCCTCAGCTCTGTTGTCTTCAGGTGGAGCGCCCAAACACTGGGTGGAGCGCCTCAGCTCTGTTGTCTTCAGGTGGAGCGCCCAAAACACTGGGTGGAGCGCCCAAAGTGCTGAGTGGTTGTTCTTGTGCGCTAATCACCCGGAATGGTTTCCAATTGCTTCCTTCTTCTAGTCCCTTCCTCACCAAGTGTAGATGTACTCCTTGGATCTCCTTAGCTTGGGTCCGAGTGAAGGGTCTTGTGGGGGTTTGGGTCTTATCAAGGCTCATGGGATTCGAAAGCATCAAGTCGATGTACGAGGACGATCCCAAGCTGAAATGTGTTCGTGAACCAATCTTGAGTGGCCGAAGGGTTGAGAAATATCAATGGCATGATGGCTACCTCTTCAAGAATGGGAGGATTTGTGTGCCAGTGTCATCGTGGAGAGAGCTCTTGGTTCGAGAAGCTCATTCCGGCGGACTAATGGGACACTTCGGTGTCGACAAAACTCTTGGTATCTTGACCGAGCAGTTCCATTGGCCCAAAATGCGACGAGATGTGGAAAAGCTTTGCAACGCTTGTCTCGTTTGCAAGAAAGCAAAATCGAAGTCCAACCCTCATGGTTTGTACACCCCGTTGCCTGTGCCTGATCGACCTTGGGTTGATATATCTATGGACTTTGTCTTGGGGTTACCGAGGTCGGGGGGAGGACATGATAGCATCTTCGTTGTGGTTGACCGTTTTTCAAAAATGGCTCACTTTATTCCTTGCAAAAAGTGTGATGATGCACAGCATGTAGCTACATTGTTTGTTTCTAACGTGTTAAAATTGCATGGTGTACCTCGTACTATTATGAGTGATCGAGACTCGAAGTTCTTGAGTTATTTTTGGAAGTGTTTGTGGGGTGCCCTCGGCACCAAGCTACTATTCTCGACGTCTCACCATCCTCAGACTGATGGACAGACCAAGGTAGTTAACCGAACCTTGGGATCTTTGCTTCGGGCAATGACCAAAGGGAAGGTTGGAAACTGGACTGATCGTTTGCCCATGATGGAGTTTGCATACAATCGAACGGTGCATCGAATGATTAACATGACCCCGTTCGAGTGTGTGTATGGATTTAACCCTTTAATTCCCCTTGACCTAACCCCATTGCCTCGAGATGTTGTTATTGATTTTGAAGGTACTCACCGAGCCAAAGCTCTGCTCGAGTTGCATGCCAAGGCGAAGAAGAACCTCGAGAAGGCCTATGCAAAGGTTGCCTTAAAGAAAAACAAGGGGCGTAAAAAGCTGGAATTAAAGAAGGGAGATTGGGTTTGGGTTCACTTCCGAAAGGAACGCTTCCCGAACCAAAGGAAAGGGAAGTTGGCTCCTCGAGGGGATGGTCCATTTCAAGTGTTGACCAAGATCAACAACAATTCTTACGTGATCGACCTCCCTGGTGAGTATAACGTGTCCAACACCTTTAATGTTGCTGACTTAATTCCTTGTGTTGTAGGTCCAACTTCGGAGGACGAGGAGGGCTTGATTTCGAGGACAAAATCTTCTCAAGAAGGGGAGGATGATGCAGCCCGAACACGTGCTGATAAAGTGTTCGATCCACCGGGGAGACCGATGACAAGAAGCCAAGCCAAGCTACTGCACGATGTGCACGTTCACTTAGCCTGGCCGAAGGAAAACAATTGCTCCAAAGCTGAGTGGCCGAGCTCAAGAACCGAAGGCATTATCTTCAGATTTGAGCCCGATGGCAAAGTGACCGAGGACAATGAGCTCGAAGACAATTGAGCGTCCGAAGGCAACAAGTGTGTTCGAGCAGACAATCGAGAACCGAAGCCAAGGTTTACCGAAGTCAAAGTCTGCCGAACACAATTTAACTCAGCCCTGCGTGGCTTATTTCTATTGGTCGCCTGTGACCCTTTTACTAGTTTACCCTTAGTATTTCCTATATAAACCTTGTTTCCTTTCATTGTAAGTACCTAGTTTTGAACATTGATTTATTAGTGAAAGTGCCGAGCACATTTCTTGTCTCCGTCGTGAGCAACCCCTTGTGAGGGCTTTTATGGACTTGTGGCTTTCGGTTAATCCGATTGAACATTCCTCTTTGATCATTCAGTTTGCAAGAGGCAATGTTCTCTTGAGGATTGTTGCATAGTTTAGGTGATTCTTGTGTCCTTTTTGATCGAGCTTTGAGACAGGTTCCTCACTGTTCTTTCAAAAGAAGCAAGTTTTGTCTTGCTTCTATCTTTACCTTTTGTTGTTTATCTTCCGCGTTTGTGCTAAGCAACTCCTTCGGGTTTGCATTGCACCATCCATTATGAGGAGGGGCGCCTCCAATGGCAAAAATCCACAAGTTTTTATGGCTTTTCCCATTTTAGCCGTATGTGGATTTTATGCAATAACCCAACTTAAGGGTATTTTAGACATTTAACTTTAGTCTTAGAAGGGTCTATAAATAGAACTCTTAGCCATTTCATCTATAACTAGCAAACCTTGAATATTAGAATGATGAATTCATTGAGGGAATCTCAATGAAAAACCCATGAGCGGGCATGATTTCACTTGGTAGAGTCCATGTTGAACATCTGATAAGAATCAAACGCGGAAAATAAAAAGGATAAGAACGAGACGTATCTCGATCACAAATCTCAAGTAGCAACGGAGAACTTGTTCCGTTACACCCCGAGAGGAGGTCAAGAACACCTACGCTAGGCAACTACCCTCGAGCTAACGTGAGCACGCAAGTAGAATGGTCGGGGGGATTGGAATTCATCTAGATCCGCTAGAGGAAGAACAAGTCCCAATTCAAGGGTTTTCATTCAATAAGAGTTCAACTCTTCAACACAAGTGTTTGTTTTTCATCAAAGGTAAGCTAATGAAAATAATAAGACATCTAGCTATTTATGGGTGTTTTTAGACACCATATGAAAGGTCTAATATGCCCACACTTAGGCTTAGGAACATAGGACCACGTAGGGTCAAAATAGTCTTAACATAACTAGGAATCTCGTCGTTCAGCTTTCCGGGCGGAGTGCCCGGCCTAATGATCAGTGGGGTGGCCTAGGCGGGGCGCCCAGAGTTTGGGCGGAGCGCCCAGGCCTAGGCTTGCTCAGGCGGAGCGCCTGGCTCCTTCAGGCGGGGCGCCCAGGCCTAAGCCTCTTCAGGCGGAGCACCTGGATCTTCAGGCGGAGCGCCTGGATGACTGGGCTGCTCCCCTTGCACTTTAAGCACTCGGAACGGCTTCCAATCGCTTCTTTCTTTTAGGCCCTTCCTCATCAAGTGTAGGTGTACTCCTTGGATGTCCTTAGCTTGGCTCCGAGTGAAGGGTCTTGTGGGGGTTTGGGTCTTATCATCCTCCCCTTCTTGAGAAGATTTCGTCCTCGAAATCAATGCATGCACGTACATGGCATCATCTCTTCGGGGTGCCCAATGCTCTCCTCCCTTGTAACCCTTGATAGTCACTTTGACATAGGTTTCTTCCAAGGTCTCCTTTGCCTTAACATGGAGCTTAGAACCTACAAGCAACGACAAGCAAACACAAGATTTCCTACTTTGAAAGTAGGTTAGTGCAAGAAGTGTGGAAAACACACTCTTGTGATATAACCAAGCATCAATGTTAAGAACAAATACCAAATCTCCAATGAGATCACCAAGTTCTTGGTTCGATGAGAATATGCATGCAACACAATAAGGAGCAAATAGGTCACGGGGACATAGAAAATTCAAGATCAAGCTATCAAAATCCCCTTGAACCTTAAGCTCAAGATCAACAAGCCAATCCCTCTTCAAAGTGTGATCAACATGTGGAGTGGAGTGGAGTGAGTCAAATAACCCATCATACAAGTAATATCAAGTACTCCACTCCCCTTCTTTAGAGCACACTTACTCACACCAAGGGGTTCCCTCTCACCTCCCATTTCATCACTTAAGCAACCCGTCTCAAAAGACAAACTATCAAGAAAGGTATTGATAATGGCCTCTTCTTCATCATAACCCAAACAAGCAATAGTAGGGTCACTCAAAGAGTCATTTACCTCATTCAAACTCTCACACAAGGGGTTGCCTAAGGGGTCAAACCCTTCACACCATGGAGTTTCCATTTTACTACTCACCCTAGTCCGATACAAGTCATTACCACCAATGAGATTATCTTCAAACAATGGAAATGTAAAAACATGCATCTCAACATCATGATCAAGCATAGACAAGTTATCAAGACTAGGTTCACTTGAGGAGTCATCATAGACAACTTTGTCCAATTCATGCAATTTGGACTCCTCATTGCCACTAACATCCTCACCACAACACATAGACCCACCAAATAGAAGCATATCAACAAGGGTATGATCAACTATCTCATCTACCCCTTCATCAAAGATTGGCGGTGTGTCATAGCAAATGTCACGACCTTTGTCAACTACCAAGTCTACACTAGTGAGAGATTCATTGAACAATGAGCTCACATCATGATGTGGCTTAGCAAGGCTCTCCACTAATGTTATACAAGCACACACAAGTTGACTTTTAGACTCTCCACTAATGGCACATTTACTAGATGCAACACAAGCACCTACTAATGTTGAGTCATCACAAGACAAATAGCTAATAGGCTCATGAAAATGTGGAGCAACACTTACATTTGTAGTACTTCCTTGATCACTCTCAAGGCTTGAAGTGTCATGTGTAACGCCTTCTTCATGAAGCTCACATTGAAGATTTTCTTCCTCTTGGCTCTTTTTCCAAGCATATGGTTGAGGCTCCAATGGCTTGTCTTCATTTGTACCTACACAATAACTAACACAAGAAAGAGTAGAAGATGAAGAATTGTTAGAACAATGGGTGCTCTCACTCTCAATTTTTCTTTCCTCACCTCTCTTCTCTCTCAATTTTACCTCATGGTCAAGTGTAGTTGGTGGTGACAATCCACTCACATCACTCCTCAATTCCTCTCCTTTTTCCTCTCTTAGATTGTCACCGATCACTTCCTCACTTCTCTCTATCTTTTCTCTCTCATTTGAAGTGGAGTGACTCTCATTTTTATCATGCTTTGGCAAGACAACAAGATTGCTTGCCTCGGATTCAAGTACAATGGGCGACTTGGCTTTAGCCGCTTCCCTCAACTCCCTCATCCGATTGTAGTCATCACTCACTTGTTTGGGAGTTAGGGGCTTCAACACAAATTTCCTTCCTTCATGTTGGAGCGTGTAAGTGTTGGCACGCCCATCATGGACCGTTTGTCGATCAAATTACCAAGGCCTTCCAAAGAGAAGGTGGCAAGCTTGCATGGGCACAACGTCGAACAAGTGTTCATCAACATAACTACCCGTTTTGAACTTGATCATTGCTTGCTTCACAACCTTTAGCTCCCCACATTCACTAAGCCATTGCAATCGATATGGCTTGGGATGCTTCACGGTAGGCAACTTCAATTGGGTTATAAGAGATTGACTCACAACATTAGCACAACTCCCGGAGTCAATGATCATAGAGCATACAACACCCTTAACACGACACCTAGCATGGAAAAGGTTTTCCCTTTGCAAGGTTTCACCATCCTCCACAATCATAGCTCCTAAGCTCCTCCTCACAACTAGAAAAGTATGAGGTTCCTCATCCTCCACTGTGTCATCTAGCTCATCCTCCTCTACTCCCTCATCTCCCTCTACTCCCTCATCATCCTCCGGTTCACTCTCTTGCTCATATGCATTTTCACCAACAAGAACCATTGTCCTCTTCGTAGGACACCCCTTAGCAAAGTGTCCATACCCCTTGCATTTGTGACATTGAATGGAAGAAGAAGTAGGAGTATTCAATTGGGTTTTAGAATTACCTCCCATATTGGGTGTGTACTTCTCAAACGGCTTCTTCACATCTTTGCTAGCACTTGCTCCACTAGGGCCACTTGCATTTGTGAATTTTGCATTGGGAGTAGGATTTTTCCAATCCTTTGACTTGTTCATGGAAGTAGAAGTGTTGCTCTTGTAACGGTTGGACTTCTCTTTCTCAAGCCATTGCTCAGCTTGAATAGCGGCATCAAGGACTTCTTAAAGTGAAAGATAAGCATGCAATCTCAATTGTGAAGCTATACCATAGCTCAAACCATTCATGAAACGGATCACCGCTTGCTCCTCATCTTCGGTGTCCATATCTAAGGCCATTCGAGTTCTTTCAAACTCATCAAAGTATTCATGCACCGTCTTGACACCTTGCTTCAACTCATAAAGTTTCTTGAGTTGCTCTTGTCGATATCTAGGAGTGATGTACTTGATACTCATGATATCCTTCAAGTCATTCCAACCCACATTCACGGGAACCCCCGCTCTCCTCCTTGATCTCTTGACGGATTCCTACCAAGTAGATGCATAGGATTCAAAGGATGAAATAGCATAGGTACCTTTTTTCTCATCGGTCATCTCATTTGTGTCAAACAATATTTCCATGTGTAGCACCCATTCAATGTAAGCCGCTGGATCACAATTCCCTTTAAAGGTTGGGAGATTAAGCTTCACACTATTGATGTTGGTGTTGTCACGACCCCCAACGGAAAGGCTCCGGTTGGCCCCCATAGTGATCTTCATTCACACCATACTCCCTCCTCGCATTCCCTCCCACATAACCCATAGGTGGCCCTCGACCTCGGCCCCTACCTCTATCCACATTTCGACCCCAATTCATACCTCGCCTTGGTTGAAAGTGATCATCAAACCCATACATATCATCTCCATAATCGGCTTCCTCCCCTTCTTGAGCTTCATCTACATGCTCAAGAGGTTGCACATTTCGGATGGGTCTCGATAGTGGAATGTTTCTTGGGGGGTTATCCAAGAGACGGGGAATGCCCGTTCGTTGGGTATTGCCCAACACTTGATCAAGTCTCTCTCAATCATCCTTTACCCGTTGTTGATTGAGCAATTCAATGACATGGCTAACTTGCTCCGGGGTAAAGTTAGGAGTACTTGAGACTTCGACTTGGACACTCGGGGTCCCTTTCTCGACTTGGACACTCGGGGTCCCTTTTTTCGATTGGACATTAGAAGTCCCTTGCTCAACTAGAGCACCAGAGTTCACCCTCTCGAGGCTTTCAATCCTCAAGTTCATACTATCCAATTTGGCGAGGATAGTAGCAAGGGCACTCTTTGCAAAATCATCTCCTTCTGAAGACATTGTACCTACACAAGTAGCAAACGTTAGTAAACAACCTCACACACTCCCTCACTTGAGATCACTCGGCTCTCTCGTTTAGTGACGGTGGGTATTTCACTCGACTTGTGGTTCCAAAGCTTCACGTAGATGAATAGCAATTCCTCAACTCAACCAAACTATTCACCAGTCAAGCACACTCCCGGGTGAGTGGAGTTAATAGGACTCGATGAAAGCTAGGCACTTTGAAGTGAGGACTTGAATCAAAAAGAGTCTAGGAATCTTCTTGGAATTCTACTCTCCAACTAATGCACGAATCAACCTAAAAGAAATGAAAGATTAGTGCTAATTAAGTAGAAAGATTACTTAGATAGGCACTAATAAGAGATTAGGCAACAAAGAACAAGCAATCCTAGAAGAAACTACCCAAAAACAACCCTTCAGGATGTTAGGCGGAGCGCCTGGCAAATTGGTGCAGTGAGGTCGGGCAGGCAGAGCGCCTGGGGTTTAGGCGGAGCGCCTGGGTTAAGAACAAGTCAGGCGGGGCGCCCAAACTTTAGGCGGAGCGCCTGGACGAAGAACACCTGGGTTTTTCTACTCCGCATTCTTCGTTTTCAATCCGATTTCTAGGCCGATTCCAAGGTGTTTTGGCCAAATCCAAGGTACCCAAAGTTGCTCCTTGATACAACCTACAATCCCCAATCAATTTCACACCCAAACAACCAACAAATAATGCTCAATCAAGATTCAAAGTTTTCAAGTTTGGGGTTTCAACATGGGTTTCAAGGTTCAAAAGTGGGTTTCCATTCTTCAAAAACTATGTTACCGAACTCCGAATCACACGATTCTTGTTGCAAATTGTTCAGTTTTCAATAGAGATCAATCCCCAATAATCAATTCCAAAACCCCATTAACACACAACCCAAAATCAATCAATTTTCTCAAGAACAAGGGTTTGGTAGGGTTTAACAACAATTGGGGTTTTCAATTATCAATTCAATCCAATCCCAACAAATTTGGTACCCAATCGTCAAGTTTTCAACAAGGATCGATAATCTATAACACCCACTTCAAGAATCACAAACACCAAAAAGTTACACTAATTTTTGACTTTTTCAATTTTTTTGTAATTTTCTTTTTCCCAATAACTTCAACAACAAGAAAACTAAAAGAATATACTAGGCACGAAGAATCAAGGGTCGGGGTTCGTAGGAACGATACCCGAACCTTGCTCTGATACCAAACTGATAAGAATCAAACGCGGAAAATAAAAAGGATAAGAACGAGACGTATCTCGATCACAAATCTCAAGTAGCAACGGAGAACTTGTTTCGTTACACCCCGAGAGGAGGTCAAGAACACCTACGCTAGGCAACTACCCTCGAGCTAACGTGAGCACGCAAGTAGAATGGTCGGGGGGGATTGGAATTCATCTAGATCCGCTAGAGGAAGAACAAGTCCCAATTCAAGGGTTTTCATTCAATAAGAGTTCAACTCTTCAACACAAGTGTTTGTTTTTCATCAAAGGTAAGCTAATGAAAATAATAAGACATCTAGCTATTTATAGGTGTTTTTAGACACCATATGAAAGGTCTAATATGCCCACACTTAGGCTTAGGAACATAGGACCACGTAGGGTCAAAATAGTCTTAACATAACTAGGAATCTCGTCCTTTTGCTTTCCGGGCGGAGCGCCCGGCCAAATGATCAGTGGGGTGGCCTAAGCGAGGCGCCCAGAGTTTGGGCGGAGCGCCCAGGCCTAGGCTTGCTCTGGCGGAGCGCCTGGCTCCTTCAGGCGGGGCGCCCAGGCCTAAGCCTCTTCAGGCGAAGCGCCTGGATGACTGGGCTGCTCCTCTTGCACTTTAAGCACTCGGAACGGCTTCCAATTGCTTCCTTCTTCTAGGCCCTTCCTCATCAAGTGTAGGTGTACTCCTTGGATGTCCTTAGCTTTGCTCCGAGTGAAGTGTCTTGTGGGGGTTTGGGTCTTATCAACATCGAAACCACTTGATCATTCTATTTGCAAGAGCTGGGTGCCTCTTGAGGGTTGTTGATGAGAATCAAACGCGGAAAAAGTAAAAGATAAGAACGAGACGTAACTCGATCTCTAATCCCAAGTAGCAACGGAGAACTTGTTCCGTTACACCCCGAGAGAAGGTCAAGAACACCTACGCTAGGCAACTACCCTCGAGCTAACGTGAGCACGCAAGTAGAATGGTCGGGGGGATTGGAATTCATCTAGATCCGCTAGAGGAAGAACAAGTCCCAATTCAAGGGTTTTCATTCAATAAGAGTTCAACTCTTCAACACAAGTGTTTGTTTTCCATAAAAGGTAAGCTAATGAAAATAATAAGACATCTAGCTATTTATAGGTGTTTTTAGACACCATATGAAAGGTCTAATATGCCCACACTTAGGCTTAGGAACATAGGACCACGTAGGGTCAAAATAGTCTTAACATAACTAGGAATCTCGTCGTTCAGCTTTCCGGGCGGAGTGCCCGGCCAAATGATCAGTGGGGTGGCCTAGGCGGGGCGCCCAGAGTTTGGGCGGAGCGCCCAGGCCTAAGCTTGCTCAGGCGGAGCGCCTGGCTCCTTCAGGCGGGGCGCCCAGGCCTAAGCCTCTTCAGGCGGAGCACCTGGTTCTTCAGGCGGAGCGCCTGGATGACTGGGCTGCTCCCCTTGCACTTTAAGCACTCGGAACGGCTTCCAATCGCTTCTTTCTTTTAGGCCCTTCCTCATCAAGTGTAGGTGTACTCCTTGGATGTCCTTAGCTTGGCTCCGAGTGAAGGGTCTTGTGGGGGTTTGGGTCTTATCATCCTCCCCTTCTTGAGAAGATTTCGTCCTCGAAATCAATGCATGCACGTACATGGCATCATCTCTTCGGGGTGCCCAATGCTCTCCTCCCTTGTAACCCTTGATAGTCACTTTGACATAGGTTTCTTCCAAGGTCTCCTTTGCCTTAACATGGAGCTTAGAACCTACAAGCAACGACAAGCAAACACAAGATTTCCTACTTTGAAAGTAGGTTAGTGCAAGAAGTGTGGAAAACACACTCTTGTGATATAACCAAGCATCAATGTTAAGAACAAATACCAAATCTCCAATGAGATCACCAAGTTCTTGGTTCGATGAGAATATGCATGCAACACAATAAGGAGCAAATAGGTCACGGGGACATAGAAAATTCAAGATCAAGCTATCAAAATCCCCTTGAACCTTAAGCTCAAGATCAACAAGCCAATCCCTCCTCAAAGTGTGATCAACATGTTGAGTGGAGTGAGTCAAATAACCCATCATACAAGTAATATCAAGTACTCCACTCCCCTTCTTTAGAGCACACTTACTCACACCAAGGGGTTCCCTCTCACCTCCCATTTCATCACTTAAGCAACCCGTCTCAAAAGACAAACTATCAAGAAAGGTATTGATAATGGCCTCTTCTTCATCATAACCCAAACAAGCAATAGTAGGGTCACTCAAAGAGTCATTGACCTCATTCAAACTCTCACACAAGGGGTTGCCTAAGGGGTCAAACCCTTCACACCATGGAGTTTCCATTTTACTACTCACCCTAGTCCGATACAAGTCATTACCACCAATGAGATTATCTTCAAACAATGGAAATGTAAAAACATGCATCTCAACATCATGATCAAGCATAGACAAGTTATCAAGACTAGGTTCACTTGAGGAGTCATCATAGACAACTTTGTCCAATTCATGCAATTTGGACTCCTCATTGCCACTAACATCCTCACCACAACACATAGACCCACCAAATAGAAGCATATCAACAAGGGTATGATCAACTATCTCATCTACCCCTTCATCAAAGATTGGCGGTGTGTCATAGCAAATGTCACGACCTTTGTCAACTACCAAGTCTACACTAGTGAGAGATTCATTGAACAATGAGCTCACATCATGATGTGGCTTAGCAAGGCTCTCCACTAATGTTATACAAGCACACACAAGTTGACTTTTAGACTCTCCACTAGTGGCACATTTACTAGATGCAACACAAGCACCTACTAATGTTGAGTCATCACAAGACAAATAGCTAATAGGCTCATGAAAATGTGGAGCAACACTTACATTTGTAGTACTTCCTTGATCACTCTCAAGGCTTGAAGTGTCATGTGTAACGCCTTCTTCATGAAGCTCACATTGAAGATTTTCTTCCTCTTGGCTCTTTTTCCAAGCATATGGTTGAGGCTCCAATGGCTTGTCTTCATTTGTACCTACACAATAACTAACACAAGAAAGAGTAGAAGATGAAGAATTGTTAGAACAATGGGTGCTCTCACTCTCAATTTTTCTTTCCTCACCTCTCTTCTCTCTCAATTTTACCTCATGGTCAAGTGTAGTTGGTGGTGACAATCCACTCACATCACTCCTCAGTTCCTCTCCTTTTTCCTCTCTTAGATTGTCACCGATCACTTCCTCACTTCTCTCTATCTTTTCTCTCTCATTTGAAGTGGAGTGACTCTCATTTTCATCATGCTTTGGCAAGACAACAAGATTGCTTGCCTCGGATTCAAGTACAATGGGCGACTTGGCTTTAGCCGCTTCCCTCAACTCCCTCATCCGATTGTAGTCATCACTCACTTGTTTGGGAGTTAGGGGCTTCAACACAAATTTCCTTCCTTCATGTTGGAGCGTGTAAGTGTTGGCACGCCCATCATGGACCGTTTGTCGATCAAATTACCAAGGCCTTCCAAAGAGAAGGTGGCAAGCTTGCATGGGCACAACGTCGAACAAGTGTTCATCAACATAACTACCCGTTTTGAACTTGATCATTGCTTGCTTCACAACCTTTAGCTCCCCACATTCACTAAGCCATTGCAATCGATATGGCTTGGGATGCTTCACGGTAGGCAACTTCAATTGGGTTATAAGAGATTGACTCACAACATTAGCACAACTCCCGGAGTCAATGATCATAGAGCATACAATACCCTTAACACGACACCTAGCATGGAAAAGGTTTTCTCTTTGCAAGGTTTCACCATCCTCCACAATCATAGCTCCTAAGCTCCTCCTCACAACTAGAAAAGTATGAGGTTCCTCATCCTCCACCGTGTCATCTAGCTCATCCTCCTCTACTCCCTCATCTCCCTCTACTCCCTCATCATCCTCCGGTTCACTCTCTTGCTCATATGCATTTTCACCAACAAGAACCATTGTCCTCTTCGTAGGACACTCCTTAGCAAAGTGTCCATACCCCTTGCATTTGTGACATTGAATGGACGAAGAAGTAGGAGTATTCAATTGGGTTTTAGAATTACCTCCCATATTGGGTGTGTACTTCTCAAACGGCTTCTTCACATCTTTGCTAGCACTTGCTCCACTAGGGCCACTTGCATTTGTGAATTTTGCATTGGGAGTAGGATTTTTCCAATCCTTTGACTTGTTCATGGAAGCAGAAGTGTTGCTCTTGTAACGGTTGGACTTCTCTTTCTCAAGCCATTGCTCAGCTTGAATAGCGGCATCAAGGACTTCTTAAAGTGAAAGATAAGCATGCAATCTCAATTGTGAAGCTATACCATAGCTCAAACCATTCATGAAACGGATCACGGCTTGCTCCTCATCTTCGGTGTCCATATCTAAGGCCATTCGAGTTCTTTCAAACTCATCAAAGTATTCATGCACCGTCTTGACACCTTGCTTCAACTCATAAAGTTTCTTGAGTTGCTCTTGTCGATATCTAGGAGTGATGTACTTGATACTCATGATATCCTTCAAGTCATTCCAACCCACATTCACGGGAACCCCCGCTCTCCTCCTTGATCTCTTGACGGATTCCCACCAAGTAGATGCATAGGATTCAAAGGATGAAATAGCATAGGTACCTTTTTTCTCATCGGTCATCTCATTTGTGTCAAACAATATTTCCATGTGTAGCACCCATTCAATGTAAGCCGCTGGATCACAATTCCCTTTAAAGGTTGGGAGATTAAGCTTCACACTATTGATGTTGGTGTTGTCACGACCCCAACGGAAAGGCTCCGGTTGGCCCCCATAGTGATCTTCATTCACACCATACTCCCTCCTCGCATTCCCTCCCACATAACCCATAGGTGGCCCACGACCTCGGCCCCTACCTCTATCCACATTTCGACCCCAATTGATACCTCGCCTTGGTTGAAAGTGATCATCAAACCCATACATATCATCTCCATAATCGGCTTCCTCCCCTTCTTGAGCTTCATCTACTTGCTCAAAAGGTTGCATATTTCGGATGGGTCTCGATAGTGGAATGTTTCTTGGGGGGTTATCCAAGAGACGGGGAATGCCCGTTCGTTGGGTATTGCCCAACACTTGATCAAGTGTCTCTCAATCATCCTTTACCCGTTGTTGATTGAGCAATTCAATGACATGGCTAACTTGCTCCGGGGTAAAGTTAGGAGTACTTGAGACTTCGACTTGGACACTCGGGGTCCCTTTCTCGACTTGGACACTCGGGGTCCCTTTTTTCGATTGGACATTAGAAGTCCCTTGCTCAACTAGAGCACCAGAGTTCACCCTCTCGAGGCTTTCAATCCTCAAGTTCATACCATCCAATTTGGCGAGGATAGTAGCAAGGGCACTCTTTGCAAAATCATCTCCTTCTAAAGACATTGTACCTACACAAGTAGCAAACGTTAGTAAACAACCTCACACACTCCCTCACTTGAGATCACTCGGCTCTCTCGTTTAGTGACGGTGGGTATTTCACTCGACTTGTGGTTCCAAAGCTTCACGTAGATGAATAGCAATTCCTCAACTCAACCAAACTATTCACCAGTAAAGCACACTCCCGGGTGAGTTGAGTTAATAGGACTCGATGAAAGCTAGGCACTTTGAAGTGAGGACTTGAATCAAAAAGAGTCTAGGAATCTTCTTGGAATTCTACTCTCCAACTAATGCACGAATCAACCTAAAAGCAATGAAAGATTAGTGCTAATTAAGTAGAAAGATTACTTAGATAGGCACTAATAAGAGATTAGGCAACAAAGAACAAGCAATCCTAGAAGAAACTACCCAAAAACAACCCTTCAGGATGTTAGGCGCAGCGCCTGGCAAATTGGTGCAGTGAGGTCGGGCAGGCGGAGCGCCTGGGGTTTAGGCGGAGCGCCTGGGGCAAGAACAAGCCAGGCGGGGCGCCCAAACTTTAGGCGGAGCGCCTGGACGAAGAACACCTGGGTTTTTCTACTCCGCGTTCTTCGTTTTCAATCCGATTTCTAGGCCGATTCCAAGGTGTTTTGGCCAAATCCAAGGTACCCAAAGTTGCTCCTTGATACAACCTACAATCCCCAATCAATTTCACACCCAAACAACCAACAAATAATGCTCAATCAAGATTCAAAGTTTTCAAGTTTGGGGTTTCAACATGGGTTTCAAGGTTCAAAAGTGGGTTTCCATTCTTCAAAAACTATGTTACCGAACTCCGAATCACACGATTCTTGTTGCAAATTGTTCAGTTTTCAATAGAGATCAATCCCCAATAATCAATTCCAAAACCCCATTAACACACAACCCAAAATCAATCAATTTTCTCAAGAACAAGGGTTTGGTAGGGTTTAACAACAATTGTGGTTTTCAATTATCAATTCAATCCAATCCCAACAAATTTGGTACCCAATCGTCAAGTTTTCAACAAGGATCGATAATCTATAACACCCACTTCAAGAATCACAAACACCAAAAAGTTACACTAATTTTTGACTTTTTCAATTTTTTTGTAATTTTCTTTTTCCCAATAACTTCAACAACAAGAAAACTAAAAGAATATACTAGGCACGAAGAATCAAGGGTCGGGGTTCGTAGGAACGATACCCGAACCTTGCTCTGATACCAAACTGATAAGAATCAAACGCGGAAAATAAAAAGGATAAGAACGAGACGTATCTCGATCACAAATCTCAAGTAGCAACGGAGAACTTGTTTCGTTACACCCCGAGAGGAGGTCAAGAACACCTACGCTAGGCAACTACCCTCGAGCTAACGTGAGCACGCAAGTAGAATGGTCGGGAGGGATAGGAATTCATCTAGATCCGCTAGAGGAAGAACAAGTCCCAATTCAAGGGTTTTCATTCAATAAGAGTTCAACTCTTCAACACAAGTGTTTGTTTTTCATCAAAGGTAAGCTAATGAAAATAATAAGACATCTAGCTATTTATAGGTGTTTTTAGACACCATATGAAAGGTCTAATATGCCCACACTTAGGCTTAGGAACATAGGACCACGTAGGGTCAAAATAGTCTTAACATAACTAGGAATCTCGTCCTTTTGCTTTTCGGGCGGAGCGCCCGGCCAAATGATCAGTGGGGTGGCCTAAGCGAGGCGCCCAGAGTTTGGGCGGAGCGCCCAGGCCTAGGCTTGCTCTGGCGGAGCGCCTGGCTCCTTCAGGCGGGGCGCCCAGGCCTAAGCCTCTTCAGGCGGAGCGCCTGGTTCTTCAGGCGGAGCGCCTGGATGACTGGGCTGCTCCCCTTGCACTTTAAGCACTCGGAACAGCTTCCAATCGCTTCCTTCTTCTAGGCCCTTCCTCATCAAGTGTAGGTGTACTCCTTGGATGTCCTTAGCTTTGCTCCGAGTGAAGTGTCTTGTGGGGGTTTGGGTCTTATCAACATCGAAACCACTTGATCATTCTATTTGCTAGAGCTGGGTGCCTCTTGAGGGTTGTTGATGAGAATCAAACGCGGAAAAAGTAAAAGATAAGAACGAGACGTAACTCGATCTCTAATCCCAAGTAGCAACGGAGAACTTGTTCCGTTACACCCCGAGAGAAGGACAAGAACACCTACGCTATGCAACTACCCTCGAGCTAACGCGAGCACGCAAGTAGAATGGTCGGAGAGGAAAAGTATTCATCTAGATCCGCTAGAAGAACTACAAGTCCAAGATCAAAGGGTTTCATTCAATAACCAAGAGCCATGCTCATGTTCAATGTTTAACATTCATCAAATATCAAAAACTAAGTGTAAATAGGCTAGACTTGGCTATTTATAGTGTTTACCAAGCTTGCACAAAGACTTAAATACCCTTACTAATAAGGTTCATCAAATAAGCCACGTAGGGCAAAATAGTAAAAGAAACATAAGTTCAGCAGCTAGGAGGGGCGCCTGTGGCTGGGAGGGGCGCCTGGAACGTGCTGAAGCTAGGCTGGGCGCCTGGAGCTAGGCGGGGCGCCTGGCTTGGCCTTCAGCTAGGCTGGGCGCCTGGAGCTAGGCGGGGCGCCTGGCTTGGCCTTCAGCTAGGCGGGGCGCCTGGGCACTTTTCAGCTCTTAGGCAGTGAGCTTGCCAGGCGGGGCGCCTGGCTCTGCTGGGCTCTCTTCTTCCTTAGGCGTGAGGCCTAGTTTGAGCACCCAGAATGGCTTCCAATCGCTTCCTTCTTCAAGGCCCTTCCTCACCAAGTGTATGTGTACTCCTTGGATCTCCTTAGCTTGACTCCGGGTGAATAGTCTTGTGGGGGTTTGAGTCTCATCATCCTCCCCTTCTTGAGAAGATTTCGTCCTCGAAATTGAGGCATCATCACCCACGACCTCATCATCACCTACATCCAAAGGAACCAAGTCACAAACATTAAAAGTATTAGAAACTTGATACTCACTTGGCAAGTCGACCACATAGGCGTTGTTGTTTATCTTTGAAAGCACTTGGAATGGGCCATCGCCACGGGGTGCTAACTTCCCTTTTCTAAGGTTTGGAAACCTTTCTTTCCGGAAGTGCACCCACACATAGTCACCCTTCTTGAGTTCCACCTTCTTGCGTCCTTTGTTTTTCTTGGAAGCTACCTTAGCATAGGCTTCCTCCAAATTCTTCTTCGCCTTTGCATGGAGTTCCATCATTGCCTTCGCTCTAGCTTTACCTTCAAAATTAACAACCATTTCCCTTGGCAAAGGGGTTAGATCAAGGGGAATCAAGGGGTTAAAACCATAAACACACTCGAATGGAGTCATGCCAATCATTCGATGCACGGTTTGATTGTAGGCAAACTCCATAAGAGGTAAACGATCAATCCAAGTCCCGGCCTTACCTCGGGTCATGGCTCTAAGAAGAGCACCCAAGGTTCGGTTTACCACTTCCGTTTGCCCATCGGTTTGTGGGTGGTGGGACGTGGAGAACAAGAGCTTGGTGCCTAAAGCACCCCATAAACTTCGCCAAAAATGGCTTAGGAACTTAGTGTCCCTATCACTCACTATAGTTTGAGGCACACCATGTAGCTTCAAAACATTTTCAACAAACAAGGAAGCTACATGTTGGGCATCATCGCATTTCTTGCATGGAATGAAATGAGCCATCTTTGAGAACCTATCCACAACAACATAAATGCTATCATGGCCCCCCTAGTCCTAGGTAATCCCATCACGAAATCCATTGAGATATCCAACCAAGGACTAGTAGGTACGGGGAGAGGGGTATACAACCCATGGGGGTGGGCTTTGGATTTAGCACGCTTGCATTCAAGGCAATTGTTGCAAAACTTTTCCACTTGCACCCCCATCTTTGGCCAATGAAATTGTTCTTTAAGAATAGCCAAAGTCTTTCTTGTGCCAAAATGTCCCATGAGTCCCCCGCAATGTGCCTCTTGCACAAGCAACTCCCTCCAAGAGGACTCCGGAATGCACACCCTACCATTTTTGAAGATATATCCATTAACCCATTGGTATTTTTCAACTCTCTCCCCCTTCTCTAGAGCGTCATGGACACTCTTTAGCTTTGGGTCATGAGCATACATCAATTTAATGCTCTCAAAACCCATGAGCTTAGAGGTGAGAGTGGTGGCTAGAGCAAACTTTCTCGAAAGCGCATCCGCCACAACATTGTCCTTCCCTTTCTTATATTGGATCACATAGGGAAAGGACTCAATGAATTCAACCCACTTGGCATGTCTCTTATTGAGCTTCTCTTGGCCTCTCAAATGCTTGAGTGACTCATGGTCACTCTTGATTACAAACTCACGAGGCCAAAGATAGTGTTGCCAATGGGCAAGGGCTCTCACAAGGGCATACAACTCCTTGTCATATGTAGAATAGTTCAAGGAGGCCCCTTTCAATTTCTCACTAAAGTAGGCGATGGGTTTGCTATCTTGCATTAATACACCACCAATTCCCACCCCCGAGGCATCACATTCAACCTCAAATGCCTTTCCGAAGTCGGGCAATTGCAATAGAGGGGCGGTACTCAACCTACTTTTCAATTCATGGAAGGCCTTCTCTTGAGGCTCTTCCCAAACAAACGGTTGGTCTTTATTCACCAATTCGGTGAGTGGAGCGGCAATGGAGCTAAAGTCCTTCACAAATCGCCTATAAAAGCTTGCGAGACCATGAAAGCTCCTCACTTGAGTCACGGTAGTAGGAGTAGGCCAATCACGTATGGCCTCTACCTTAGACTCATCCACCTCCACTCCTTGGGCACTCACAACAAACCCAAGGAAGACCACCTTTTCAACACCAAAGGCACACTTTTTAAAATTAGCATAGAGCTTTTCGGCTCTCAACTTCTCAAGCACTAGCCTAAGGTGTTCAACATGGTCGTCTATTGATTTGCTATAGATCAATATATCGTCAAAATAGACGTCCACAAACTTGTTGATGAATGGCTTTAGAACATGATTCATTAGCCTCATGAAAGTGCTAGGTGCATTGGAGAGCCCAAAGGGCATCACCAACCATTCATAGAGACCAAATTTGGTCTTGAATGTGGTTTTCCACTCATCACCGGGTTTCATCCGGATTTGATGGTAGCCGGACCTAAGGTCAATTTTGCTAAACACACATGAACCGCTCAATTCATCTAACATATCATCAAGTCGGGGAATAGGATGACGGTACTTTATCGTTATTTTGTTCACGGCCCGACAATCAACACACATTCTCCAAGTGCCGTCCTTTTTGGGAACAAGGATCACGGGCACGGCACAAGGACTCAAGCTTTCCCTTACCAAACCTTTAGTGAGCAATTCATCAACTTGCTTTTGCAATTCCCTTGTATCCTCCGGGTTGCTCCTATAGGCCGGTTTGTTTGGGATTTGGGATCCCGGGACAAAGTCAATTTGATGCTCAATGCCCCTCAAAGGAGGCAATCAATCCGGCATTTCATCCGGGAACATGTCACCAAAATCCTTCAAAACATTCTTAAACACACTAGGCAAAGGGTTAGAAGAAAAATCACAATTAGAGTTAAGGATCATACCTTTGTGCACTAGGCATAGGAGAAACTTGGTGCCATCATTACCTTTCAAGAGCTCGCCCGGTTGCATCATGGCACACATGCCATCGGTAGATGAAGTAGGTGGGATTGCCACCATGCTTTTGGACAAAGGGCTAGTCTCAATGAGTGACTTAGCCTTTGCCACCTCCCTCAACTCCTTCATTTTCTTGTAGTCATCACTCACTTGCTTAGGAGTGAGAGGCTTAAGCACAAATCTCTTCCCTTCATGTTTGACCGTGTAAGTGTTGACACGACCATCATGCACCACTTGCCTATCGAATTGCCATGGCCTCCCTAAGAGTAGGTGGCATGCTTGCATAGGCACAACGTCAAACAAATGCTCATCCACATAACTACCCATTCTAAACTTGATCATGGCTTGTTTCATCACCTTGAGCTCTCCACATTCACTAAGCCATTGTAACCGGTAAGGTTTAGGATGCTTCATGGTAGTTAACTTCAATTAAGCCACTAGTGATTGACTCACTACATTTGCACAACTTCCGGAATCAATTATCATAGAGCAAACAACATCTTTGACCCGGCACCTAGCATGGAAAAGATTTTCCCTTTGCAAGGTTTCACTATCTTCCACAATCATAGCCCCTAGGCTCCGTCTCACAACCAAGAAAGTATGAGGATCCTCATCCTCCACCGTGTCATCAAGCAAATCATTCTCCTCTACTCCGTCTACTCCCTCATCTTCCGATTCACTCTCTTTCTCATATGCATCATTACCAACAACAATCATGGTCCTCTTTGTAGGACATTCCCTAGCAAAGTGACCATAGCCCTTGCACTTGTGGCATTGTATTGAAGAAGAAGTAGGAGCATGTAATTGAGTTTTAGAGTTACCTCCCACATTAGGTGTGTTCCTCTCATACGGCCTTTTCACATCCTTGATAGCATTTGCACCACTTGTTCCACTTGCACTTGGGAACCTTGCATTTGTAGTAGGAGGCTTCCAATCCTTTGGTTTGCTTGTTGGAGTAGTAGTGCTACTCTTGTAGCGAAGGGATTTCTCCTCCTTAAGCCATTTCTCGGCCTCAACCGCATCTTCACATAGCTTGTAATGATCATCATATTTGTGGAACTTCAATTGTGAAGCTATGTCTCGGTTCAAGCCCCCTTTGAAAAGGATCATGGCCGTCTCATTGTGTTCATCGTCTAAGTCAAGGATCATTCGGATTTGCTCAAATTCATTGAAGTATTCACCAACCGATTTGTAAACTTGCTTCAAATCATATAGACGCCTTTGTTGTTCAACCCGGTATTGGTTAGTCAAGTACTTCTCATCCATCACACGGATCAACTCTTCCCAAGTAAGATTAATAGCCATACCCGTCCTTCTTCTATTTCTCTTCACCGACTCCCACCAAGTAGAAGCAAAAGATTCAAAGGAGGATATTGCATACTTGGTTTTCTTCACATCGGGCATATCATTGGTGTCAAAGATACGCTCCATAGCCAATTTCCAATCAATGTACTCCACCGGGTCACTACTTCCTTTTAAAGAAGGAATAGTGAGCTTCACACTATTAAGATTGTTGTTGTTGTCACGACCCCCTTGGAATGGCTCCGGTTGGCCTCCATGGTGATCATCATAAGCAACATAGTCCCTTCTAGCATTCCTCCCTCCATATCCTAAGGGTGGCCCTCGACCTCAGCCTCTACCCCGATCCACATTTCGACCCCAATTCATAGCTCGCCTTGGTTGAAAGTGATCATCAAACCCATACACATCGTCACCATAATCAACTTCCTCCCCTTCTTGAGGCTCAACAACTTGCTCAAGAGGTTGCACATTTCGGACGGGTCTTGGTAGTGGAAAGTTTCTTGGGGGATTATCCAAGATACGGGGAATGCCCGTTCGTTCAATTCTCTCTCGATCCTCCTTCACCCGTTGTTGATTGAGCAATTCAACAACTTGCTCCGGGGTAAAGGTAGGGCTACTTGAGCCTTCACCGGTCTCAATTTGGACACTCGGGGTCCCCTTTTCAATTGGGACACTCGGGGTCCCATGTTCACCTTGAGTACTCGAGGCTCCATTTTCAAGAGAGTCAATCCTTTGGTTCATGAGGTCCATCTTGGCAAGAAGGTTAGCCAAGGCCTCCTTAATGAATTCTTGACCTTCGTTGGCCATTGTACCTACAAAGAAAGAAACAAGAGTTAGTTAAAACACCTCACTCGCTCCCTCACTTGTGTTCACTCGGATCACTCTTTTGGGTGGCGGTGGATATTTCACTCAACTTGTAGTTCCAAAGCTTCACGTAGATGATTAGCAACTCCTCAACTCAACTAAACTATTCACGAGTCACGCACACTCCGGGGTGAGTGGAGTTAATGGGACTCAATGAACGCTAGGCACTTTGAAGTGAAGGACTTGAGTTAAAAGATTCTACGCTTTTCCTTAGAAGTCTACTCTCCTTGCTAGGCACGATTCACCTAAGAGCAATAAAAGGGTTAGCACTATTCAAGTAGATCGGTTACTCAAATTAGTACTAACTAGATGTTATGTTATCAACAAAGGGAAATACCTACGAAAATCTACCCGAAACAATACGTTCAGCACTCAGGAGGGGCGCCTGAAACTCAGGTGGGGCGCCTAGTCTGTGCTGTATTCCAGGCGGGGCGCCTGAGACTTAGGCAGTAGCCAAGTCAGGCGGGGCGCCTGGCTTAGGCGGGGCGCCTGGTCTGAAGCCTTTTCCAACTCGTTCCAAACTCGTTTCAAGTCGATTTTCAAGCCTCAAATCCGATGTTTTCAACTTGTTTTCACAATCCAAAGATACCCAAAGTTGTTTTTGATCTTCCTTAACAAAACCCAATCAAACTTCAATCAAACAATCAATCAAATCAGGATTCAATCTCAAGAACTCAAGAACACAAGGGTTTAACAAAAGGGTTTCAACAAGGATTGTGATTCATCAAAGAAGGTGTTATACATGTTCAAATCCCACAAAATTGGTACCGAATTGTTTGTTTTTCAATGAAGATCAATCCCCAATAACAAGTTTCCAATCAAACATCAATCCAACCCAAGAATCAAGCCAAAATTCATCAAGAACAAGTTCTTCAAGGGTTTAAGGGGTTTTGGGGTTTCAATTTTTCAAACTTCACCAATTCCAACAATTTTGGTATCCAAGTAACGGGAAATCAATCACGATCAAGAATCCATAACACCCATATCACAAATCATCCAAATCAACAAGTTACACCAAATTTTTGTATTTTTCAATTTTTCAATTTTTTTTGTAATTTTCTCCTTTCTAACAACTTCAACAACAAGAAAAACTAAAAGAAGATACTAGGCACGAAGAATCAAGGGTCGGGGGTTTGTAGAAACAAAACCCGAGCCTTGCTCTGATACCAAACTGATGAGAATCAAACGCGGAAAAAGTAAAAGATAAGAACGAGACGTAACTCGATCTCTAATCCCAAGTAGCAACGGAGAACTTGTTCTGTTACACCCCGAGAGAAGGACAAGAACACCTACGCTATGCAACTACCCTCGAGCTAACGCGAGCACGCAAGTAGAATGGTCGGAGAGGAAAAGTATTCATCTAGATCCGCTAGAAGAACTACAAGTCCAAGATCAAAGGGTTTCATTCAATAACCAAGAGCCATGCTCATGTTCAATGTTTAACATTCATCAAATATCAAAAACTAAGTGTAAATAGGCTAGACTTGGCTATTTATAGTGTTTACCAAGCTTGCACAAAGACTTAAATACCCTTACTAATAAGGTTCATCAAATAAGCCACGTAGGGCAAAATAGTAAAAGAAACATAAGTTCAGCAGCTAGGAGGGGCGCCTGTGGCTGGGAGGGGCGCCTGGAACATGCTGAAGCTAGGCTGGGCGCCTGGAGCTAGGCGGGGCGCCTGGCTTTGCCTTCAGCTAGGCTGGGCGCCTGGAGCTAGGCGGGGCGCCTGGCTTGGCCTTCATCTAGGCGGGGCGCCTGAAGCTAGGCGGGGCGCCTGGGCACTTTTCAGCTCTTAGGCAGTGAGCTTGCCAGGCGGGGCGCCTGGCTCAGGCGGGGCGCCTGGCTCTGCTGGGCTCTCTTCTTCCTTAGGCGTGAGGCCTAGTTTGAGCACCCGGAATGGCTTCCAATCGCTTCCTTCTTCAAGGCCCTTCCTCACCAAGTGTATGTGTACTCCTTGGATCTCCTTAGCTTGACTCCGCGTGAATGGTCCTGTGGGGGTTTGAGTCTCATCAGTTGTTGCTTAGTATAGGCGATTCTTGACATTCAGCCTTCCAGGCAAACAGGCGGGGTGCCTAGTGTAGTAGGCGGGCGCCTACTTTGCTGAAGCCTCTCGGGATTTTTAGTTTTAATGCTATGTTTGACTATTATAGCCCTACGTGGCCTTTAATATTTTAACCCACTTTGGGGGTATTTTAGGGCTTTCATTATGTATAAGTGAAGTCTATAAATACTTCACTTGCCTTCATCAAACCTTAGCTTACCTTCAATGTTGTTGAATGATGAATAGAGTTGAACTCTTGTGTATGAAGAAACCCTTTAGGTTGGCTTGAACTGACTAGCGGATCCTAGTTGATTATCTAACCGACACCCGATCATTCTACTTGCGAGTCCCGGGTGCGACTTGAGGGTGGTTGCATAGCGTAGGTCCTTCTTGACGCCGATACGAGGGTATCACGGAACAAGTTCTCCGTGGTTACCTTGTAGAGAGTTCGAGACATGTCTCGCTCTCCTATCGTTCTTTTTGTCTTTTGATTTTGATCCTTATCAAACAACGTGAGAATTATTTGATTTTTGGGTGGTTGAACCAAGAAACACGAGTTCAGACTGTCCTAAAGAACCCAGTAGGCAGACCGCCTGAATAGTAGGCGGAGCGCCTACCCAACTCTCTAAATCTCAGCAGGTGGACCGCTTCAGTGGGGGTAGCTTTTTGTAGGATCTCTTGTTTTTTTGATTGCATTGCATCTAGCTAGTACTTCTTTGAGTAATCTTTCGTAATTGAATTGTGCTAGATAGGACAGTAGAATTCGAAGAAGACTCGTAGTGCCATTTGACTCAAATCCGCACTTAAAGAGCTTATCGTTCCAATAGAGTCACATCAACTCAAGTCACCCTGGAGTTGATACGGGGTCAAATCATGGAAGCAAAAACAAGGTAACGGAAAAAATAAAGTAAACACGAGATCGAAGAAATAAGGGATGGGGAAGAACAGAAATAAAAGAAAGAATGAATCAAACTAAACAAATTAGATTGATTCAGGGGAGAAGAGACTCGAACCACTAACGGGATCACAGTAGCGTAGATCCACCATGGATTCCAAGTAAGAGATACATGAAGCCAATGCTTCAACAAGAAGGACCTAGTCTCTTCTAATGTCTAATCTTCAATCTCAAAATCTAGCTCCTGAAATAAAATGACTAAGTGTTGTATTTATAGGTGTTCCACACTCCTAATGTAATGTCTGAAACGCCCTCAAATGATATAAAAAAAATACAAGCCTCGTAGGGCCAAAATAGGGATTACATGTCAAAATCCCGTCCAAAACTAGGCAAAACAGGCGCCCCAAATAGCAGAGTAGGCGCCCCACCTGATGCAGCCCGACCACGTGCTGATCAAGTGATCGATCCACCGAGAAGACCGATGACAAGAAGCCAAGCCAAGCTGCTGCACGATGTGCATGTTCACTTAGCCTGGCCGAAGGAAAACAATTGCTCCGAAGCTGAGTGGCCGAGCTCAAGAATCGAAGGCATTATCTTCAGATTTGAGCCCGAAGGCAAAGTGACCGAGGACAATGAGCTCGAAGACAATTGAGCGTCTGAAGGCAACAAGTGTGTTCGAGCAGACAATCGAGAACCGAAGCCAAGGCTTACCGAAGTCAAAATCTGCCGAACACAATTTAATTCAGCCCTGCGTGGCTTATTTCCATTGGTCGCCTGTGACCCTTTTACTAGTTTACCCTTAGTGTTTCCTATATAAACCTTGTTCCCTTTTATTGTAAGGATACCTAGTTTTGAATATTGATGAATTGAATGAAAGTGCCGAGCACATTTCTTCTTGTCTCCGTCGTGAGCAAAACCCCGGTGAGGGCTTTTATGGACTTGTGGCTTTCGGTTAATCCGATTGAACATTCCTCTTTGATCATTCAGTTTGCAATAGGCAATGTTCTCTTGAGGATTGTTGCATAGTTTAGGTGATTCTTGTATCCCTTTCGATCGAGCTTTGAGACAGGTTCCTCACTGTTCTTTCGAAAGAAGCAAGTTTTGTCTTGCTTCTATCTTTTATCTTTCTTGTTTATCTTCCGCGTTTGTGCTTAGCAATTCCTTCGGGTTTGCATTGCACCATCTTGGTATCAGAGCACGGTTTGGGCTTGTTTCTACAACCCCAAATCCCGTTCACGTTATCTTTATTTTCGTGCGTTTGTGTCTCTGTTTTCCGTTTTGAGTTCTTGACTTGGTTTTGTTACTGTTGGTGTTGTTATTTTACACAAAAAAAAAAAAAAAAAAAAAAAAAGTGTTAAAAGAAAAATTCAAAAATTGTGTTTGATTGTTGGTTGTTTGGGAAAACAACCATTGATTCTTGTTCACCATCGAGTTCTGAATCCAACAAGTGCCCGACGTACCAATTTCGTGACTAGGGTTTCTTGGTGAATTTTTTGGACTGTTTTGAGCTTTAATGGTGACTGAAAACTCGAACCCCACTGTGTTTGGAAGAAACCGGTGAAGAATGGTGGTTCTTGAGTGATTTCGGTTTGTTGCTTAAAATTCGAAGTTCTGAGTTTAAATCGTAGTCCGTACGCCGGAAACTTGTTACAAAATCGTAACAGTGTACGACTCGAACGAGCTGGTTCTTAGCTCGAAGAACTTGAACTGAATTCCTCTGATGCTGTTGAAACCGGAGTCGATAGAGCAACCCAGATTTGTTGAATTTCGTGGTTAGTGAACCGAAGTTGTTGAGTCCGTACGCCGGAGCAAGGTCACTGTTCCATTGAAGAAGAAAGGGGTTAAAATTTTAACATCAAAACCCCAGGTGAAAATTGTCGGCTGAAAAAAGGGAAGTGGATAAGGTAAAACCCTATCCGTACCAAGGAGGGACCACTCTTGTACGGACAGGAGTGGGTGTGATCGAAAAAGATTCCAAAAGGGAATAAAAGTGTAGATTCTCCTAGGTTCTCACTTTCTTTCGTGTCAAAATTCTAGTTGGTGGATCTTTTGAGTAATCGTCCTACTCGAGGTCGTACTAACTCTTTTAAGCTGATAGGAATTCGTGCGAAGGGGTGACCGAAGTCCTAACTTTCGTAGAAATTCTTTTGACTCCCCGAGCTCAGTTAAAAAGCGTCCGTTCCATCGAGTCGAACATCACTTCACTCTTCCCGAAGAGGCAGTGACTATTGTCGAACTTGAAGGATCTTAGAGGACCGATCAATCAGACGAGCCACTGTTACCAAGTCCTTGAGTGATCAAAAACCGAACCCATAAATTGAGAGGACCCGAGTGCCACCCATCAAAGGTGAGGGAGTGTGTGAGGTGATTTCTAACCCTAACATTTGTTTGATCTTTGACTTGTGCAGGTACCATGGCTGGAAATGATGGCAAAAGCATTGAGAAGCCCGAGGTATCGTTAGCCGATCTTATGGCTGCGATACAAGGCGTCAGTGCCGAATTGAGAGGAGTGACTGCTCGAGTGACTCTCCTCGAGCAGGGAAACGCGTCCGTGGCCATGAATGGGTCCGGCGTTTGGACGAGCCAATCCACTCCGATGAAACCTGAGCTGTATGCTGAGCTTGTACGACAACATCAGTTGACAAGTGAAGCAATTCGGAGAGAACTAAACTTGGGCAATCCCCAAGCTGCTTATCAAAACTTGGGCATTCCCCGAGGAGAAAGAATACCACCTCCAAAGGCCCAAAGAGATCTTGGAGCTGTTGCCGAAGAGGTTGATGAAGAGGAATTTCCCGAGGACGAATATGAGCGTGAGCTGCCATTCGCTCAACGAAGGCAAGCCCACCGAGGTCGTGGAAATTTCCGAGGTCGAGGCCGAGGCGCAAATGTTGGAAGAAACATTGAGCGTGAGGCTAACGATCGAGATGATAAGTACCCCGAACAGGCTCGAGCTGTTCGAGACTCAAACTTGAACAGTGTCAAGATCACTATTCCACCCTTTAAAGGAACTAGTGATCCCGATGAGTATCTTGAATGGAAGCTTAAAATGGAGCGCATCTTTGAAACCAATGAGATGACCGATGAGAGAAAAGCTGCCCATGCCATTGCTTCGTTCGAAGCTTATGCATCAACGTGGTGGGAATCTGACAAGAGACATAGACGAAGGAATGAATATCCCGAAGTCAATACTTGGCCGCAATTAAGAAGAGCAATGGATGCTAAGTATTTGAGTGCCAAGTACAGGCAGACTCAAATGCAAAAGCTCTATGAGTTAAAGAAGGGGTCCAAGTTTGTCCAAGAGTACCACGATAAGTTCGAAAAGGTTCGATTGAATCTTGATCTGGTCGAAGACGAAGAACAAGCCATTATCAGATTCAAAAATGGCTTGGCTAGGGATGTGTCATCTCAGTTGAGACTCCACGTGTATCATACGTTGGAAGATCTATTCGATGCTGCCACCGAAGCTGAAAAATTGGTGAAGGACGACAAGGCAAACCGGTATCGAGGAGTCACTACTTCTACTCCTTTGAACCGAAGTAAAGAATGGAAGAGTCCAAACCAAGCAAGTGCTAACACTGTTCGAGATTCGAAGAGACCCTTCGAAAGAGGTGTGACCGTTAACCAGTCGAGAGAAGTGGGAGGTAAAGTTCAACTCAACTCTCCTAGTGCTTCAAATATTCAGTGTCACAAATGCAGAGGTTATGGTCACATGGCAAAAGAGTGTCCAACTCGCAAGGTTATGCTTCTGCTCGAAGATGGAACCGTCCATGAGCAAGCAAGTGACACCGAGGAGGAAATTATCGAGGAGACTGATCGAGCTGAAGTTGATGATGATCATGAGGCTGCCGAAGCTGATCATCCGGAAATGTTTCTTGTGGTTCGAAGGAATTTGAGCTGCATGACTCTTGAAGAAGAGGACAACCAAAGAGAAAACCTCTTTCATGCCCGATGTCGAGTGAGGGGAAAGGTGTGTTCGATGATCATTGATTCCGGTAGTTGTGCCAATGTAGTGAGCCAAACTTTGGTTTCACAAATGGGATTAACTACGATGAAGCATCCCCACCCGTACAAATTGCAATGGCTGAATGAGTGTGGAGAATTGAGAGTTGTCAAACAAGTGTGGATCAAGTTCAAAATCGGAGAGTATCAAGATGAAATGATCTTCGATGTGGTTCCGATGCAAGCTTGTCATTTGTTATTGGGTCGACCATGGCAGTATGACCGAACAACTGTTCACAATGGCAGATCCAACACTTACACTGTGAAGCTTGATGGGAAGAGTTTCGTACTCAAACCCTTGTCTCCAAAACAAGTCACCGAGGACTATAAACGAATGAAAGAAATGAAAGAAGCGGCCAAAGTTAAGCTTCCGATGGGAGCAAAATTGGGGCCCGAAGAGACAAACTCACTGCCCGAAGTGAAAGGAATTTGTGCAATCATGCAACCCGGTGAGATCTTACGAGGCAACGACCACGCTCAGATGATGTTTTGCCTCGTGCACAAGGGTATCTTTCTAAACTCTAATGATGATTTTTCTAATGATAACCCATTGCCTTTGTTTGTTCGTAAAGTTTTACAGGACTTCGAGGACATGTTTCCCGAGGAAATGCCAGGTGGATTACCTCCGTTGAGAGGAATCGAGCACCAAATTAACTTCGTGCCAGGGTCTCAAATCCCTAACAAACCTGCATACCGGTGTAATCTCGAAGACACCAAAGAGCTCCAACGGCAGATTGATGAATTGCTGAACAAGGGCCTCGTTCGTGAGAGCTTGAGTCCTTGCGCCGTTCCAGTTATCCTTGTCCCGAAGAAGGATGGAACATGGCGAATGTGTGTTGACTGTCGAGCAGTCAACAAAATAACGGTAAAGTATCGTCATCCTATCCCTCGATTAGATGACATGCTAGATGAGTTAAGTGGTTCTTCATGCTTTTCGAAGATAGACCTCAGGTCCGGTTACCACCAGATCCGAATGAAACCCGGGGACGAGTGGAAAACCGCATTCAAGACCAAGTTCGGTCTCTATGAATGGTTGGTGATGCCTTTTGGCTTATCCAATGCACCGAGCACATTCATGCGACTGATGAACCATGTGCTCAAACCGTTCATAAATAAGTTTGTTGTCGTTTATTTTGATGACATACTTGTTTATAGCAGAACCGTTGATGAACATGTCGACCACCTAAGGCAAGTGCTCGAAAGGCTTCGAGAAGAGAAGTTGTATGCCAACTTCAAGAAATGCGCCTTTGGTGTCGATCGTGTAGTCTTTCTTGGATTTGTTGTCAGTGCTAATGGTGTCGAAGTCGACGAATCAAAAGTCGAAGCCATCAAAGATTGGCCAACTCCAACCTCGGTATCACAAGTTCGTAGCTTCCATGGCTTAGCTAGCTTTTACTGAAGGTTTGTTCGTGACTTTAGCACCGTGGCAGCTCCTTTAACCGAGTTGGTGAAGAAAGACCATCCATTTGTGTGGGAAGAGTCCCAAGAAAGGGCTTTCCAAGAGTTGAAACAGAGGCTTTGTTCTGCCCTGTTGTTGCAACTCCCTGACTTCGGCAAAGCATTCGAAGTCGAGTGTGATGCGTCTGGAGTTGGGATCGGAGGAGTGCTGATGCAAGATTCGAAGCCGATCGCTTACTTTAGCGAAAAGCTTAAGGGTGCAACCTTGAACTACTCTACGTACGACAAGGAATTGTATGCCCTCGTTCGAGCACTCGCCCATTGGCAGCATTATTTGTGGCCTCGAGAATTTGTGATCAAAAGCGATCATGAGTCTTTGAAGCATCTCCGAGGTCAGGAGAAATTGAATCGAAGACATGCCAAGTGGGTTGAATTTATTGAAAGCTTTCCCTATGTAATTCATTACAAAAAGGGAAAAGACAATGTTGTGGCCGATGCGCTATCAAGGAAATTTGGCTTAGCGACCACTCTCGCCTCTAGGCTCATGGGATTCGAAAGCATCAAATCGATGTACGAGGATGATCCCAAGCTGAAATGTGTTCGAGACGCAATCTTGAGTGGCCGAAAGGTTGAGAAATATCAGTGGCATGATGGGTACCTCTTCAAAAATGGGAGGGTTTGTGTGCCAGTGTCATCGTGGAGAGAGCTCTTGGTTCGAGAAGCTCACTCAGGTGGACTGATGGGGCACTTCGGTGTCGATAAAACTCTTGGTATCTTGAACGAGCAGTTCCATTGGCCCAAAATGCGACGAGATGTGGAAAAGCTTTGCAACGCTTCTCTCGTTTGCAAGAAAGCAAAATCGAAGTCCAACCCTCATGGTTTATACACCCCGTTGCCTGTACCTGATCGACCTTGGGTTGATATATCCATGGACTTTGTCTTGGGGTTACCGAGGTCGGGGGGAGGACATGATAGCATCTTCGTTGTGGTTGACCGTTTTTCAAAAATGGCTCACTTTATTCCTTGCAAAATGTGTGATGATGCACAGCATGTAGCTACATTGTTTGTTTCTAACGTGTTAAAATTGCATGGTGTACCTCGTACTATTGTAAGTGATCAAGACTCGAAATTCTTGAGTCATTTTTGGAAGTGTTTGTGGGGTGCCCTCGGCACCAAGCTACTATTCTCGACGTCTCACCATCCTCAGACTCATGGACAGACCGAGGTAGTTAACCGAACCTTGGGATCTTTGCTTCGGGCAATGACCAAAGGGAAGGTTGGAAACTGGGCTGATCGTTTGCCCATGATGGAGTTCGCATACAATCGAACGGTGCATAGAATGATCGACATGACCCCGTTTGAATGTGTGTATGGCTTTAATCCTTTGATTCCACTTGATTTAACCCCATTGCCTTGAGATTCTGTTCTTGATTTTGAAGGTACTCGACGAGCAGCTGCCTTGATCGAATTGCATGCAAAGGTGAAGAAGAACCTCGAGGAGGCCTATGCAAAGATTGCCTTAAAGAAAAACAAGGGGCGTAAAAAGTTGGAATTAAAGAAGGGAGATTGGGTTTGGGTTCACTTTCGAAAGGAACGCTTCCCGAACCAAAGGAAAGGAAAGTTGGCTTCTCGAGGGGATGGTCCATTTAATGTTGCTGACTTAGTTCCTTGTGTTGTAGGGCCGACTTCGGAGGACGAGGAGGGCTTGATTTCGAGGACGAAATCTTCTCAAGAAGGGGAGGATGATGCAGCCCGACCACGTGCTGATCAAGTGATCGATCCACCGAGGAGACCGATGACAAGAAGCCAAGCCAAGCTGCTGCACGATGTGCATGTTCACTTAGCCTGACCGAAGGAAAACAATTGCTCCGAAGCTGAGTGGCCGAGCTCAAGAATCGAAGGCATTATCTTCAGATTTGAGCCCGAAGGCAAAGTGACCGAGGACAATGAGCTCGAAGACAATTGAGCATCCGAAGGCAACAAGTGTGTTCGAGCAGACAATCGAGAATCGAAGCCAAGGCTTACCGAAGTCAAAGTCTGCCGAACACAATTTAATTCAGCCCTGCGTGGCTTATTTCCATTGGTCGCCTGTGACCCTTTTACTAGTTTACCCTTAGTGTTTCCTATATAAACCTTGTTCCCTTTTATTGTAAGGATACCTAGTTTTGAATATTGATGAATTGAATGAAAGTGCCGAGCACATTTCTTCTTGTCTCCGTCGTGAGCAAAACCCCGGTGAGGGCTTTTATGGACTTGTGGCTTTCGGTTAATCCGATTGAACATTCCTCTTTGATCATTCAGTTTGAAAGAGGCAATGTTCTCTTGAGGATTGTTGCATAGTTTAGGTGATTCTTGTATCCCTTTCGATCGAGCTTTGAGACAGGTTCCTCACTGTTCTTTCGAAAGAAGCAAGTTTTGTCTTGCTTCTATCTTTTATCTTTCTTGTTTATCTTCCGCGTTTGTGCTTAGCAATTCCTTCGGGTTTGCATTGCACCACCCTCCAGAGTAGGCGCCCAGAGTAGGTGCCCCACCCTCCAAAGTAGGCGATCCGCCCAAAAAGTAGGCGGTCCGCCCCTTTTATGGGAGGCCCAAAGTCCAGAGAGTGCGCAGTCAACTAGGTGGTCCGCCTAGACCAATGGGCGGTCCGCCCCCTTTCCTGGAAGGCTTGGAAACGGCTCAAAATGGACTCTAACTGTTCCTCCTTGGTCCGTAGCCGGTCCTCCCTTGATGGAGCTCAAGACCATGACTCGAAATCACTCTCGAACCCTCCTCTGGTACCCTTGTCTTGGTTCCTTTGTGCTCTTACGCTTGGCTCTTGATGGTTGCCGCTTTGGCTCCAATTTACCCCGCATCAGGACCGCATTTGGTTTGTGAGTTGAGTGATTAAGTTGAGGTACTTTGGATTCAAGCTAGAGTGAAATATTGATGCAGACCGAACACGTGCTTATCAAGTGTTCGATCCACCGAGGAGACCGATCACACGAAGTCAAGCCAAGCTGCTTCACGATGTGCACCTTCACCTAGCCTGGCCGAAGGAAAACAATTGCTCCGAAGCTGAGTGCCCGGGCTCAAGAACCGAAGGCATTATCTTCAGATTTGAGCCCAAAGGCAAGGTGACCGAGGACAATGAGCTCGAAGACAAGTGAGCGTCCGAGGACAATGAGTTCGAGCAAGCAACCACGCACCGAAGTCAAGGCTACCGAACACACATTTAGCTCAGCCCTGCTTGGCTTGTTTTTATTAGTCACTTGTGACTATTTACTATTCTGCCCTTAGCGTAGCCTATAAATACTTTACTTCATTCCATTGTAAAGGGGACATCCAGTTTTTAGTATATGAAAAACATAGCAAGTGCTATTGTGTGTCTCCGATGGAGCCGAACCCCGACGTGGGGTTTTAAAGAACTTGTGTCAACCGGTGTGATTCGATTGAACAATTTCTTCTTGATCATTCAATTTGCAAGAAGCTGGTCTTTCTTGAGGATTGTTGTATAGTATAGGTGTGTCTTGATTTCCTTTCAATCGAGCTTTGAGACAGGTTCCTCACTGTTCTTTTGAATCCAAGCAAGATTTGTCTTGCTTCTATCTTTATTTTCTTGTCATTTACTTCCGCGTTCGTGTTTAGCTTTACCTACGGGTTTGCTTGTACCATCTTGGTATCAGAGCAAGGTTTGTGTTTGTTCTTACAACCTGAAATCCTGTTCACTCAAATCGTGCTTGTGTCTTCAGTTTCAGCTTTCTTCCATGTGTTTGATTGTTGTTGTTGAGCGTTTATTTAAAAAAAAAAAAGTAGAAAAACAAAAATTCAAAAATTGCATTTGATTGTTCGTTGTTTGGATTAAACAACCATTGATTCTTGATCACCATTGTATCCTGATTCCAACAAGTACCCGACGTACCATTTTCAAGACTAGGGTTTCTTGGTGAAATTTTGGACTGTTTTGAGCTTTAATGGTGACTGGAACTGATAAGAATCAAATACGACAAACAATAGAGATAGGAGAGCGAGACACTTCTCGAACTCCCTTCGAAGTAACCACGGGGAACTTGTCCCGAGATACCCTCGAATCGGCGTCTAGAAGGACCTACACTATGCAACTACCCTCGAGACGACAACGGACTCGCAAGTAGAATGGTCGGGTTTTCGGTTCAAGACTCAACTAGGTTCCACTAGTGAATTCAAGCAACCAAAGAAAGGGTTTCTTCAACAAAGAGATAAACTCTAGTAATCATTCATAAGATTCAAAGGTAAGCTAAGGTTTGAAAGAGGTTTGTGAAGTATTTATAGACTTCACTTACACATAATGAAAGCTCAAAAATACCCCTAAAGTGGGTTAAAACAATAAAGGCCACGTAGGCTATAGTTGTCCAAAACATAGCAAATAAACTAGGAATCCCGCAACCCTTCAGCACACTAGGCGCCCGGCCTACTTGGAGTAGGCGCCCAGCCTTCTAGGGAGTAGGCGGTCCGCCTGTTCTGAAGAGCCTGCAGAGGCGGTCCGCCTAGTGTAGATCCAGAGAGTGATCAAAAACTAGGCGGCTGGCCTAGTTGAGTAGGCGGTCCGCCTGGTCCTGTGGCCTCTTGAATTGCTTCCAAACATGCTCCGGATGGCTCTTCAAGTGTACTAGAAGGTCCTCCATCCATGGCACACCAAAACATAGTCTTCAAGTCGCTCTAGGGGCCTTCTTCCATACCCTTCCATATCAAGTGAAGATGGGTGTCTTGGATCAACTTGGCTTGACTCCGAGTGAAGGGTCTTGTGGGGGTTTGGGTCTTATCATCCTCCCCTTCTTGAGAGGATTTCGTCCTCGAAATTGAAGCATCATTCACGACCCCTTCATCATCATCCACGACCTCTTCATTACCTACATCCAAAGGAACCAAGTCACAAACATTGAAAGTATTAGAAACTTGATACTCACTTGGTAAGTCGACCACATAGGCATTGTTGTTTATCTTCGAGAGCACTTGGAATGGGCCATCTCCCCGGGGTGCCAACTTCCCTTTCCTAAGGTTTGGAAACCTTTCTTTCCGGAAGTGCACCCACACATAGTCACCCTTCTTGAGTTCCACCTTCTTGCGTCCTTTGTTTTTCTTGGAGGCAACCTTAGCATAAGCTTCCTCCAAATTCTTCTTCGCCTTTGCATGGAGTTCAATCAAAGCCTTGGCTCTAGCTTTACCTTCAAAATAAACAACCATCTCCCTTGGCAAAGGGGTTAGTTAGATCAAGGGGAATCAAGGGGTTAAAACCATAAACACATTCAAAAGGAGTTATGCCAATCATGCTATGCAATGTACGATTGTAGGCAAACTCCATTATAGGCAATCTATCAATCCAAGTCCCGGCCTCACCTCGAGTCATGGCCCTAAGAAGAGCACCCAATGTTCGGTTTACCACCTCGGTTTGCCCATCGATTTGGGGGTGGTGGGACGTAGAAAACAAGAGCTTGGTGCCAAGGGTACCCCACAAACATCTCCAAAAGTGGCTTAGGAACTTGGTGTCCCTATCACTCACTATAGTTTGAGGCACACCATGCAACTTCAAAACATTTTCAATAAACAAGGAAGCAACATGTTGTGCATCATCACATTTCTTGCATGGAATGAAATGAGCCATCTTGGAGAACCTATCCACAACAACATAAATGCTATCGTGGCCTCCCCTAGTCCTTGGTAATCCCATCACAAAATCCATTGAGATATCCATCCACGGACTAGTAGGTACGGGGAGAGGGGTATACAACCCATGGGGGTGGGCTTTGGATTTAGCACGCTTGCAATCAAGGCAATTGTTGCAAAACTTTTCCACTTGCACCCCCATCTTTGGCCAATGAAATTGTTCTTTAAGGATAGCCAAAGTCTTTCTCATGCCAAAATGACCCATGAGTCCCCCGCAATGTGCCTCATGCACAAGCAACTCTCTCCAAGAGGACTCGGGTATACATACTCTACCATTCTTAAAGATATATCCATTAACCCATTGGTATTTCTCAACTCTCTCCCCTTTCTCTAGAGCATCATGGACACTCTTTAGCTTTGGGTCATGAGCATACATCAATTTGATGCTCTCGAACCCCATGAGCTTAGAGGTGAGAGTGGTGGCAAGAGCCAACTTCCTAGAAAGTGCATCCGCCACAACATTGTCTTTCCCTTTCTTGTATTGTATCACATAGGGAAAAGACACAATGAATTCAACCCACTTGGCATGTCTCTTATTGAGCTTCTCTTGGCCTCTTAGATGCTTGAGTGACTCATGGTCACTCTTGATCACAAACTCTCTAGGCCACAAGTAACGTTGCCAATGGGCAAGGGCATACAACTCCTTGTCATAGGTAGAATAGTTCAATGAGGCCCCTTTCAACTTCTCACTAAAGTAGGCGATGGGTTTGCTATCTTGCATTAAAACACCACCAATTCCCACCCCCGAGGCATCACATTCAACCTCAAATGCCTTTCCGAAGTCGGGCGATTGCAATAGAGGGGCGGTACTCAACCTACCTTTTAACTCTTGGAAGGCCTTCTCTTGAGGCTCTCCCCACACAAAGGGTTGGTCTTTCTTTACCAATTCGGTGAGTGGGGCGACAATGGAGCTAAAATCTTTCACAAAGCGTCTATAAAAACTAGCAAGACCATGAAAGCTCCTCACTTGAGTCACGGTAGTAGGAGTAGGCCAATCATGTATGGCCTCTACCTTAGACTCATCCACCTCCACTCCTTGGGCACTCACAACAAACCCAAGGAAGACAACCTTCTCTACACCAAAGGCACACTTTTTGAAATTAGCATAGAGCTTTTCGGCTCTCAAAGCTTTAAGCACTTACCTAAGGTGGTCAACATGTTCATCAATTGTCTTACTATAGATCAAGATATCATCAAAATAGACAACAACAAACTTATTGATAAAAGACTTCAACACATGGTTCATGAGTCGCATGAAGGTGCTAGGTGCGTTGGAAAGCCCGAAGGGCATTACCAACCATTCATAGAGACCGAATTTGGTCTTGAATGCGGTTTTCCATTCATCTCCGGGTTTCATCCGGATTTGATGGTAACCGGACCTAAGGTCGATTTTGGAAAAGACACACGACCCACTCCATTCATCCAACATATCATCAAGTCGTGGAATAGGGTGACGGTACTTGACCGTTATCTTATTCACGGCTCGACAATCCACGCACATTCTCCAAGTGCCGTCCTTCTTTGGGACAAGAATGACCGGTACGGCACAAGGACTCAAACTCTCCCTCACCAAGCCCTTTGAAAGCAAGTCATCAACTTGTTTTTGCAACTCCCTTGTATCCTCGGGATTGCTTCTATAGGCCGGCTTGTTCGGGATTTGAGAGCCCGGAATAAAATCGATTTGATGTTCAATACCCCTCAAGGGAGGTAAGCCATCGGGCATCTCATCCGGGAACATGTCCCCAAAGTTCTCCAAGACCTTTTTCAAAGCACTAGGCAAAGGATTAGAAGAAAAATCACAATTAGAGTTAAGGATCATACCTTTGTGCACTAGGCATAGGAGAAACTATGTGCCATCATTACCTCTTAAGAGCTCGCCCGGTTGCATCATGGCACATATGCCACCGGTAGATGAAGAAGGTGGGATTGCCACCATGCTTTTGGACAAAGGGCTAGTCTCAATGATTGACTTAGCCTTTGCCACTTCCCTCAACTCCTTCATTCGATTGTAGTCATCACTCACTTGTTTAGGAGTTAGGGGCTTCAACACAAACTTTTTCCCTTCATGTTGGAGCGTGTAAGTGTTAACACGTCCATTGTGAACCACTTGTCGATCAAATTGCCAACGCCTTCCAAAGAGAAGTTGGCAAGCTTGCTTTAAACTTGATCATTGCTTGCCTCACTACCTTAAGCTCCCCACATTCACTAAGCCATTGTAACCGGTAAGGCTTGGGATGCTTCATGGTAGGCAACTTCAATTGGGTTATGAGAGATTGACTCACCACATTAGTGCAACTCCTGGAGTCAATGATCATAGAGCACACAACACCCTTAACACGACACCTAGCATGGAAGAGGTTTTCCCTTTACAAGGTTTCACCATCCTCCGCAATCATAGCTCCTAGGCTCCTCCTCACTACTAAGAATGTATGAGGTTCCTCATCCTCCACCGTGTCATCTTGTTCATCCTCCTCTACTCCCTCATCTCCCTCTACTTCCTCATCTTCCTCCAGTTCACTCTCTTGCTCATAAGCATGCTCACCAACAAAAACCATGGTTCTTTTCGTAGGACACTCCTTAGCAAAGTGCCCATACCCCTTACATTTGTGACATTGAATGGAAGAAGAAGTAGGAGTATTCAATTGGGTTTTAGAGTTACCTCCCACATTAGGTGTGTACTTCTCGAATGGCTTCTTCACATCTATGCTAGCACTTGCTCCGCTAGGGCCACTTGCACTTGTGAATCTTGCATTGGGAGTAGGATTTTTCCAATCCTTTGGCTTGCTCATGGAAGTAGAAGTGTTGCCTTTGTAACGGTTGGACTTTTCCTGTTCAAGCCATTGCTCGGCTCGAATAGTGGCATCAAGGACTTCTTGAAGTGATAGATAGGACTGCATTCTCAATTGTGACGCAATACCATAGCTCAACCCATTCGTGAATCGGATCACGGCTTGCTCCTCATCTTCGGTGTCCATGTCCAAGGCCATTCGAACTCTTTCAAACTCATCAAAGTATTCATGCACCGTCTTGACACCTTGCTTCAACTCATAAAGTTTCTTGAGTTGCTCTTGACGATATCTAGGAGTGATGTACTAGATACTCATGAGACCCTTGAAGTCTCCAACCCACATTCACGGGGATTCCCGCTCTTCTCCTTGTTCTCTTGATGGATTCCCACCAAGTAGACGCATAGGACTCAAAGGATGAAATAGCATAAGTACCTTTCTTCTCATCCGTCATGTCATTGGTGTCAAACATCCTTTCCATTTGTAGTACCCATTCAATATAAGCACTCGGATCACAATTCCCTTTAAAGGGTGGGAGACTAATCTTCACACTATTGAGATTGGTGTTGTCACGACCTCCACGGAACGGCTCCGGTTGGCCCCCATAGTGATCTTCATTGACACCATACTCCCTTCTCGCATTCCCACCAACATATCCCATAGGTGGCCCTCGACCTCGGCTCCTACCTCTATCCACATTTCGACCCCAATTCATAGCTCGCCTTGGTTGAAAGTGATCATCAAACCCATACACATCATCACCATAATCAACTTCCTCCCCTTCTTGAGCTTCATCAACTTGCTCAAGAGGTTGCACATTTCGGATGGGTCTTGGTAGTGGAATGTTTCTTGGGGGGTTTTCCAAGATACGGGGAATGCCCGCTCGTTGGGTATTGCCCAACACTTGATCAATCCTCTCACGATCTTCCTTTACCCGTTGTTGACTAAGTAACTCAACAACTTGTTCCGGGGTAAAGGTAGGACTACTTGAGCCCTCACCGGCCTCAATTTGGCCCATTTCAATATGGACACTCGGGGTCCCATGTTCACCTTGAGTACTCGAGGCTCCCTTTTCAAGAGACTCAATCCTTTGGTTCATGAGGTCCATCTTGGCAAGAAGATTAGCCAAGGCCTCCTTTATGAAATCTTGACCTTCGTTGGCCATTGTACCTACAAAGAAAAGAAACAAGAGTTAGTCAAAACACCTCACTCGCTCCCTCACTTGTGTTCACTCGGATCACTCTTTTGGGTGGTGGGGGCTATTTCACTCTTGCTTGGATACAAAGTTTCACGAAGTTGAATAGTAAACCTAGACTTAATCATTCAACTCAAAAGCCCAATGCTCTCCGGGGTGAGTGGAGTTAATGGGACTCGATTGGAACGATAAGCACTTTAAATGAGGACTTGAATCAAAAGATACTACGGATCTTCTTTGAATTCTAGTCCCCTTTCTAAGGCACGATGATCCTAATAGCTCAAAGTAATTACCACTAATCGAGTAGGATTATACTCTAATAGCACTAACCGGAAGCAATGCAACCAACAAAATGAGGAAACCTAGAAGAACTACCCAATTCCCAACTTTCAGAAAAGTAGGCGCCCCACCTGTTTTGAGTAGGTGGTCCGCCTGGTTCTCTGTATAGGGGAGTAGGCGGTCAGCCTACTACATCAGGCGCCCCGCCTCTGTAAAGTCCAGAGAGTGAACAAAAAACAGGCGGTCCGCCCCTTCTACTAGGCGCCCCGCCTAGTGCAACTTCCAGCACTGTTCAAACTCGTTTTTCTTGCCTTTGGCACCCAAAAATCCAACAATTCACACGTTGTTTTATCAATCCGAAGGTACCCAAACGTTGTTTCAAGCACAGAGATCAATCCCCAATCAATTTTATCAAACCCCAATCAAAATTCAACAATCTACCATGTTCATCATGTTCATAGCTAGGGTTTCAATCTTTTTCAATCTTCAAGGGTTTCAAATTTTCAATTCATGGGATACAACTCCAAATCACGTGTGTTGGGTACCAAAATAATGGGTTTCCAATAAGGAACAAACCCCAATATCAATCACCACAAGAATCAATCCAAAACACAAGATAGAACAATTTTTTGGTATTTTTCAATTTTTCAAAATTTTTTTTTTTGGTAATTTTCTTCTTTTCAATATCAATAAACAAGAACCTAAAATTGAAACAAACCTAGGCACGAAGAATCAAGGGTCGGGGGTTTGTAGAAACAAAACCCGAGCCTTGCTCTGATACCAAGATGATAAGAATCAAATACGACAAACAATAGAGATAGGAGAGCGAGACACTTCTCGAACTCCCTTCGAAGTAACCACAGGGAACTTGTCCCGAGATACCCTCGAATCGGCGTCTAGAAGGACCTACACTATGCAACTACCCTCGAGACGACAACGGACTCACAAGTAGAATTGTTGGGTTTTCGGTTCAAGACTCAACTAGGTTCCACTAGTGAATTCAAGCAACCAAAGAAAGGGTTTCTTCAACAAAGAGATAAACTCTAGTAATCATTCATAAGATTCAAAGGTAAGCTAAGGTTTGAAAGAGGTTTGTAAAGTATTTATAGACTTCACTTACACATAATGAAAGCTCAAAAATACCCCTAAAGTGGGTTAAAACAATAAAGGCCACATAGGGCTATAGTTGTCCAAAACATAGCAGATAAACTAGGAATCCCGCAACCCTTCAGCACACTAGGCGCCCGGCCTACTTGGAGTAGGCGCCCAGCCTTCTAGGGAGTAGGCGGTCCGCCTGTTCTGAAGAGCCTGCAGAGGCGGTCCGCCTAGTGTAGATTCAGAGAGTTATCAAAAACTAGGCGGCCGGCCTAGTTTAGTAGGCGGTCCGCCTGGTCCTGTGGCCTCTTGAATTGCTTCCAAACATTCTCCGGATGCCTCTTCAAGTGTACTAGAAGGTCCTCCATCCATGGCACACCAAAGCATAGTCTTCAAGTCGCTCTTGGGGCCTTCTTCCATACCCTTCCATATCAAGTGAAGATGGGTGTCTTGGATCAAATTGGCTTGACTCCGAGTGAAGGGTCTTGTGGGGGTTTGGGTCTTATCAGGAACTCAAACCACATCGTGTTTGGTTAAAACCGATGAAGATTAGTGGTTCTTGAGTGATTTTGATTTTTTTTGGGCTTAAATTTTTGAAGTTCTTTGTTGAATTCGTTGTCCGTACGCCGGAAAATTATTACGATTTGTAACAGTTTACGACACGAAGGAGCTGAAGTCTTAGCTCAAGAACTATGTTTTAATTCCCCCGTTGTTGTTTGAAACTGGAGTTGAAAGAGCAACCCAGATCTGTTGAAATTCGTGGTCAGTGAACCGAAGCTAATTTGTCTGTACGCCGGAGCAAAGCTTCACTGTTCCATTGAAGAAGAAAGGGGTAAATTGTAACGATCAAAACCCCAGGTGAAAAGTTGTCGGCTGAGAAAAGGAAAGTGGATAAGGTAAAACCCTATCCGTACCAAGGAGGGACCACTCTTTTAAGGACAAGAGTTGGTGTGTTTGAAAAAGATTCCAAAGGGAATCAGAGGGTAGATTCTCCTAGGTTTTCACTTTTCTTCTGTCCGAAATTCTAGTTAGTGGATCTTTTGAGTAATTGTCCTACTCGAGGTCGTACTAACTCATTTGAGCTGATAGGAACTCGTGCGTGGGTGACCGAAGTCCAGCTTCGTTGAAATTTCTTTGACTTCCCGAAGCGCAAGAGTAAATAGCTGTCCGTTCCATTGAGTCAAATCAACTCACTCTTCCCGAAGTAAGACATCGAAACTTGTCGAATTCGAAGGAATTGAGAGAAGTTCATCAACCGAGGAAGCCATTGGCTACAAGTTCTTGAGTGACCAAAACCGAACCATAAATTGAGTGGACCCGAGTGCCACCCATCAAAGGTGAGGGAGTGTGTGAGGTGATTTCAAACCTTAACAATTGTTTGGTCTTTGATTTGTGCAGGTACTATGGCTGGGAATGGAGGCGATGGCAAAGGCATTGAGAAGCCCGAAGTGTCATTAGCCGATCTCATGGCTGCGATACAAGGCGTCAGTACCGAAGTAAGAGGAGTGATTGCTCGAGTAACTGAAATCGAGCAAGGAAGTTCGTCCGTGGCCATGAATGGGTCCGGCGCTGGAACTAGCCATTCCACTCCAATGAAACCTGAGCTGTATGCTGAGCTTGTTCGACAACATCAGTTGACAAGTGAAGCAATTCGAAGAGAACTTAACTTGGGCAATCCCCAAGCTGGTTATCAAAACTTGGGCGTTCCCCGAGGAGAAAGAATACCACTTCCAAAGGCCCGAAGAGATCTTGGAGCAGTTGTCGAAGAGGTTGATGAAGAGGAATTTCCCGAGGACGAATATGAGAATGAGCCGCCCTTTGCTCAACGAAGACAAGCTCACCGAGGTCGAGGCCGAGCCGCAAACGTTGAAAGAAATATTGAGCGTGAGGCTGATGATCGTGATGATGAGTATCCCGAACAGGTTCGTGGTGTTCGAGACTCAAACTTGAACAGTGTCAAGATCACTATTCCACCCTTTAAAGGAACTAGTGATCCAGATGAATATCTTGAATGGAAGTTTAAGATGGAGCGCATCTTTGAAACCAATGAGATGACCGAAGAGAGAAAAGCTGCCCATGCTATTGCTTCGTTCGAAGCTTATGCATCAACATGGTGGGAATCTGACAAAAGGCATAGACGAAGAAATGACTATCCAGTAGTCAATACTTGGCCACAGTTGATGAGAGCAATGGATGCTAAGTATTTGAGTGCTAAGTACAGGAAAACTCAAATGCAAAAGCTCTATGAGCTAAAACAAGGGTCCAAATCAGTCCAAGAGTATCATGATGAGTTCAAAATGATTCGACTTAATCTTGATCTTGCCGAAGACGAAGAATAAGCCATGATCCGATTCAAAAATGGCTTGGCTCGGGATGTGTCATCTCAATTGAGGCTACACGTGTATCTCACGTTGGAAGATTTGTTCGATGCTGCCACCGAAGCTGAAAAATTGGTGAAGGACGATAAGGCAAACCGGTATCAAGGAGTCACTACTTCTACTCCTTGAACCGAGGTAAAGAATGGAAGAGTCCAAACCAAGCAAGTGCCAACACTGTTCGAGAACCGAAGAGACCCTTTAAGAGGTGTGTGACCGTTAACCAATCAAGAGAAGTGGGAGGTAAAGTTCAACTCAACTCTCCTAGAGCTTCAAATATCCAGTGTCACAAATGCAAGGGTTATGGTCACATGGCAAAAGAGTGTCCAACTCGCAAAGTTATGCTTCTGCTCGAAGATGGAACCGTCCGTGAGCAAGCGTGACACCGAGGAGGAATTTATCGAGGAGATTGGCCGAGCTGAGGGTGATGATGATCATGAGGCAACCGAAGCTGATCATCCGAAAATATTTCTTGTGGTTCGAAGGAATTTGAGCTGCATGACTCTTGAAGAAGAGGACAACCAAAGAGAAAACCTCTTTCATGCCCGATGTCGAGTGCGGGGAAAGGTGTGTTCGATGATCATTGATTCTGGTAGTTGTGCAAATGTGGTGAGTCAAACCTTGGTTTCACAAATGGGACTAACTACTTTGAAGCATCCCCACCCTTACAAATTACAATGGCTTAATGAGTGTGGAGAATTGAGGGTTGTCAAACAAGTGTGGATCAAGTTTAGAATCGGAGAGTATCAAGATGAAATGCTATTCGATGTGGTGCCGATGCAAGCTTGTCATTTGCTATTGGGTCGACCTTGGCAATATGACCAAACAACTGTTCACAATGGCAGATCCAACACTTACACTGTAAGGCTCGATGGGAAGAGTTTCGTACTCAGACCCTTTTCTCCAAAACAAGTCACCGAGGACTATAAACGGATGAAAGAGTTGAAAGAAGCGGCCAAAGCTAAGCTTCCGATGGGGGCTAAATTGGGGCCCGAAGAGACAAACTCACTGCCCGAAGTAAAAGGAATCTGTGCAATCATGCAACCGGGTGAGTTACTACGTGGCAACGACAACGATAAGATGATGATTTGCCTCGTGCACAAGGGTATCTTTCTGAACTCTAATGATGATTTTTCTAATGATAACCCTTTGCCTAGTGCTGTACAAAGTGTTTTGCAGGACTTCGGAGACATGTTCCTTGAAGAAATGCCTGGTGGATTACCTCCGTTGAGAGGAATCGAGCACCAAATTGAATTCGTACCGGGGTCACAAATCCCCAACAAACCTGCATACCGGTGTAATCCCGAAGACACCAAAGAGCTCCAACGGCAGGTTGATGAGTTATTGAACAAGGGCCTTGTTCGAGAGAGCTTGAGTCCTTGTGCCGTTCCCGTTATACTTGTCCCAAAGAAAGATGGAACATGGCGAATGTGTGTTGATTGCCGAGCAGTCAACAAAATTACGGTAAAGTATCGTCATCCTATCCCTCGATTAGATGACATGCTAGATGAGTTAAGTGGTTCTTCATGCTTTACGAAGATAGACCTCAGGTCCGGTTACCACTAAATCTAAATGAAAGCTGGAGACGAGTGGAAAACCGCATTCGAGACCAAGTTCGGTCTCTATGAATGGTTGGTGATGCCTTTTGGCTTATCCAATGCACCGAGCACATTCATGCGACTGATGAACCATGTGCTCAAACTGTTCATAAATAAGTTTGTTGTCGTGTATTTTGATGAAATACTTGTTTATAGTAAATCTGTGGATGAACATATTGAACACCTAACGCTAGTGCTTGATAAACTTAGAGAAGAGAAGTTATATGCTAACTTCAAGAAATGTGCCTTTTGTGTCGAGCGTGTAGTCTTTCTTGGATTCGTTGTAAGTGCTAATGGTGTTGAAGTCGACGAGTCAAAAGTCGAAGCCATCAAAGATTGGCCAACTCGAACCTCGGTATCACAAGTTCGTAGCTTCCATGGCTTAGCTAGCTTTTACCGAAGGTTTGTTCGAGACTTTAGCACCGTGGCAGCTCCTTTAACCGAGCTGGTCAAGAAAGACCATCCATTTATGTGGGGAGAGTCCCAAGAGAGGGCTTTCCAGAGTTGAAACGGAGGCTTTGCTCTGCCCTGTTGTTGCAACTCCCTGACTTCGGCAAAGCATTCGAAGTCGAGTGTAATGCATCCGGAGTTGGGATCGGAGGAGTGCTAATGCAAGAATCAAAGCCAATCGCTTACTTTAGCGAAAAGCTTAAGGGTGCAACGTTGAACTACTCAACGTACGACAAGGAATTGTATGCCCTCGTTCGAGCACTCACCCATTGGCAGCATTATTTGTGGCCTCGAGAGTTTGTGATCAAAAGTGATCATGAGTCCGTGAAGCATCTCCGAGGACAGGACAAATTGAACTGAAGACATGCCAAGTGGGTTGAATTCATTGAGAGCTTTCCCTATGTAATTCATTACAAAAAGGGTAAAGACAATGTTGTGGCCGATGCGCTATCAAGGAAATTTGCCTTGGCGACCACTCTCGCCCCTATGCTCATGGGATTTGAAAGTTTCAAGTCGATGTACGAAGACGATCCCAAGCTGAAATGCGTTCGTGACGCAATCTTGAATGGCCGAAGGGTTGAGAAATATCAATGGCATGATGGCTACCTCTTCAAGAATGGGAGGGTTTGTGTGCCAGTGTCATCGTGGAGAGAGCTCTTAGTTCGAGAAGCTCACTCCGGTGGACTGATGGGACACTTCGGTGTCGACAAAACTCTTGGTATCTTGACCGAGCAGTTCCATTGGCCCAAAATGCGACGAGATGTGGAAAAGCTTTGCAACACTTGTCTCGTTTGCAAGAAAGCTAAATCGAAGTCCAACCCTCATGGTTTGTATACCCCATTGCCTATGCCTGATCGACCTTGGGTTCATATATCCATGGACTTTGTGCTAGGGTTACCGAGGTCGTGGGGAGGACATGATAGCATCTTCGTTGTGGTTGACCGTTTTTCAAAAATGGCTCACTTTATTCCTTGCAAAAAGTGTGATAATGCACAGCATGTAGCTACTTTGTTTGTTGCTAATGTGTTGAAGTTGCATGGTGTACCTCGTACTATTGTGAGTGATCGAGACTCAAAATTCTTGAGTCATTTTTGGAAATGTTTGTGGGGTGCCCTCGGCACCAAGCTACTATTCTCGATGTCTCACCATCCTCAGACTGATAGACAGACCGAGGTAGTTAACCGAACCTTGGGATCTTTGCTTCGAGCAATGACCAAAGGCAAGGTTGGAAACTGGGGTAATCGTTTGCCCATGATGGAGTTTGCATACAATCGAACGGTGCATCGAATGATAAACATGACCCCGTTCGAATGTGTGTATGGTTTTAATCCTTTGATTCCACTTGATTTAACCCCATTGCCTCGAGATTCTGTTCTTGATTTTGAAGGTACTCGACGAGCAGCTGCTTTGACCGAATTGCATGCAAAGGTGAAGAAGAACCTCGAGGAAGCTTATGCAAAAGTTGCCTTGAAGAAAAACAAGGGGCACAAAAAGTTGGAGTTAAAGAAGGGAGATTGGGTTTGGGTTCATTTCCAAAAGGAACGTTTCCCGAACCTAAGGAAAGGAAAGTTGGCTCCTCGAGTTGGTCCATTTCAAGTGTTGACCAAGATCAACAACAATGCTTACGTGATCGACCTCCCTGGTGAGTATAACGTGTCCAACACCTTTAATGTTGCTGACTTAGTTCCTTGTGTTATAGGTCAAACTTCAGAGGACGAGGAGGGCTCGATTTCGAGGACGAAATCTTCTCAAGAAGGGGAGGATGATGCAGCCCGAACACGTGTTGATCAAGTGTTCGATCCACTGAGGAGACCGATGACACGAAGTCAAGCCAAGCTGCTGCACGATGTGAACCTTCACCTAGCCTAGCTGAATGATGCCGGGAAAATTGGCCTAAACGACAACCATCAAGAACCAAGCTTGAAGAGCACAAAGGTTGCAAGTCAAGGCCTTCGGATGAGGGTTCGAGAGCGAATTGAAGCCATGGACTTGAGCACGCTTGAGGGAGGACCGACTACGGGCCAAGGAGGAACACTTAGAGTCCATTTTGAGCCGTATCCATACCTCCCAGGAAGAGGCGGAGCGCCTCCCCAAAGAGGCGGACCGCCTGCCAAAGTCCAGAAGGCTGCACAGCAAGAGGCGGAGCGCCTCCCCCACTGAGGCGGACCGCCCCTCACTGAAGGGCCCTGAGGCGGAGCGCCTCCCCCAATGAGGCGGAGCGCCTCCCCCTGTAAGCTGAGGCGGGATTTTGTGTAAAGTTCCATTTTTGCCCTTAAGTGGCTTGTATTGTTATAACCCACTTTGGGGGTGTTTTATACATTTACTTTAGTCTTAGAAAGGGCCTATAAATAGAGCCCTTAGGTCTTCATTTCATTTTAACAAACCTTGAATGTAGAATGATGAATTTCTTGAGTAAATCTCAATGAAGAACCCGTGAGCGGGCATGATTTCACTTGGTGGATTCCAAGTTGAACATCGAAACCTCTTTGATCATTCTATTTGCAAGAGCCAGGTGCCTCTTGAGGGTAGTTGCATAGTATAGGTGATCCTTGACTTCACCCAGGGTGTATCGAGACGAGTTCCTCGGTGCTACTTACGTAAACGTTCAAGCCTCGTCTTGCTCTTTATCTCGATATCTTCATCGATATCGCCTATCTTGTTTTAGCTTCCGCATTTTCATTTCGTCTTTAGCTTCCGCTCGTTTTGCCCTGCATCAGTTGGTATCAGAGCACAGCTAGGCTTCGTTCTTACGAATCCTCGGTCTTGTTCTTATTGTTGTTTTGTTTATGTTTTTGTTCTTGAAGATTTGAAGAAAAAACAAAAAAATTGAAAAAGTTGAAAAGTTGAAAAAAATTTAGTAGATCGGGTTGGATTTGATTCCCCAAGCGTTTAAATGTATTGGGGATTGTTCTATATTGTTAACCCGTTGATTTGATACCCTCATAACATGTTTTGGTGTTACGGATTGAAAATCGAAATTCTTGAAATCCCAAATTCTTGAAAACTTTGAAAATTTTGCTTCAAAACTTGAATCAATCTTGTTGTTGGTTGTTTGAAGTTAAAAACTATTGGGGATTGTTTATCATAGTTGAATACACCATTGGGTATCATTGAAATTGAGTAACGGGTTGAAATCGTTGGAAAATTTGGGTGCAAAAAGCCAAAAACCCGTAGTTGAAAAGCTGCAGCTTCAGCTTTAGGCGGACCGCCTCACGATTTAGGTGGACCGCCTCAACAAAAGTCCTTCTCTGGACTTTGGTAGGCGGAGCGCCTCCCCCTCTGGGCGGAGCGCCTCCCCCTGTTACTTGTTTCCGGGTAGTTTTTTCGTAGGTTTTCACTTGTTGTTTGCCTCCGGGCTTCTTGGTTAGTGTTTCTAGGGTAATTGGCCTACTCGAAAGACACTAACTCTTGAGCGTATTAGGACATTCGTGCCTAGAGGAGAGTAGAACTCAAAGAAGCCTCGTAGAACATTTTTGCTTCAAGTGCTCACTCATATAGCCGTTCGTCCATCGAGTCCCATCGATTCCACTCACCCCGAAGAGTATTTGGTTCGTGTGACTTGAGTGGTTATTGAGGTGGTTGTTCAACTACGAGGAAGCCTTTGAAATCAAGCTTGAGTGATCCTACCACCCACTAAATTGAGTGTACCCGAGAGACATTCCAAAGGTGAGGGAGCGAGTGAGGTTTTTTTTTTTTTTACTCTAACCTCTTTCTCTTGTCTTTAAATTTTGTAGGTACATGGCCGGAGACGTATACGATACCATTAAGGTGCCGGTAAGCACTTTGGTCAACCTCTTGGCCGAGGTGAGATCCATAAGCGCGAGGTTTGATCGCCTCGAAGAGGAATGGACCCCGAGTGTCCAAAATGGTACCGAAAGAGGTACTAGTGATGAAGTGTTGGGCAATCCCCAACCGTTGGGCACTCCCCAACAAGTGGGCATTCCCCACAACTTGGGCAAACCCCAAGTAGATGTAACTACTCACTCTAGGAGTAATCCTACTACTCCTATGAGCCAACCAATGGCAAATGAGGGAGTTGGGGAAGGTGAGCGAGGTGATGACATTCTTGGACCTCATTCCCATACGCTTGCACATGAGAGCAAATTGAAAGAAAGAAGAGGAGAGGAAAAACAAATTGAGAGTGAGGGCACCCTTTGTCCTAACCATACAACATCTTCTTCTTCTTGCTATAGCTATTGTGTAGGTACCCTTGGAGGCGAGCTATTGGAGCCTCAACCGTTTGCCTTGGAAGGAAGACAAGAGGATGGAGATCATAATTGTGAGCTTCGTGACGGAGGAATTGAATGCGACACTACAAGCTATGTGAGTGCTCACGGGAGCGACTCAAATGTAAGTGTTACCTTCCCTTCTCATGAACATGTTAATCCCTTGTCTTGTGGAGACTCAAAGCTAGTTGTTGCTTGTGATGCATATATTGACCTTGCAACTAGTGAAGAGTCTAATGGTCAACTTGTGTTTGCGTGTGACCCGCTAGTAGAGAGGAATGAAACGCCACATCATGATGTGAGCCCGATATTCAAAGAACCTCTCTCTAGTGAAAGTGTGTTAGTTGACCTTGCTTGTGACCCTTGTTATGACACCCCACCCATATTTGATAAAGGGGAAGAAGAGTTATGTGACTCTACCCTTTGGGTATAATTGATTTTGGTGGATTTGTGTGTCGTAGTAAGGATGATAGTGACCTTGAGGAGTCCAAATTGCATGAATTAGACAAGGTTGTCTATGATGACTCCTCAAGCGAGAGCAAAGAACGTAGTCTTAATACGATGCCTTTGTTTGACTACGAAATTGAGGTACATGCTTTTACATTCCCATTGCGTGAGGGCCTCTTTAATTGTGAAGGTGATTTGTATCGGACTAGAGTTGAGAATGAGTTGGAACCTCCGTGGTGTGAGGGATTTGATCCCATAGACAACTCTTTGTTTGAAGCTTCGAGTGAGGTAGATGATTCTTCTAGTGACCCTACTCTTGTTGGTTTGGGTTATGATGATGAAGAGGCCATTATTAATGCCTCCCTTGAGAGTTTATCACGTGAGGAGGGTTGTCTCGAGGATGAAATTGGAGGTGAGGAGGTATCTCTTAGTGTGAGTATGAGAGCTCTTAAGAAGGGGAGTGGGGTAATTGATGCTAATTGTGCATTGCACTATTTTGCCTATCCCATCCCGCATGTTAACCACACTATGAGAATTGAGCATGCCGAACCCATTGTGCCACACTGTGAAAGCATTGCGTTAAAGGTTTGGCGTGTCGATCATGAGCTTAGGGGTCATAGGAAACTTGATTGTGTAATCTTGAATATTCTATGTCCTAATGATCTCTTTGCTTGTTATGGTTGTGAGTGCTTGTCATTGGTGAGCCAAGAACTTGTTGTCTCCTTGGGGGACATAAGCTTTTTGATTAGTATTGATACTTGGCTCTATCACAAGAGTGAATTTTCCACACCACTTGCCTTCACTCTTGTTAGACTTGCCTACTCGCATAGTGGGGAATCTTGGTGCACCAATCAACTTAGGGGTCGTAGGGAATTTGATAACTTGATCTTGCATATGCCATGCCCAATTAATCCCTTTGTTTGTTCTTGTGTTGAGTGCACTTCTTTGTTGAACCAAGTACTTGCTAGTTCCTTTGGGAACATGAGCTTCTTTGTTGCCATTGATACTTGGTTGTACCATAAGAGTGTGTTTTCCCACACTTGGCGCACTAACCTACTATTGTAGTAGGAGTTTTGTTTTTTGTTTGTGCTTGTGTTTGATTGTAGGACTTGATGGTTTGATTTCGAGGACGAAATCCTTTCAAGAAGGGGAGGATGATGCCGGGAAAATTGGCCTAAACGACAACCATCAAGAACCAAGCTTGAAGAGCACAAAGGTTGCAAGTCAAGGCCTTCGGATGAGGGTTCGAGAGCGAATTGAAGCCATGGACTTGAGCACGCTTGAGGGAGGACCGACTACGGGACAAGGAGGAACACTTAGAGTCCATTTTGAGCCGTATCCATACCTCCCAGGAAGAGGCGGAGCGCCTCCCCAAAGAGGCGGACCGCCTGCCAAAGTCCAGAAGGCTGCACAGCAAGAGGTGGAGCGCCTCCCCCACTGAGGCGGACCGCCCCTCACTGAAGGGCCCTGAGGCGGAGCGCCTCCCCCAATGAGGCGGAGCGCCTCCCCCTGTAAGCTGAGGCGGGATTTTGTGTAAAGTTCCATTTTTGCCCTTAAGTGGCTTGTATTGTTATAACCCACTTTGGGGGTGTTTTAGACATTTACTTTAGTCTTAGAAAGGGCCTATAAATAGAGCCCTTAGGTCTTCATTTCATTTTAACAAACCTTGAATGTAGAATGATGAATTTCTTGAGTGAATCTCAATGAAGAACCCGTGAGCGGGCATGATTTCACTTGGTGGATTCCAAGTTGAACATCGAAACCTCTTTGATCATTCTATTTGCAAGAGCCAGGTGCCTCTTGAGGGTAGTTGCATAGTATAGGTGATCCTTGACTTCACCCAGGGTGTATCGAGACGAGTTCCTCGGTGCTACTTACGTAAACGTTCAAGCCTCGTCTTGCTCTTTATCTCGATATCTTCATCGATATCGCCTATCTTGTTTTAGCTTCCGCATTTTCATTTCGTCTTTAGCTTCCGCTCGTTTTGCCCTGCATCACTGAAGGAAAACAATTGCTCCGAAGCTGAGTGGCCGGGCTCAAGAACTGAAGGCATTATCTTCAGATTTGAGCCCGAAGGCAAGGTGACCGAGGACAATGAGCTCGAAGACAAGTGAGCGTCCGAGGAAAATGAGTTCGAGCAAGGAACCACGCACCGAAGTCAAGGCTGCCGAACACACATTTAGCTCAGCCCTGCGTGGCTTGTTTTTATTAGTCACTTGTGACTATTTAGTATTCTGCCCTTAGCATAGCCTATAAATACTTTACTTCATTCCATTGTAAAGTGGACATCCAGTTGTTAGTATATGAAAAACATAGCAAGTGCTATTGTGTGTCTCCGATAGAGCCGAACCCCGACGTGGGCTTTTAAAGAACTTGTGTCAACCGGTGTAGTTCGATTGAACAATTTCTTCTTGATCATTCAATTTGCAAGAAGCGGGTCTTTCTTAAGGATTGTTGCATAGTATAGGTGCGTCTTGATGTCCTTTCAATCGAGCTTTGAGACAGGTTCCTCACTGTTCTTTTGAATCGAAGCAAGATTTGTCTTGCTTCTATCTTTATTTTCTTGTCATTTACTTCCACGTTCGTGTTTAGCTTTACCTCCGGGTTTGCTTGCACCAAATATCCACCACCATTAAATGAGTGAAACGAGTGAAACACTTGTGAGGGTGTGAGTGAGGTTATTTTGCTAACGTTTGCTCATTTGTGCGATGGCCAACGAAGGAGATGATTTCACTAAAAATGCCTTTGCTACTATCCTTGCCAAATTGGATAGTATGAATTTAAGGATTGAAACCCTTGAGAGGGTGACATCAAGTACCCTAGTTGAGCAAGGGACTTCCAATGTCCAATCGGAGAAAGGGACCCCGAGTGTCCTAGTTGAGAAAGGAGCCCTGAGTGCCCAAGTTAAAGCCATTGAGGGCACAAGTAGTTCGACCTTTACCCCGAAATAATTTGTTGAGTTGCTTAATCAACAACGGGTAAAGGAGGATCGTGATCAAATTGAACAAGTGTTGGGCAATACCCAACGAGTGACCATTCCTAACCTTATGGGCAATCCCCAAAGGAATGTTCCACTTCCCGGACCAATTCGTAATGTTCAACCTCTTGAGCAAGTTGCATAAGCTCAAGAAGGGGAGGAGAATGATTATGGTGATGGTGGGTATGATGCTCACTATCAATTTAGGGGTCGGAATGTGGATAGGGGTAGAGGCCGAGGTCGAGGGCCACCCATGGGGTATTTAGGAGGGAATGCTAGGAGGGATCTTAGTGGTTATGGAGATTACTTAGGAGACCAATCAGAGCCTTACCAAGGGGGTCGTGACAACAACCTTAATTGTGTGAAGCTCACTATTCCTTCTTTCAAAGGAAGTAGTGACCTGGTGGAATACATTGAAAAGAAGTTGTTCATGGAGCGGATATTTGACACCACTGATATGCCCGAGGTGAAGAAGGCCAAGTATGCAATATCTTCCTTTGAGTCCATTGCTTCTACTTTGTGGGAGTCGATCGAGAGGAATAGGAGGAGGACGGGAATGCCTATCAATCTTACTTGGGAAGAGTTGATCCGTGTGATGGATGAGAGGTACTTGACTAACCAATACCGTGTGGACCAATACAAGCGACTATATGAGTTGAAACAAGGGTGCAAGACGGTTGGGGAGAACTTCAATGAATTTGAGCAAGTCCGGATGGCCCTAGAATTGGATGAGGAAGAAAATAAGACGGCCATGATTCGATTTAAAGGAGGCTTGAACCGAGACATAGCTTCACAATTGAAGTTTCACAAGTATAATAATCACTACAAGCTATATGAAGATGCGGTTGAAGCCGAGAAATGGCTCAAAGAGGAGAAATCCCGTCGCTACAAGAGTAGTACTATTACTCCCATGAGGAAGACAAAGGAGTGGAAGACTCCTACTAAAAATGCAAGATTCCCAAATGCAAGTGGTGCAATGCCAGCAAGGATGTGAAGAAACCTTATGAGAAGTCTATAAAATGTGGGAGGTAACTCTAAAACTCACTTGAGTAATCCTCCTTCTACTTCTACTCAATGCTATAAATGTAAGGGTTATGGACATATTGCCAAAGATTGCCCTACCCGGAAAACTATGGTTCTTGTGGGTGATTTGGTGTATGAACAAGATAGCGAACCCGAGGATGTGGAAGTAGAGTGTGATGAGGACGTTGATACTGGGGAGGATGCAATTGCGGATGATGATCCCCATGCCTTCCTTGTTGTGAGGAGGAGTTTAGGTGCCATGTTTGCGGAGGATAGTGAGACTTTGCAAAGGGAGAATATTTTCCATGCTAGATGCCGAGCCTTGGGTATTGTTGGTTCCATGATTATTGACTCGGGAAGTTGTGCCAATGTCATTAGCCAATCACTAGTTTCCCAATTGAAGATACCCACCTTGAAACACCCAAATCCTTACCATTTGCAATGGCTTAGTGAGTGTGGTGAATTGAAGGTGGTAAAGCAAGTCATGATCAAGTTCAAGATAGAAACTATGTGGATGAATACATGTTTGATGTGGTGCCTATGCAAGCATGCCACCTTCTCTTTGGAAGGCCTTGGCAATTTGATAGACATGTGGTTCATGATGGCCGTGCTAACACCTACACGGCTAAGCACGAGGGAAAGAAGTTTGTACTTAGACCCTCAACTCCCAAGCAAGTTAGTGAAGATTACAAGCGTATGAGGGAGTTAAGAGAGGCGGCAAAGGCTAAGTCGGTTGTTGAGACTAGTCCTTTTGCCGAGAGCTTATTGGTGACTCCACCATCATCTACCGGTAGTATATGTGCCATGATGCAACCGGGTGATAGTGGAAAAATGAAGATCGGATGTAAGAATCATACCTTTGTGCACTAGGAAAATGAGTAGTTGGTTGCCATGATGTCACCGGGTGAAATTTTAAAAAGAAATGTTGGCAACAAACTACTCACTTTCCTAGTGCACAAAGGTATGATTCTTACATCCGATCTTGATTTTTCCACTAACCCTTTGCCTAGTGCTTTTGAAAATGTTTGAAGGATTTTGGGGACATGTTCCCGGATGAGATGCCGGATAGATTACCTCCTTTGATGGGTATTGAGCACCAAATCGACTTTGTCCCGGGATCTAAAATCCCAAACAAACCAGCTTATAGGAGCTATCCGGAGGACACAAGATAATTGAAAAAGCAAGTTAATGAATTGCTCACTAAAGGATTGGTGAGGGAAGGCTTGAGTCCTTGTGCTGTGCCCGTCATCCTTGTTCCAAAGAAGGATGACACTTAGAGGATGTGTGTGGATTGTCGTGCGGTCAATAAAATCATGGCAAAGTATCGACATCCCATACCTCGCTTAGACCACATGCTAGATGAACTAACTGGTTCTAGTATCTTTTCGAAGATAGACCTAAGGTCCAGTTACCATCAAATCCGGATGAAACCCGAGGATGAATGGAAAACCGCATTCAAGACCAAGTTTGGTCTATATGAATGGTTGGTGATGCCCTTTGGCCTCTCCAACTCACCTAGTACTTTCATGAGGCTAATGAACCATGTTCTAAAGCCATTCATCAACAAATTTGTGGTCGTCTACTTTGATGATATATTGATCTATAGAAAATCAATAGACGACCATGTTGATCACCAAAGGCAAGTGCTTGTAGTGTTGAGAGCCTAAAAGCTCTATGCTAATTTTAAAAAGTGTGCCTTTGGTGTTGAGAAGGTAGTCTTCCTTAAGTTTGTTGTGAGTGCCCAAGGAATGGAGGTGGATGAGTCTAAGGTAGAGGACATTCGTGATTGACCTACTCCTACTACCGTGACTCAAGTTAGGAGCTTTCATGGTCTTGCTAGTTTTTATCGAAAATTTGTGAAAGACTTTAGCTCCATTGCCGCCCCACTCACCGAATTTTTGAAGAAAGACAAACCTTTTGTTTTGGGAGAGCCTCAAGAGAAGGCCTTCCAAGAATTGAAAAGTAGGTTGAGTACCGCCCTTCTATTGCAATTGCCCGACTTCGGAAAGGCATTTGAGGTTGAATGTAATGCCTCGGGGGTGGGAATTTGTGGTGTTTTAATGCAAGATGGAAAACCCATAGCCTACTTTAGTGAGAAATTGAAGGGTGCCTCCTTGAACTACTCTACGTATGACAAGGAGATATACGCCTTAGTGAGAGCTCTTACTCATTGGCAACACAACCTTTGGCCTAGAGAATTTGTGATTAAGAGTGATCATGAGTCACTCAAACATCTTAGGAGCCAAGAGAAATTGAACAAGCGTCATGCCAAGTGGGTAGAATTCATTGAGTCTTTTCCCTATGTTATCCAATACAAGAAAGGGAAAGACAATGTTGCGGCGGATGCACTTTCTAGGAAGCTTGCTCTAGCCACCACTCTTACCTCCAAGCTCATGGGTTTTGAGAGCATTAAGTTAATGTATGCTCAAGACCCTAATCTAAAGAGCATTCACGAAGCTCTTGAAAGGGGGGGGGGGGGGGGGGAAAGAGTTGAGAAGTACCAATGGGTTAGTGGCTATATCTTTAAAAATGGTAAAGTGTGTGTTCCCGAGTCCTCTTAGAGGGAATTGCTTATTTGTGAAGCTCATTGTGGGGGCTTGATGGGACACTGATGCAGGGCAAATCGTGCCAAGACACTTTCCAACACTTTCCGACATGTGCCAAGCTTGGAAGATACAATGGACTTGAAGTCAAGGGCTTTGGAAGTGTTCTGGACGGTTTCAGCATTAGGCTCCACGCCTAAGGAGGAGGAAGGAGGCCCAGCACAGCCAGGCGCCCCGCCTAGTCCCAAGCGCCCCGCATAGGAAGCTCACTGCCTAAGGACGAATTTGTGCCCAGGCGCCCCGCCTGACTCCAGGCGCCCCGCCTGCCTAGGCACCCACCCAGGCGCCCCGCCTGACCCCAGGCGCCCCGCCCAGCTTCAGCACATTCCAGGCGCCCCTCCCAGCCCCAGGCGCCCCTCCTAGCTGCTGAACTTATGTTTCTTTTACTGTTTTGCCCTACGTGGCTTATTAGATGAACCTTATTAGTAACGGTATTTAAGTCATTGTGTAAGCTTGGGAAACACTATAAATAGCAAAGCCTAGCTTATTTTACACTTAGTTTATGATAGTTGATGGATGTTGAACATTGACCATGAGCATGGCTCTTGGTTATTGAATGAAACCCTTTGATTTGGGACTTGTAGTTCTTCTAGCGGATCTAGATGAATACTTTTCCTCTCCGACCATTCTACTTGCGTGCTCGCGTTAGCTCGAGGGTAGTTGCATAGCGTAGGTGTTCTTGTCCTTCTCTCGGGGTGTAACGGAACAAGTTCTCAGTTGCTACTTGAGATTAGAGATCGAGATACGTCTCGTTCTTATCTTTTACTTTTTCCGCATTTGATTCTCATCAGTTGATGATGCAGGGCAAATCGTGCCATGATAAGACCCAAACCCCCTCAAGACCCTTCACTCGGAGTCAAGCCAAGTTGATCCAAGATACCCATCTTCAATCAAAGAGTTTCAACTCTCAACACAAGTGTTTGTTTAATCATCAAAGTTAGCTAATGATTTAAAGAGGCTAAGTGAAGTATTTATAGGCTTCACTTAGGTCTAAATAAAAGGTCTAAAATACCCCCAAAGTGGGTTAAAACAAATAAGGCCACGCAGGGCTAAAGTTGGAAGTTCAAGCAAAAGTCATTAAAAATCCCGCATGTGAGTCACAGGGGTAGGCGGTCCGCCTAGTAGGGGGAGGCGGCCGCCTAGCAGCCTTCAGCTTCTCTGGATCTGAGGGAGGCGGTCCGCCTAGGTTGGGAGGCGGTCCGCCCTGCAGCTTTCAAACCTCTGGATTTTGGGAGGCGCCCCGCCTCAGCTGGGAGGCGCTCCGCCTTGTTCTGGAGCCACTTGGGATGTCTCATTTTGTGCCTCTTGGGCCTCACCAAGCGTCCTAGAGGATCCTCCATCCATGGTACACCAAAGCATGGTCTTCAAGTTGCTCTCGGGGCCTTCTTCCATACCCTTCCATATCAAGTGAAGATGGGTATCTTGGATCAACTTGGCTTGACTCCGAGTGAAGGGTCTTGAGGGGGTTTGGGTCTTATCAAAGACCATGCTTTGGTGTGCCGTGGATGGAGGACCCTCTAGGATACTTGGAGAGGCTCAAGAGGCTCAAAATGAGACACCCCAAGGGGCTCCAGAACAAGGCGGAGCGCCTCCCAGCTGAGGCGGGGAGCCTCCCAAAATCCAGAGAGCAGGAAGTCAGGAGGCGGAGCGCCTCAGAGAAATCCAGAGAAGCTGAAGCTGCTAGGCGGACCGCCTCCCTACCTAGGCGGACCGCCTCCCCCTGTGACGAGTTGCGGGATATTTTATTACTTTTGTCTTGGACTTCCAACTTTAGCCCTGCGTGGCCTTATTTGTTTTAACCCACTTTGGGGGTATTTTAGACCTTTTAGTATGACTAAGTGAAGCCTATAAATACTTCACTTAGCCTCTTTGAACCATTACCTTACCTTTGAATCTTATGAATGATGAATAGAGTTTATCTCTTTTTATGAAGAAACCCTTTCTTGGTTGCTTGAATTCACTAGTGGAACCTAGTTGAGTCTTGAACCGAAAACCCGATCATTCTATTTGCGAGTCCCAAGTGTGGGTCGAGGGTAGTTGCATAGTGTAGGTCCTCCTTGACACCGATACGAGGGTATTATGGAACGAGTTCTCCATAGTTACTTCGTAGGGAGTTCGAGTAGTGTCTCGCTCTTTATCTTTATTTCCGCGTTTCGTTTTTGATTCTTATCATCTTGGTATCAGAGCAAGGCTCGGGTTTTGTTTCTACAAACCCCCGACCCTTGATTCTTCGTGCCTAGGTTAGTTTCTATCTTAGGTTCTTGTTTGTTGTTATCAAAAGAAGAAAATTACAAAAAAATTGAAAAAAATTGAAAAATCAAAAAATTTGGTGTAACTTGTTGGTTTGAATGATTCATGATTTGGGTGTTATAGATTCTTGATCGTGGTTGAAATCCCATCGTTTGGATACAAAAAAACGCTTGGATTGGTGAAGATTGAAAATCAAAACCCCAAAACCCCTAAAAACCCTTGATGAACTTGTTCTTGATGATTTTTGATTGATTCTTGGGTTGGATTGATATTGGATTGAGAACTTGATATTGGGGTTTGATCCTTGTATGATTCCCATTCTTTTGGTACCTTAAACACCCAATTTAGAGTTGTATTGCATGAATTGAAAATTTGAAACCCTATGAGAATTTGAAAATTTTGAAACCCTAGCTTTGAAGAAGATGATCATGGTGGATTGTTTGTTTTTGATTGGGGTTTGATAAAAGTTGTTGGGGTTTGATCTTTGTGACTAATACAACATTTGGGTACCTTTGAATTGCTAAAACAACGTCTGATTAGTTGAATTGTTGGGTAAAAAACCAAGAAAACACGTTGTTGAACTGTACTGAAGGTTGCAGAGGCGGAGCGCCTATAATCTGAGGCGGAGCGCCTCAAATCTGTGACCTCTCTGGAAATTGCTGAGGCGGAGCGCCTCCCTGCTGAGGCGGAGCGCCTCCACCTGACACTTTACCCTGGGCGGCCCGCCCACTAGCTGAGGCGGGGCGCCTACTTCCTGAACGTTGGGAATTGGGTAGTTTCTTCTAGTTTCTCGTGTTTTGTTGTTTGCATTGCTTCTAATTGGTGCTATTAGAGTATAATCCTACTTGATTAGTACTAATTACTTCGAGCTAATTAGGATCATCGTGCCTTAGAAAGGAGACTAGAACTCAAAGAAGACCCGTAGTGCCTTTTGACTCAAGTCCTCACTGAAAGTGCTTAGCGTTCCAATCGAGTCCTATTAACTCCACTCACCCCGGAGTGCATTGGGCTTTCGAGTCGAGTGATTAAGTTTAGGTTTACTATTCAACTTCGTGAAACTGTGAGTTCAAGCAAGAGTGAAATAGCCATCACCACCATACGAGTGATCCGAGTGAAAACTTGTGAGGGAGCGAGTGAGGTGTTTTAACTAACTCTTGTTTCTTTCTTTGTAGGTACAATGGCCAACGAGGGTCAAGATTTCATCAAGGATGCCTTGGCTAGCATTCTTGCCAAGATGGACGTCATGACTCAAAGGATTGAGTCACTTGAAAAGGGTGCCTCAAGTACCCAAGGTGACCAAGGGGCCCCGAGTGTCCCAATTGAAAAGGGGACCCCGAGTGTCCCAATTGAGACCGGTGAAGTCTCGAGTACTCCTAACTTTACCCCGGAACAAGTAAGCCATGTCATTGAGTTGTTCAATCAACAACGGGTAAAGGAGGACCGGGAGAGAATTGAACGAACGGGCATTCCCTGTATCTTGGATAATCCCCCAAGAGACGTTTCATTACCAAGACCCATCCGAAATGTGCAACCTCTTGAGCAAGTCGATGAGGCTCAAGAAGGGGAGGAAGCCGAATATGGTGATGATATGTATGGGTTTGATGATCACTTTCAACTGAGACGAGGTATGAATTGGGGTCGTAATGTGGATCATGGTAGGGGCCGAGGTCGAGGGCCACCTATGGGATATGTTGGAGGGAATGCGCGGAGGGAGTATGGTGTGAATGAAGATCACTATGGGGGCCAACCGGAGCCGCTCCGTGGGGGTCGTGACAACACCAACCTCAATAGTGTGAAACTTAATCTCCCAACCTTCAAAGGGAATTGTGATCCGAATGCTTACATTGAATGGGTGCTACAAATGGAAAGATTGTTTGACACAAACGAGATGTCCAATGAGAAGAAGGGCACCTATGCTATTTCATCCTTTGAATCCAATGCATCTACTTGGTGGGAATCCGTCAAGAGATCAAGGAGAAGGGCGGGAATTCCCGTGAATGTGGGTTGGATCGACTTGAAGGGTATCATGAGTATCAAGTACATTACTCCTCGATATCGTCAAGAGCAACTCAAGAAGCTTTACGAGTTGAAACAAGGTGTCAAGACGGTGCATGAATATTATGATGAGTTTGAAAGAACTCGAATGGCTTTGGATATGGACACCGAAGATGAAGAGCAAGCCGTGTTCCGTTTCATGAATGGGTTGAGCTATGGTATAGCCTCACAATTGAGATTGCGTGCTTATCTATCACTTCAAGAGGTTCTTGATGCCGCTATCCAAGCCGAGCAATGGCTTGAGAAAGAGAAGTCCAACCGTTACAAGAGCAACACTTCTACTTCCATGAACAAACCAAAGGATTGGAAAGCTCCCACAACGAATGCCAAATTCCCAAGTGCAAGTGCTAGCAAGGATGTGAAGAAGCCTTTTGAAAGGTCTACACAACCCGTGGGAGGTAATTCTAGAACTCAATTGAGTAATCCAATCTCTTCGTCTACTCAATGCTTTAAGTGTAAGGGTTATGGTCATCTCTCTAAAGATTGCCCGACCCGGAAAACTATGGTTCTTGTTGGTGACTTGGTCTATGAGAAAGATAGTGAGCCCGAGGAGGGAGAAGAAGAGGGAGTAGAGGGTGAGGAGGAAGGAGATGATGGGGAGATTGCCAAGGAAGAAGATGATGATTCCCGTGCCTTCCTTGTTGTGCGGAGAAGTCTAGGAGCCATGTGTGTGGAGGATGTTGAGGCCTTACAAAGAGAAAACCTTTTTCATACCAAATGCCGAGTCATGGGTCTCATTTGCTCTATGATCATCGACTCGGGAAGTTGTGCTAATGTTATTAGCCAAACACTAGTTACCCAATTGAAAATACCTACCTTGAAACACCCAAATCCTTATAGGCTACAATGGCTTAGTGAGTGTGGTGAGTTGAGGGTGGTTAAACAATGTTTGATCAAATTCAAGATTGGGAACTATGTGGATGAACACATGTTCGATGTCGTGCCTATGCAAGCATGCCACCTACTCTTTGGTAGGCCTTGGCAATTTGATCGACGTGTGGTTCATAATGGTCATGCCAACACCTATACGGTGACACATGAGGGGAAAAAGTTTGTGCTCCCACCCATGACTCCCAAACAAGTGAGCGATGATTACAAACGGATGCGGGAGTTGAAAGAAGTGGCAAAGGCTAAGTCGGTTGTTGAGACTAGCCCTTTGTCCAAAAGCTTGGTGGCAATCCCACCTACTTCTACCGGTGGCATATGTGCCATGATGCAACCGGGCGAGATCCTAAAAGGAAATGATGGCAACAAGCTTCTCATATGCCTAGTGCACAAAGGTATGGTTCTAAACTCTAATTGTGATTTTTCTTCTAACCCTTTGCCTAGTGTGTTTGAGAATGTTTTGAAGGATTTTGGTGACATGTTCCCGGATGAAATGCCGGATGGATTGCCTCCTTTGAGGGGCATTGAGCATCAAATAGACTTTGTCCCGGGATCCCAAATCCCGAACAAACCGGCCTATAGGAGCAACCCAGAGGATACAAGGGAGTTGCAAAAGCAAGTTGATGAATTGCTCACTAAAGGCTTGGTGAGGGAAAGCTTGAGTCCTTGTGCCGTGCCCGTGATCCTTGTTCCCAAAAAGGACGGCACTTGGAGAATGTGTGTTGATTGTCGGGCCGTGAACAAAATAACGGTAAAGTACCGTCATCCTATTCCCCGACTTGATGATATGTTAGATGAATTAAGTGGTTCATGTGTGTTTAGCAAAATTGACCTTAGGTCCGGCTACCATCAAATCCGGATGAAACCGGGTGATGAATGGAAAACCGCATTCAAGACCAAGTTTGGTCTCTATGAATGGTTGGTGATGCCCTTTGGGCTCTCCAATGCACCTAGTACTTTCATGAGGCTAATGAACCATGTTCTAAAGCCATTCATCAACAAGTTTGTGGTCGTCTATTTTGACGATATATTGATCTATAGCAAATCAATAGACGACCATGTTGAACACCTTAGGCTAGTGCTTGAAAAGTTGAGAGCCGAAAAGCTCTATGCTAATTTAAAAAAGTGTGCCTTTGGTGTTGAGAAGGTGGTCTTCCTTGGGTTTGTTGTGAGTGCCCAAGGAGTGGAGGTGGATGAGTCTAAGGTAGAGGCCATACGTGATTGGCCTACTCCTACCACCGTGACTCAAGTGAGGAGCTTTCATGGTCTCGCAAGCTTTTATAGGCGATTTGTGAAGGACTTTAGCTCCATTTCCGCTCCACTCACCGAATTGGTGAAGAAAGACCAACCGTTTGTTTGGGGAGAGCCTCAAGAGAAGGCCTTCCTAGAGTTGAAAAGTAGGTTGAGTACCGCCCCGCTATTGCAATTGCCCGACTTCGGAAAGGCATTTGAGGTTGAGTGTGATGCCTCGGGGGTGGGAATTGGTGGTGTCTTAATGCAAGATAGCAAGCCCATCGCCTAATTTAGTGAGAAGTTGAAAGGGGCCTCCTTGAATTATTCTACATATGACAAGGAGTTGTATGCCCTTGTGAGAGCCCTTGCCCATTGGCAACACTACCTTTGGCCTCGTGAGTTTGTAATCAAGAGTGACCATGAGTCACTCAAGCATTTGAGAGGCCAAGAGAAGCTCAATAAGAGACATGCCAAGTGGGTTGAATTCATTGAGTCCTTTCCCTATGTGATCCAATACAAGAAAGGGAAGGACAATGTTGTGGCGGATGCGCTTTCAAGAAAGTTTGCTCTAGCCACCACTCTCACCTCTAAGCTCATGGGTTTTGAGAGCATTAAATTGATGTATGCTCATGACCCAAAGCTAAAGAGTGTCCATGACACTCTAGAGAAAGGGGAGAGAGTTGACAAATACCAATGGGTTAATGGTTATATCTTCAAAAATGGTAGAGTGTGCATTCCGGAGTCCTCTTGGAGAGAGTTACTTGTGCATGAAGCACATTGCGGGGGACTCATGGGACATTTTGGCACAAGAAAGACTTTGGCCATTCTTCAAGAACAATTCCATTGGCCAAAGATGAGGGTGCATGTGGAAAAGTTTTGCGCTAATTGCCTTGAGTGCAAGCGAGCCAAATTTAAAGCCCACCCTCATGGGTTGTATACCCCTCTCCCCGTACCTACTAGTCCATGGTTGGATATCTCAATGGATTTCGTGATGGGATTACCAATGGCTAGGGGGGGCCATGATAGCATTTATGTTGTTGTAGATAGGTTCTCCAAAATGGCTCATTTCATTCCGTGCAAGAAATGTGATGATGCACAACATGTGGCAACTTTGTTTATTGAAAATGTCTTAAAGTTGCATGGTGTGCCTCAAACCATAGTGAGTGATAGGGACACTAAGTTCCTAAGCCATTTTTGGAGGTGTTTATGGGGTGCTTTAGGCACCAAGCTCTTGTTCTCCACGTCCCACCACCCCCAAACCGATGGGCAAACGGAAGTGGTAAACCGAACCTTGGGTGCTCTTCTTAGAGCCATGACTCGAGGTAAGGCCGGGACTTGGATTGATCGTCTACCTCTTATGGAGTTTGCCTACAATCGCACATTGCATAGCATGATAGGCATGACTCCATTCGAGTGTGTCTATGGATTTAACCCCTTGATTCCCCTTGATCTAACCCCTTTGCCAAGGGAAATGGTTGTTAATTTTGAAGGTAAAGCTAGAGCCAAGGCTTTGGTTGAACTCCATGCAAAGGCGAAGAAGAACTTGGAGGAAGCTTATGCTAAGGTTGCCTCCAAGAAAAACAAAGGACGCAAGAAGGTGGAACTCAAGAAGGGTGATTATGTGTGGGTGCACTTCCGGAGAGAAAGGTTTCCAAACCTTCGGAAAGGAAAGTTGGCACCCCGGGGAGATGGCCCATTCCAAGTGCTTTCGAAGATAAGCAACAATGCCTATGTGGTCGACTTGCCAAGTGAGTATCAAGTCTCTAATACTTTCAATGTTTGTGACTTGGTTCCTTTGAATGTAGGTAATGAAGGGGTCGTGCATGATGATGAGGAGGTCGTGGATGATACTTCGATTTCGAGGACGAAATCTTCTTAAGAAGGGGAGGATGATAAGACCCATACCCCCTCAAGACCCTTCACTCGGAGTCAAGCCAAGTTGATCCAAGATACCCATCTTCACTTGATATGGAAGGGTATGGAAGAAGGCCCCGAGAGTTACTTGAAGACCATGCTTTGGTGTGCCGTGGATGGAGGACCCTCTAGGATACTTGGAGAGGCTCAAGAGGCTCAAAATGAGACACCCCAAGGGGCTCCAGAACAAGGCGGAGCGCCTCCCAGCTGAGGCGGGGCGCCTCCCAAAATCCAGAGAGCAGGAAGTCAGAAGGCGGAGCGCCTCAGAGAAATCCAGAGAAGCTGAAGCTGCTGGGCGGACCGCCTCCCTACCTAGGCGGACCGCCTCCCCCTGTGACGAGTTGCGGGATATTTTATTACTTTTGTCTTGGACTTCCAACTTTAGCCCTGCGTGGCCTTATTTGTTTTAACCCACTTTGGGGGTATTTTAGACCTTTTAGTATGACTAAGTGAAGCCTATAAATACTTCACTTAGCCTCTTTGAACCATTACCTTACCTTTGAATCTTATGAAAGATGAATAGAGTTTCTCTCTTTTTATGAAGAAACCCTTTCTTGGTTTCTTGAATTCACTAGTGGAACCTAGTTGAGTCTTGAATCGAAAACCCGATCATTCTATTTGCGAGTCCCAAGTGTGGCTCGAGGGTTGTTGCATAGTGTAGGTCCTCCTTGACACCGATACGAGGGTATTATGGAACGAGTTCTCCATAGTTACTTCGTAGGGAGTTCGAGTAGTGTCTCGCTCTTTATCTTTATTTCCGCGTTTCGTTTTTTATTCTTATCATGCCAAGACACTTTCCAACACTTTTCGACATGTGCCAAGCTTGGAAGATACAATTGACTTGAAGTCAAGGGCTTTGGAAGTGTTACGGATGGTTTCAGCATTAGGCTCCACGCCTAAGGAGGAGGAAGGAGGCCCAGCACAGCCAGGCGCCCTGATGCAACCCAAATTGCATCGAGACCATTCACTCGAAGTCAAGCCAAAGATATACAAGACGCTCACCTACACTTGGTTTGGAGAGGCGTGGATGATACGAGCTCGGGAGAGGACTCAAAGACAATGCATTGGAGCTCAATCCATGTGGAAACAGGGCAGGAAACAGTGCAAGAAGCAGGGGAGCAAAACAGGGCAAAAGCAGGGGAAGTCTGCTGAGCTTACTGCCTAACGCTGGAATTTTGTTCTTCGCGATCGCGTGCATCACCTTCGCGATCGCGAAGAGTCTTCTTTTGTTCTTCGCCCTCGCGCTCTGTCTCGCGCGATCGCGCGCCTCAGCATTAAGTTCTCCACGCGATCGCATATAATCTGACGCGATCGCGAAGAGAACTTAAAGAGCAGCGGGCCAGAATCTTGTAAACATTGTATTGGGGTGTTATAAATACACCCCTACCTCATTTATTGCCTTTTTAGCTTACTTTGAACACAAAACATTAAATGAGCAATGCTCTTGAACCTTGTAACACTTTTGGCTTGCAATCAATTGGATGAATCCAAGTTGTTCTTCAATCCGTCTTCGATCATTCTATTTGCTCGAGCCTCGTGACTCTTGAGGATAGTTGCATAGTGTTAGGTGATTCTTTCCAATTGTTTGGGGTGTAACGGAACTAGTTCTTCGTTGCTACTCGAACTTTAGTGTAAGTCTCGTCTCGCTTTTATCTCTTTATCGCTTTCGTATTTTCGATTGCATCAGTTGGTATCAGAGCAAGGCTAGGGTTTCGTTCTTACGAGCCCTCGTCCTACTCTTCGTGCTTGTCATCTTTGTTTCCGCATTTATTTTCGTGTTCTTGTTCTTGTTATATTGAAAAGAAGAACAAAATTCAAAAACTTGAAAACCCAAAAATTTGAAGGAAATCGTTTGTTGTTACGATTTGTTGGTATTGATTATCGGGGATTGTATGTTTATGTAATCTCGACAATTGGGAACCAACAAAACGCGATTTGGAGTTGAAAATCAAAGGGTGGAAATTTAAACCCTAGGTTGAAGAATTTGCAAAATTTGCTAGAACTCAATTGATGTTATGATTTTGTGGTTGTTTGGTATCGGGGATTGTTCGCTATAGTTTTCCCGTTGATTTGATACCATCATAACATCATTTGGAGTATTGTAGTGAAAATCGAAATTTTGAACTTTGAAGGTTTTGAAAAGTTGAAGAACTTGACCCAAAATCATTGAAAAACAAGTTGTTTGATGGTTGTTTTTGTGTTAGAACCATTGTGGGTTGTTTACCACAATTGAAACACCTCTTACAAGCTCAAAAACTGAAATAAGTTGAATTTGGGTTGTTGTGTGTGCCAAAACTGCTGTTTTCTGTCGAGTTTCTGGTTCAGCTGAACAAACCTGCGCGATCGCGCAAGTCCTCGCGCTATCGCGCCAATTCCGAATTATTGTTCATCACGATCGCGCCCCTCTGCACGCGATCGCGAAGGGTACCAATTTCCAGAATTTCCTGAAGTTGGACAGAATGTTCGCAAAGGCGTCGTAACAGTTTCCAACCACCAAAACTCCCATAGCATCATCAAATATAGTGAGTTTCTAGATCCAAACCAAAATTCATCCAATTCCGAATCCGTTTAGTGGCGATTCGATCTTTGAACATTTGATCGCGCCACATCCGGTTAGTACTTTGAGGGTAACACTTCTACCCAATTAGTACTAATCCCTCGTTCGATTAGGATACTCGTGCCTAGAAGGGGAGTAGATTTCAAAGAAGATTCGTAGTTAATTGTTTGGTTCAAGTGCGCACCAAATAGCTTGGCATTGATCGAGTCCCATTGAATCCACTCTTCCCGAAGAGCATTTGGTTCTTGTATTTTGGTTTGATCATCGAGGAGGTTGCGCAACTACGAGGAGGCCATTGATTTCAAGTTGTGTGAAACCAACCCCAAGCTTGAGTGAACCCGAGCGATAAACAAAAGTGAGGGAGTGAGTGAGGGTTTTTACTCTAATCTTCCTTTCTTGTTTTGATTGTTGTAGGTACATGGCGGAGGAGAAAGCAAAGAGTACCATTGAGGTTCCAACCGACGTCTTGGCTAGTTTGTTAGCCGAGGTGAAGGCCCTAAACCTTAAAATGGAGGCTCTTGAAAAGGAGAGGACCCCGAGTGTCCAAAAGGACCCCAATGAAGGCACTAGTGATGATTCCATCATGAAGCCGGATCATTATGCGGAGCTAGTTCGTCGACAACGGTTGAGGGACGAGGCTCTTGCTAGAGAAAGAATGTTGGGCAATCCCCAACCCATGGGCAATCCCCAAGGAGATGTTCCATTCCTAAGGCCACGGAGAAACATTGCACCTCTTGAGCAAGTTGATGAAGCTCAAGAAGGGGAGGGCCTCGGACTTGATGATGATTACTTTGATTTACCCTATCCAAATAGGAGGGCGATGAATGGAGGTCGAGGTATAGATAGAGGTCGTGGTCGAGGTCGAGGACCACCAAGGGCTTACATGGGAAGGAACTTGGGAAGGGAATATGAAGATGTTGATGACAACTATGGGGTTCAACCGGAACAACACCGTGGGGGTCGTGACACTAATCTCAATAGTGTTAAGATCACTATCCCTTCTTTCAAAGGGACTAGTGATCCGGAAGCATTTCTTGAATGGAAGGTCCAACTAGAGCGGGTCTTTGACACAAATGATATGACCGAGGAGAAGAAGGCCACCTATGCTATATCATCATTTGAGTCTTATGCATCTACATGGTGGGAATCCATGAAGCGATCAAGGAGACGACTTGGGTTGCGGATGAACATTACTTGGGAAGAGTTGAAAGAAATAATGAACAACAAATATGTGACTCCCAAGTATCGAAAAGAGCAACTCAAAAGGCTCTACGAATTGAAACAAGGTTACAAGTCCGTTGATGAATATTTCAACGACTTTGAGAAAAATCGGATGGCTCTTGATATGGAAACGGAAGATGAGGAACAAGCTATCATCCGTTTCAAAAGTGGTTTGAGTAGGGAGATTGCATCCCAATTGAGACTTCACATCTTTCACTCCTTACAAGATGTTTGTGATGCCGCGGTTGAAGCCGAGAAATGGCTCAAAGAAGAAAAGGCTCCTCGCTATAGGAGTACTACCACTACCACTCCTTCAACTCGCACCAAAGAATGGAAGAGCCCATATGCTATTGGGGCAAGTGGGAGTCGAGATGTAAAGAAGCCTTTTGAGAAGGCTACCCCGAAGAGCGACCACAAAGAGGTTGGAGGTACTTCTAAAACTACTTTAAATACTCCTTCTCCTTCTTCCTTCCAATGTCATAAATGCAAGGGTTATGGCCACTTTGCCAAAGAGTGCCCTACCCGGAAAACAATGATTGTAATGGATGATGGGTTGGTCTATGAGGGGGAAAGTGAGCCCGAGGGAGATGATGAGGAGGAGAGTGAGGAAGTTGAGGGTGAAGGTGAGGAGAGAGCGACGGAGGGGGATGATCCTAATATGTTCCTTGTGGTACGCCGCATTTTGGGAACTATGTTGAGTGAGGAGAGGGAAGATGAGCAAAGGGAGAACTTGTTCCATGCCCGTTGTAGAGTGAGGGGGCAAGTTTGTTCCATGATTATTGACTCGGGTAGTTGTGCAAATGTGGTGAGCCAATCTTTGGTCTCACAATTGAAGTTGACTACCATTAAACACCCGAGCCCCTACCGTTTGCAATGGCTAAGTGAGTGTGGGGAATTGAGGGTAGTGAAGCAAGTCTTGGTTAGGTTCAAGATTGGAAACTATCAAGATGAACACATGTTTGACGTGGTGCCAATGCAAGCTTGCCATCTTTTGTTTGGAAGGCCTTGGCAATACGACAAACAAGTGGTTCATGATGGCCGGGCCAACACTTACACGGTGAAACATGAGGGAAAAAGGTTTGTGCTTACACCTTTGACCCCGAAACAAGTAAGTGAAGACTATCGGCGCATGAAAGAGTTAAGGGAAGCGGCTAAGGCCAAGTCCCCGATTGTGGCCAAATCTTTGGCCGAGACTCCACCATCTTCCACCGGTCGCATGTGTGCCATGATGCAACCGGGTGAGGTTTTGAGAGGTAATGATGGCACCAAGATGCTCATATGCCTAGTGCACAAAGGTATGGTTTTAAATTCCGAAAGTGATTATTTATCTAACCCTAACCCTTTGCCTAGTGCCATTGACAATGTCTTGAAGGTCTACGAGGACATGTTCCCGGAAGAGATGCTGGACGGACTACCTCCCTTAAGAGGTATTGAACATCAAATTGATTTTGTCCCGGGATCTCAAATCCCCAACAAGCCGGCATATAGAAGCAATCCCGAGGACACAAGGGAGTTGCAAAAACAAATTGATGAATTGCTTACAAAGGGCTTGGTGAGGGAAAGCTTGAGTCCTTGTGCCGTACCCGTGATCCTCGTTCCAAAGAAGGATGGCACTTGGAGGATGTGTGTGGATTGTCGAGCGGTCAACAAGATCACGGTAAAGTATCGACATCCCATACCTCGATTGGATGACATGTTGGATGAGCTTAGTGGTTCTAGTGTCTTTTCAAAAATAGACCTTAGGTCCGGCTACCACAAAATCCGGATGAAACCGGGTGATGAGTGGAAAACCGCATTCAAGACTAAATTTGGTCTATATGAATGGTTGGTGATGCCCTTCGGCCTCTCCAACGCACCTAGCACTTTTATGAGATTAATGAACCACGTGCTTAAGCCATTTATCAACAAATTCGTGGTCGTCTACTTTGATGACATATTGATTTATAGCAAGTCAATAGACGACCATGTGGGCCACTTGAGTCAAGTGCTTGAAGTGCTACGAGCCGAAAAGCTCTATGCCAACTTTAAGAAGTGTTCCTTTTGTGTTGAAAAGGTTGTCTTTTTGGGCTTTGTTGTTAGTGTCAATGGTGTGGAAGTTGATGAGTCCAAAGTTGAAGCCAGTAGAGATTGGCCTACTCCTACCACCGTTTCTCATGTGAGGAGTTTCCATGGCCTTGCTAGTTTCTATCGGCGCTTTGTTAGAGACTTTAGCACCATTGCCGCACCACTCACCGAGTTGGTGAAGAAAGATAAACCCTTTGTGTGGAGAGAGTCTCAAGAGAGAGCTTTCCAAGAATTGAAAGGTAGTGATAAGGATCAAAAACGAAACGCGGAAATAAAGATAAAGAGCGAGACACTACTCGAACTCCCTACGAAGTAACTATGGAGAACTCGTTCCATAATACCCTCGTATCGGTGTCAAGGAGGACCTACACTATGCAACTACCCTCGAGCCACACTTGGGGCTCGCAAATAGAATGATCGGGTTTTCGGTTCAAGACTCAACTAGATTCCACTAGTGAATTCAAGCAACCAAGGCAAAGGATTCTCCAAACAAGAGATAGTTTCTTTTCATCATTCATATAACTCAAGGTAGACTAAGGTTTGAATAGGTTTGTGAAGTATTTATAGACTTCACTTACATGTAATGAAAGCTCAAAAATACCCCCAAAGTGGGCTAAAACAATAAGGGCCTCATAGGGCTATAGTTGTCCAAAACATAGCAATTAAACTAGGAATCCCGCAACCCTTCACAAAGTAGGCGCCCAGCCTACTCTAACTAGGCGCCCCGCCTCTTTTCACTATGCTGAAGGAGTGGGCGGTCCGCCTGCCCTGGGACTCTCACAGAGGCGGTCCGCCTGGTGAGATCCAGAGAGTGTGCAAAAACTAGGCGGCCGGCCTAGTGGAGTAGGCGGTCCGCCTGGTGCTGTGGCCTCTTGAGTTGCTTCCAAAAGTGCTCCGGATGCCTCGTCAAGTGCACTAGAAGGTCCTCCATCCATGGCACACCAAAATATAGTCTTCAAGTTGGTCTTGGAGCCTTCTTCCATACCCTTCCATATCAAATAAAGATGGGTGTCTTGGATCAACTTGGCTTGACTCCGACTGAAGGGTCTTGAGGGGGTTTGGGTCTTATCATCCTCCCCTTCTTGAGAAGATTTCGTCCTCGAAATCGAAGCATCATCCACGACCTCTTCATCATTAAGCACAGCCTCTTCATCACCTACATTCAAAGGAACCAAGTCACTAACATTGAAAGTATTAGAAACTTGATACTCACTTGGTAAGTCGACCACATAGGCATTGTTGTTTATCTTCGAGAGCACTTGGAATGGGCCATCTCCTCGGGGTGCCAACTTCCCTTTCCTAAGGTTTGGAAACCTTTCTTTCCGGAAGTGCACCCACACATAGTCACCCTTCTTGAGTTCCACCTTCTTGCGTCCTTTGTTCTTCTTGGCGGCAATCTTAGCATAAGCTTCCTCCAAGTTCTTCTTCGCCTTTGCATGGAGTTCAACCAAAGCCTTGGCTCTAGCTTTACCTTCAAAATTAACAACCATTTCCCTTGGCAAAGGGGTTAGATCAAGGGGAATCAAGGGGTTAAATCCATAAACACACTCGAATGGAGTCATGCCTATCATGCTATGCAATGTGCGATTGTAGGCAAACTCCATAAGAGGTAAACGATCAATCCAAGTCCCGGCCTTGCCTCGAGTCATGGCTCTAAGAAGAGCACCCAAGGTTCGGTTTACCACTTCCGTTTGCCCATCGGTTTGGGGGTGGTGGGACGTGGAGAACAAGAGCTTGGTGCCCAAAGCACCCCATAAACACCTCCAAAAATGACTTAGGAACTTAGTGTCCCTATCACTCACTATGGTTTGAGGCACACCATGCAACTTCAAGACATTTTCAATAAACAAAGTTGCTACATGTTGTGCATCATCACATTTCTTGCATGGAATGAAATGAGCCATTTTGGAGAACCTATCCACAACAACATAAATGCTATCATGGCCCCCTCTAGTCCTTGGTAATCCCATCACAAAATCCATTGAGATATCAAACCATGGACTAGTAGGTACGGGGAGAGGGGTATACAACCCATGAGGGTGGGCTTTAGATTTGGCTCGCTTGCACTCAAGGCAATTAGCGCAAAACTTTTCCACATGCACCCTCATCTTTGGCCAATGGAATTGTTCTTGAAGAATGGCCAAAGTCTTTCTTGTGCCAAAATGTCCCATGAGTCCCCCGCAATGTGCTTCATGCACAAGCAATTCTCTCCAAGAGGACTCCGGAATGCACACCCTACCATTTTTGAAGATATAACCATCAAACCATTGGTATTTGTCAACTCTCTCCCCTTTCTCTAGAGTGTCATGGACACTCTTTAGCTTTGGGTCATGAGCATACATCAATTTAATGCTCTCAAAACCCATGAGCTTAGAGGTGAGAGTGGTGGCTAGGGCAAACTTTCTTGAAAGCGCATCCGCCACAACATTGTCTTTCCCTTTCCTGTATTGGATCACATAGGGAAAAGACTCAATGAATTCAACCCACTTGGCATGTCTCTTATTGAGCTTCTCTTGGCCTCTCAAATGCTTGAGTGACTCATGGTCACTCTTGATTACAAACTCACGAGGCCAAAGATAGTGTTGCCAATGGGCAAGGGCTCTCACAAGGGCATACAACTCCTTGTCATATGTAGAATAATTCAAGGATGCCCCTTTCAACTTTTCACTAAAGTAGGCGATGGGTTTGCTATCTTGCATTAAAACACCACCAATTCCCACCCCCGAGGCATCACATTCAACCTCAAATGCCTTTCCGAAGTCGGGCAATTGTAAAAGAGGGGCGGTACTCAACCTACTTTTCAACTCAAGGAAGGCCTTCTCTTGAGGCTCTCCCCAAACAAACGGTTGGTCTTTCTTCACCAATTCGGTGAGTGGAGCGGCAATGGAGCTAAAGTCCTTCACAAATCGCCTATAAAAGCTTGCGAGACCATGAAAGCTCCTCACTTGAGTCACGGTAGTGGGAGTAGGCCAATCACGTATGGCCTCTACCTTAGACTCATCCACTTCCACTCCTTGGGCACTCACAACAAACCCAAGGAAGACCACCTTCTCAACACCAAAGGCACACTTTTTAAAATTAGCATAGAGCTTTGCGGCTCTCAACTTTTCAAGCACTAGCCTAAGGTGTTCAACATGGTCGTCTATTGATTTGCTATAGATCAATATATCGTCAAAATAGACGACCACAAACTTGTTGATGAATGGCTTTAGAACATGGTTCATTAGCCTCATGAAAGTCCTAGGTGCATTGGAGAGCCCAAAGGGCATCACCAACCATTCATAGAGACCAAATTTCGTCTTGAATGCGGTTTTCCATTCATCACCGGGTTTCATCCGGATTTGATGGTAGCCGGACCTAAGGTCGATTTTGCTAAACCCACATGAACCGCTCAATTCATCTAACATATCATCAAGCCGGGGAATAGGATGACGGTACTTTACCGTTATTTTGTTCACGGCCCGACAATCAACACACATTCTCCAAGTGCCGTCCTTTTTGGGAACAATGATCACGGGCACGGCACAAGGACTCAAGCTTTCCCTCACCAAGCCTTTAGTGAGCAATTCATCAACTTGCTTTTGCAATTCCCTTGTATCCTCCGGGTTGCTCCTATAGGCCGGTTTGTTTGGGATTTGGGATCCCGGGACAAAGTCTATTTGATGCTCAATGCCCCTCAAAGGAGGCAATCCATCCGGCATTTCATCCGGGAACATGTCACCAAAATCCTTCAAAACATTCTCAAACACACTAGGCAAAGGGTTAGAAGAAAAATCACTATTAGAGTTTAGAACCATACCTTTGTGCACTAGGCATATGAGAAGCTTGTTGCCATCATTTCCCTTTAGGATCTCGCCCGGTTGCATCATGGCACATATGCCACCGGTAGAAGTAGGTGGGATTGCCACCAAGCTTTTGGACAAAGGGCTAGTCTCAACAACCGACTTAGCCTTTGCCACTTCTCTCAACTCCCGCATCCGTTTGTAATCATCGCTCACTTGTTTGGGAGTCATGGGCGGGAGCACAAACTTTTTCCCTTCATGTGTCACCGTATAGGTGTTGGCATGACCATTATGAACCACACGTCGATCAAATTGCCATGGCCTACCAAAGAGTAGGTGGCATGCTTGCATAGGCACAACATCGAACATGTGTTCATCTACATAGTTCCCAATCTTGAACTTGATCAAGCATTGTTTAACCACCCTCAACTCACCACACTCACTAAGCCATTGAAGCTTATAAGGACTTGGGTGTTTCAAGGTAGGTATTTTCAATTGGGTAACAAGTGTTTGGCTAATAACATTAGCACAACTTCCCGAGTCAATGATCATAGAGCAAAGGAGACCCATGACTCGGCATTTGGAGTGAAAAAGGTTCTCTCGTTGTAAGGTTTCAACATCCTCTACACACATGGCTCCTAGACTCCTCCTCACAACAAGGAAGGCATGGGAATCATCATCTTCCTCCGTGGCAATCTCCCCAACATCTCCTTCCTTCTCACCCTCTACTCCCTCTTCTTCCCCCCCCCTCGGGCTCACTATCTTGCTCATAGACCAAGTCACCAACAAGAACCATAGTTTTCCGGGTAGGGCAATCTTTAGAGAGATGACCATAACCTTTACACTTAAAGCATTGAGTAGAAGAAGAGATTGGATTACTCAATTGAGTTCTAGAATTACCTCCCACGGGTTGTGTTGACCTTTCAAAAGGCTTTTTCACTTCCTTGCTAGCACTCGCACCACTTGCACTTTGGAATTTGGCATTAGTTGTAGGAGACTTCCAATCCTTTGGCTTGTTCAATGGGGTAATAGCATTACTCTTGTAGCGAAGGGATTTCTCCTCTTTGAGCCATTTCTCGGCTTCAACCGCATCTTCACATAGCTTGTAATGATCATTGTACTTGTGAAACTTCAAAAGTTTAGCTATGTCTCGGTTTAAGCCCCCTTTGAAACGGATCATGGCCGTCTCATTGTCTTCCTCATCCAAGTCTAGAGTCATCCGGACTTGTTCAAACTCATTGAAGTACTCCCCAACCGACTTGGAACCTTGTTTCAATTCATAGAGACGCTTTTGTTGGTCCACTCGGTATTGGTTAGTCAAGTACTTTTCATCCATCACACGGATCAACTCATCCCAGGTAAGATTAAGAACCATCCCCATCCTCCTTCTATTCCTCTTTACCGACTCCCACCATGTAGAAGCAAAGGACTCAAAGGTAGAGATAGCATACTTAGTCTTCTTCAATTCGGGCATGTCATTGGTGTCAAATATACGTTCCATGGACAACTTCCAATCAAGGTACTCCACCGGATCACTACTCCCTTTGAAAGGAGGAATAGTAATCTTCACACTATTAAGATTGTTGTTGTCACGACCCCCACGGAATGGCTCCGGTTGGCCCCCATAGTGGTCTTCATTCACACCATACTCCCTTCTCGCATTCCCTCCAACAAATCCCATAGGTGGCCCTCGACCTCGGCCCCTACCTCGATCCACATTACGACCCCAATTCATACCACGTCTTGGTTGAAGGTGATCATCAAAACCATACATATCATCACCATACTCGGCTTCCTCCCCTTCTTGAGCTTCATCGACTTGCTCAAGAGGTTGCACATTTCGGATGGGTCTTGGTAATGGGTTGTCTCTTGGGGGATTATCCAAGATACGGGGAATGCCCGTTCGTTCAATTCTCTCTCGATCTTCCTTTACCCGTTGTTGATTGAGCAATTCAACAACTTGCTCCGGGGTAAAGGTAGGGCTACTTGAGCCTTCACCGGTCTCAATTTGGACACTCGGGGTCCCCTTTTCAATTGGGACACTCGGGGTCCCTTGGTCTCCTTGGGTACTTGAAGCACCCTTTTCAAGTGACTCAATCCTTTGAGTCATAACATCCATCTTGGCAAGAAGGCTAGCCAAGGCCTCCTTGATGAAATCTTGACCTTCGTTGGCCATTGTACCTACAAAGAAAAGAAACAAGAGTTAGTTAAAACACCTCACTCGCTCCCTCACTTGTGTTCACTCGGATCACTCTTTTAGGTGGCGGTGGATATTTCACTCTTGCTTGAACTCAAAGCTTCACAAAGTTGAATAGTAAACCTAAACCTAATCACTCGACTCAAGAGCCAAATGTACTCCGGGGTGAGTGGAGTTAATAGGACTCGATTGGAACGCTAAGCACTTTGAGTGAGGACTTGAGTCAAAAGGCACTACGGATCTTCTTTGAGTTCTAGTCTCCGTTCTAAGGCACGATAATTCCTAATAGCTTGAAGTAATTAGTACTAATCGAGTAGGATTATACTCTAATAATACTAATTAGAAGTGATGCAAACAACAAAACAAGCGAACCTAGAAGAAACTACCCGATTCCCAACTCTCCAGGAAGTAGGCGCCCCACCTGTTTGGGACTAGGTGGTCCGCCCAGAGTCTGCAGTGGAGAGTAGGCGGTCAGCCTACTCTAAGTAGGCGGTCCGCCTCTGTAAAGTCCAGAGAGCACAAAAAATTCAGGCGGTCCGTCCGTTTTCCTAGGCGCTCCGCCTACTGCAAGTTTCAGCACAGTTCAAACACGATTTTCTTGGTTTTGCACCCAAAAATTCATCAATCCACACGTTGTTTTAGCAATTCAAAGGTACCCCAATGTTGTTTCAAGCACAGAGATCAAACCCCAATCAATTTTATCAAACCCCAATCAAAGTTCAACATTCCACCATGTTCATAGCTAGGGTTTCAAATTTTCAAGTTCTTCAAGGGTTTCAAATTTTCAATCCTTGTGTTTCTACTTCAAATTCGATGCTCAGGGTACCAAAAGAACGGGTTTCCAACAAGGAACAAAACCAAATATCAATCAAGCAATGGGTCCAACAAACCAAGATTCTATGATCAAATTTTTGTGTTTTTCAACTTTTTCTATTTTTTTTTGTGTTTTCTTCCTTTCTTCAACAACAAATAAGAACCTAAGATAGAAACCAACCTAGGCACGAAGAATCAAGGGTCGGGGGTTTGTAGAAACAAAACCCGAGCCTTGCTCTGATACCAAGATGATAAGGATCAAAAACGAAACGCGGAAATAAAGATAAAGAGCGAGACACTACTCGAACTCCCTACGAAGTAACTATGGAGAACTCGTTCCATAATACCCTCGTATCGGTGTCAAGGAGGACCTACACTATGCAACTACCCTCGAGCCACACTTGGGGCTCGCAAATAGAATGATCGGGTTTTCGGTTCAAGACTCAACTAGATTCCACTAGTGAATTCAAGCAACCAAGGCAAAGGATTCTCCAAACAAGAGATAGTTTCTTTTCATCATTCATATAACTCAAGGTAGACTAAGGTTTGAATAGGTTTGTGAAGTATTTATAGACTTCACTTACATGTAATGAAAGCTCAAAAATACCCCCAAAGTGGGCTAAAACAATAAGGGCCTCATAGGGCTATAGTTGTCCAAAACATAGCAATTAAACTAGGAATCCCGCAACCCTTCACAAAGTAGGCGCCCAGCCTACTCTAACTAGGCGCCCCGCCTCTTTTCACTATGCTGAAGGAGTGGGCGGTCCGCCTGCCTTGGGACTCTCACAGAGGCGGTCCGCCTGGTGAGATCCAGAGAGTGTGCAAAAACTAGGCGGCCGGCCTAGTGGAGTAGGCGGTCCGCCTGGTGCTGTGGCCTCTTGAGTTGCTTCCAAAAGTGCTCCGGATGCCTCGTCAAGTGTACTAGAAGGTCCTCCATCCATGGCACACCAAAGTATAGTCTTCAAGTTGGTCTTGGAGCCTTCTTCCATACCCTTCCATATCAAATGAAGATGGGTGTCTTGGATCAACTTGGCTTGACTCCGAGTGAAGGGTCTTGAGGGGGTTTGGGTCTTATCAGGTAGGTTGAGTACCGCCCCCTTGCTACAATTGCCCGACTTCGGGAAGGCTTTTGAGGTTTAATGTGATGCCTCGGGGGTGGGAATTGGGGGTGTTCTCATGCAAGAAGGGAAGCCCGTTGCCTACTTTAGTGAGAAGTTGAACGGCGCAACCTTGAATTACTCCACGTATGACAAGGAGTTGTATGCCCTCGTGAGAGCTTTAGCCCATTTGCAACACTATCTATGGCCTCGGGAATTTGTGATCAAGAGTGACCATGAGTCACTCAAGCATCTAAGAGGTCAAGAAAAGTTGAACAAGAGACATGCCAAGTGGGTGGAGTTCATTGAGTCCTTTCCTTATGTAATTCATTACAAAAAGGGTAAGGACAATATTGTGGCCGATGCGCTTTCAAGAAAATTCGCTCTTGCCACCACTCTCGCTTCTAGACTTGTGGGTTTTGAGAGTATCAAGTCATTGTACGCTCATGACCCAAAGCTCAAGAGCATTTATGATGCTCTAGTGAGTGGGGGAAGGGTGGAGAAATACCAATGGGTAGATGGCTACATTTTCAAGCATGGGCGAGTGTGTGTCCCCGAGTGGAGAGATGTGCTAGTGCAAGAAGCACATTGCGGGGGCTTGATGGGTCACTTTGGGGTGGATAAGACTATGGCCATACTTAAAGAGCAATTCCATTGGCCAAAAATGAGGCCTCTTGTGGAGCGATTTTGCAATGCTTGCTTGGATTGCAAGAGGGCCAAGTCTAGATCCAACAACCAAGGTCTATACACTCCTTTGCCCACTCCTACTAGTCCGTGGGTTGATCTTTCTATGGATTTTGTTATGGCTTTACCCCGGACTAGAGGAGGACACGATAGCATTTTTGTTGTCGTTGACCGTTTCTCCAAAATGGCTCACTTCATTCCGTGCAAAAAGACTAATGATGCCCAACATGTAGCTTCCTTATTTATTGATCATGTCTTGAAATTGCATGGGGTGCCTCGCACCATTGTTAGTGATAGGGACTCCAAGTTCCTTAGCCATTTTTGGAAGTGTTTGTGGGGTGCTCTTGGCACCAAGTTGCTCTTCTCCACGTCCCACCACCCTCAAACCGATGGACAAACCGAGGTGGTGAACCGGACTTTGGGAGCTCTACTTCGAGCTATGACCAAAGGAAAAGCCGGGACTTGGATTGATAAGCTACCACTCATGGAGTTTGCATATAACCGCACTTTACATCGCATGATTGGCATGACTCCATTTGAGTGTGTTTATGGTTTTAACCCATTGATTCCTCTTGATCTTACCCCTTTGCCAAGGGATATGGTTGTTGATTTTGAAGGTAAAGCTCGGGCCAAAGCATTGCTTGAACTTCATGCCAAGGCGCGGAAGACTTTGGAGGAGGCCTATGAGAAGATAGCAACCAAGAAAAACAAAGGAAGAAAGAAGGTGGACTTCAAGAAGGGAGATTGGGTATGGGTGCACTTCCGCAAGGAACGATTTCCCAACCAAAGGAAGGGGAAGTTGGCACCAAGGGGCGATGGACCATTCCAAGTGTTGTCCAAGATCAACAACAATGCATACGTGATAGATTTGCCCGGTGAGTATAATGTGTCGACTACTTTCAATGTTAGTGACTTGACTTCTTTTGATGTAGGTGATGATACCTTGGAGGAGGACGCCTTAATTTCGAGGACGAAATCTTCTCAAGAAGGGGAGGATGATGCAACCCAAATTGCATCGAGACCATTCACTCGAAGTCAAGCCAAAGATATACAAGACGCTCACCTACACTTGTTTTGGAGAGGCGTGGATGATACGAGCTCGGGAGAGGACTCAAAGACAATGCATTGGAGCTCAATCCATGTGGAAACAGGGCAGGAAACAGTGCAAGAAGCAGGGGAGCAAAACAGGGCAAAAACAGGGGAAGTCTGCTGAGCTTACTGCCTAACGCTGGAATTTTGTTCTTCGCGATCGCGTGCATCACCTTCGCGATCGCGAAGAGTCTTCTTTTGTTCTTCGCCCTCGCGCTCTGTCTCGCGCGATCGCGCGCCTCAGCATTAAGTTCTCCACGCGATCGCATATAATCTGACGCGATCGCGAAGAGAACTTAAAGAGCAGCGGGCCAGAATCTTGTAAACATTGTATTGGGGTGTTATAAATACACCCCTACCTCATTTATTGCCTTTTTAGCTTACTTTGAACACAAAACATTAAATGAGCAATGCTCTTGAACCTTGTAACACTTTTGGCTTGAAATCAATTGGATGAATCCAAGTTGTTCTTCAATCCGTCTTCGATCATTCTATTTGCTCGAGCCTCGTGACTCTTGAGGATAGTTGCATAGTGTTAGGTGATTCTTTCCAATTGTTTGGGGTGTAACGGAACTAGTTCTTCGTTGCTACTCGAACTTTAGTGTAAGTCTCGTCTCGCTTTTATCTCTTTATCGCTTTCATATTTTCGATTGCATCACGCCCCGCCTAGACCGAAGCGCCCCGCCTAGGAAGCTCACTGCCTAAGGACGAATTTGTGCCCAGGCGCCCCGCCTGACTCCAGGCGCCCCGTCTGCCTAGGCGCCCACCCAGGCGCCCACCCAGGCGCCCCGCCCAGCTTTAGCACATTCCAGGCGCCCCTCCCAGCCCCAGGCGCCCCTCCTAGCTGCTGAACTTATGTTTCTTTTACTGTTTTGCTCTACGTGGCTTATTAGATGAACCTTATTAGTATGGGTATTTAAGTCATTGTGTAAGCTTGGGAAACACTATAAATAGCCAAGCCTAGCTTATTTTACACTTAGTTTATGATAGTTGATGGATGTTGAACATTGAACATGAGCATGGCTCTTGGTTATTGAATGAAACCCTTTGATTTGGGACTTGTAGTTCTTCTAGCGGATCTAGATGAATACTTTTCCTCTCCGACCATTCTACTTGCGTGCTCGCATTAGCTCGAGGGTAGTTGCATAGCGTAGGTGTTCTTGTCCTTCTCTCGGGGTGTAACGGAACAAGTTCTCCGTTGCTACTTGAGATTAGAGATCAAGATACGTCTCGTTCTTATCTTTTACTTTTTCCGCGTTTGATTCTCACCAGTTTGGTATCAGAGCAAGGCTCGGGATTTGTTTCTACAAACCCCCGACCCTTGGTTCTTCGTGCCTAGTATCCTCTTTTAATTTTCTTGTTGTTGAAGATATTAGAAACGAGAAAATTACAAAAAAAATTGAAAAATTGAAAGTCTAAAAATTTGGTGTAACTTGTTGGTTTGGATGATTTGTGAAATGGGTGTTATGGATTCTTGATCGTGATTGAATTCCCGTTGCTTAGGTATCAAATTTGTTTGGATTGGTGAGGTTTGAAAAAATTGAAACCCCAACAACCCTTAAACCCTTGATAAACCTTGTTCTTGAAGATTTTGGCGTGATTCTTGGGTTGGATTGATGCTTGATTGAAAACTTGATATTGGGGATTGATCTTCATTGAAAAACAAACGATTCGGTACCAATTTTGTGGGATTTGAACATGTATAACACCAAGTTGGATGAATCCCAATCCTTGTTGAAACCCTTTTGATAAACCCTTGTGTTCTTGAAGTTCTTGACTTGAAATCCTGATTTGATTGATTGCTTCATTGCTTGATTGAAAATTTGATTGGGTTTTGTTAAGGAAGATCAAAAACAACTTTGGTTATCATTGGATTGTGAAAACAAGTTGAAAACATCCGATTTGGAGCTTGGAAATCGACTTGGAACAAGTTTGGAACGTGTTGAAACTGTCCCAGGCCCAGGCGCCCCGCCTAAGCCAGGCTCCCCGCCTGACTTGGCTACTGCCTAAGACCTCAGGCGCCCCGCCTAGGTCCCAGGCGCCCCGCCTGATTGCCTGCACAGTTAGGCGCCCCACCTGAGTTTCAGGCGCCCCTCCTGAGTGCTGAACGTATTGTTTTGGGTAGATTTTCGTAGGTACTTCCCTTTGTTTGATAACATAACATCTAGTTAGTACTACTTTGAGTAACCGATCTACTTGAATAGTGCTAACCTTTAATTGCTCTTAGGTGATTCGTGCCTAGCAAGGAGAGTATACTTCTAAGGAAAAGCGTAGAACCTTTAACTCAAGTCCTTCACTTCAAAGTGCCTAGCGTTCATTGAGTCCCATTAACTCCACTCACCCCGGAGTGTGCATGACTCATGAATAGTTTAGTTGAGTTGAGGAGTTCCTAGTCATCTACGTGAAGCTTTAGAACTACAAGTCGAGTGAAATATCCACCGCCACCCAAAAGAGTGATCCGAGTGAACACAAGTGAGGGAGCGAGTGAGGTGTTTTAACTAACTCTTGTTTCTTTCTTTGTAGGTACAATGGCCAACGAAGGTCAAGATTTCATTAAGGGCCTTGGCTAATCTTCTTGCCAAGATGGACCTCATGAACCAAAGGATTGATTCTCTTGAAAAGGGAGCCTCGAGTACTCAAGGTGAACATAGGACCCCGAGTGTCCAAATGGAGAAAAGGACCCCGAGTGTCCAAATTGAGACCGGAGAGGGCTCAAATAGTCCTACCTTTACCCCGGAACAAGTTGTTGAATTGCTTAAACAACAACGGGTAAAGGAAGATCGTGAGAGGATTGATCAAGTGTTGGGCAATACCCAACGAACGGGCATTCCCCGTATTCTAGACAACCCCCAAAGAAACATTCCACTTCCAACACCCATCCGCAATGTCCAAGCTCTTGAGCAACCCGTTGAAGCTCAAGAAGGGGAGGAAGCCGAGTATGTTGATGAGGCTTATGGGTATGATGATCATTTTCAACCAAGGCGAGGTATGGATTGGGGTCGAAATGTGGATCGGGGTAGAGGCCGAGGTCGAGGGCCACCCTTAGGATATGGAGGGAGGAATGCTAGGAGAGAATATGTTGCTCATGATGACCATTATGGAGGCCAACCGGAGCCTAACTATGGGGTGCGTGACAACAACAACAATCTCAATAGTGTGAAGCTTAATCTCCCATCCTTTAAGGGAACTTGTGATTCGGAGGCGTACATGGAATGGGTTCTACTCATAGAGAGAGTGTTTGACACAAATGAGATGACCGATGAGAAGAAATGTACTTATGCTATTTCATCTTTTGAGTCTTATGCTTCTACTTGGTGGGAGTCCATAAAGAGAACAAGAAGGAGAGCGGGTGTGCATGTGAATGTGACATGGAATGAATTGAAGGCCCTCATGAATACCAAGTATGTGACTCCTAGATATCGACAAGAGCAACTCAAGGAGCTCTATGATCTAAAACAAGGTGTCAAAATGGTTCATGAATACTATGATGAGTTTGAGAAGATCCGAATGGCCTTAGATATGGAGACCGAGGATGAAGAGCAAGCCATGATCCGTTTCAAGAATGGCTTGAGCTATAGTATAGCTTCTCAATTGAGGTTGCATTCTTATCCTTCACTTCAAGATCTATTGGAAGCCGCTATTGGAGCCGAGCAATGGCTTAAGGGAGAAAAGTCCAACCGTTACAAGAGTAGCACTCCTACTCCCGTGAACCAACCAAAAGAGTGGAAAACCCCAAATGCAAGCTTTCCAAGTGCCAATGCTAGCAAAGAAGTGAAGAAGCCATATGAGAAGATTACTCCACCCTTGGAAGGTACTTCTAAAACTCACTTGAGTAATCCTATTTCTACTTCTACTCAATGTTATAAGTGCAAGGGCTATGGGCATATTGCTAAAGAATGCTCCACAAAACGAACCATGGTTGTGGTTGGCAATTTAGTGTATGAACAAGAAAGTGAGTCCGAAAATAGAGAAGTAGAGGGGGATGAGGAAGTTGATTGTGAGGAGGCCGTAGGAGAGGATGATGGCCCTCAAATGTTCTTGGTGGTTAGGAGAAGCTTGAGTACCATTTTTATGGAAGAGGAGGTGGAAAATGATCAAAGGGAAAACCTCTTTCATGCTAGGTGCCGAGTAATGGGCCAAGTATGTTCAATGGTTGTTGATTCGGGGAGTTGTACCAACATAGTGAGCCAAACCTTGATTTCCCAATTGAAGTTACCCAGTCTAAAGCATCCAAAACCATATCGTTTACAATGGCTTAGCGAGTGTGGTGAACTAAGGGTGGTGAAACAAGCGTTGATTGAGTTTAGCATTGGGAGTTATAAGGATAAGATCATGTTTGACGTAGTCCCGATGCAAGCATGCCATTTATTGTTTAGGAGACCATGGCAACATGATAGGTGTGTAGTGCATGATGGCCGGACCAACTCCTATACGGTCAAGCAAGATGGGAGAAAGTATGTGCTTAGACCTTTGACTCCAAGGCAAGTAAGGGAAGACTACAAATGAATGAAGGAGTTGAGGGAAGCGGCTAAAGCCAAGTCACCTATTCTACTTGAGCCCGAGGCAAACAATCTTATTGTTATTCCATTGCATGATGAAGATGAGAGTCACTCCACTTCAAATAAGAGAGAAAAGATAGAGAGAAGTGAGGGAGTGACCGGTGACAATCCAAGAGAGGAAAAAGGAGAGGATTTGAGGAGTGATGTGAGGGGATTGTCACCACAAACTACACTTGACCATGAGGTAAAATTGAGAGAGATGAGAGGTGAGGAAAGAAAAATTGAGAGTGAGAGCACCCATTGTTCTAACACTTCTTCATCTTCTACATTTTCTTGTGAAAGTTCTTGTGTAGGTACATTTGAAGGCAAGCCATTGGAGCCTCAAAGTGAGCTTCATGAAGGAGGAGTTGCGTATGACACTTCAAACCTTGTGAGTGATCAAGGATGTACTACAAATGTAAGTGTTGCTTCACCTTTTCATGAACCTACTAGCTACTTGTCTTGTGATGACTCAACACTAGTTGGAGCTTGTGATGCATCTAGTGAATATGCCACTAGTGAAGAGTCTAGTTGTCAACTTGTGTGTGCTTGTGAAACACTAGTTGGAAGGGATGCTATGCCACATCATGATGTGAGCTCATTGTTCATTGAACCCCTCCCTAGTGTAGATTTGATGGTTGACCATAATTGTGACCTTTGCTATGACACACCACCTGGGAAGATGAGATAGTTGATCATTCCCTTATTGATATGCTTCTATTTGGTGGACCAATATGTTGTAGTAAGGATAATTATGACCTTGAGGAGTCTTTTGTATGTGAGATGAATCGGTTTACTTTCGATGACTCCTCGAGTGAGGGAAACGAACCTAGTCTTGATACTATGCTTTTGTGTGACCATGCATTTGAGGTTCATGCTTTTACATTTCCATTATTTGAAGATAATCTTAATTGTGGTCGCAATTTGTGTCGGACTAGTGTTGGTAGTAAGATAAACCTCCATGGTGTGAGGGATTTGATTCCTTAGGCAACCAATTGCTTGAGAATTTGAGTGAGGTAGATGGTGCTTTGAGTGACCCCACTATTGCTTGTGTGGGTTATGATGAAGAAGAGGCCATTATCAATGCCTTTCTTGATAGTTTGTCTTTTGAGAAGGGTTGCTTAAGTGATGAAATGGAAGGTGAAAAGGAATCCCTTGGTGTGAGTAAGTTTGCTATAAAGAAGGGGAGTGGAGTACTTGATGTTACTTGCATGTTGGGTTATTTGACTCACTCCACTCTACATGTTGATCACACTTTGAGGAGGGATTGGTTTGTTGATCTTGAGCTTAAGGTTCAAGGGGATTTTGATAGCTTGATCTTGCATTTTTCATATCCCCATGGCTTATTTGATCACTATTGTGTTAGGTGCATGATGATCTTTAACCAAGTACTTATTGTTCTCTTTGGAGACTTGATATTTGTGCTTCTCATTGATGCTTGGTTATATCACAAGAGTGTGTTTTCCACACTTCTTGCACTAACCTACTTTCAAAGTAGGAATTCTTGTGTTTGCTTGTCGTTGCTTGTAGGTTCTAAGCTCCATGTTAAGGCAAGGGAGATCTTGGAAGTGACCTATGTCAAGGTGACGATCAAGAGTTACAAAGGAGGAGAGCATTGGTCACCCCGAATAGATGATGCCATGAACGTGAATGCATTGATTTCAAGGACGAAATCTCTTCAAGAAGGGGAGGATGATGCAGGGCAAATCGTGCCAAGACACATTCCAACACTTTCCGACATGTGCCAAGCTTGGAAGATACAATGGACTTGAAGTCAAGGGCTTTGGAAGTGTTCCGGATGGTTTCAGCATTAGGCTCCAGGCCTAAGGAGCAGGAAGGAGGCCCAGCACAGCCAGGCGCCCTTCCTAGACCCAAGCGTCCCGCCTAGGAAGCTCACTGCCTAAGGACGAATTTGTGCCCAGGCGCCCCGCCTGACTCCAGGCGCCCTGCCTGCCTAGGCGCCCACCCAGGCGCCCCGCCTGACCCCAGGCGCCCCGCCCAGCTTCAGCACATTCCAGGCGCCCCTCCCAGCCCCAGGCGCCCCTCCTAGCTGTTGAACTTATGTTTCTTTTACTGTTTTACCCTACGTGGCTTATTAGATGAACCTTATTAGTAAGGGTATTTAAGTCATTGTGTAAGCTTGGGAAACACTATAAATAGCGAAGCCTAGCTTATTTTACACTTAGTTTATGATAGTTGATGGATGTTGAACATTGAACATGAGCATGGCTGTTGGTTATTGAATGAAACCCTTTGATTTGGGACTTGTAGTTCTTCTAGCGGATCTAGATGAATACTTTTCCTCTCCGACCATTCTACTTGCGTGCTCGCGTTAGCTCGAGGGTAGTTGCATAGCGTAGGTGTTCTTGTCCTTCTCTCGGGGTGTAACGGAATAAGTTCTCCGTTGCTACTTGAGATTAGAGATCGAGATACGTCTCGTTCTTATCTTTTACTTTTTCCGCGTTTGATTCTCATCAGACACTTTTGGAGGAACAAGACCTTTGCCATTCTCATGGAAAAATTTCATTGGCCAAAGATGGGGGTACAAGTTGAAAAGCTTTGCAAAAATTTCCTTGAGTGCAAGCATGCTAAATCTAAAGCTTCCCCATTGATGCAGCCCGATCACGTGCTGATCAAGTGATCGATCCACCGAGGAGACCGATGACAAGAAGCCAAGCCAAGCTGCTGCACGATGTGCACGTTCACTTAGCCTGGCCGAAGGAAAACAATTGCTCCGAAGCTGAGTGGCCGAGCTCAAGAATCGAAGGCGTTATCTTCAGATTTGAGCCCGAAGGCAATGTGACCGAGGACAATGAGCTCGAAGACAATTGAGCGACCGAAGGAAACAAGTGTGTGTTCGAGCAGACAATCGAGAACCGAAGCCAAGGCTTACCGAAGTCAAAAGTCTGCCGAACACATTTAGCTCAGCCCTGCGTGGCTTATTTCTATTGGTCAACTGTGACCTATTTACTAGTTTACCCTTAGTAATTCCTATATAAACACTACTTCCTTTCATTGTAAGAAGTTAGTTTTTTTTTGGATATTAAAATTGAATGAAAGTGCCGAGCACATTTCTGGTCTCCGTCGTGAGCAAAACCCCAGTGTGGGCTTTTAAGGACTTGTGGCTTTCGGTTAGTCCGATTGAACATTCCTCTTGATCATTCAGTTTGCAAGAGGCAATGTTCTCTTGAGGATTGTTGCATAGTTAGGGTAATTCTTGTCTCCCTTTTGATCGAGCTTAGGGACGGGTTCCCCTCTGTTCTTTCGAAAGAAGCAAGTTTTGTCTTGCTTTTATCTCCTTCTTTAGTTGTTCTTGTTCCGCGTCTGTGCTAAGCTTTCCTTCGGGAATTGCATTGCACCATCTTGGTATCAGAGCACGGTTTGGGCTTGTTTCTACAACCCCAATCCTGTTCAAGTTATCTTTATTTTCGTGCGTTGAGTCTTTGTTTTCCATTTCGTGTTCCTGTTTGTTTTGTTACTGTTGGTGTTTTTACAAAAAAAAAAAAGACAAAAAAATTGTGTTTGATTGTTGGTTGTTTGGGAAAAACAATCTTGGATTCTTGTTCACCATCGAGTTCTGATTCCATCGAGTACCCGACGTACTGATTTTGTGACTAGGGTTTCTTGGTGAATTTTTGGACTGTTTTGAGCTTTAATGGTGACTGAACTCGAACCCCACTGTGTTTGGAAGAAACCGATGAAGGTTGGTGGTTCTTGAGTGATTTGGGTTTGTTTATTGCTTAAAATCGAAGTTCTTAAGTTGGAAACGTTGTCCGTACACCGGAAATTTGTTACAAGTTCGTAACAGTGTGCGACGCGTCGAGCTGGATCTTAGCTCAAGGAACTTCGTTTGAATTCCTCCGTTGTTGTTTGGAACCGGAGTTGAAAGAAGCAACTCAGATCTGTTGAATTTCGTGGTCAGTGAACCGAAGTCGTTGTGTCCGTACGCCGGAGCAAGGTCACTGTTCCATTGAAGAAGAAAGGGGTTAAAAATTTTAACATCGAAGCCCCAGGTGAAATTTGTCGGCTGAAAAAGGAAAGTGGATAAGGTAAAACCCTATCCGTACCAAGGAGGGACCACTTTTGTACGGACAGAAGTGGGTGTGATCGAAGAAGATTCCACAAGGGAATCAAAAGGGTAGATTCTCCTAGGTTTTCACTTTCTTTCGTGTCTAATTCTAGTTGGTGGATCTTTTGAGTATTTGTTCTACTCAAGGTCGTACTAACTCTTTTAAGCTGATAGGAATTCGTGCGAAGGGTTGACTGAAGTCCAAACTTTCGTAGAAATTCTCTTGACTCCCCGAGCTCAGTTAAAAAGCGTCCGTTCCATCGAGTCGAACATCACTTCACTCTTCCCGAAGAGGCAGTGACTATTGTCGAACTTGAAGGATCTTAGAGGACCGATCATTCGGACGAGCCACTGTTAACAAGTCCTTGAGTGATCAAAAACCGAACCCATAAATTGAGTGGACCCGAGTGCCACCCATCAAAGGTGAGGGAGTGTGTGAGGTGATTTCTAACCTTAATCTTTGTTTGATTTTTGACTTGTGCAGGTACAATGGCTGGAAACGATGGCAAAAGCATTGAGAAGCCTGAGTTGTCGTTAGCCGATCTCATGGCTGCGATACAAGGCATCAGTGCCGAAGTAAGAGGAGTGAGTGCTCGAGTAGCTAACCTCGAGCAGGGAAACGCGTCCGTGGCCATGCATGGGTCCGGCGCTGGAACAAGCCAATCCACTCCGATGAAACCTGAGCTGTATGCTGAACTCGTACGACAACATCAGTTGACAAGTGAAGCAATTCGAAGAGAGCTTAACTTGGGCAATCCCCAAGCTGTTTATCAAAACTTGGGCAATCCCCGAGGAGAAAGAATACCACCTCCAGTGGCCCGAAGAGAACTTGGAGCTGTAACCAAAGAGGTTGGTGAAGAGGAATTTCCCGAGGACGAATATGAGCGTGAGCCGCCATTCGCTCAACGAAGGCAAGCTCACCGAGGACGTGGAAATTTCCGAGGTCGAGGTCGAGGCGCAAATGTTGAAAGAAATATTGGGCGTGAGGCTGATGATCGAGAAGAAGAGTTTCCCGAGCAGGCTAGAGCTGTTCGAGACTCAAATTTGAACAGTGTCAAGATCACTATTCCACCCTTTAAAGGAACTAGTGATCCCGACGAGTACCTTGAATGGAAGCTTAAAATGGAGCGCATCTTTGAGACAAACGAGATGACCGATGAGAGAAAAGCTGCCCATGCCATTGCTTCGTTCGAAGCTTATGCATCAACATGGTGGGAATCTGACAAGAGGCATCGAAGAAGAAATGACTATCCAGTAGTCAATACATGGCCACAGTTGATGAGAGCGATGGATGGTAAGTACTTAAGTGCCAAATACAGGCAGACTCAGATGCAAAAACTCTATGAGTTAAAGCAAGGGTCTAAGTCCGTCCAAGAGTACCACGATGAGTTTGAAAGGGTTCGATTGAATCTTGATCTGGTCGAAGACGAAGAGCAAGCCATTATCAGATTTAAAAATGGCTTGGCTAGGGATGTGTCATCTCAGTTGAGACTCCACGTGTACCACACGTTGGAAGATTTGTTTGAAGCTGCTACCGAAGCTGAAAAATTGGTGAAGGACGATAAGGCAAACCGGTATCGAGGAGTCACTACTTCTACTCCTTTGAACCGAGGTAAAGAATGGAAAAGTCCAAACCAAACAAGTGCTAACGCTGTTCGAGATTCGAAGAGACCCTTCGAAAGAGGTGTGACCGTTAACCAACCAAGAGAAGTGGGAGGTAAAGTTCAACTCAACTCTCCTAGTGCTTCAAATATTCAGTGTCACAAATGCAAAGGTTATGGTCACATGGCAAAAGAGTGTCCAACTCGCAAGGTTATGCTTCTGCTCGAAGATGGAACCGTCCATGAGCAAGCGAGTGACACCGAGGAGGAAATTATCGAGGAGACTGATCGAGCTGAAGATGATGATGATCATGAGGCTGCCGAAGCTGATCATCCGGAAATGTTTCTTGTGGTTCGAAGGAATTTGAGCTGCATGACTCTTGAAGAAGAGGACAACCAAAGAGAAAACCTCTTTCATGCCCGATGTCGAGTGAGGGGAAAGGTGTGTTCGATGATCATTGACTCTGGTAGTTGTGCCAATGTAGTGAGCCAAACTTTGGTTTCGCAAATGGGACTACCTACGATGAAGCATCTTCACCCTTACAAATTACAATGGCTGAATGAGTGTGGAGAATTGAGGGTTGTCAAGCAAGTGTGGATCAAGTTTAGAATCGGCGAGTATCAAGATGAAATGGTATTCGATGTGGTGCCGATGCAAGCTTGTCATTTGCTCTTGGGTCGACCGTGGCAATATGACCGAACAGCTGTTCACAATGGCAGATCCAACACTTACACCGTAAAGCTTGATGGGAAGAGTTTCATCCTCAAACCATTGTCTCCGAAACAAGTCTCCGAGGACTATAAACGGATGAAAGAATTGAAAGAAGCGGCCAAAGCTAAGCTTCCGATGGGAGCAAAATTGGGAGCCGATGGGACAAACTCACCTACCGAAGAGAAAGGAATTTGTGCAATCATGCAACCCGGTGAGATCTTACGAGGCAACGACCACGGTCAGATGATGATTTGCCTCGTGCACAAGGGTATCTTTCTAAACTCTAATGATGATTTTTCTAATGATAACCCTTTGCCTTTGTTTGTTCAAAAAGTTTTGCAGGATTTCGAGGACATGTTTCCCGAGGAAATGCCAGGTGGATTACCTCCGTTGAGAGGAATCGAGCACCAAATTGACTTCGTACCAGGATCTCAAATCCCTAACAAACCTGCATACCGGTGTAATCCCGAAGACACCAAAGAGCTCCAACGGCAGGTTGATGAACTGCTGAACAAGGGCCTCGTTCGTGAGAGCTTGAGTCCTTGCGCCGTTCCTGTTATCCTTGTCCCGAAGAAGGATGGAACATGGCGAATGTGTGTTGACTGTCGAGCTGTCAACAAAATAACGGTAAAGTATCGTCATCCTATCCCTCGATTAGATGACATGCTAGATGAGTTAAGTGGTTCTTCATGCTTTTCGAAGATAGACCTCAGGTCCGGTTACCATCAGATCCGAATGAAACCCGGGGACGAGTGGAAAACCGCATTCAAGACCAAATTCGGTCTCTATGAATGGTTGGTGATGCCTTTTGGCTTATCCAATGCACCGAGCACATTCATGCGACTGATGAACCATGTGCTCAAACCGTTCATAAATAAGTTTGTTGTCGTTTATTTCGATGACATACTTGTTTATAGCAGAACCGTGGATGAACATGTCGACCACCTAAGGCAAGTACTTGAAAAGCTTCGAGAAGAGAAGTTGTATGCCAACTTCAAGAAATGCGCCTTTGGTGTCGATCGTGTAGTCTTTCTTGGATTTGTTGTCAGTGTTAATGGTGTCGAAGTCGACGAATCAAAAGTCGAAGCCATCAAAGATTGGCCAACTCCAACCTCGGTATCACAAGTTCGTAGCTTCCATGGCTTAGCTAGCTTTTACCGTAGGTTTGTTCGTGACTTTAGCACCATAGCAGCTCCTTTAACCGAGCTGGTGAAGAAAGACAATCCATTTGTGTGGGGAGAGTCCCAAGAGAGGGCTTTCCAAGAGTTGAAGCGGAGGCTTTGTTCTACCCCGTTGTTGCAACTCCCTGATTTCGGCAAAGCATTCGAAGTCGAGTGTGATGCGTCTGGAGTTGGGATCGGAGGAGTGCTGATGCAAGACTCGAAGCCGATCGCTTACTTTAGCGAAAAGCTTAAGGGTGCAACTTTGAATTACTCTACGTATGACAAAGAGTTGTATGCCCTCGTTCGAGCACTCGCCCATTGGCAGCATTATTTGTGGCCTCGAGAGTTTGTGATCAAAAGTGATCATGAGTCTTTGAAACATCTCCGAGGTCAGGAGAAATTAAATCGAAGACATGCCAAGTGGGTTGAATTCATTGAAAGCTTTCCCTATGTAATTCATTACAAAAAGGGAAAAGATAATGTTGTGGCCGATGCGCTATCAAGGAAATTTTCCTTAGCAACCACTCTCGCCTCTAGGCTCATGGGATTCGAAAGCATCAAGCTAATGTACGATGACGATCCCAAGCTGAAATGCGTTCGTGACGCAATCTTGAGTGGCCGAAAGGTTGAGAAATATCAGTGGCATGATGGCTACCTTTTCAAAAATGGGAGGGTTTGTGTGCCAGTGTCATCGTGGAGAGAGCTCTTGGTTCGAGAAGCTCACTCCGGTGGACTGATGGGGCACTTCGGTGTCGACAAAACTCTTGGTATCTTGACCGAGCAGTTCCATTGGCCCAAAATGCGACGAGATGTGGAAAAGCTTTGCAACGCTTGTTTCGTTTGCAAGAAAGCAAAATCGAAGTCCAACCCTCATGGTTTGTACACCCCGTTACCTGTGCCTGATCGACCGTGGGTTGATATATCAATGGACTTTGTCTTGGGGTTACCGAGGTCGGGGGGAGGACATGATAGCATCCTCGTTGTGGTTGACCGTTTTTCAAAAATGGCTCACTTTATTCCTTGCAAAAAGTGTGATGATGCACAGCATGTAGCTACATTGTTTGTTTCTAATGTGTTAAAATTGCATGGTGTACCTCGTACTATTGTGAGTGATCGAGACTCGAAGTTCTTGAGTCATTTTTGGAAATGTTTGTGGGGTGCCCTCGGCACCAAGCTACTATTCTCAACGTCGCACCATCCTCAGACTGATGGACAGACCGAAGTAGTTAACCGAACCTTGGGATCTTTGCTTCGGGCAATGACAAAAGGGAAGGTTGGAAATTGGGCTGATCGTTTGCCCATGATGGAATTCGCATACAATCGAACGGTGCATAGAATGATCAACATGACCCCGTTTGAATGTGTGTATGGCTTTAATCCTTTGATTCCACTTGATTTAACCCCATTGCCTCGAGATTCTGTTCTTGATTTTGAAGGTACTCGAAGAGCAGCTGCCTTGATCGAATTGCATGCAAAGGTGAAGAAGAACCTCGAGGAGGCCTATGCAAAGGTTGCCTTAAAGAAAAACAAGGGGCGTAAAAAGTTGGAATTAAAGAAGGGAGATTGGGTTTGGGTTCACTTCCGAAAGGAACGCTTCCCGAACCAAAGGAAAGGAAAGTTGGCTCCTCGAGGGGATGGTCCATTTCAAGTGTTGACCAAGATCAACAACAATGCCTACGTGATCGACCTCCCTGGTAAGTATAACGTGTCCAACACCTTTAATGTTGCTGACTTAGTTCCTTGTGTTGTAGGTCCAACTTCGGAGGACGAGGAGGGCTTGATTTCGAGGACGAAATCTTCTCAAGAAGGGGAGGATGATGCAGCCCGATCACGTGCTGATCAAGTGATCGATCCACCGAGGAGACCGATGACAAGAAGCCAAGCCAAGCTGCTGCACGATGTGCACGTTCACTTAGCCTGGCCGAAGGAAAACAATTGCTCCGAAGCTGAGTGGCCGAGCTCAAGAATCGAAGGCGTTATCTTCAGATTTGAGCCCGAAGGCAATGTGACCGAGGACAATGAGCTCGAAGACAATTGAGCGACCGAAGGAAACAAGTGTGTGTTCGAGCAGACAATCGAGAACCGAAGCCAAGGCTTACCGAAGTCAAAAGTCTGCCGAACACATTTAGCTCAGCCCTGCGTGGCTTATTTCTATTGGTCAACTGTGACCTATTTACTAGTTTACCCTTAGTAATTCCTATATAAACACTACTTCCTTTCATTGTAAGAAGTTAGTTTTTTTTTGGATATTAAAATTGAATGAAAGTGCCGAGCACATTTCTGGTCTCCGTCGTGAGCAAAACCCCAGTGTGGGCTTTTAAGGACTTGTGGCTTTCGGTTAGTCCGATTGAACATTCCTCTTGATCATTCAGTTTGCAAGAGGCAATGTTCTCTTGAGGATTGTTGCATAGTTAGGGTAATTCTTGTCTCCCTTTTGATCGAGCTTAGGGACGGGTTCCCCTCTGTTCTTTCGAAAGAAGCAAGTTTTGTCTTGCTTTTATCTCCTTCTTTAGTTGTTCTTGTTCCGCGTCTGTGCTAAGCTTTCCTTCGGGAATTGCATTGCACCACCCATGGTTTGTATACTCCTCTCCTCGTGCCTAGTAGTCCGTGGATAGATATTTTGATGGATTTTGTTATGGGTTTTCCACGGTCTGGGGGACATGATAGCATTTATGTTGTCGTGGATAGGTTCTCCAAAAAGGCTCACTTCATTCCATGTAAAAAGTGTGATGATGCACAACATGTTGCTTCTTTGTTCATTGAAAATTTATTAAAGTTGCATGGTGTGCCTCAACCCATTGTGAGTGATAGGGACACCAAGTTCCGTAGCCATTTTTGGAGGAGCTTGTGGGGTGCTCTTGGCACCAAGCTATTGTTCTCTACGTCCCACCACCCACAAACGGATGGACAAACCGAGGTGGTGAACCGGACTTTGGGTGCTCTTCTTAGAGCTATGACCCGAGTTAAGGCCGGGACGTGGGTTGATAAGTTGCCTCTTCTGGAGTTTGCTTATAACCGTACTTTTCATAGCTTGATTGGCATGACTCCATTTGAATGTGTTTATTGTTTTAACCCCTTGATTTCCCTTGATCTAACCCCTTTGCCAAGGGAAATGATTGCTAATTTTGAAGGGAAAAGCCGAGCAAAGGCTATGATTGAGCTTCATGCTAAAGCCAAGAAGAACTTGGAGGAAGCCTATGCCAAGGTTGCTTCCAAGAAGAACAAGGGAAGGAAGAAGCTGGAGCTCAAAAAAGGGAGATTGGGTGTGGGTGCACTTCCGCAAAGAAAGGTTTCCAAACCTTAGAAAAGGGAAGTTGGCACCTCGTGGAGATGGACCGTTTCAAGTGCTTTCCAGGATCAACAACAACGCCTATTTGATTGATCTACCCGGTAAGTACAATGTGTCAAATACTTTTAATATGACTGACTTGTCCCTTGTTGATGTAGGGGATGGTGATGCCGGAGAGGAGGAAGCCATGGTTTCGAGGACGAAACCTTCCCAAGAAGGGGAGGATGATGCGGGGCATACTACCTGCAGGCCTTTCACTAGAAGTCAAGCCAATTTGATTCAACACACTCATCTACACTTGACTTGGAAGGACATGGAAGAAGGCTCCGAGAGCAGCTTAAAGATCATGAATTGTAGTGCCATGGATGGAGGATCGCCTAGCCTACTTGGAGAGGCATTCGAGACATATTTGGAGGCAATCCAAGGAGCCACAGGAGGAGGCGGACCGCCCACTTCACTAGGCGGACTGCCCCCTCAACTCTCTGAAGTTGCTGAAGGGACAACGGGCGGACCGCCCATTTAAAGAGGCGGGGCGCCTGCTTTTCTGGCGGGGCGCTTACTTGGGGCGCCTGGTACACCAGGCTGGGTGCCTACTACACTGAATATCAAGACGGGACACCTCATTAATTACTATGTTTTGACTATTATAGCCCTACGTGGCCTTTGTTTTTCAACCCATTTTGGGGGTACTTTAGGGCTTTCATGATGTCCAAGTGAAGCCTATAAATACTTCACTTGTCTTCTTTGAACATTAGCTTACTTTGAATATTGTTGAATGATTAATAGAGTTGAACTCTTGTTTATGAAGAAAACCCTTTAGTTGGCTTGAATTCACTAGCGGATCCTAGTTGATTATCGAACCGACACCCGATCATTCTACTTGCAAATCCAGGGTGCGACTCGAGGGTGGTTGCTTAGCGTAGGCTCTTCTTGACACCGATACAAGAGTATCGTGGAACAAGTTCTCCGTGGTTACCTTGTAGGGAGTTCGAGACGCGTCTTGTTCCCTTTTATCGTTCTTTCTGTCTTTCGATTTTGATCCTTATCAGTGCATTTCTTTGTTGAACCAAGTACTTGCTATTTCCCTTGGGAACATGAACTTTTTTATTTCTATTGATACTTGCTTATACCATAAGAGTGTGTAATGGCTTGCCATTTGCAATGGCTTAGTGAGTGTGTTTTTGGCACTAACCTACTCTTGCAGTAGGAACTTTTTGTTCTGTTTGTCTTTGGATGTAGGCTTTGATAGTTTGATTTCGAGGACGAAATCCCTTTCAAGAAGGGGAGGATGATGCAATATAAATTGGGGTTCAGGTCCCAAAAATCAAATGCCGAGCTAGGGGGATGCGAAGAAGCAAAGGCAACAGCTTTGAAGATGAATCGAAGATCCATAGCTTGTGCTTCAGCGAGGGGGGACCTCCCAGGGATGGAGGAGGACCTCCCAGTGACATGCTTCAGTGAGGGCGGACCTCCTCCATTTTGAGGCGGGGCGCCAAAAACTCCATCCTTCAAAAATTGGCTAAGTATGGGAAGCGGAGCTCACTGGCTATTTTGGCCTCTCCAGGGCGGGGCGCCCAAAAATGGGGGCGGACCTCCTCCTAAAGGAGTGAGGATGAAGAACAAGAAGGGAGGGGCGCCTCCATTCTGAGGAGGGGCGCCTCCAATGGCAAAAATCCACCAGTTTTTACGTCGTATCCCATTTTAGCCCTATGTGGCTTGTATGCTTTTAACCCGACCTAAAGGTATTTTTGACATTTCACTTTAGTCTTAGAAGGGTCTATAAATAGAACCCTTAGCCATTTCATCTGTAACTAGCAAACCTTGAATATTAGAATGATGAATTCTTTGAGTGAATCTCAATGAAAAACCCGTGAGCGGGCATGATTTTACTTGGTAGAGTCCAAGTTGAACATCGAAACCTCTTGATCATTCTTAGCCATTTCATTTGTAACTCGCAAACCTTGAATATTAGAATGATGAATTCTTTGAGTGAATCTCAATGAAAAACCCGTGAGCGAGCATGATTTCACTTGGTAAAGTCCAAGTTGAACATCGAAACCTCTTGATCATTCTATTGCAAGAGCCGGGTGCCTCTCGAGGGTAGCTTCTTAGTATAGGTGATTCGTGACATTCACCCGGGGTGTATCGAGACAAGTTCCTCGGTGCTACATAGGTAATCGTTTCAAGCTTCGTCTTGCTTTTATCACGATATATTTATTGATATCATGTTATATTATTTTTGCTTCCGCATTTCGTATAGTGTTTTCCCTTCAGCAATTTTCCATTGCATCACAATCTAATCTTCCAATCAAAATATTGGTCCGGATCACTAGTTCCTCTGAAGGGTGGAATAGTAATATTGACACTATTCTATTTTGAATCTCGAGCACCTCAGATCGGCTTCGGTTACTCATCATAATAGTCATCAGCCTCACGCTCAAAATATCGATCAATATTTGCACCTCGACCGCGACCTCGAAAATTTTCACGTCCTCGTTGAACCTGCCTTTGTTGAACGAACGGTGCCTCAAACTCAGCTTCGACATCAGGAAATTCTCCATCATCGACCCCTTCATCAACAACCACGACTTGTCTTCGGGACCTTGGAAGTGGTAATCTTTCACTTCGGGGAATGCCCACATTTTGATGATCAGCATGGGGATTGCCCAAGTTTTGTTTTTCCACTTGAGGATTGCCCAAGTTGTGTTGCCCATTGATAAGCCTCAAATCGAGCTTAGAGTACTTACCATCAAGAGCCGGGATTGGAGGATGCAAGGGACGAGAGGGCAAGAGCATCAGAGATGAATTGAAGCCGTTCCGGAAGGACCAGGCTGAGGTGCCCCGCCCAGGCCATCCAGGCGCCCCGCCCAGGAAGCAAAGGGGCCAGGCGCTCCGCCCACCCAGGGGGCACTCCGCCCAGCCCCCTCCACTGGCCAAGTTCGCGGGCGCTCCGCCCAAGGAGAGGCGCTCCGCCCCAAAAGCTGAAGCACGAGATTTTTGATGGTGTTATGTCTATTTTGACCCTATGTGGCCTTTTATCCTAAAACCTAGTGTGTGGGCTATTTAGACATTTTACTTAGTGCCTAAAAACATCTATAAATAGCTAGATAGCTTATTTCATTCCTAAGCTAGTTTTGGAAGATAGAATTGAGAAGATAGAATAGGCTTGGCCATTCTTGTTGAAGCGTTGACTTCATGTATCTCTTACGTTGAATCCATGGTGGATCACCGCTACTGTGAATCCCATTTAATGGTTCAAGTCTCTTCTCCCTTTTGAATCAATCTATGTGTTTAGTTGATTCATTCTTTTCTTCTATTTTCTGTTCTTCCCCTTCCCTATTTCTTGTTATCTTATGATTATTGCTTCCGCACCTTAGATTATTGCTTCCGCCTAATTTGAGTCTTATCATTTGGTATCAGAGCAAGGCTCGGGATTTGTTCTTACAAACCCTCGATCCTTGTTCATCCTATCGTTAGTTTAGTTTATTGTTATTGTTGTTCTTGCTCTTGAAGAAAAGAAGAAAACACAAAAAAATTGAAAAAAATTGAAAAATACAAAAATTGGTGTAACTTTGTGGTGTGATCGATTCGTGTTGTGGGTGTTATAGATTCTTGATCCTTGTTGAAAACCCGACGTTTGGGTACCAAAATTGTTTGGATTGGACTGATTTGAAAATTTGAAACCCCAAATTGTTAAACCCACCCAAAACCCTTTGTTCTTGATGAATTTGGTTGATTCTTGGGTTATTTGATTATGGGGTTGTGGAATTGGTTACCGGGGTTTGTTCTTCACTACTAAACGAACAAATTGCAAAAAGAATCGTGTGATTTGGAGTTCGGTAACATCAATTTTGAAGAATCGAAACCCACCTTGAACCTTTGAAACCCTTGTTGAAAAACCCCCAACTTGAAACTTTGAATCATGATTGTGCCTTGTTTGTTGGTTGCTTGGGTGTGAAATCTATTGGGGTTTGAAGGTTATATCAATATTTAACTTTGCGTACCTTGGAATTGTGCAAAAAACGTCGAAATCGGATCAATTTTTGGCTTGAAATTGAAGAAAAACGGACTTGGGAAGTGCTGAACCTGACCCCCAGGCGGACCGCCCACCCCCTAGGCGCCCCGCCTACCCTCCCTCACTGCCTACCAAGGCAGGCGGACCGCCCACCCACCCCAGGCGGACCGCCCAGTGAGCTGGGCACTTGGTTTTGCTCGTTTTCATCGTTTTTTGTGTTTGTTTCGATTCCGAACCTCTTGGTTAGTGTTTCTAAGGTATTAGTCCTACTTTATTGACACTAATCTTTGATCCTTTTGGGTGTTGTGTGTCTTGGAGTCTTTACTTAAAGTCGTAGAACTTGCTTGCTTCAAGTGCGCATTAAATTAGCTTCCGTACATCGAGTCACTTTAACTCCATTCCGAACCATTAATTGGGTGCATTAGTTGATTGATCTTGCTATTGTGATTACTAAGAGACAAGAAGGTCTTGAGTGGAAAAAGGCTTGAGTGGTGAGAACAATAGAGTGTGGTCACAAAAGCCAACGACCTTGAGTGTATACACGAGTGGAAAGAAAATTGAGTGACATCTTTTGAGTGATACACGTGAGGGAGTGAATTTGTGAGGTCATTTACTCTTTTGTTACAACTATGGCATCGGATGACGATTGTGGAGGATATGACTCATGCGGAGATGATGGAGACTATGGTTCCTATGATGGTGATGATGGGTATTGCTATGACGATTCGGGGAACCAAGGCTCCTATGATGATGAAGCGGGTCACTATGTCGATTATGAAGATGAAGAAGACTATGGGGCTTGCGAAGATGAGTGTGAAGAATCTTATGCTCCATGTCAAGAATATGAAGATAGTGACGCTTCAAGGTATGATGATCCTACTTACTCTTCTTGTGATGAATTTGAGCATGATGATAGTGACGTAGAGAGAATTGATGATGAGGTTGCTTATACGGATTGTGCATATGCATCTTCTCTTGATGTTGCTTGTGGTGAGCAAGAGAGTAGTAGAGGACCTTCCATTAGTATGGGAGGTGGTGGTGGTTGTTCCATGGGAAATGGGAGGTTTGCATCTTCTAGTTCCCATGTGAATGGTGGAAGGAGAAATGGTATTGCTCTTACCGTTACGGGGGTGCATTGCTCTAGTAGTGGTGGTAGGAGTGGTGCTAAGGGCTATGGAACCAAGGCGAGAGGCAATTATGGGTTCCATAGTGGTATTTATTCCCCGACTTTCAACAACACTTCTAATGTTGGAAGAGTGACGGGAAGTGGAGGTTGTTCTAGTGGTGTTGCCACTAGTGGAGGGATAAGGAAAACCCGAGTTGATGGTGATGCAAGTCTTGGACATTCAAGCTCTTCTTTGGATGTGCCTATACGAGACTTGGGTGAAAGTAGGTTTGTTATTGGGGTAAATAGGGTTGATGGACACTTGCTCCAAATTGGTGGAACCGATGCCAATTGCATTAACCCAAGAGTAGTTCAAATGTTAAACATACCATGTCATGATCTAAAGTACCCCTATGAGTACAAAGGAGTTCGGGTTCTCAAGGAGGCACGGGTACTCATATCTCATAAGGGTTACAATGAGTATGTTTGGTGTGATGTGTATCCCGTACCGAATGTGGGAGTTTGGCTAGGTGCCCCATGGTTGCACAACAAGGAGGTTCACTATGATGCTAAACGGGACATGTATCTAGTGGCCACGGGTCAAGGGATTTATGAGTTTGCACCTTACGGCAAGAGGGGCAAGATGTCCTCTCGGTTACATGCTTGGGTGATGAGAATCAAACGCGGAAAAAGTAAAAGATAAGAACGAGACGTAACTCGATCTCTAATCCCAAGTAGCAACGGAGAACTTGTTCCGTTACACCCCGAGAGAAGGACAAGAACACCTACGCTATGCAACTACCCTCGAGCTAACGCGAGCACGCAAGTAGAATGGTCGGAGAGGAAGAGTATTCATGTAGATCCGCTAGAAGAACTACAAGTCCCAAAACAAAGGGTTTCATTCAATAACCAAGAGCCTTGTCATGTTCAACATTCATTAATCATCAATAATAAACTAAGTGTAAAATAAGCTAGGCTTGGGTATTTATAGTGTTTCCCAAGCTTACACAAAGACTTAATTACCCTTACTAATAAGGTTCCTCAAATAAGCCTCGTAGGGCAAAATAGTAAAAGAAACATAAGTTCAGCAGCTAGGAGGGGCGCCTGGGGCTGGGAGGGGCGCCTGGATCATGCTGAAGCTAGGCTGGGCGCCTGGAGCTAGGCGGGGCGCCTGGCTTGGCCTTCAGCTAGGCTGGGCGCCTAAAGCTAGGCGGGGCGCCTGGCTTGGCCTTCAGCTAGGCTGGGCGCCTAGCCAGGTGGGGCGCCTGGTGCTTTGCTGGGCCTTAGGCAGTGAGCTCCCTAGGCGGGGCGCCTGGGGTAGGCGGGGCGCCTAGCTCTGCTGGGCTCTCTTCTTCCTTAGGCGTGAGGCCTTGTTCGAGCACCCGGAATGGCTTCCAATCGCTTCCTTCTTCAAGGCCCTTCCTCACCAAGTGTATGTGTGCTCCTTGGATCTCCTTAGCTTGACTACGTGTGAATGGTCTTGTGGGGGTTTGGGTCTCATCATTGGGTCGTGCAAAGGAAGAGGGAGCGAGAACTTCAAGCCATGATTGAAATTGAGCAATCAAGAAGTCGTACAATCACAAGCAATGGTGGGACTAGTGCAAGAAAAGGGTTGACGAATGTCAACAAGGTGAACCCGAAGCCACAAGCTCCAAAGCCAAGTGGTTCACCAACAAAGAAGAAAGAGATCTCAAGTGATGAGTCTCTTAGTCCTAGATTCCGGGTTGATGTAAAAAGTCCACCTACTCCGGCTATGGGTATTCTTGGGCCTCGTCCCAACTCACCCGAATTTGAGAGACAAAAGATCGAGAGGAGTAAGGGAGTGACCGGTGACATTTCTCGAGTGGAAAAAGGAGAGGAAGTGTTGAGTGATGTGAGTGGGATGTCACCACCCGAATCTACACCTAACCTTGAAAAGAAAATGAGAGAAAAGAAAGAGGGAAAAAAGAGTGAGGACACCCCTTATTATAACCTTAACCCTTTATCTTTTTCTTCTTCTTTTGTGAATGCTTGTGTAGGTACTCTTGGAGGCAAACCAATGGAGCCTCAATCATGTCCCAAGAAGGATAGACAAGGTGAAGAAACTCTTCAATGTGAGCTTCAAGGTGAAGAGACAATTCATGACACTTCAAATGCATTGAGTGAGCAAGATGGCCACTCAAAGGTAAGTGATGGATCTTCCCTCAAACATGTTACTTCCTTGTCTCATGGTAGTGTTTGTGATAACTCAACACTAGTTGATGATTTGTTTGATTACAATGTGTTTGCAACTAGTGTAGAGTCGGTTGGTCAACTTGTGAGTGATTGTGAACCACTAGTTGAGAGGGATGATAAGCCACATCATGATGTGAGCTCGGTTTTCATTGAACCTCTCATTAGTGAAGAATGTGTAGTTGACCCTATTTGTGATCCTTGTTATGACACTCCACCTATATTTGATAAAGGGGAAGATGAGTTAAATGAATACCCTATCTTTTCTCTTGATGAATTGCTTGGTAATGGTGGACCTATGTGTTGTAGTGAGGTTGGTAGCGACCTTGAGGAGTCTCTAGTGGATGAGATGGACCGAATTGTATTCGATGACTCCTCAATTGTGGATGAGGACTCTAGTTTTGATGCCTCACCTTTGATGGGTAGTGGACTTGTTTTCACAAACCCTTTGTTTGAAGAGGATTCTCAAAAAGGTGATGGTGAATATCAAACTAGAGAAGAGTTTGGATTTAAACCTCCATGGTTTGGAAAGTTGAGCTCTATAGACAATCCATTGTTTGGAGCTCCTAGTGAGGAAGATTGTCCTAGAGGTGGAATTGGAGGTGAGGAAGCCACTCTTGGTGTGTGTAAGAGTGCTTCCAAGAAGGGGAGTGGAGTATTTGATGTTAGTTGCCAATTGAACTACTTTGTTTACTCCACCCCACATGTTGGTCACACCTTGGGTGTTGAGCATGCCAAAGCTTGGTGTGTTGACCATAAGCTTAGAGGTCATAAGGAACTTAGTTGTTTAATCTTGCATGTTCCATATCTTAATGATCTCTTTGCTTGTTATAGGAGTGCGTGCTTTTCATTGTTGAGACAAGAACTTGTTGTTTCCTTTGGAGACCTCTTCTTTTTTATTGGTATTGATACTTGGCTCTATCACAAAAGTGTGCTTTCCATAGCACTTGCACTCACTCTTGTTGGACTTGCCTACTCTTGTAGTGGGAAGTTTTGGTTTGTTATTATTGGACTTAGGGATCATAGGAATTTTGATGGCTTGATCTTGCATATTCTCTACCCTATTGATCTCTTTGAAGAATCATGCATTGAGTGCACCCATTGGGGAAGCCAAGTACTTGTTGTTTTCTTTGGAAACATGCGCTTTATTATTGTCATTGATACTTGGTTATACCATAAGAGTGTGTATTCCACATTACTTGCACTAACCTACTCTTGTAGTAGGATATTTGGCTTGTTCTTGTCTTTGATTGTAGGTCTTGATGGTTAGATTTCGAGGACGAAATCCTTTCAAGAAGGGGAGGATGATAAGCCTCAAATCGAGCTTAGAGTACTTACCATCAAGAGCCGGGATTGGAGGATGCAAGGGACGAGAGGCCAAGAGCATCGGAGATGAATTGAAGCCGTTCCGGAAGGACCAGGCTGAGGTGCCCCGCCCAGGCCATCCAGGCGCCCCGCCCAGGAAGCAAAGGGGCCAGGCGCTCCGCCCACCCAGGGGGCGCTCCGCCCAGCCCCCTCCACTGGCCAAGTTCGCGGGTGCTCCGCCCAAGGAGAGGCGCTCCGCCCCAAAAGCTGAAGCACGGAATTTTTGATGGTGTTATGTCTATTTTGACCCTATGTGGCCTTTTATCCTAAAACCCAGTGTGTGGGCTATTTAGACATTTTACTTAGTGCCTAAAACATCTATAAATAGCTAGATAGCTTATTTCATTCCTAAGCTAGTTTTGGAAGATAGAATTGAGAAGATAGAATAGGCTTGGCCATTCTTGTTGAAGCGTTGACTTCATGTATCTCTTACGTTGAATCCATGGTGGATCACCGCTAGTGTTAATCCCGTTTAATGGTTCAAGTCTCTTCTCCCTTTTGAATCAATCTATGTGTTTAGTTGATTCATTCTTTTCTTCTATTTTCTGTTCTTCCCCTTCCCTATTTCTTGTTATCTTATGATTATTGCTTCCGCACCTTAGATTATTGCTTCCGCCTAATTTGAGTCTTATCATTTGGTATCATTTGAGTCTTATCACCCATCTTGGGGATTACCCAATTGTTTTTCAGCTCGGAGATTGCCCATAGCTTCATTTCAAACAACCTCGAACAAGCTCAGCAAATTGCTCAGGCTTTATCAGAGTGGAGTCGCTAGTCCCAGCACCGGCCTCAGGCAAGGCCACAGACACACCCCTTGCTCGAGATTAGCTACTCGAGCATTCACTCTTCTTACCTCGGCACTGATGCTTTGTATCGCATAATTGAGATAGGCTGACGATACCTCGGGCGTCTCAATGCGCTTTCCATCGCTTCAATTCCTAGCCATGGTACCTACACAATTCAAAGACAAAGAAAAATGTTAAGGTTAGAAATCACCTCACACACTCCCTCACTTTTATCGGGTGGTGTTCGGGTCCACTCAATTTATAAGCTCGATTTTTGTCACTCAAGAACTTGTAGCCAATGGCTTCCTCGATTGATCAACTTCTCTCAGTTCCTTCGAAGTTTACAAGTTACGCTGTCTCCTTCATAAAGAGTGAATTGATGTTGACTCGATGGAATGGACGCTATTTAACTGCGCACGGGAAGTCAAAGAATTTTCTACGAAATTTGGGCTTCGGTCACCCCACGCACGAGTTCTTATAAGCTCAAACAAATTAGTACGAACTCGAGTAGAAAGATTCAGTCCAGAGATCCACTAACGAGATTTATCGAACACAAGAAAAAGTGAAAGCCTAGGAGAATCTACCCGTCGATTCCTTTTTGGAATCCCCGGTCACGTCACCTCTGTATGGACAAAAGTGGTCCCTCCTTGGTACGGATTAGGGTTTAACCTTATCCCTTTTCGCTTTTCTAGCCGACAAAATTTTCACCTGGGTTTTGATTTTAGCGCTTTACCCCTTTCGTCTTCAATAGAATAGTGAACCCAATAATTCCGATGTACGGACAAACTTAACTTTGTTCACAGACCACGACTTAACACAGATTCTGGGTCACTTTTCACTCGGTAAGTTTCAACGTCGGAGAAAATCTTAGTTCCAACATCGAGCTACGAGCAAGTTCACTTCGTTCGTACACTTTTACAATGTAACGATTTTCCGGCATACGGACGGTGGTTTTAAACAAGGAGCTTCAAAATTTTAAGCTCAAAATACAACCCAAATCAGCTATAATCACTAGTCTTCAACAACAAACACAAAAATTCAAACTGGGGTTTGATTACAACCACAACCACATCAAGAACTACAAGAAAGTCAGCGAGAAACCCTTGTTGTCAAATAACGTACGACAGGTGCTCGTTTGATTCCTTAGACGATGTTGAGCAAGAATATGTGGTTGTTTAATCCAATCAACCAACCAATCAATTTTTTTTGGATTTTCTTCTTTTTACCTTTTTTTTATTTGTAATAAAAACACAATAGTAACAACAACAACTAAAGAAGATGAAGCTGAAACTGAAAGATACAAACGCACGAGATAATGACAAACAGGATTGGGGTTGTAAGAACAAGCCCAAACCGTGCTCTGATACAGTGTCAATTTGGAGAGAGCTTTCAGTTCAAGAAGCTCACTCCTAGGGCTTAACGGGGCACTTCGGTGTCATACTTGACGTGCTGGCCTCATTGGGAATTGACCTCGGAATTGATCTTTACTGTAGTTTGCTTGACTTGATACTTTTGAGGTTGAATGGTATGAAAATTTTGAGGTTGTGTTCGAACAATCCTACTTGTGTTTTTCTGAACCATGGAAAGCATTCCACGAGGACGGCATGTTTTCTTGGCTCATGCTTATATTTTTGCTTGCTAGAGCCTGGCGAATAATGATATCGCGCGAGAAGGGTTTGTGATAAGAATCAATATGCGGAAAATAAAAAGGATAAGAACGAGACGTAACTCGATCACAAATCTCAAGTAGCATTGGAGAACTTGTTCCGCTACACCCCGAGAGGAGGTCAAGAGAAGCTCAATAAGAGACATGCCAAGTGGGTTGAATTCATTGAGTCCTTTCCCTATGTTATCCAATACAAGAAAGGGAAGGACAATGTTGTGGCGGATGCCCTCTCTAGGAAGTTCGCCCTTGCCACTACTCTCACCTCTAAGCTCATGGGATTCGAGAGCATTAAGTTGATGTATGCTCATGATCCAAAGCTAAAGAGTGTCTATGATGCTCTAGAGAAGGGGGAGAGAGTTGAGAAATACCAATGGGTGAATGGATACATCTTCAAGAATGGTAAAGTGTGCATACCCGAGTCCTCATGGAGGGAATTGCTTGTGCAAGAGGCACATTGTGGAGGACTCATGGGTCACTTTGGGATAAGAAAGACTTTGGCCGTTCTTCAAGAACAATTCCATTGGCCAAAGATGAGGGTGCATGTGGAAAAGTTTTGCACTAATTTCCTTGAGTGCAAGCGTGCCAAATCTAAAGCCCACCCTCATGGATTGTATACCCCTCTCCCCGTACCTACTAGCCCGTGGATGGATATATCAATGGACTTTGTCATGGGATTACCAAGAACTAGGGGGGGCCACGATAGCATTTATGTTGTTGTGGATAGGTTTTCAAAGATGGCTCATTTTATTCCGTGCAAGAAATGTGATGATGCCCAACATGTAGCTTCCTTGTTTGTTGAAAATGTTTTGAAGCTACATGGTGTGCCTCAAACCATAGTGAGCGATAGGGACACTAAGTTCCTAAGCCATTTTTGGCGAAGTTTATGGGGTGCTTTAGGCACCAAGCTCTTGTTTTCTACGTCCCACCACCCCCAAACCGATGGGCAAACCGAAGTGGTAAACCGAACCTTGGGTGCTCTTCTTAGGGCCATGACCCGAGGTAAGGCCGGGACATGGATTGATAGATTGCCCTTAATGGAGTTTGCCTACAATCGTACATTGCATAGCATGATTGGTATGACTCCTTTTGAATGTGTGTATGGTTTTAACCCCTTGATTCCCCTTGATCTAACCCCTTTGCCAAGGGAAAAGGTTGTTGATTTTGAAGGTAAAGCTAGAGCCAAGGCTTTGATGGAGCTACATGCTAAGGCCAAGAAGAATTTGGAGGAAGCTTATGCTAAGGTTGCCTCCAAGAAGAACAAAGGCCGCAAGAAGGTGGAACTCAAGAAGGGTGACTATGTGTGGGTGCACTTCCGGAAGGAAAGGTTTCCAACCCTTAGAAAAGGGAAGTTGGCACCCCGTGGAGATGGCCCTTTCCAAGTGCTTTCGAAGATAAACAACAATGCTTATGTGGTCGACTTGCCAAGTGAGTATCAAGTTTCTAATACTTTCAATGTTTGTGACTTGGTTCCTTTGGATGTAGGTGATGAAGAGGTCGAGATTGAAGGTGGAGAGGTCGTGAATGATACTTCAATTTCGAGGACGAAATCCTCTCAAGAAGGGGAGGATGATAAGACCCAAACCCCCACAAGACCCTTCACTCGGAGCCAAGCTAAGGAGATCCAAGGAGTACATCTACACTTGGTGAGGAAGGGACTAGAAGAAGGAAGCAATTGGAAACCATTCCGGGTGATTAGCGCACAAGAACAACCACTCAGCACTTTAGGCGCTCCACCCAGTGTTTTGGGCGCTCCACCTGAAAACAACTGAGCTGAGGTGCTCCGCCCAGTGTTTGGGCGCTCCACCTGAAGACAACTGAGCTGAGGCGCTCCGCCCCAATTCCAGGCGGACCGCCCGGGCCACCCCACTGCCTAGTTTTTGCTAAATTGCGGGCGCTCCGCCCGGAACGCTGAAGCACGTGAATCCTAGCTATGTTATGACTATTTTGACCCTACGTGGTCCTTTATTTCCTAAGCCTAAGTGTGGGCATTTTAGACCTTTCAAAGGGTGTCTAACAACACCTATAAATAGCTAGTAGCTTGTCTTATTTCATTAGCTAACTTTGATGATTAAACAAACAATTGTGTTGAGAGTTGAACTCTTTGATTGAGTGAATGAAACCTTTTGATGGGACTTGTTTTTCCTCTAGCGGATCTAGATGAATTCCAATCCCCCCCGATCATTCTACTTGCGTGCTCACGTTAGCTCGAGGGTAGTTGCCTAGTGTAGGTGTTCTTGTCATCTTCTAGGGGTGTAACGGAACTAGTTCTCCGTTGCTACTCGAGATTATCGTACGAGTTACGTCTCGCTTTTATCTTTTACTTTTCCGCATATTGATTCTTATCAGTTTGGGTGCGCTCGAACACCCAATCATGGAAACAAGCTTGTGGGAAAACTCTATTGTTGTCTTATTAAGACTTGGAGATTATCTCTACTTATTCTTGTCCATGTTTCTTAGGAACCAAAGTCGAGGACGAATGATGTCGATGAATAGGCTGTGCTGATAATGATCTGTTGCTGTAAACTGGAGGTAGAGGATGGTGCGATTTCGAGGACGAAATTCTTCAAGAATGGCAGGATGATGCAATCTAAATTGGCTATTGTCTGTTAGAGTCATCGAGGCCGTTCACATGGAGCCAGGCCGAGGAGTCACATGATGCCTTCGTCCAAATAGTATGGCTGGAATGGAAGATAACGAATACTGCCTCGCCGAACAACTACATTGGAAATCCATCGAGCAAGCTAACAAGTGATTGAGCTGTTTCAGAAGCTATGAGGTCGGACACAATTAATGGAAGCTCAACGATCAAGCTTCAGCCCGAGGAAAGTGTCCGAATTATAAATATTGACAAATCAATGAGAGACCGAAAAAACAAACTCGAGCCCGAAGAAGGAAGCAACCGAACACTCAACATTTGACGCTGAGCAGTGAAAGCAACTGAAGGGATAGCATCCGAAATCAAGTGTGTTCGAATTCAAGTGCTCAAATTTAAGTGTTCGGAACCAAATGAGCATCCGAGCTAGTAAAGCAAATGAGTTTCCGAACACTTAACTTACTCAGCCCTGCGTGGCTTATTCTAATTGGTCGCCTGTGACCGTTTACTATTTTACCTTTAGTATTGTCTATATAAACCTACTTTTAGTTCATTTGTAACATCTAGATTTTGATTATTGAATGTTGAATGAGAATAGCCGTGAGCACTTTCTTTTATGTCTCAGATGTGAGTAAACCCGATGGGGTCCTTCGGAACATGTGGCTTTCAGTGAATCTGATTGAAAAATTCTTCTTTGATCATTCAGTTTTAAAGAGGAATTGTTCTTTTGAGGATTGTTTTATAGCTTAGGTGCTCTTTCCTTCTAGTTGAAAATCGTACCGAGACCAGATCCTTGGTGCCGTTCAAGTAAGAACAGTTGTGTCAAGGTTGACCTCGGTTGCTAAGTTACAAAGTTAGCTTGCATCAATGTCACTATCAATATTTTCAAATTCATCACAAGAAGAGTAAGTAGGAACATTGTACCTTGAAGCATCACCATCTTTGTATTCTTGACTAGAAGTGTAAGGATCAACACATTCATCATCGTAAGCTTCATAGTCTTCATCAACCTCAAGATCATCATAGTGAACCGCTTGATCACCATAGGAGCCATGGTTTCCCAATTCGTCATAGTAATCCCCTTCAACATCATTGTAGGAACCATAGTCTCAATCATCTCCGTATGAGTCATAGCAACTCGTATCATCCCCACACGAACCATAATCTCCACAATCATCATCCGACATAGTTGCATTAATAAGAGAAAGAACCTCATAAAAATCACTCCCTCACGTGTTTCAGTCAATATATGAACACTCAAGGGCAAGGCCTTAATCTCTTAGAAACTACAGTGATCGCAACTAGTATGTCCAAGTATTGGTTTGGAATGGAGTTAATGGGACTCTATGGACTGACGGCTATCTTAAGTGCGCACTTGAGGCCAAAGAAAGTTCTACGACTCCTCTTTGAATTCTAATCTCTTCTACGCATGAGTGTCCTATTATGCTCAAGAGTTAGTGTCAATTGAGTTGGACAATTACCTAAGAAACACTAGCCAAGAAGCCCGGAGGTAAAGAACAAGTGAAAACCTACGAAAAAACTACTCGGAAGCAGGCAACAGTGGGAGGGTCTCCGCCAAGAGAGGGAAGCACTCCGCCTACCAAAGTCCAGAGAAGGACTTTTGCTGAGGCGGTCCGCCTAAATCCTGAGGCGGTCCGCCTAAAGCTGAATCTGCAGCTTTTCAACTACGGGTTTTTGGCTCGTTTTGCTCCCAAGTTCCAAATGGTTTTAACTTGTTTTTGCAATACTAAGGTACCCAAATGTGTTTTCAATGAATCTAAAAAATCCCAAATAGTTTTTACACCCAAAGAAACAACAACAAGCTTCTATTAAAGTATGAAGCGATTTCAAGGGTTTTCAAAATTTTGGGATTTTGATTTTCGAACTTTCAATCCGTAACACCAAAACATGACAGGAGGGTACCAAATCAATGGGAATACATCATAGATCAATCCCCAATACTTTTCAATGAATGGGGAACCCGTTTCAATACTGAAATCTCAATTTTTTTTGTATTTTTCTACTTTTCACTTTATTGTTTATTTTTCTTTCCAAGAACAACAATAACACAATAACAAAAACACAAAGATAAAATGGCACGATCGAGATTTTGTTAGAACAAAACCTAGCCATGCTCTGATACGAACGGATGTAGGGTGAAATCGCGGAAGCAAAAAATGATACAATAATGCGGAAGCGATAAAATAAGATAACATGATATCAAAAGAGATATCCGAAAACAAGGATTGGAAAGGATAGAAACAAGAAGAAAGAACGGATAATCAACTCATGACATGATCTGAATATCAAAAAGGGAGAAATGAAACTCGAACCTTATAAGGAATTCATACTAGACGTAGAATCTCCATAGGTACCAAGTTATACAAGATTCACGAAGCGTCTCGCTTCGAAATAGAAAGGCTCGGCTTCTTCTATGTTCTCTCTTCAATGCTCATACAAAGCTAGCTAATGAAATTAAATGGCTAAGGAGAGTTTATATAGTGGTCCCTTACATAATTTGTGAAATGAGTGGAAAAGTCGGATGCTGTTCACAGCAAGAAGGTGCTCCGCCTGTCCTGGGAGGCTCTCCACCTGTTTGGGACTTCAAAGATCAGACAGAAAAGTGGGCAGTTCGCCTCTGTTTTTGGCGGTCCGCCCGGTTCAGCGGGCGGTCCGCCTCCTCATGTGATGTAGGGAAAATTAGGCGGAAGTAATAATCATAAGATAACAAGAAATAGGGAAGGGGAAGAACAGAAAGTAGAAGAAAAGAACGAATCAAACTAAACAATTAGATTGATTCAAAAGGGAGAAGAGACTTGAACCATTAAACGGGACTCACACTAGTGGTGATCCACCATGGATTCAACGTAAGAGATACATGAAGTCAACGCTTCAACAAGAATGGCCAAGCCTATTCTATCTTTTCAATTCTATCTTCAAAACTAGCTCCCTAAATAAAATAACTAAGTGTGGTATTTATAGGTGTTCCACACTCCTAATGAAATGACATAAAAGCCTCTACAAGTTTATTATACATAAAAGACCACGTAGGGTCAAAATAGGCAAAACACCATTAAAAATCCCGCAACTCAGCAATTGGGGCGGAGCGCCTCTCACTGGGCGGAGCGCCCAACAACTTGTGCAGTGGAGGGGGCTGGGCGGAGCGCCTGGTCCCTTTGGTTCCTGGGCGGGGCGCCTGAATGGCCTGGGCAGAGCGCCTCAGCCTGGAACTTCCGGAACGGCTTCAATTCTTCTCCAATGCTCTTGACCTCCCATCCTTTGCATCCTCCAATCCCGGCTCTTGATGGTAAGTGCCTTAGGCTCGATTTGCCCTGCATCATCCTCCCCTTCTTGAAAGGATTTCATCCTCGAAATCAAACCATCAAGACCTACATCCAAAGACAAGCACATCCAAAAGCTCCTACTACAATAGTAGGTTAGTGCAAGTAGTGTGGAAAACACACTCTTATGGTATAGCCAAGCATCAATAACAATGATAAAGTACATGTTTCGAAAGAAAACAACAAGTACTTGGCTTCCCAAATGGGTGCACTCAACACAAGATTCATCAAGGAGATCAATAGGGTAAAGAATATGCAAGATCAAGCCATTAAAATTCCTATGATCCCCAAGTCCAATAAGAACAAACCAAAACTTCCCACTACAAGAGTAGGCAAGTCCAACAAGAGTGAGTGCAAGTGCAATGGAATGCACACTTTTGTGATAGAGCCAAGTATCAATACCAATCAAAAAGAAGAGGTCTCCAAAGGAGGCAACAAATTCTTGGCTCAACAATGAAAAGCACTCACTACCATAACAAGCAAAGAGATCAATTAGACACGGAACATGCAAGATTAAGCAACTAAGTTCCTTATGACCTCCAAGCTTATGGTCAACACACCAAGCTTTGGCATACTCAACACCCAAGGTGTGACCAACATGTGGGGTTGATGCGGGGCATATGACCTCAAGGCCGTTCACTAGAAGTCAAGCAAAGTTGATTCAAGACACCTATCTTCACTTGACTTGGAGGGACGTGGAAGGAGGCTCCGAGAGTAGCTCGAAGATCATGCTTTTGAGCACCATGGATGGAGGAACACTTGGGCTCCAAGGGGATCCACCCCAAGCTCATTTTAAGCCTTTTGCACAAGCTCCAGAAGGAGGCGGAGCGCCTACCAAAAAGCAGAGAGCTGAACAGAAGAAGGCGGAGCGCCTCATCCTGAGGCGGAGCGCCTCATCAGCTGGAGGCGGAGTGCCTCATTCTGAGGCTAAGCGCCTCCCTCTGTTTCAGCATGCGGGATATTTTACTACTTTTTGCATGAACTTCCAACTATAGCCCTGCGTGGCCTTATTTGTTTTAACCCACTTTGGGGGTACTTTAGACCTTTTAGTATAACTAAGTGAAGCCTATAAATACTTCACTTAGCCTCCTCAAACATTACCTTACCTTTGAATCTTATGAATGATGAATAGAGTTTATCTCTTTTTATGAAGAAACCCTTTCTTGGTTGCTTGAATTCACTAGTGGAACCTAGTTGAGTCTTGAACCGAAAACCCGATCATTCTACTTGCGAGTCCCGGGTGCGACTCGAGGGTGGTTGCATAGTGTAGGTCCTTCTAGACGCCGATTCGGAGGTATCTCGGGACAAGTTCCCTGGGGTTACTTCGAAGGGAGTTCGAGAAGTGTCTCGCTCTCCTATCTTTATTGTTTTGTCGTATTGATCCTTATCATCTTGGTATCAGAGCAAGGCTAGGGGTTTGTTTCTACAAACCCCCGACCCTTGATTCTTCGTGCCTAGGTTAGTTTTTACGTTAGGTTCTTATTTGTTGTTGAAGAAAAAGAAGAAAACACAAAAAAAATTTGATCATAGATTCTTGGTTTGTTTGACCCATTGTGTGATTGTTATTGGGGTTTGTTCCTTATTGGAAACCCGTTCTTTTGGTACCCTAAATACAAGATTTGGAGTTGAAATGAATGATTTGAAAATTTGAAACCCTTTGAAAATTTGAAAATTTGAAAATTTTGAAACCCTAGTTTTGAAGATGATGAACATGGTGGATTGTTTGTTTTTGATTGGGGTTTGATAAAAGTTATTGGGGTTTGTTCTTTGTGCTTGAAATAACATTGGGGTACCTTTGAATTGCTAAAACAACGTGGGAATTGTCGGATTTTTGGGTGCAAAACCAAGAAAACCCGAGTGAAACTTTGCTGAGAGTTGCAGGAGGCAGAGCGCCTAGATTCTGAGGCGGACCGCCTAAGGTTTGCGACCTCTCTGGAATTTGCTGAGGCGGAGCGCCTCCTCCAAAGAGGCGGAGCGCCTCATCCTGAGGCGGAGCGCCTACTCTTCTGAGGCGGGGCGCCTACTTCTGGAAGTTGTTGCTTTGGGTAGTTTTTCGTAGGATCTCTTGTTTCTTTGATTGCATTGCTTCAAGCCAGTACTTCTTTGAGTAATCTTACCTACTTGAATTGTGCTAGCTCCTCTAAGCTATTAGGAAAACTCAAGCCTAGACCGGAGACTAGAATTCAAAGAAGACTCGTAGTCTCTTTTGACTCAAGTCCGCACTTAAAGAGCTTATCGTTCCAATAGAGTCATATCAACTCCACTCACCCCGGAGTGCATTTGGCTTTTGAGTTGACTGATTAAGTTTAGGTTTGCTATTCAACTTAGTGAAGCTTTGGATTCAAGCAAGAGTGAAATAGCCACCACCACTAAACGAGTGAACCGAGTGAAACACTTGTGAGGGAGTGAGTGAGGTTGTTTTGCTAACATTTGTTTCTTGTGTAGGTACAATGTCTACCGAAGGAGAAGACTTTACTAAGAATGCCCTTGCTACTATCCTTGCCAAGTTGGATAGTATGCACTTGAGGATTGAAAGCCTTGAGAGGGTGACGTCAAGTGCCCTAGTTGAGCAAGGGACCTCCAATGTCCATTCGGAGAAAGGGACCGCGAGTGTCCAAGTTGAGAAAGGGGCCCCGAGTGCCCAAGTTGATGTTGGAGAAGGCACAAGTAGTCCGACCTTTACCCCGGAACAAGTTGCGGAGTTGCTTCACCACCAACAACGGGTAAGGGAGGATCGTGATCGAATTGACCTATTGTTGGGCAATACCCAACGGGTGACTATTCCAAACCTTATGGGCAATCCCCAAAGGAATGCTCCACTTCCTGGACCAATCCGAAATGTTCAACCTCTTGAGCAAGTTGCACAAGCTCAAGAAGGGGAGGAGGATAATTATGGTGATGATGGGTATGATGCTCATTATCAATTTAGGGGTCGGAATGTGGATAGGGATCGAGGCCGAGGTCGAGGGCCACCCCATGAGCACTTTGGAGGGAATGCTAGGAGGGATCTTGGTGGATATGGGGATCACTTTGAGGGCCAACCGGAGCCTTTCCAAGGGGGTCGTGACAACAACAACAATCTTAATAGTGTGAAGCTCACTATTCCTTCTTTCAAAGGAAGTAGTGACCCGGCGGAGTACCTTGATTGGAAGTTTTCCATGGAACGTATATTTGACACCAATGATATGCCCGAAGTGAAGAAGACCAAGTATGCTATCTCTTCCTTTGAATCCTTTGCTTCTACTTGGTGGGAGTCGGTGAAGAGGAATAGAAGGAGGACGGGAATGGTTATTAATCTTACTTGGGAAGAGTTGATCCGTGTGATGGATGAAAAGTACTTGACTAACCAATACCGAGTGGAACAACAAAAGCATCTCTATGAATTGAAGCAAGGTTACAAATCGGTTGGGGAGTACTTCAATGAGTTTGAACAAGTCCGGATGACTCTAGACTTGGATGATGAAGATAATGAGACGGCCATGATCCGTTTCAAAGGGGGCTTAAACCGAGACATAGCTTCGCTCTTGAAGTTTCACAAGTACAATGATCACTACAAGCTATGTGAAGATGCGGTTGAAGCCGAGAAGTGGCTCAAAGAGGAGAAGTCCCTTCGTTACAAGAGTAGTACTACTACTCCCTTGAACAAACCAAAGGATTGGAAAGCTCCTACAACGAATGCCAAATTCCTAAGTGCAAGTGGTGCAAGTGCTAGATGGGATGTGAAGAAGCCTTTTGAAAGGTCTACACAACCCGTGGGAGGTAACTCTAGAACTCACTTGAGTAATCCAATCTTTTCTTCTACTCAGTGCTTTAAGTGTAAGGGTTATGGTCATCTCTCCAAAGATTGCCCTACCCGGAAAACTATGGTTCTTGTGGGTGACTTCGTCTATGAGCAAGATAGTGCACCCGAGGGAGAAGAGGGAGTAGAGGGTGATGAGGAGGGAGATTATGGGGAGATTGCCATGGAGGAAGATGATGATGCCCATGCCTTCCTTGTTGTGAGGAGGAGTCTTGGAGCCATGTGTGTGGAGGATGTTGAGACCTTACAAAGAGAGAACCTTTTTCATTCCAAATGCCGAGTCATGGGTCTCCTTTGCTCTATGATCATTGACTCGGGGAGTTGTTGATGCAGCCCGAACACGTGCTGATCAAGTGTTCGATCCACCGAGGAGACCGATGACAAGAAGCCAAGCCAAGCTGCTGCACGATGTGCACGTTCACCTAGCCTGGCCGAAGGAAAACAATTGCTCCGAAGCTGAGTGGCCGAGCTCAAGAATCGAAGGCATTATCTTCAGATTTGAGCCCGATGGCAAAGTGACCGAGGACAAGGAGCTCGAAGACAATTGAGTGTCCGAAGGCAACAAGTGTGTGTTCGGGCAGACAATCGTGAACCGAAGCCAAGGCTTACCGAAGTCAAATGTCTGCCGAACACATTTTAACTCAGCCCTACGTGGCTTATTTCTATTGGTCAACTGTGACCTATTTACTAGTTTACCCTTAGTATTTCCTATATAAACATTGTTTCCTTTCATTGTAAGTACCTAGTTTTTGAACATTGATGAATTGAATGAAAGTGCCGAGCACATTTCTTCTTGTCTCCGTCGTGAGCAAAACCCTGTGAGGGATTTATGGACTTGTGGCTTTCGGTTAATCCGATTGAACATTCCTCTTTGATCATTCAGTTTGCAAGAGGCATGTTCTCTTGAGGATTGTTGCATAGTTAGGGTGATTCTTGTATTCCTTTCGATCGAGCTTTGAGACAGGTTCCTCACTGTTCTTTCGAAAGAAGCAAGTTTTGTCTTGCTTCTATCTTTTATCTTTTGTTGTTTATCTTCCGCGTTTGTGCTAAGCAACTCCTTCGGGTTTGCATTGCACCATCTTGGTATCAGAGCACGGCTTGAGTTTGTTCTTACAACCTCAATCCTGTTCATTATCTTCGTGCATTTTTGTGTCTTTGTTTCCTTTTCGTGTTCTTGATTCTGTTTGAGTTGTTGCTGTTGTTATTTTACAAAAAAAAAAAAAAAAAAAAAAAAAAAAAAATTGTTAAAAAGAAAATTCAAAAATTGTGTTTGATTGTTGGTTGTTTGGGAAAAACAACCATGGATTCTTGTTCACCATCGAGTTCCGAATCCAACAAGTACCCGACGTACCAATTTCGTGACTAGGGTTTCTTGGTGAATTTTTGGACTGATTTTGAGCTTTAATGGTGACTGAAAACTCGAACCCCATTGTGTTTGGAAGAAACCGATGAAGAATGGTGGTTCTTGAGTGATTTGGGTTTGATTGTTGCTTGAAAATCGAAGTTCTCAGTTTACAATCGTTGTCCGTACGCCGGAAAATTATTACAAAATCGTAACAGAGTACGACACGAACGAGCTGATTTTTAGTTCAAAGAACTTCGTTTGATTTCCTCCGTTGACTGTTTGGAACCGGAGTCGATAAAGCAACCCAGATCTGTTGAATTTCGTGGTCAGTGAACCGAAAGTTGTTGTGTCCGTACGCCGGAGCAAGGTCACTGTGCCATTGAAGAAGAAAGGGGTTAAATTTTTAACATCAAAACCCCAGGTGAAAATTGTCGGCTGAAAAGGAAAGTGGATAAGGTAAAACCCTATCCGTACCAAGGAGGGACCACTCTTGTACGGACAGGAGCGGGTGATCGAAAAAGATTCCAAAAGGGGAATCAAAGGGTAGATTCTCCTAGGTTCTCACTTTCTTTCGTGTCAAAATTCTAGTTGGTGGATCTTTTGAGTAATTGTCCTACTCGAGGTCGTAACGACTCTTTTAAGCTGATAGGAATTTGTGCGAAGGGGTGACCGAAGTCCAAATTTTCGTAGACATTCTTTTGACTCCCCGAGCTCAGTTAAAAAGCGTCCGTTCCATCGAGTCGAACATCACTTCACTCTTCCCGAAGAGGCAGTGACTATTGTCGAACTTGAAGGATCTTAGAGGACCGATCAATTGGACGAGCCACTGTTAACAAGTCCTTGAGTGATCAAAAACCGAACCCATAAATTGAGTGGACCCGAGTGCCACCCATCAAAGGTGAGGGAGTGAGTGAGGTTATTTCTAACCCTAACATTTGTTTGATCTTTGACTTGTGCAGGTACAATGGCTGGAAACGATGGCAAAAGCATTGAGAAGCCCGAGGTGTCGTTAGCCGATCTCATGGCTGCGATACAAGGCGTTAGTGCCGACATAAGAGGAGTAACTGCTGGAGTAACTCTCCTCGAGCAGGGAAACGCGTCCGTGGCCATGAATGGGTCCGGCGTTGGAACGAGCCAATCCACTCCGATGAAACCTGAGCTGTATGCTGAGCTTGTACGACAACATCAGTTGACAAGTGAAGCAATTCGAAGAGAACTTAACTTGGGCAATCCCTAAGCTGCTTATCAAAACTTGGGCAATCCCCAAGCTGCTTATCAAAACTTGGGCATTCCCCGAGGAGAAAGAATACCACCTCCAATGGCCCGCAGAGATCTTGGAGCCGTTGCCAAGGAGGTTGATGAAGAGGAATTTCTTGAGGACGAATATGAGCGTGAGCTGCCATTCGCTCCACGAAGGCAAGCTCACCGAGGTCGTGGAAATTTCCGAGGTCGAGGCCGAGGCGCAAATGTTGAAAGAAATATTGAGCGTGAGGCTAATGATCGAGATGATGAGTTTCCCGAACAGGCTAGAGCTGTTCGAGACTCAAACTTGAACAGTGTCAAGATCACTATTCCACCCTTTAAAGGAACTAGTGATCCCGATGAGTATCTTGAATGGAAGCTTAAAATGGAGCGCATCTTTGAAACCAATGAGATGACCAATGAGAGAAAAGCTGCCTATGCCATTACTTCGTTCGAAGCTTATGCATCGACATGGTGGGAATCTGACAAAAGGCATAGACGAAGGAATGACTATCCCGAAGTCAATACTTGGCCACAATTAAGAAGAGCAATGGATGCTAAGTATTTGAGTGCCAAATACAGGCAGACTCAAATGCAAAAGCTCTATGAGTTAAAGCAAGGGTCCAAGTCAGTCCAAGAGTACCACGATGAGTTTGAAAAGGTTCGATTGAATCTTGATCTGGTCGAAGACGAAGAGCAAGCCATTATCCGATTCAAAAATGGCTTGGCTAGGGATGTGTCATCTCAGTTGAGACTCCACGTGTACCACACGTTGGAAGATTTGTTTGATGCTGCCACCGAAGCTGAGAAATTGGTGAAGGACGATAAGGCAAACCGGTATCGAGGAGTCACTACTTCTACTCCTTTGAACCGAGGTAAAGAATGGAAGAGTCCAAACCAAGCAAGTGCTAACACTGTTCGAGATTCGAAGAGACCCTTCGAAAGAGGTGTGACCGGTAACCAACCAAGAGAAGCGGGAGGTAAAGTTCAACTCAACTCTCCAAGTGCTTCAAATATTCAGTGTCACAAATGCAAAGGTTATGGTCACATGGCAAAAGAGTATCCAACTCGCAAAGTTATGCTTCTGCTCGAAGATGGAACCGTCCATGAGCAAGCGAGTTACACCGAGGAGGAAATTATCGAGGAGACTGATCGAGCTGAAGTTGATGATGATCATGAGGCTGCCGAAGCTGATCATCCGGAAATGTTTCTTGTGGTTCGAAGGAATTTGAGCTGCATGACTCTTGAAGAAGAGGACAACCAAAGAGAAAACCTCTTTCATGCCCGATGTCGAGTGAGGGGAAAGGTGTGTTCGATGATCATTGATTCTGGTAGTTGTGCCAATGTAGTGAGCCAAACTTTGGTTTCACAAATGGGATTACCTACGATGAAGCATCCCCACCCTTACAAGTTACAATGGCTGAATGAGTGTGGAGAATTGAGAGTTGTCAAACAAGTGTGGATCAAGTTCAAAATCGGAGAGTATCAAGATGAAATGATATTCGATGTGGTTCCGATGCAAGCTTGTCATTTGCTATTGGGTCGACCATGGCAGTATGATCGAACAGCTGTTCACAATGGCAGATCCAACACTTATACTGTGAAGCTTGATGGGAAGAGTTTTGTACTCAAACCCTTGTCTCCAAAACAAGTCACCGAGGACTATAAACGAATGAAAGAATTGAAAGAAGCGGCCAAAGCTAAGCTTCCGATGGGAGCAAAATTTGGGCCCGAAGAGACAAACTCACCGGCCGAAGTGAAAGGAATTTGTGCAATCATGCAACCCGGTGAGATCTTACGAGGCAACGACCACGGTCAGATGATGATTTGCCTCGTGCACAAGGGTATCCTTCTAAACTCTAATGATGATTTTTCTAATGATAACCCTTTGCCTTTGTTTGTTCGTAAAGTTTTGCAGGACTTCGAGGACATGTTTCCCGAGGAAATGCCAGGTGGATTACCTCCGTTGAGGGGAATCGAGCACCAAATTGACTTCGTACCAGGGTCTCAAATCCCTAACAAACCTGCATACCGGTGTAATCCCGAAGACACCAAAGAGCTCCAACGGCAGGTTGATGAATTGCTGAACAAGGGCCTCGTTCGAGAGAGCTTGAGTCCTTGCGCCGTTCCTGTTATCCTTGTCTCGAAGAAGGATGGAACATGGCGAATGTGTGTTGACTGTCGAGCAGTCAACAAAATAACGGTAAAGTATCGTCATCCTATCCCTCGATTAGATGACATGCTAGATGAGTTAAGTGGTTCTTCATGCTTTTCGAAGATAGACCTCAGGTCCGGTTACCACCAGATCCGAATGAAACCCGGGGACGAGTGGAAAACCGTATTCAAGACCAAGTTCGGTCTCTATGAATGGTTGGTGATGCCTTTTGGCTTATCCAATGCACTGAGCACATTCATGCGACTGATGAACCATGTGCTCAAACCGTTCATAAATAGGTTCGTTGTCGTTTATTTCGATGACATACTTGTTTATAGCAGAACCGTGGATGAACATGTCGAACACCTAAGGCAAGTGCTCGAAAAGCTTCGAGAAGAGAAGTTGTATGCCAACTTCAAGAAGTGCGCCTTTGGTGTCGATCGTGTAGTCTTTCTTGGATTTGTTGTCAGTGCTAATGGTGTCGAAGTCGACGAATCAAAAGTCGAACCTCCAACCTCGGTATCACAAGTTCGTAGCTTCCATGGCTTAGCTAGCTTTTACCGAAGGTTTGTTCGTGACTTTAGCACCGTGGCAGCTCCTTTAACCGAGCTGGTGAAGAAAGACAATCCATTTGTGTGGGGAGAGTCCCAAGAGAGGGCTTTCCAAGAGTTGAAACGGAGGCTTTGTTCTGCCCCGTTGTTGCAACTCCCTGACTTCGGCAAAGCATTCGAAGTCGAGTGTGATGCGTCTGGAGTTGGGATCGGAGGAGTGCTGATGCAAGACTCGAAGCCGGTCGCTTACTTTAGCGAAAAGCTTAAGGGTGCAACTTTGAATTACTCTACGTATGACAAAGAATTGTACGCCCTCGTACGAGCACTCGCCCATTGGCAGCATTATTTGTGGCCTCGAGAGTTTGTGATCAAAAGTGATCATGAGTCTTTGAAACATCTCCTAGGTCAGGAGAAATTGAATCGAAGACATGCCAAGTGGGTTGAATTTATTGAAAGCTTTCCCTATGTAATTCATTACAAAAGGGGAAAAGATAATGTTGTGGCCGATGCGCTATCAAGGAAATTTGCCTTAGCGACCACTCTCGCCTCTAGACTCATGGGATTCGAAAGCATCAAGTCGATGTACGAGGACGATCCCAAGCTGAAATATGTTCGAGACGCAATCTTGAGTGGCCGAAAGGTTGAGAAATATCAGTGGCATGATGGCTACCTCTTCAAAAATGGGAGGGTTTGTGTGCCAGTGTCATCGTGGAGAGAGCTCTTGGTTCGAGAAGCTCACTCAGGAGGACTGATGGGGCACTTCGGTGTCGATAAAACTCTTGGTATCTTAACCGAGCAGTTCCATTGGCCCAAAATGCGACGAGATGTGGAAAAGCTTTGCAACGCTTGTCTCGTTTGCAAGAAAGCAAAATCGAAGTCCAACCCTCATGGATTGTACACCCCGTTGCCTGTGCCTGATCGACCTTGGGTTGATATATCCATGGACTTTATCTTGGGGTTACCGAGGTCGGGGGGAGGACATGATAGCATCTTCGTTGTGGTTGACCGTTTTTCAAAAATGGCTCACTTTATTCCTTGCAAAAAGTGTGATGATGCACAGCATGTAGCTACATTGTTTGTTTCTAACATGTTAAAATTGCATGGTGTACCTCGTACTATTGTGAGTGATCGAGACTCAAAGTTCTTGAGTCATTTTTGGAAGTGTTTGTGGGGTGCCCTCGGCACCAAGCTACTATTCTCGACGTCTCACCATCCTCAGACTGATGGACAGACCGAGGTAGTTAACCGAACCTTGGGATCTTTGCTTCGGGCAATGACCCAAGGGAAGGTTGGAAACTGGGCTGATCGTTTGCCCATGATGGAGTTTGCATACAATCGAACGGTGCATCGAATGATCAACATGACCCCGTTTGAGTGTGTGTATGGCTTTAATCCTTTGATTCCACTTGATTTAACCCCATTGCCTCGAGATTCTGTTCTTGATTTTGAAGGTACTCGAAGAGCAGCTGCCTGGATCGAATTGCATGCAAAGGTGAAGAAGAACCTCGAGGAGGCCTATGCAAAGGTTGCCTTAAAGAAAAACAAGGGGCGTAAAAAGTTGGAATTAAAGAAGGGAGATTGGGTTTGGGTTCACTTCCGAAAGGAACGCTTCCCGAACCAAAGGAAAGGAAAGTTGGCTCCTCGAGGGGATGGTCCATTTCAAGTGTTGACCAAGATCAACAACAATGCCTACGTGATCGACCTCGCTGGCGAGTATAACGTGTCCAACACCTTTAATGTTGCTGACTTAGTTCCTTGTGTTGTAGGTCCAACTTCGGAGGACGAGGAGGGCTTGATTTCGAGGACGAAATCTTCTCAAGAAGGGGAGGATGATGCAGCCCGAACACGTGCTGATCAAGTGTTCGATCCACCGAGGAGACCGATGACAAGAAGCCAAGCCAAGCTGCTGCACGATGTGCACGTTCACTTAGCCTGGCCGAAGGAAAAAAATTGCTCCGAAGCTGAGTGGCCGAGCTCAAGAATCGAAGGCATTATCTTCAGATTTGAGCCCGATGGCAAAGTGACCGAGGACAAGGAGCTCAAAGACAATTGAGTGTCCGAAGGCAACAAGTGTGTGTTCGAGCAGACAATCGAGAACCGAAGCCAAGGCTTACCGAAGTCAAATGTCTGCCGAACACATTTTAACTCAGCCCTATGTGGCTTATTTCTATTGGTCAACTGTGACCTATTTACTAGTTTACCCTTAGTATTTCCTATATAAACATTGTTTCCTTTCATTGTAAGTACCTAGTTTTTGAACATTGATGAATTGAATGAAAGTGCCGAGCACATTTCTTCTTGTCTCCGTCGTGAGCAAAACCCTGTGAGGGATTTATGGACTTGTGGCTTTCGGTTAATCCGATTGAACATTCCTCTTTGATCATTCAGTTTGCAAGAGGCATGTTCTCTTGAGGATTGTTGCATAGTTAGGGTGATTCTTGTATTCCTTTCGATCGAGCTTTGAGACAGGTTCCTCACTGTTCTTTCGAAAGAAGCAAGTTTTGTCTTGCTTCTATCTTTTATCTTTTGTTGTTTATCCTCCGCGTTTGTGCTAAGCAACTCCTTCGGGTTTGCATTGCACCAGTTGTGCTAATGTTATTAGCCAAACACTAGGTACCCAATTGAAAATACACACCCTAAAACACCCAAATCCTTACCGGCTACAATGGCTTAGTGAGTGTGGTGAGTTGAAGGTGGTTAAACAATGTTTGATCAAGTTCAAGATTGGGAACTATGTGGATGAGCACATGTTTGATGTTGTGCCTATGCAAGCATGCCACCTTCTCTTTGGTAGGCCATGGCAATTTGATCGACGTGTGGTTCATAATGGCCATGCCAACACCTATACGTTGACGCATGAGGGGAAAAAGTTTGTGCTCCAACCCTTAACTCCAAAACAACTGAGCGATGACTACAAACGGATGCGGGAGTTGAGAGAAGCGGCAAAGGCTAAGTAGGTTGTTGAGACTAGCCCTTTGTCCACAATCTTGGTGGCAATCCCACCAACTTCTACCGGTGGCATATGTGCCATGATGCAACCGGGCGAGGTCCTAAGAGGAAATGATGGCAACAAGCTTCTCATATGCCTAGTGCACAAAGGTATGGTTCTAACCTCCGATCTTGATTTTTCTACTAACCCTTTGCCTAGTGTGTTTGAGAATGTTTTGAAGGATTTTGGTGACATGTTCCCGGATGAGATGCCGGATGGATTACCTCCTTTGAGGGGTATCGAGCACCAAATCGACTTTGTCCCGGGATCCCAAATCCCAAACAAACCGGCTTATAGGAGCAATCCAGAAGACACAAGAGAATTGCAAAAGCAAGTTGATGACTTGCTCACTAAAGGCTTGGTGAGGGAAAGCTTGAGTCCTTGTGCCGTACCCGTGATCCTTGTTCCCAAAAAGGATGGCACTTGGAGGATGTGTGTTGATTGTCGGGCCGTGAACAAAATAACGGTAAAGTACCGTCATCCCATTCCCCGACTTGATGATATGTTAGATGAATTAAGTGGTTGATGTGCGTTTAGCAAAATTGACCTTAGGTCCGGCTACCATCAAATCCGGATGAAACCCGGTGATGAATGGAAAACCGCATTCAAGACCAAATTTGGTCTCTATGAATGGTTGATGATGCCCTTTGGGCTCTCCAATGCACCTAGCACTTTCATGAGGCTAATGAACTATGTTCTAAAGTCATTCATCAACAAGTCTGTGGTCGTATACTTTGACGATATATTGATCTATAGTAAATCAATAGACGACCATGTTGATCACCTTAGGCAAGTGCTTGAAGTGTTGAGAGCCAAAAAGCTCTATGCTAATTTTAAAAAGTGTTCCTTTGGTGTTGAGAAGGTAGTCTTTCTTGGGTTTGTTGTGAGTGCCCAAGGAGTGGAAGTGGATGAGTCTAAGGTAGAGGCCATACGTGATTGGCCTACTCCTACTACCGTGACTCAAGTGAGGAGCTTTCATGGTCTTGCTAGTTTTTATAGACGATTTGTGAAAGACTTTAGCTCCATTGCCGCTCCACTCACCGAATTGGTGAAGAAGGACAAACATTTTGTTTGGGGAGAGCCTCAAGAGAAGGCCTTCCAAAATAACGGTAAAGTACCGCCCCCCTATTGCAATTGCCCGACTTCGGAAAGGCACTAGAGGTTGAATGTGATGCCTCGGGGGTGGGAATTGGTGGTGTTTTAATGCAAGATGGCAAACCCATAGCCTACTTTAGTGAGAAATTGAAGGGTGCATCTTTGAACTACTCTACGTATGACAAAGAGATGTACGCCTTGGTGAGAGCTCTTGCCCATTGGCAAGACTACCTTTGGCCTCGAGAATTTGTAATCAAGAGTGACCATCCTTCCTTTCTTGCTAACAGGGCAAGGGCATTCGATGCAGCACCAGTTGTTCTTGTAATAGACGAGTGTTTAGATGAACCTCATCTCCAGCATCTACAAAGCTCCTTGCATGCATTTGTAGATTCATTACCCCCAACAACAAGTGGATTTCAGGTTCGATAGTCTCGAGAAGGTATTAGCACTCAAGCATCTAAGAGGCCAAGAGAAGCTCAATAAGAGACATGCCAAGTGGGTTCATTGAGTCTTTTCCCTATGTTATCCAATACAAGAAAGGGAAAGACAATGTTGTGGCAGACGCACTTTCTCGGAAGTTTGCTCTAGCCACCACCCTAGCCTCCGAGCTCATGGGTTTTCAGAGCATTAAATTGATGTATGCTGATGACCCTAAGCTAAAGAGCATTCATGAAGCTCTTGAGAAGGGGGAAAGGGTTGAAAAATACCAGTGGGTTAATGGATATATCTTTAAAAATGGTAAAGTGTGTGTTCCCGAGTCCTCTTGGAGGGAATTGTTGATTCGTGAAGCTCATTGCGGGGGCTTGATGGGACACTTTGGGAGAAACAAGACCTTGGCCATTCTCATGGAGCAATTCCATTGGCAAAAGATGGGGGTTCAAGTTGAAAAGCTTTGCAAAAATTGCCTTGAGTGCAAGCATGCGAAATGTAAAGCTAACCCCCATGGTTTGTATACTCCCCTCCCCGTGCCTACTAGTCCGTGGATTGATATATCAATGGATTTTGTGATGGGCTTGCCACGGTCTAGGGGGGCCATGATAGCATTTATGTTGTCGTGGATAGGTTCTCCAAAATGGCTCACTTCATTCCTTGTAAGAAGTGTGATGATGCACAACATGTTGCCGCTTTGTTCATTGACAATGTCTTGAAATTGCATGGTGTGCCTCAAACCAATTTAAGTGATAGGGACACTAAGTTCCTAAGCCACTTTTGGAGAAGTTTGTGGGGTGCCCTTCGCACCAAAGCTCTTGTTTTCTACGTCCCACCACCCACAAACGGATGGGCAAACCGAGGTGGTAAACCGGACTTTGGGTGCTCTTCTAAGGGCCATGACCCGAGGTAAGGCCGGGACGTGGGTTGATAAACTTCCTCTCATGGAGTTTGCCTACAATCGTACTTTGCATAGCTTGATTGGCATGTCTCCGTTTGAATGTGTGTATGGTTTTAATCCCTTGATTCCCCTTGATCTAACCCCTTTGCCAAGGGAAATGGTTGCTAATTTTGAAGGGAAAAGCCGAGCAAAGGCTATGATTGGAGGAAGCCTATGCCAAGGTTGCTTCCTAGAAGAACAAGGGAAGGAAGAAGCTTGAGCTCAAGAAGGGAGATTGGGTGTGGGTGCACTTCCACAAAGAAAGGTTTCCAAACCTTAGGAAAGGGAAGTTGGCACCCCGTGGAGATGGTCCTTTTCAAGTGCTCTCCAAGATCAACAACAACGCCTATGTGATTGATCTACCCGGTAAGTACAATGTGTCTAATACTTTTAATGTGACTGACTTGACCCCTTTTGATGTAGGGGATGGTGATGTCGGAGAGGAGGAAGCCATGGTTTCGAGGACGAAACCTTCCCAAGAAGGGGAGGATGATGCGGGGCATATGACCTCAAGGCCGTTCACTATAAGTCAAGCAAAGTTGATTCAAGACACCCATCTTCACTTAACTTGGAGGGACGTGGAAGGAGGCTCCGCGAGTAGCTCGAAGATCATGCTTTTGAGCACCATGGATGGAGGAACTCTTGGGCTCCAAGGGGATCCACCCCAAGCTCATTTTGAGCCTCTTGCACAAGTTCCAGAAGGAGGCGGAGCGCCTCAAAGCTGAGGCGGAGCGCCTACCAAAAAGCAGAGAGCTGAACAGAAGAAGGCGGAGCGCCTCATCAGCTGGAGGCGGAGCGCCTCCCCCTGTTTCAGCATGCGGGATATTTTACTACTTTTTGCATGAACTTCCAACTATAGCCCTGCGTGGCCTTTTTTGTTTTAACCCACTTTGGGGGTACTTTAGACCTTTTAGTATAACTAAGTGAAGCCTATAAATACTTCACTTAGCCTCCTCAAACATTACCTTACCTTTGAATCTTATGAATGATGAATAGAGTTTATCTCTTTTTATGAAGAAACCCTTTCTTGGTTGCTTGAATTCACTAGTGGAACCTAGTTGAGTCTTGAACCGAAAACCCGATCATTCTACTTGCGAGTACCGGGTGCGACTCGAGGGTGGTTGCATAGTGTAGGTCCTTCTAGACGCCGATTCGGGGGTATCTCGGGATAAGTTCCCCGGGGTTACTTCGAAGGGAGTTTGAGAAGTGTCTCGCTCTCCTATCTTTATTGTTTTGTCGTATTGATCCTTATCAGGGGTGGAGTAAACAAAGTAGTTCAATTGACAATTAACATCAAATACTCCATTCCCCTTCTTGGAAGCACTCTTAAACAAATCAAGAGTGACTTCATTACCTCCAAATCCATCTCTAAGACAATCTTCCTCACTAGGCAAACTCCAAAGAAAGGTCTCCAAAATTGGTCCTTCATCATTATAGTCCATACAATGAAGGTTAGGACTACTAGAATATGATTTGACACAACCAATATCAAGACCACTCAACCCACTTGGAGTTCCAATCATTGGATCATCCATAGAGTCTAACTTTACATACCATGGAGGTTCTATTTTACTACCAACCCTAGTCCGATACAATTCGCTATCACAAATTAGATTATCTTAACACAATGGAAATGTAAAAGCATGCACCTCAAATTCATGGTCACTGAAAAACATGGTATCAAGACTAGGTTTTTCACTCTCACCCGAGGAGTCATTGAAAATAATTCGATCCATCTCATCTACTAGAGACTCCTCAAGGTCACTACAATCCTCACTATAACACATAGGTCCACCATTATCAAGCAATTCATCAAGGGAAAGGATGGGATATTCATGCAACTCATCTTCCCCTTTATCAAATATAGGTGGTGTGTCAAAACAAGGGTCACAAATGAAGTCAACTACACAATCTTCACTAGAGAGAGGTTCAATGAAAATCGAGTTCACATCATGATGTGGCTTAACATTCCTCTCAACTAGTGGTTCACATTCACACACAAGTTGACCATTCGACTCTTCACTAGTTGCAAACACATTGTAATCATACAAATCATCAACTAGTGTTGAGTTAGCACAAACACTACCATGAGACAAGGAAGTAACATGTTTAAGGGAAGAACTATCAAATACCTTAGAGAGGTCATCTTGCTCACTCAATGCATTTGAAGTGTCATGAATGATCTCTTCACCTTGAAGCTCACATTGAAGATTTGCTTCACCTTGTCCATCAATCTTGAAACACGATTGAGGCTCCATTGATTTGCCTCCAAGAGTACCTACACAAGAGTTAACACAAGTAGAAGAAGAAGATAAAGGGTTAAGGTTAGAATAAGGGGTGTCCTCACTCTCTTTTCCCTCTTTCTTTTCCCTCATTTTCTTTTCAAGGTTGGGTGTGGATTCGGGTGGTGACATCCCACTCACATCACTCAACACATCCTCTCATTTTTCTACTCGAGGAATGTCACCGGTCACTCCCTTACTCCTCTCAATCTTTTGTCTCTCAAATTCGGGTGAGTTGGGACGAGGCCCAAGAATACCCATAGCCGGAGTAAGTGGACTTTTAAGATCAACCCGGAATCTAGGACTTGGAGATTCATCACTTGAGACCTCCTCCTTCTTTGTTGGTGAACCACTTGGCTTTGAAGCTTGCGGTTTCGGGTTCACCTTGTTGACATTCGTCAACCCTTTTCTTGCACTAGTCCCACCATTTCTTGTGATCGTAGGACTTCTTGATTGCTCAATTTCGATCATGGTTTGAAGTTCTCGCTCCCTCCTCATTTGCACAACCCAAGCATGTAATCGAGGGGACATCTTGCCCCTTTTGCCGTAAGGTGCAAACTCATAAATCCCTTGACCCGTGGCCACTAGATACATATCCCGCTTAGCATCATAGTGAACCTCCTTGTTGTGCAACCATGGGTCACCTAGCCAAACACCCACATTCGGTACGGGATACACATCACACCAAACATACTCATTGTAACCTTTATGAGATATGAGTACCCGTGCCTCCTTAAAAACCCGAACTCCTTTGTACTCATAGGGGTACTTTAGATCATGGCATGGTATTTTTAACATTTGAACTACACTTGGGTAAATGCAATTGGCATTGGTTCCACCAATTTGGAGCAAGTGTCTATCAACCCTATTTACCCCAATAACAAACCTACTTTCACCCAAGTCTCGTATAGGCACATCCGAAGAAGAGCTTGAATGTCCAAGACTTGCATCACCATCAACTCGGGTTTTCCTTATCCCTCCACTAGTGGAAACACCACAAGAATAACCTCCACTTCCCGTCACTCTTCCAACATTAGAAATGTTGTTGAAAGTCGGGGAAGGAATACCACTATGGAACCTATAATTGCCTCTCGCCTTGGGTCCATAGCCCATAGCACCACTCCTACCACCACTACTAGAGCAATGCACCCCCGTAACGGTAAGAGCAATACCATTTCTCCTTCCACCCTTCACATGGGAACTAGAAGATGCAAACCTCCCATTTCCCACGGAACAACCACCACCTCCTCCCATACTAATGGAAGGACCTCTACTACTCCCTTGCACACCACAAGCAACATCAAGAGAAGATGAAAATGCACAATTCTCATACTCAACCTCATCATCAATTCTCTCTACGTCACTATCATCATGTTCAAATTCATCACAAGAAGAGTAAGTAGGATCATCATACCTTGAAGCGTCACCATCTTCAAATTCTTGACTTGGAGCATAAGATTCCTCACATTCGTCTTCGCAAGCCCCATAGTCTTCTTCATCTTCATAATCAACATAGTGACCCGCGTCATCCTCATATGAGCCTTGGTTCCCCGAATCGTCATAGCAATACCCATCATCACCATCAAAGGAACCATAGTCTCCATCATCTCCGCATGAGTCATACCCTTCACAATCGTCATCCGATGCCATAGTTGTAACAAAAGAGTAAAGGACCTCACAAATTCACTCCCTCACGTGTATCACTCAAAAGATTTCACTCAATTTTCTTTCCACTCGTGTATACACTCAAGGTTGTTGGATTTTGTGACCACACTCTATTGTTCTCACCACTCAAGCCTTTTTCCACTCAAGACCTTCTTGTCTCTTAGTAATCACAATGGCAAGATCAATCAACTAAAGCACCCAAGTAATGGTTCGGAATAGAGTTATGTGACTCGATGTACGAAAGCTATTTTAATGCGCACTTGAAGCAAGAAAGTTCTACGACTTTAAGTAAAGACTCCAAGACAAACAACACCCTAAATGATAAAATATTAGTGTCAATAAAGTAGGACTAATAACCTAGAAACACTAACCAAGAGGTTCGGAATCGAAACAAACACAAAAAACCATGAAACGGAGCAAAACCAAGCAGCCAGCTCACTGGGCGGTCCGCCTGGGGTGAGTGGGCGGTCTGCCTGCCTTGGTAGGCATTGAGGGAGGGTAGGAGGGGCGCCTAGGGGGTGGGCGGTCCGCCTGCGGTCGGGTTCAGCACTTTTCAAGTCCGATTTTCTTCAATTTCAAGCCAAAAATTGGTCCGATTTCAACATTTTTTGCACAAATTCAAGGTACCCAAAGTTTAATATTGATATAACCTTCAAACCCCAATAGATTTCACACCCAAACAACCAATAAACAAGGCACAATCATGATTCAAAGTTTCAAGTTGGGGGTTTTTCAACAAGGGTTTCAAAGGTTCAAGGTGGGTTTTGATTCTTCAAAATTGATGTTACCGAACTCCAAATCACACGATTCTTTTTGCAATTTGTTCGTTTTGTAGTGAAGAATAAACCTCGGTAATCAATTCCACAACCCCATAATCAAACAACCCAAGAGTCAACCAAATTCATCAAGAACAAAGGGTTTTGGGTGTGTTTAACAATTTGGGGTTTCAAATTTTTAAATCAATCCAATCCAAACAATTTTGGTACCCAAATGTCAGGTTTTCAACAAGGATCAAGAATCTATAACACCCACAACATGAATCGATCACACCACAAAGTTACACCAATTTTTGTATTTTTTCACTTTTCTATTTTTTTATGTTTTTTCTTCAACAACAAGAAACTAAAGTAAAGATAAGATGAACAAGGAACGTGGATTCGTAAGAACGAAACCCGAGCCTTGCTCTGATACCAACTGATGTAGGGAAAATTTGGTGGAAGCAATAATCATAAGATAACAAGAAATAGAGAAGGGGAAGAACAGAAATTAGAAGAAAAGAACGAATCAAACTAAACAATTAGATTGATTCAAAAGGGAGAAGAGACTTGAACCATTAAACGGGACTCACACTAGCGGTGATCCACCATGGATTCAACGTAAGAGATGCATGAAGTCAACGCTTCAACAAGAATGGCCAAACCTATTCTATCTTCTCAATTGTATCTTCAAAACTAGCTCCCTAAATAAAATGACTAAGTGTGGTATTTATAGGTGTTCCACACTCCTAATGAAATGACATAAAAGCCCCCATAAGTTTATTATACATAAAAGACCACGTAGGGTCAAAATAGGCAAAACACCATTAAAAATCCTGCAACTCAGCAATTGGGGCGGAGCGCCTCTCACTGGGTGGAGCGCCCAACAACTTGTGCAGTGGAGGGGGCTGGGCGGAGCGCCTGGTCCCTTTGGTTCCTGGGAAGGGCGCCTGAATGGCCTGGGCAGAGCGCCTCAGCCTGGAACATCCGGAACGGCTTCAATTCTTCTCCGATGCTCTTGACCTCCCGTCCTTTGCATCCTCCAATCCCGGCTCTTGATGGTAAGTGCCTTAGGCTCGATTTGCCCTGCATCATCATGTGTTCTTGAAACGCCTCAAAATGTGTTTCTTGAGCCCCTACTTGTGGCCTGGATGGTCCTCCTTCCATGGTGCTCCAATGCATGATCTTCAAGTCGTTTCCGGAGCCCGTAACTTGTCCTCTTTATGCTCAAGAGCTTGGCTCTTGTTGGTTGGAACTGTTGCTCAATTTGCCCCGCATCATTTCAAGAAGGGGAGAATCATGCAACCTTGTTCGTGAGTAAACTATTTAAAAGAAGCCAAGCACGGGAGTTGCAAAATTGCAGGCCCCATTCTCAAAACTGCAGCTACTGGGGCAGATTTGGGAGGCTTCAGGACCTGTTTGCAATCTCACTGCCTCAGAACCAGAAATTGTTTATCGCGATCGCGAGACTGTAGATGCGGTCGCACAAGGTCCTGATAATGTTCAGCGCGATCACGAGGCTTTAGACGCAATTGCACAGGAAGCTGAAAAGGGGTAAAGACAACTGTTGTTCGCGATCGCGTGACCATAGCCGTGATCGCGAATCTATGGTTGCTCATACTGCGCGTTCAAGCGGGTGTTGGAACGATAGCACTTGGACGATAATCAGAAAGGCCCATTTTAGTTTAATGACTTTGTTGCAACCCATTTCAGGTGCAATTAAGCAATGTTTGCCATTTTAGGAACCACTATTTAAACCCTTTTATCTTCATTTATTAGGGTTACCTTTTGATGAATACTGATTGTGAGAAAACTTTGCAAAGCTTGTTTCTTAAGCACCTAATCCTTCATTTACAATTGAATATTGATTTTATTGAGGATCAATTAGTATAGGTTCCTTTTGTTAGAAAATTAAACGGTTGATCAGGCCTCTTTCCCTAATTTGCTTCTTGAATCTTTTCTAATTAAAAGTGGGTCTTGCTTTAACTCCTTTTCAATTCTTGTTTTTATTTTCTATCTTTGTTGTTGATTCATATCATTAGGATATAGAGAACCTTTACCAGCCCGGAATCCAAATAGTAAGTATGTAAGACTTCCTTGAAATAAACTTTTCTTCCTTTGTGGCAAAACTGGGCACTATAGAAAAGAATGTGGTATTGCATCAAAGGCTGTTAAAAGCAACCTTAAGTTTTTTTTTACCTTATTGGGCTAGAAAAATTTGATTTATCCATTCCATCACTAAAAGGGACCCAAGCTAGTGTGTCTTCCTGTTACTAACCCCTGATTTTTTTTTTTGCAGGCTAGAATGAGAAGGAAGAATCCAAGCTGGATTCTTGATAGTGGGTGTTCCAGGCACATGACAGGACATAGAAGAAATTTTCTCTCACTCGTAGCATTTCAAGGGGGCTGTGTGGCCTTTAGAGGAGGTAAAAGCAGAGAAATTGTTGGTATTGGAAAGGTTGGGAGGTCCCTCAATCATGCAGTTGAAAATGTACTTTGTGTTGATGGATTGAGGTATAACCTTTTGAGTATCAACTTGTGTGTGTTAGGTCTAACCATGGAACTAAGTTTGAGAATGCTAAATTTACTGAGTATTGCAATAAATATGGTGTTGACCATAACTTTTTTGCACCAAGGACCCCTCAACAAAATGGAGTAGTTGAAAGAAAGAATAGGTCCTTGGAGGATATGGCTAGAACAATATTGTTATCAAGCAGTTTGGCTAAGAACTTTTTGGCTGAAGCAGTTAACACCGCATGTTACTTATTGAATTGATGTTCTATTCGTCCTTTGTTAGAGAAAACTCCTTATAAGCTGATAAGAGGTAGGAAACCCAATATTGCATATCTGAGAGCGTTTGGATGCAAGTATTTTAGGCATAATAATGGGAAGGAACCTTTGGGAAACTTTGATGGTAGAAGTGATGATAAGAATCAAACGCGGAAAATAAAAAGGATAAGAACGAGACGTATCTCGATCACAAATCTCAAGTAGCAACGGAGAACTTGTTCCGTTACACCCCGAGAGGAGGTCAAGAACACCTACGCTAGGCAACTACCCTCGAGCTAACGTGAGCACGCAAGTAGAATGGTCGGGGGGGATTGGAATTCATCTAGATCCGCTAGAGGAAGAACAAGTCCCAATTCAAGGTTTTTCATTCAATAAGAGTTCAACTTTTCAACACAAGTGTTTGTTTTTCATCAAAGGTAAGCTAATGAAAATAATAAGACATCTTGCTATTTATAGGTGTTTTTAGACACCATATGAAATGTCTAATATGCCCACACTTAGGCTTAGGAATAAAGGACCACGTAGGACAAAATAGTCTTAACACTAGCTAAATTCCCGTTCTTCAGCAATCCGGGCGGAGCGCCCAATGGTGAGGCGGAGCGCCCCAAAAAGTGAGCAGTGGGGTGGCCTAGGCGGGGCGCCCAGAGTTTGGGCGGAGCGCCCAGGCCTAGGCTTCCTCAGGCGGAGCGCCTGGCTCTTCAGGCGGGGCGCCCAGGCCTAAGCTTCTTCAGGCGGAGCGCCTGGTTCTTCAGGCGGAGCGCTTGGATGACTGGGCTGCTCCCCTTGCACTTTAAGCACTCGGAACGGCTTCCAATCGCTTCCTTCTTCTAGGCCCTTCCTCATCAAGTGAAGGTGTACTCCTTCGATGTCCTTAGCTTGGCTCCGAGTGAAGGGTCTTGTGGGGGTTTGGGTCTTATCATCCTCCCCTTCTTGAGAGGATTTCGTCCTCGAAATTGAAGCATCATTCACGACCTCTTCATTACCTACATCCAAAGGAACCAAGTCACAAACATTGAAAGTATTAGAAACTTGATACTCACTTGGCAAGTCGACCACATAGGCATTGTTGTTTATCCTGGAAAGCACTTGGAATGGGCCATCTCCACGGGGTGCCAACTTCCCTTTTCTAAGGTTTTGAAACCTTTCTTTTCGGAAGTGCACCCACACATAGTCACCCTTCTTGAGTTCCACCTTCTTGCGGCCCTTGTTTTTCTTAGAGGCTACCTTTGCATAGGCTTCCACCAAGTTCTTCTTCGCCTTAGCATGTACCTCCATCAAAGCCTTGGCTCTAGCTTTACCTGCAAAATTAACAACCATTTCCCTTGGCAAAGGGGTTAGATCAAGGGGAATGAAGGGGTTAAATCCATAGACACACTAGAATGGAGTCATGCCTATCATGTTATGCAATGTGCGATTGTAGGCAAACTCCATAAGAGGTAGACGATCATTCCAAGTCCCGGCCTTACCTCGGGTCATGGCTCTAAGAAGAGCACCCAAGGTTCGGTTTACCACTTCCGTTTGACCATCGGTTTGTGGGTGGTGGGACGTGGAGAACAAGAGCTTGGTGCCTAAAGCACCCCATAAACACCTCCAAAAATGACTTAGGAACTTAGTGTCCCTATCACTCACTATGGTTTGAGGCACACCATGCAACTTCAAAACATTTTCAATAAACAAAGTTGCAACATGTTGTGCATCATCACATTTCTTGCATGGAATGAAATGAGCCATTTTGGAGAACCTATCCACAACAACATAAATGCTATCATGGCCCCCCCTAGTCCTTGGTAATCCCATCACAAAATCCATTGAGATATCCAACCATGGACTAGTAGGTACGGGGAGAGGGGTATACAACCCATAGGGGTGGGCTTTGGATTTAGCACCCTTGCACTCAAGGCAATTGTTGCAAAACTTTTCCACTTGCACCCCCATCTTTGGCCAATGAAATCGTTCTTTTAGAATAGCCTAAGTCTTTCTTGTGCCAAAATGTCCCATGAGTCCCCCGCAATGTACCTCATGCACAAGCAACTCCCTCCAAGAGGACTCCGGTATGCACACCCTACCATTTTTGAAGATATATCCATTAACCCATTGGTATTTGTCAACTCTCTCCCCCTTCTCTAGAGTGTCATGGACACTTTTTAGCTTTGGGTCATGAGCATACATCAATTTAATGCTCTCAAAACCCATGAGCTTAGAGGTGAGAGTGGTGGCTAGAGCAAACTTTCTCGAAAGCGCATCCGCCACAACATTGTCCTTCCCTTTCTTGTATTGGATAACATAGGGAAAGGACTCAATGAATTCAACCCACTTGGCATGTCTCTTATTGAGCTTCTCTTGGCCTCTCAAATGCTTGAGTGACTCATGGTCACTCTTGATCACAAACTCACGAGGCCAAAGGTAGTGCTGCCAATGGGCAAGGGCTCTCACATGGGCATACAACTCCTTGTCATATGTAGAATAGTTCAAGGAGGCCCCTTTCAACTTCTCACTAAAGTAGGCAATGGGTTTGCTATCTTGCATTAAAATACCACCAATTCCCACCCCCGAGGCATCACATTCAACATCAAATGCCTTTCCGAAGTCGGGCAATTGCAATAGAGGGGCGGTACTCAACCTACTTTTCAATTCATGGAAGGCTCTCTCTTGAGGCTCTCCCCAAACAAATGGTTGGTCCTTCTTCACCAATTCGGTGAGTGGAGCGGCAATGGAGCTAAAGTCTTTCACAAATCGTCTATAAAAGCTAGCAAGACCATGAAAGCTCCTCACTTGAGTCACGGTAGTAGGAGTAGGCCAATCACGTATGGCCTCTACCTTAGACTCATCCACCTCCACTCCTTGGGCACTCACAACAAACCCAAGGAAGACTACCTTCTCAACACCAAAGGCACACTTTTTAAAATTAGCATAGAGCTTTTCGGCTCTCAACTTTTCAAGCACTTGCCTAAGGTGATCAACATGGTCAACTATTGATTTGCTGTAGATCAATATATCGTCAAAATAGACGACCACAAACATGTTGATGAATGGCTTTAGAACATGGTTCATTAGCCTCATAAAGGTGCTAGGTGCATTGGAGAGCCCAAAGGGCATCACCAACCATTCATAGAGACCAAACTTGGTCTTGAATGCGGTTTTCCATTCATCACCCGGTTTCATCCGGATTTGATGGTAGCCGGACCTAAGGTCAGTTTTGCTAAACACACATGAACCACTCAATTCATCTAACATATCATCAAGTCGGGGAATGGGATGACGGTACTTTACCGTTATTTTGTTCACGGCCCGACAATCAACGCACATCCTCCAATTGTCGTCCTTTTTGGGAACAAGGATCACGGGCACGGCACAAGGACTCAAGCTCTCCCTCACCAAGCCCTTAGTGAGCAATTCATCAACTTGCTTTTGAGATCCCGGGACAAAGTCTATTTGATGCTCAATACCCCTCAAAGGAGGCAATCCATCCGGCATCTCATCCGGGAACATGTCCCCAAAATCCATCAAGACATTCTCAAACACACTAGGCAAAGGGTTAGAAGAAAAATCACAATTAGAGTTTAGGATCATACCTTTGTGCACTAGGCATAGGAGAAACTTGGTGCCATCATTTCCCTTTAAGATCTCGCCCGGTTGCATCATGGCACAAATGCCACCGGTAGAAGAAGAAGGTGGGATTGCCACCATGCCTTTGGACAAAGGGCTAGTCTCAATGATTGATTTGGCCTTTGCCACCTCCCTCAACTCCCTCATCCTATTGTAGTCATCACTCACTTGTTTGGGAGTTAGGGGCTTCAACACAAATTTCCTTCCTTCATGTTGAAGCGTGTAAGTGTTGACACGCCCGTCATGAACCGCTTGTCGATCGAATTGCCAAGGCCTTCCAAAGAGAAGGTGGCAAGCTTGCATTGGCACAACGTCGAACAAGTGTTCATCAACATAACTACCCATTTTGAACTTGATCATTGCTTGCTTCACTACCTTTAGCTCCCCACATTCACTAAGCCATTGCAATCGATATGGCTTGGGATGCTTCACGGTAGGCAACTTCAATTGGGTTATAAGAGATTGACTCACAACCTTAGCACAATTCCCGTAGTCAATGATCATAGAGCATACAACACCCTTAACACGACACCTAGCATGGAAAAGGTTTTCTTTTTGCAAGGTTTCACCATCATCCACAATCATAGCTCCTAAGCTCCTCCTCACTACTAGAAAAGTATGAGGTTCCTCATCCTCCACCGTGTCATCTAGATCATCCTCCTCTACTCCTTCATCTCCCTCTACACCCTCATCATCCTCCGGTTTACTCTCTTGTTCATAAGCATTTTCACCAACAAGAACCATGGTCCTCTTCGTAGGACACTCCTTAACAAAGTGTCCATAGCCCTTGCATTTGTGACATTGAATGGAAGAAGAAGTAGGAGTATTCAATTGGGTTTTAGAGTTACCTCCCACATTGGGTGTGTACTTCTCAAACGGCTTCTTCACATCTTTGCTATCACTTGCTCCACTAGGGCCACTTGCATTTGTGAATTTTGCATTGGGAGTAGGATTTTTCCAATCCTTTGACTTGTTCATGGAAGTAGAAGTGTTGCTCTTGGAACGGTTGGACTTCTCTTTCTCAAGCCATTGCTCGGCTTGAATAGCAGCATCAAGAACTTCTTGGAGTGAAAGATAAGCATGCAATCTCAATTGTGAAGCTATACCATAGCTCAAACCATTCATGAAACGGATCACGGCTTGCTCCTCATCTTCGGTGTCCATATCCAAGGCCATTCGAGTTCCTTCAAACTCATCAAAGTATTCATGCACCGTCTTGACACCTTGCTTCAACTCATAAAGTTTCTTGAGTTGCTCTTGACGATATCTAGGAGTGATGTACTTGATACTCATGATACCCTTCAAGTCATTCCAACCCACATTCGTAGGAACTCCCGCTCTCCTTCTTGATCTCTTGACGGATTCCCACCAAGTATATGCATAGGATTCAAAGGATGAAATAGCATAGGTACCTTTCTTCTCATCGGTCATCTCATTTGTGTCAAACAATCTTTCCATGTGTAGCACTCATTCAATTTAAGCCGCCGGATCACAATTCCCTTTAAAGGTTGGGAGATTAAGTTTCACACTATTGATGTTGGTGTTGTCACGACCCCCACGGAAAGGCTCCGGTTGGCCCCCATAGTGATCTTCATTCACAACATACTCCCTTCTAGTATTCCCTCCAACATAACCCATAGGTGGCCCTCGACCTCGGCCCCTACCTTTATCCATATTTCGACCCCAATTCATACCTCGCCTTGGTTGAAAGTGATCATCAAACCCATACATATCATCACCATAATCGGCTTCCTCCCCTTCTTGAGCTTCATCGGCTCGCTCAAGAGGTTGCACATTTCGAATGGGCCTTGGTAGTGGAATGTTTCTTGGGGGTTATCCAAGATACGGGGAATGCCCGTTCGTTGGGTATTGCCCAACACTTGATCAAGTCTCTCTCGCTCCTCCTTTGCCCGTTGTTGATTGAGCAATTCAATGATATGGCTAACTTGCTCCGGAGTAAAGTTAGGAGTACTTGAGACTTCAACTTGGACACTCGGGGTCCCTTTCTCGACTTGGACACTCGGGGTCCCTTTCTCCGATGGGACATTAGAAGTCCCTTGCTCAACTAGAGCACTAGAGTTCACCCTCTCGAGGCTTTCAATCCTCAGGTGCATACTATCCAATTTGGCGAGGATAGTAGCAAGGGCACTCTATGCAAAATCATCTCCTTCGGAAGACATTGTACCTACACAAGTAGCAAACGTTAGTAAACAACCTCACACAGTCCCTCACTTGAGATCACTCGGCTCTCTCGTTTAGTGACGGTGGGTATTTCACTCGACTTGTGGTTCCAAAGCTTCACGTAGATGAGTAGCAATTCCTCAACTCAACCAATCTATTCACGAGTCAAGCACACTCCGGGGTGAGTGGAGTTAATAGGACTCAATGAAAGCTAGGCACTTTGAAGTGAGGACTTGAATCAAAAAGAGTCTAGGATTCTTCTTGGAATTCTACTCTCCAACTAATGCACGAATCAACCTAAAAGCAATGAAAGATTAGTGCTAATCAAGTAGAAAGATTACTTAGATAGGCACTAATGATAAGGATCAAAACTAATACGCGGAAAGTAAAGATAGAGAGTGAGACACAACTCGAACTCCCTACGAAGTAACCCCGGGGAACTTGTCCCGAGATACCCTCGTATCGGTGTCAAGAAGGACCTACACTATGCAACCACCCTCGAGTCACACTTGGGACTCGCAAGTAGAATGATCAGGTTTTTGGTTCAAGACTCAACTAGGTTCCACTAGTGAATTCAAGCAACCAAGACAAAGGGTTCTCCAAACAAGAGATAGATTCTTTTCATCATTCATAAAATTCAAGGTAAACTATGGTTTGAAGAGGTTTGTGAAGTATTTATAGACTTCAGGTACATGTAATGAAAGCTCAAAAATACCCCTAAAGTGGGTTAAAACAATAAAGGCCTCGTAGGGCTATAGTTGTCCAAAACATAGCATAAAACTAGGAATTCCCGCACCCTTCAGCATAGTAGGCGCCCCACTAGGCGCCCAGCCTGGTGGAGTAGGCGGTTAGCCTACTTGGAGTGGGCGGCCAGCCTCCTTGGAGTAGGCGGTCCGCCCATTTTACAGAGGCGGTCCGCCTGGTTGAGATCCAGAGAGTGATCAAAAAGTAGGCGGCCTGCCTAGTTGAGTAGGCGGTCCGCCCGTTCCTGTAGCTTCTTGATTTGCTTCCAAACGTGCTCCGGATGCCTCTTCAAGTGGTCTAAGTGATCCAACATCCACGACACTCAAAAGCATGATCTTCCGGCTACTCTCGGACCCTTCATCCATGTCTCTCCAAATCAAGTAAAGATGGGTGTCTTGGATCAACCTTGCTTGACTTCGAGTGAACGGCCTTGAGGTATGCCCCGCATCATCCTCCCCTTCTCGGGAAGGTTTCATCCTCGAAACCATGGCTTCCTCTTCTTCGGCATCACCATCTCCTACATCACAAGGGGTCAAGTCAGTCACATTAAAAGTATTAGACACATTGTACTTACCGGGTAGATCAATCACATAGGCATTGTTGTTGATCTTGGAAAGCACTTGAAAAGGTCCATCTCCACGGGGTGCCAACTTCCCTTTCCTTACGTTTGGAAACCTCTCTTTTCGGAAGTGCACCCACACCCAATCTCCCTTTTTGAGCTCAAGGTTCTTCCTTCCCTTGTTCTTCTTGGAAGCAACCTTGGCATAGGCTTCCTCCAAGTTCTTCTTGGCTTTAGCATGGAGCTCAATCATAGCCTTTGCTCGGCTTTTCCCTTCAAAATTAGCAACCATTTCCCTTAGCAAAGGTGTTAGATCAAGGGGAATCAAGGGATTAAAACCACACACACATTCAGATGGAGTCATGCCAATCAAGCTATGCAATGTACGATTGTAGGCAAACTTCATGAGAGGAAGTTTATCAACCCACGTCCCGGCCTTACCTTGGGTCATGGCCCTTAGAAGAGCACCCAAAGTCCGGTTTACCACCTCGGTTTGCCCATCTGTTTGTGGGTGGTGTTACGTAGAGAACAAGAGCTTGGTGCCAAGGGCACCCCACAAACTTCTCCAAAAGTGGCTTAGGAACTTGGAGTCCCTATCACTTACAATGGTTTGAGGCATACCATGCAATTTCAAGACATTGTCAATGAACAAGGAGGCAACATGTTGTGCATCATCACACTTCTTGCACGGAATGAAGTGCGCCATTTTGGAGAACCTATCCACGACAACATAAATGCTATCATGGCCCCCCTAGACCGTGATAATCCCATCACAAAATCCATTGATATATCAACCCACGGACTAGTAGGCACGGGGAGAGGAGTATACAAACCTTGGGGGTTAGCTTTAGATTTCGCATGCTTGAACTTAAGGCAATTTTTACAAAGCTTTTCAACTTGGACCCCCATCTTTGGCCAATGGAATTTTTCCATGAGAATGGCCAAGGTCTTGTTTCTCCCAAAGTGTCCCATCAAGCCCCACAATGAGCTTCACGAATCAACAATTCCCTCCAAGAGGACTCGGGAACACACACCTTACCATTTTTAAAGATATATCCATTAACCCATTGGTATTTTTCAACCCTTTCCCCTTTCTCAAGAGCTTCATGAATGCTCTTTAGCTTAGGGTCATGAGCATATATCAATTTAATGCTCTCAAAACCCATGAGCTTGGAGGCTAGGGTGGTGGCTAGAGCAAACTTTCTCGAAAGCGCATCCGCCACGACATTGTCTTTCCCTTTCTTGTATTGAATCACATAGGGAAAAGACTCAATGAATTCAACCCACTTGGCATGTCTCTTATTGAGCTTCTCTTGGCCTCTTAGATGCTTGAGTGACTCATGGTCACTCTTGATCACAAACTCACGAGGCCAAAGGTAGTGCTGCCAATGGGCAAGGGCTCTCACATGGGCATACAACTCCTTGTCATATGTAGAATAGTTCAAGGAGGCCCCTTTCAATTTCTCACTAAAGTAGGCGATGGGTTTGCTATCTTGCATTAAAACACCACCAATTCCCACCCCCGAGGCATCACATTCAACCTCAAATGCCTTTCTGAAGTTGGGCAATTACAATAGAGGGGCGGTACTCAACCTACTTTTCAACTCATGGAAGGCCTTCTCTTGAGGCTCTCCCCAAACAAAAGGTTGGTCTTTCTTCACCAATTCGATGAGTAGAGCGGCAATGGAGCTAAAGTCTTTCACAAATCATCTATAAAAGCTAGCAAGACCATGAAAGCTCCTCACTTGAGTCACGGTAGTAGGAGTAGGCCAATCACGTATGGCCTCTACCTTGGACTCATCCACCTCCACTCCTTGGGCACTCACAACAAACCCGAGGAAGACTACCTTCTCAACACAAAAGGCACACTTTTTATAATTAGCATAGAGCTTTTCGGCTCTCAACTTTTCAAGTAGTTGCCTAAGGTGATCAACATGGTCGTCTATTGATTTGCTATAGATCAATATATCGTCAAAGTAGACGACCACAAACTTGTTGATGAATGGCTTTAGAACATGGTTCATTAGCCTCATGAAAGTGCTAGGTGCATTGGAGAGCCCAAAGGGCATCACCAACCATTCATAGAGACCAAACTTGGTCTTGAATGCGGTTTTCCATTCATCACCGGGTTTCATCCGGATTTGATGGTATCCGGACCTAAGGTCTATTTTGCTAAAAACACATGAACCACTCAATTCATCTAACATATCATCAAGTCGGGGAATGGGATGACGGTACTTTACCGTTATTTTGTTCACGACCCGACAATCAACGCACATCCTCCAAGTGCCATCCTTTTTGGGAACAAGGATCACGGGTACGGCACAAGGACTCAAGCTCTCCCTCACCAAGCCTTTAGTGAGCAATTCATCAACTTGCTTTTGCAATTCTCTTGTATCCTCCGGATTGCTCCTATAAGCCGGCATGTTTGGGATTTGGGATCCCGGGACAAAGTCTATTTGATGTTCAATGCCCCTCAAAGGAGGCAATCCATCCGGCATTTCATCCGGGAACATGTCCCCAAAATCCTTCAAGACATTCTCAAACACACTAGGCAAAGGGTTTGAAGAAAAATCACAATTAGAGTTTAGGATCATACCTTTGTGCAGTAGGCATAGGAAAAACTTGGTGCCATCATTTCCTTTTAAGATCTCGTCCGGTTGCATCATGGCACAAATGCCACCGGTAGAAGAAGAAGGTGGGATTGCCACCATGCTTTGGGACAAAGGGTTAGTCTCAATGATTGACTTGGCCTTTGCCACCTCCCTCAACTCCCTCATCCTATTGTAGTCATCACTCACTTGTTTGGGAGTTAGGGGCTTCAACACAAATTTCTTTCCTTCATGTTGGAGCGTGTAAGTGTTGACACGCCCGTCATGAACAGCTTGTCGATCAAATTGCCAAGGCCTTCCAAAGAGAAGGTTGAAAGCTTGCATGGGCACAACGTCGAACAAGTGCTCATCAACATAAATTCCCATTTTGAACTTGATCATTGCTTGCTTCACTACCTTTAACTCCCCACATTCACTTAGCCATTGCAATCGATATGGCTTGGGATGTTTCACGGTAGGCAATTTCAATTGGGTTAGAAGAGATTGGCTCACAACATTAGTACAACTCCCGGAGTAAATGATCATAGAGCACACAACACCCTTAACACGACACCTAGCATGGAATAGGTTTTCTCTTTGCAAGGCTTCACCATCCTCCACAATCATAGCTCCTAAACTCCTCCTCACACTAAGAAAAGTATGAGGTTCCTCATCCTCCACCGTATCATCTTGATCATCCTCCTCTACTCCCTCATCTCCCTCTACTCCCTCATCTCCCTCCGGCTTACTTTCTTGCTCATAAGCACTATCACCAGCAACAACCATGGTCCTCTTCGTAGGACATTCCTTAGCAAAGTGTCCATACCCCTTGCATTTGTGACATTGAATGGAAGAAGAAGTAGGAGTATTCAATTGGGTTTTAGAATTACCTCCCACACTGGGTGTGTACTTCTCAAACGGCTTCTTCACATCTTTGCTAGCACTTGCTCCACTAGGGCCACTCGCATTTCTGAATCTTGCATTGGGAGTAGGATTTTTCCAATCCTTTTGCTTGTTCATGGAAGTAGGAGTGTTGCTCTTGAAACGGTTGGATTTTTCCTTGTCAAGCCATTGCTCGGCTTGGATAGCGGCATCAAGGACTTCTTGAAGTGAAAGATAAGCATGCAATCTCAATTGTGAAGCTATGCCATAGCTCAAACCATTCATGAAACGGATCATGGCTTGCTCTTCATCTTCGGTGTACATATCCAAGGCCATTCGAGTTCTTTCAAACTCATCATAGTATTCATGCACCGTCTTGACACCTTGCTTCAACTCATAAAGTTTCTTGAGTTGTTCTTGACGATATCTAGGAGTGATGTACTTGATACTCATGATACCCTTCAAGTCATTCCAACCCACATTCACGGGGATTCCCGCTCTTATCCTTGATCTCTTGACGAATTCCCACCAAGTAGATGCATAGGACTCAAAGGATGATATGGCATAAGTACCCTTCTTGTCATCGGTCATGTCATTTGTGTCAAACAATCTTTCCATTTGTAGCACCCATTCAATATAAGCACTCGGATCACAATTCCCCTTAAAGATTGGGAGATTAAGCTTCACACTATTGAGGTTGGTGTTGTCACGACCCCCACGGAAAGGCTCCGGTTGGCCCCCATAGTGATCTTCATTCACACCATACTCCCTCCTCGCATTCCCTCTAACATATCCCATAGGTGGCCCTCGACCTCGGCCCCTACCTCGATCCACATTTCGACCCCAATTCATACCTCGCCTTGGTTGAAAGTGATCATCAAACCCATACATATCATCACCATAGTCGGCTTCCTCCCCTTCTTGAGCTTCATCGACTTGCTCAAGAGGTTGCACATTTGGGATGGGTCTTGGTAGTGGGATGTTTCTTGGGGGATTATCCAAGATACGGGGAATGCCCGTTCGTTCAATTCTCTCACGATCCTCCTTTACCTGTTGTTGATTGAGCAATTCAATAACATGGCTAACTTGTTCCTGGGTAAAGTTAGGAGTACTTGAGACTTCCACTTGGACACTCGGGGTCCCTTTCTCAACTTGGACGCTCAGGGTCCCTTTTTCCGATTGGACATTGGAAGTCCCATGCTCAACTAGAGCACTAGAGTTCACCCGCTCAAGGCTTTAAATCCTCAAGTGCATACTATCCAATTTGGCAAGGATAGTAGCAAGGGCACTCTTAGCAAAATCTTCGCATTCGGTAGACATTGTACCTACACAAGAAACAAACGTTAGCAAACAACCTCACCCACTCCCTCACAAGTGTTTCACTCGGATCACTCGTTTAGTGGTGGTGGCTATTTCACTCTTGCTTGAATCCAAAGCTTCACTAAGTTGAATAGTAAACCTAAACTTAATCACTCGACTCAAAAGCCAAATGCACTCCGGGGTGAGTGGAGTTGATATGACTCTATCGGAACGATAAGCTTTTTAAGTGCGGACTTGAGTCAAAAGAGACTACGAGTCTTCTTTGAATTCTAGTCTCCGGTCTAGGCTTGAGTTTTCCTAATAGCATAGAAGGACTAGCACAACTCAAGTAGGTAAGTTACTCAAAGAAGTACTAGCTAGAAGTAATGCGATCAAAGAAACAAGAAATCCTACGAAAAACTACCCGAAACCACGCCCAACAGAAGTAGGCGCCCCACCTGTTTGGACTAGGTGGTCCGCCTGGTTCTCTGCAGAGGGGAGTAGGCGGTCAGCCTACTCTAGTAGGCGCCCCGCCTTTGTAAAGTCCAGAGAGTCCAACAAAAACAGGCTGTCCGCCCGTTTCACCAGGTGTCCCGCCTACTGCAGGTTTCTGCACAGTTTCAAACACGATTTTCTTGGTTTTGCACTCAAAAATTCATCAATTCACACGTTGTTTTAGCAATTCAAAGGTACCCCAATATTATTTCAATCACAAAGAACCAACCCCAACAACTTTTATCAAACCCCAATAAAAAACAAGCAATTTACCATGTTCATCAACTTCAAGCTTAGGGTTTCAAATTTTTAAATTTTCAAGGGGTTTCAAATTTTCAATTCTTGTGTTTCTACTTCAAATTGGATGCTTAGGGTACCAAAAGAACGGGTTTCCAACAAGGAAAAAAACCCAATAACAATCAAACAATGGATCTATCAAACCAAGAATCCATGATCATATTTTTTTTGTGTTTTCTTCTTTTCTTCAATAACAACAAGAACCTAATATCGAAACCAACCTAGGCATGAAGAATCAAGGGTCGGGGGTTTGTAGAAACAAAACCCGAGCCTTGCTCTGATACCAAGATGATAAGGATCAAAACTAATACGCGGAAAGTAAAGATAGAGAGCGAGACACAACTCGAACTCCCTACGAAGTAACCCCGGGGAACTTGTCCCGAGATACCCTCGTATCGGTGTCAAGAAGGACCTACACTATGCAACCACCCTTGAGTCACACTCGGGACTCGCACGTAGAATGATCGGGTTTTCGGTTCAAGACTCAACTAGGTTCCACTAGTGAATTCAAGCAACTAAGACAAAGGGTTCTCCAAACAAGAGATAGATTCTTTTCATCATTCATAAAATTCAAGATAAACTAAGGTTTGAAGAGGTTTGTGAAGTATTTATAGACTTCACTTACATGTAATGAAAGCTCAAAAATACCCCCCCTAGAGTGGGTTAAAACAATAAAGGCCTCGTAGGGCTATAGTTGTCCAAAACATAGCATAAAACTAGGAATTCCCGCACCCTTCAGCATAGTAGGCGCCCCACTAGGCGCCCAGCCTTGTGGAGTAGGCGGTCAGCCTACTTGGAGTGGGCGGCCAGCCTCCTTGGAGTAGGCGGTCCGCCCGTTTTACAGAGGCGGTCCGCCTGGTTGAGATCCAGAGAGTGATCAAAAAGTAGGCGGCCCGCCTAGTTGAGTAGGCGGTCCGCCCGTTCCTGTAGCTTCTTGATTTTCCTCCAAACGTGCTCCGGATGCCTCTTCAAGTGGTCTAAGTGATCCACCATCCACGGCACTCAAAAGCATTATCTTCCGGCTACTCTCGGACCCTTCATCCATGTCTCTCCAAATCAAGTAAAGATGGGTGTCTTGGATCAACCTTGCTTGACTCCGAGTGAACGGCCTTGAGGTATGCCCCGCATCAACTAATAAGAGTTTAGGCAACAAAGAACAAGCAAACCTAGAAGAAACTACCCAAAAACAACCCTTCAGGATGTTAGGCGGAGCGCCCAAGGCTTGGGGCGGAGCGCCTGGCAAATTGGTGCGGTGGGGTTGGGCAGGTGGGGCGCCTGGGATTTAGGCGGAGCGCCTGGGGCAAGCACAAGTCAAGCGTGGCGCCCAAACTTTAGGCGGAGTGCCTGGACGAAGAACACCTGGGTTTTTCCACTCCGTGTTCTTCGTTTTCAATCCAATTTCTAGGTCGATTCAAAGGTGTTTTGGCCAAACCCAAGGTACCCAAAGTTGCTCCTTGATACAACCTACAATCCCCAATCAATTTCACACCCAAACAACCAACAAATAATGTTCAATCAAGATTCAAAGTTTTCAAGTTTGGGGTTTCAACATGGGTTTCAAGGTTCAAAAGTGGGTTTCGATTCTTCAAAAACTATGTTACCAAACTCCGAATCACACGATTCTTATTCCAAATTGTTCAGTTTTCAATAGAGATCAATCCCCAATAATAAATTCAAAAACCCCATTAACACACAACCCAAAATCAATCAATTTTCTCAAGAACAAGGGTTTGGTAGGGTTTAACAACAATTGGGGTTTTCAATTTTCAATTCAATCCAATCCCAACAAATTTGGTACCCAATCGTCAAGTTTTCAACAAGGATCGATAATCTATAACACCCACTTCAAGAATCACAAACACCAAAAAGTTACACCAATTTTTGAATTTTTGAATTTTTCAAATTTTTTTTTTTAATTTTCTTTTGCAATAACTTCAACAACAAGAAATCTAAACAAACTAACCTAAGCACGAAGAATCAAGGGTCGGGGTTCGTAGGAACGATACCCGAACCTTGCTCTGTTACAAACTGATAAGAATCAAACGCGGAAAATAAAAAGGATAAGAACGAGACGTATCTCGATCACAAATCTCAAGTAGCAACGGAGAGCTTGTTCCGTTATACCCCGAGAGGAGGTCAAGAATACCTATGCTAGGCAACTACCCTCGAGCTAACGTGAGCACGCAAGTAGAATGGTCGGGGGGGATTGGAATTCATCTAGATCCGCTAGAGGAAGACAAGTCCCAATTCAAGGTTTTTCATTCAATAAGAGTTCAACTCTTCAACACAAGTGTTTGTTTTTCATCAAAGGTAAGCTAATGAAAATAATAAGACATCTAGCTATTTATAGGTGTTTTTAGACACCATATGAAAGGTCTAATATACCCACACTTAGGCTTAGGAATAAAGGACCATGTAGGGTCAAAATAGTCTTAACACTAGCTAAATTCCCATTCTTCAGCAATCCGGGCGGAGCGCCCAATGGTCAGGCGGAGCGCCCCAAAAAGTGAGCAGTGGGATGGCCTAGGCGGGGCGCCCAGAGTTTGGGCGGAGCGCCCAGGCCTAGGTTTCCTCAGGCGGAGCGCCTGGCTCTTCAGGCGGGGCGCCCAGGCCTAAGCTACTTCAGGCGGAGCGCCTGGTTCTTCAGGCGGAGCGCCTGGATGACTGGGCTGCTCCCCTTGCACTTTAAGCACTCGGAACGGCTTCCGATCGCTTCCTTCTTCTAGGCCCTTCCTCATCAAGTGTAGGTGTACTCCTTGGATGTCCTTAGCTTGGCTCCGAGTGAAGGGTCTTGTGGGGGTTTGGGTCTTATCAAGTGACGAGGCCATCTTCTTCGGATATTCTTCACAAAGCTAAGCTTACAAAGTGTTGAGCAAAAGAACCTTGACTGTAGAAGAAAGTGTGCATGTAGTATTTGGATTACCTAGAGATGAACCTGCTGAAGACTCTGGGAGACTTAAAGAAGATAGAACTGACCAAAGTGATGATAAGGATCAGACTCAAGGGGAAGAAGGAGATAATGAGAAAGAGGGAATAGAAGAACCAGGAGAAGACAATACTAATACAGTTGGTCCGTCTGGTACTACTACTCAGCAGATTCAGCTTAGACCATGGAATCATCAAAGGTCCCACCCGTTGGAGAATCTTATATCTGATCTAAATACTGGGATTGTGACTAGAAGAGCCCTGAAGAACTTCTGTGCCTTCTAAGTGCTTCTTTCGGTGGTAGAACCTAAGAATGTACAAGAAGCACTTGAGGATCCAAATTGGGTGATTGCTATGTAGGAGGAACATCATCAGTTTGAACGAAATAAGGTGTGGCACCTGGTCCCTCGACCTTCGAACAGGTCCGTCATTGGAACTAAATGGGTATTTAGGAACAAACTGGATGAACATGGTATAGTAACAAGGAACAAGGCAAGAATGGTGGTTCAAGGTTACAGTCAATGAGAAGGGATTCATTATGATGAAACCTTTGCACCTGTTGCTAGAATAGAAGCCATTAGGATGCTGATAGCTTTTGCAGCTTACATGAAATTCAAGTTGTATTAGATGGATGTGAAAATTTCATTCCTTAATGGTTATTTGAATGAAGAGGTGTATGTGATTCAACCACCTGGTTTTGAAAGTTCAGAGTTTCCTGATTATGTCTGCAAACTTGACAAGGCACTTTATGGGTTGAAACAATGATGCAATGTAAAATTCAGAAGTGAAAAACTAAAGATAAAAGTGAGACGTGGCTCGAACGATTACCTAATTAGCACTGAAGAACTATGTTTCGATTCACCTCGGGTCAATGTCAAGGAACACCTACACTAATCAACTATCCTCGAGAGACACTCGGCCCTCGCAAACAGAATGATCATGAAAGGATTGAAGTTCAACTTGGATTCGACAAAGTGAAATTAAGCCCGCACAAGGGGTTTTCATTGAGATTCTCTCAAATGCTTCATCATTAAATATTCAAGTATGGTAAGGTTAATGAAATGAAAGCCTAAGGAAGAACTTTATAGTCTTCCTTTACATAATATTAAATATCCTAAATACCCCTAAAGTTGTTTAAAAAAGTAAAGGCCACATAGGGCTAAAGTAGGAATTATACACAAAATTTAAAGAAATCCCGTCATGCTTGAATCAAGGGGAGGTGCTCAACCCTCCCCTGCAGGGCACCAGCCCTGGACATAGTAGCATGCTTGGGGCGGCCACCTCAAGCTCAAGGCTCTCCGCCCTAAAAACTCCAAAGAGTTTGGTTCTTGAAACTTAACCGAAATTCGAGAGTTTTGACGGACCGCCCACCTTGGGAGGCGCTCCGCCTCTTCTTGGGGTGCTCCACCTTTTTCTTGGGGTGCTCCACCCTCCACAGAAATAGTAGCATGCGCCCTTCAAATCACTCCTGAACTCTTTCTCCGGTCTCCTTGACTTGTATCCTTTTTGCTCTAAAGCTTGGATCTAGATGGTTGGCGTTTAGGCCGAATTTATATTGCATCATCCTCCCCTTCTTGAAAGGATTTTGTCCTCGAAATCAAACAATCAATACGTACAAGCAAAGACAAACACAAGCAAAACTTCCAGCACTGGAAGTAGGTTAGTGCAAACTGTGTGGAAAATACACTCTTATGGTATAACCAAGTATCAATAGCAATGAAAGAGTTCAAATCTCCAAAGGAAACAACAAGAAATAAAGAGGTCATTAGGACATTAAACATGCAAGATCAAATAGTCAAAGATCCTACTACCTTCAAGTTTATGATCATCATACCCAACCTTCAGCGCCATGTTTTCACAATATAGAATATTGGGGAAATTGGGGAAATACTACTCAAATTTCTTCTGTTAAAACAAGCAGAACACTTAAAGAAGCAAAAATTGAAAAAAGGGGTTCCATGAAGGCTCTGGCAGCAGCGTTACTTTAAGGAAGAATTGAGCAATTTCATAAAAGAAGTTCCAAGTATTAATGTACTCTAACCTCGTCTAACATGAGGGTAGTTAATGTTCAGGGTTAATGATAAATATGACATTGGTACCTTTCACTATAGCAACACATATGATACATTAATCAGTTGTATGGGTGAAAACAATTAAAAAAAAATTATGGGGATGTAAACTTAGTGTTTGCTACTTTTTGTAAACTCTCTGTAAAGTTAGTAAAGAAACTTTATGAATATTTTTACACATAGAATAGTAGAATTTCAGCAAGGAAATTTGATTATTTTTAAGTAAAGATATGACTATAAGTAGCTTGATAGATTCTTCTCATGAACCAAGATATGAGCAGTTTAGTATGGCTCCTGTCACATAAATAGAACAGTTACACAGTTGTGGGTAAATATAATTTGATAAATTGACAGGCAAATATGATAACTCAAGGGTCGAGTATTTTAGATCAATTATGAATTAGCCGTAACACGGAAAGTAACACGAGATCGATATGATTTTATTATAGATTGACCGGACGAGGTATTGAATTGCTCGTGGAAGATACGCTTAAGTTACACGCGTCTGTACTGTAAGTGTTGACCTAACTACAATTTGTGTTTCCATAATTTGCATGGTTTCTACTTTACTTTGAAGTAAATGTGTTACTACATGTTTAAACTGCATGTGGGACAAGTCCTTTTACAAGATATGTACGTTAATAATTATTTGAATTATTTTACCGTTATAAGATTTGAATTTTACCGCTACTTGACATGTTTACCGCTATGTGAAATATTGAATTGTTACTCGAAATGCCCTGTACTTGGTATAGGGAATATATATATTTTTTTGGGATGAGCCTTGACAGACCCCGTAGCTAACGACGGGTACATTACACCTGGTGAACCTTGTATACTCCGGATTACCGTTACAATCCTTGCTAGTGGGAAGGTAGAACTAGCTTACCGTTATTGATTTCCTCAGGGAGGAATTTATACAGATTACATGGTTTGTTCTTGGAAATATTCCAAACCCATATACTTGATATAATATAGTGATTACTAAATTTATTACTGGTTTGATATTGGTTACTGTTTACAAGAAGTACTTGAAAAGACTGATTTCTGTTTGTTATTCTGAAAGTGACAATTAAATTATATGTATATTTCTGCATAAGATACACTGGCATATTTTTTACTTGTCCCCACTTAAAACATCGCTATATCTTTTCCTTCCAGATACAGCAGGTGCCATAGCCGAGGATCTTCATTCTTAGAGTTGCGAGTTGATAATCCCGGTGAGCCCCGCATTAGTTCGCATGGGCAACAACTTTAATTATTTATTATTGTCCTTCTTTGAAAACTCTTAGAGTCGCTCCATTCAGTAATTTATTAGTCATTAGTTTAGTCAGTTGGGTAACCAGTTGGATTATTCATTAATAAGTTACTCTTGCGAGTATTTGGTGTCTATGAATTTACTACAACCCTGTTAGATTGTTCTCGTAGTATTTGGAGATAAATGTGGTATTTTTATTATTAATGCGTAAGGATATTGGTTGTTGGTTGGTTTTCTGTTTGCTTAAAAGCAGGTAAAATTTTGGATAGGCCTAAAAACAGGAGAAACTCTGGCCGATTTTCTGTAGAATTTTAATAAGGCTTGCTTGGGGCACTAGCTCCTAAGCGCCGGTCACTGCCCCAACTTGGGTCGTGACAGTTTTGGTATGCTTTACTCTCAAAATTCAACATATGGAATGGAGTAAGCAAAATAGCTCAATCTACAACTAAATCAATTACTCCACTCTCCTTCTTAAAAGCACTCATACTCACACCGAGAGGTACCTCCTCACCTTCATTTCAGCCCTAAGATAACCCTCCTCACAAGGTAAACTCTCAAGGAAGGCACTAATAACGGCTTCTTTATTATCATAACCCAAACCAACAAGAGTAGGGTCACTAGAAGAATCATCTACCTCACTGATGCAGCCCGATCACGTGCTGATCAAGTGATCGATCCACCGAGGAGACCGATGACAAGAAGCCAAGCCAAGCTGCTGCACGATGTGCACGTTCACTTAGCCTGGCCGAAGGAAAACAATTGCTCCGAAGCTGAGTGGCCGAGCTCAAGAATCGAAGGCATTATCTTCAGATTTGAGCCCGAAGGCAATGTGACCGAGGACAATGAGCTCGAAGACAATTGAGCGTCCGAAGGCAACAAGTGTGTGTTCGAGCAGACAATCGAGAACCGAAGCCAAGGCTTACCGAAGTCAAAGTCTGCCGAACACATTTTAACTCAGCCCTGCGTGGCTTATTTCTATTGGTCAACTGTGACCTATTTACTAGTTTACCCTTAGTATTTCCTATATAAACACTGTTTCCTTTCATTGTAAGTAGCTAGTTTTTGAACATTGATGAATTGAATGAAAGTGCCGAGCACATTTCTTCTTGTCTCCGTCGTGAGCAAAACCCCGGTGAGGGCTTTTAAGGACTTGTGGCTTTCGGCTAGTCCGATTGAACATTCCTCTTGATCATTCAGTTTGCAAGAGGCAATGTTCTCTTGAGGATTGTTGCATAGTATAGGTGATCCTTGTATCCCTTTTGATTGAGCTTTGAGACAGGTTCCTCACTGTTCTTTCGAAAGAAGCAAGTTTTGTCTTTCTTTTATCTTTATCTTTCTTGTTTGTTCTTCCGCGTTTGTGCTAGCAACCCCTTCGGGAATTGCATTGCACCATCTTGGTATCAGAGCACGGTTTGGGCTTGTTTCTACAACCCAAATCCTGTTCACGTTATCTTTATTTTCGTGCGTTTTGTGTCTTTGTTTCCGTTTCGTGTTCCTGTTTGTTTGTTACTGTTGGTGTTCTTAAAAAAAAAAAAAGTGTTAAAAGAAAAATTCAAAAATTGTGTTTGATTGTTGGTTGTTTGGGAAAAACAATCTTGGATTCTTGTTCACCATCGAGTTCTGATTCCAACGAATACCCGACGTACTGAATTCGTGACTAGGGTTTCTTGGTGAATTTTGGACTGATTTGAACTTTAATGGTGACTGAAAAACTCGAACCCCAGTGTGTTTGGAAGAAACCGGTGAAGATTGGTGGTTCTTGAGTGATTTGGGTTTGTTTGTTGCTTAAAAAAAAATATTCGAAGTTCTGAGTTTAAAACGTTGTCCGTACACCGGAAAATTGTTACAAGTTCGTAACAGTGTACGACACATCGAGCTGGTTCTTAGCTCGAAGAACTTGAACTGAATTCCTCCGATGCTGTTGAAACCGGAGTCGAAAAAGCAACCAAGATCTGTTGAATTTCGTGGTCAGTGAACCGAAGTTGTTGCGTCCGTACGCCGGAGCAAGGTCACTGTTCCATTGAAGAAGAAAGGGGTTAAAATTTTAACATCAAAGCCCTAGGTGAAAAATTGTCGGCTGAAAAGGGAAAGTGGATAAGGTAAAACCCTATCCGTACCAAGGAGGGACCACTCTTGTACGGACAGGAGTGGGTGTGATCGAAAAAGATTCCAAAAGGGAATCAAAGGGTAGATTCTCCTAGGTTCTCACTTTCTTTCGTGTCAAATTCTAGTTGGTGGATCTTTTGAGTATTTGTTCTACTCAAGGTCGTACTAACTCTTTTAAGCTGATAGGAATTCGTGCGAAGGGGTGACCGAAGTCCAAACTTTCGTAGATATTCTTTTGACTCCCCGAGCTCAGTTAAAAAGCGTCCGTTCCATCGAGTCGAACATCACTTCACTCTTCCCGAAGAGGCAGTGACTATTGTCGAACTTGAAGGATCTTAGAGGACCGATCAATCAAACGAGCCACTGTTAACAAGTCCTTGAGTGATCAAAAACCGAACCCATAAATTGAGTGGACCCGAGTGCCACCCATCAAAGGTGAGGGAGTGTGTGAGGTGATTTCTAACCCTAACATTTTGTTTGATCTTTGACTTGTGCAGGTACCATGGCTGGAAACGATGACAAAAGCATTGAAAAGCCTGAATTGTCGTTAGCCGATCTCATGGCTGCGATACAAAGTGTCAGTGCCGATGTAAGAGGAGTGAGTGCTCGAGTAGCTAACCTCGAGCAGGGAAGTGCGTCCGTGGCCATGCATGGGTCCGGCGCTGGAACTAGCGAATCCACTCCGATGAAACCTGAGCTGTATGCTGAGCTTCTTCGACAACATCAGTTGACCAGTGAAGCAATTCGAAGAGAGCTTAACTTGGGCAATCCCCAAGCACAACAAAACTTGGGCAATCCCCAAGCTGGAAATCAAAACTTGGGCATTCCCCGAGGAGAGAGGTTACCACTTCCAAGGACCCGAAGAGATCTTGGAGCTGTAACCGAAGAGGTTGATGAAGAGGAATTTCCCGAGGACGAATATGAGCGTGAGCCGCCATTCGCTCAACGAAGGCAAGCTCCCCGAGGTCGTGGAAATTTCTGAGGTCGAGGCCGAGGCGCAAATGTTGAAAGAAATATTGAGCGTGAGGCTAATGATCCAGATAATGAGTTTCCCGAACAGGCTAGAGCTGTTCGAGACTCAAATTTGAACAGTGTCAAGATCACTATTCCACCCTTTAAAGGAACTAGTGATCCCGATGAGTATCTTGAATGGAAGCTTAAAATGGAGCGCATCTTTGAAACCAATGAGATGACCGATGAGAGAAAAGCTGCCCATGCCATTGCTTCGTTCGAAGCTTATGCATCAACATGGTGGGAATCTGACAAGATACATAGACGAAGGAATGACTATCCAGTAGTCACTACCTTGCCACAGTTGATGAGAGCGATGGATGGTAAGTACTTGAGTGCCAAGTACAGGCAGACTCAAATGCAAAAGCTCTATGAGTTAAAGCAAGGGTCCAAGTCTGTCCAAGAGTACCACGTGAGTTCGAAAAGGTTCGATTGAATCTTGATCTGTTCGAAGACGAAGAGCAAGCCATTATCAGATTCAAAAATGGCTTGGCTAGGGATGTGTCATCTCAGTTGAGACTCCACGTGTATCACACGTTGGAAGATTTGTTTGATGCTGCCACCGAAGCTGAAAAGTTGGTGAAGGACGATAAGGCAAACCGGTATCGAGGAGTTACTACTTCTACTCCTTTGAACCGAAGTAAAGAATGGAAGAGTCCAAACCAAACAAGTGCTAACACTGTTCGAGATTCGAAGAGACCCTTCGAAAGAGGTGTGACCGTTAACCAGTCGAGAGAAGTGGGAGGTAAAGTTCAACTCAACTCTCCTAGTGCTTCAAATATTCAGTGTCACAAATGCAAAGGTTATGGTCACATGGCAAAAGAGTGTCCAACTCGCAAAGTTATGCTTCTGCTCGAAGATGGAACCGTCCATGAGCAAGCGAGTGACACCGAGGAGGAAATTATCGAGGAGACTGATCGAGCTGAAGTTGATGAAGATCATGAGGCTGCCGAAGCTGATCATCCGGAAATGTTTCTTGTGGTTCAAAGGAATTTGAGCTGCATGACTCTTGAAGAAGAGGACAACCAAAGAGAAAACCTCTTTCATGCCCGATGTCGAGTGAGGGGAAAGGTGTGTTCGATGATCATTGATTCTGGTAGTTGCGCCAATGTAGTGAGCCAAACTTTGGTTTCACAAATGGGATTACCTACGATGAAGCATCCCCACCCTTACAAGTTACAATGGCTGAATGAGTGTGGAGAATTGAGAGTTGTCAAACAAGTGTGGATCAAGTTCAAAATCGGAGAGTATCAAGATGAAATGATATTCGATGTGGTTCCGATGCAAGCTTGTCATTTGCTATTGGGTCGACCATGGCAGTATGATCGTACAGCTGTTCACAATGGCAGATCCAACACTTACACTGTGAAGCTCGACGGGAAGAGTTTCATGCTCAAACCCTTGTCTCCAAAACAAGTCACCGAGGACTATAAACGAATGAAAGAATTGAAAGAAGCGGCCAAAGCTAAGCTTCCGATGGGAGCAAAATTGGGGCCCGAAGAGACAAACTCACCGATCGAAGTGAAAGGAATTTTTGCAATCATGCAACCCGGTGAGATCTTACGAGGCAACGACCACGGTCAGATGATGATTTGCCTCGTGCACAAGGGTATCCTTCTAAACTCTAATGATGATTTTTCTAATGATAACCCTTTGCCTTTGTTTGTTCGTAAAGTTTTGCAGGACTTCGAGGACATGTTTCCCGAGGAAATGCCAGGTGGATTACCTCCGTTGAGAGGAATCGAGCACCAAATTGACTTCGTACCAGGGTCTCAAATCCCTAACAAACCTGCATACCGGTGTAATCCCGAAGACACCAAAGAGCTCCAACGGCAGGTTGATGAACTGCTGAACAAGGGCCTCGTTCGTGAGAGCTTGAGTCCTTGCACCGTTCCTGTTATCCTTGTCCCGAAGAAGGATGGAACATGGCGAATGTGTGTTGACTGTCGAGCAGTCAACAAAATAACGGTAAAGTATCGTCATCCTATCCCTCGATTAGATGACATGCTAGATGAGTTAAGTGGTTCTTCATGTTTTTCGAAGATAGACCTCAGGTCCGGTTACCATCAGATCCGAATGAAACCCGGGGACGAGTGGAAAACCGCATTCAAGACCAAATTCGGTCTCTATGAATGGTTGGTGATGCCTTTTGGCTTATCCAATGCACCGAGCACATTCATGCGACTGATGAACCATGTGCTCAAACCGTTCATAAATAAGTTTGTTGTCGTTTATTTCGATGACATACTTGTTTATAGCAGAACCGTAGATGAACATGTCGACCACCTAAGGCAAGTACTTGAAAAGCTTCGAGAAGAGAAGTTGTATGCCAACTTCAAGAAATGCGCCTTTGGTGTCGATCGTGTAGTCTTTCTTGGATTTGTTGTCGGTGCTAATGGTGTCGAAGTCGACGAATCAAAAGTCGAAGCCATCAAAGATTGGCCAACTCCAACCTCGGTATCACAAGTTCGTAGCTTCCATGGCTTAGCTAGCTTTTACCGAAGGTTTGTTCGTGACTTTAGCACCGTGGCAGCTCCTTTAACCGAGCTGGTGAAGAAAGACAATCCATTTGTGTGGGGAGAGTCCCAAGAGAGGGCTTTCCAAGAGTTGAAGCGAAGGCTTTGTTCTGCCCCGTTGTTGCAACTCCCTGACTTCGGCAAAGCATTCGAAGTCGAGTGTGATGCGTCTGGAGTTGGGATCGGAGGAGTGCTGATGCAAGATTCGAAGCCGATCGCTTACTTTAGCGAAAAGCTTAAGGGTACAACCTTGAACTACTCTACGTACGACAAGGAATTGTATGCCCTCGTTCGAGCACTCGCCCATTGGCAGCATTATTTGTGGCCTCGAGAGTTTGTGATCAAAAGTGATCATGAGTCTTTGAAACATCTCCGAGGTCAGGAGAAATTGAATCGAAGACATGCCAAGTGGGTTGAATTCATTGAAAGCTTTCCCTATGTAATTCATTACAAAAAGGGAAAAGATAATGTTGTGGCCGATGCGCTGTCAAGGAAATTTGCCTTAGCGACCACTCTCGCCTCTAGGCTCATGGGATTCGAAAGCATCAAGTCGATGTACGAGGACGATCCCAAGCTGAAATGTGTTCGAGACACAATCTTGAGTGGCCGAAGGGTTGAGAAATATCAGTGGCATGATGGCTACCTCTTCAAAAATGGGAGGGTTTGTGTGCCAGTGTCATCGTGGAGAGAGCTCTTGATTCGAGAAGCTCACTCAGGTGGACTGATGGGGCACTTCGGTGTCGATAAAACTCTTGGTATCTTGACCGAGCAGTTCCATTGGCCCAAAATGCGACGAGATGTGGAAAAGCTTTGCAACGCTTGTCTCGTTTGCAAGAAAGCAAAATCGAAGTCCAACCCTCATGGATTGTACACCCCGTTGCCTGTGCCTGATCGACCTTGGGTTGATATATCCATGGACTTTGTCTTGGGGTTACCAAGGTCGGGGGGAGGACATGATAGCATCTTCGTTGTGGTTGACCGTTTTTCAAAAATGGCTCACTTTATTCCTTGCAAAAAGTGTGATGATGCACAGCATGTAGCTACATTGTTTGTTTTTAATGTGTTAAAATTGCATGGTGTACCTCGTACTATTGTGAGTGATCGAGACTCGAAGTTCTTGAGTCATTTTTGGAAATGTTTGTGTGGTGCCCTCGGCACCAAGCTACTATTCTCGACGTCTCACCATCCTCAGACTGATGGACAGACCGAGGTAGTTAACCAAACCTTGGGATCTTTGCTTCGGGCAATGACCAAAGGAAAGGTTGGAAACTGGGCTGATCGTTTACCCATGATGGAATTCGCATACAATCGAACGGTGCATAGAATGATCAACATGACCCCGTTTGAATGTGTATATGGCTTTAATCCTTTGATTCCACTTGATTTAACCCCATTGCCTCGAGATTCTGTTCTTGATTTTGAAGGTACTCGACGAGCAGCTGCCTTGATCGAATTGCATGCAAATGAAAGGAAAGTTGGCTCCTCGAGGGGATGGTCCATTTCAAGTGTTGACCAAGATCAACAACAATGCCTACGTGATCGACCTCCCTGGTGAGTATAACGTGTCCAACACCTTTAATGTTGCTGACTTAGTTCCTTGTGTTGTAGGTCCAACTTCGGAGGACGAGGAGGGCTTGATTTCGAGGACGAAATCTTCTCAAGAAGGGGAGGATGATACAGCCCGATCACGTGCTGATCAAGTGATCGATCCACCGAGGAGACCGATGACAAGAAGCCAAGCCAAGCTGCTGCACGATGTGCACGTTCACTTAGCCTGGCCGAAGGAAAACAATTGCTCCGAAGCTGAGTGGCCGAGCTCAAGAATCGAAGGCATTATCTTCAGATTTGAGCCCGAAGGCAATGTGACCGAGGACAATGAGCTCGAAGACAATTGAGCGTCCGAAGGCAACAAGTGTGTGTTCGAGCAGACAATCGAGAACCGAAGCCAAGGCTTACCGAAGTCAAAGTCTGCCGAACACATTTTAACTCAGCCCTGCGTGGCTTATTTCTATTGGACAACTGTGACCTATTTACTAGTTTACCCTTAGTATTTCCTATATAAACACTGTTTCCTTTCATTGTAACTAGCTAGTTTTTGAACATTGATGAATTGAATGATAGTGCCGAGCACATTTCTTCTTGTCTCCGTCGTGAGAAAAACCCCGGTGAGGGCTTTTAAGGACTTGTGGCTTTCGGCTAGTCCGATTGAACATTCCTCTTGATCATTCAGTTTGCAAGAGGCAATGTTCTCTTGAGGATTGTTGCATAGTATAGGTGATCCTTGTATCCCTTTTGATTGAGCTTTGAGACAGGTTCCTCACTGTTCTTTCGAAAGAAGCAAGTTTTGTCTTTCTTTTCTCTTTATCTTTCTTGTTTGTTCTTCCGCGTTTGTGCTAGCAACCCCTTCGGGAATTGCATTGCACCATCTTGGTATCAGAGCACGGTTTGGGCTTGTTTCTACAACCCCAAATCCTGTTCACGTTATCTTTATTTTCGTGCGTTTTGTGTCTTTGTTTCCGTTTCGTGTTCCTGTTTGTTTGTTACTGTTGGTGTTCTTAAAAAAAAAAAAAAAGTGTTAAAAGAAAAATTCAAAAATTGTGTTTGATTGTTGGTTGTTTGGGAAAAACAATCTTGGATTCTTTTTCACCATCGAGTTCTGATTCCAACGAATACCTGACGTACTGAATTCGTGACTAGGGTTTCTTGGTGAATTTTGGACTGTTTTGAACTTTAATGGTGACTGAAAAACTCGAACCCCACTGTGTTTGGAAGAAACCGGTGAAGATTGGTGGTTCTTGAGTGATTTGGGTTTGTTTGTCGCTTAAAAAAAAAAAAAATCGAAGTTCTGAGTTTAAAACGTTGTCCGTACACCGGAAAATTGTTACAAGTTCGTAACAGTGTACGACACGTCGAGCTGGTTCTTAGCTCGAAGAACATGAACTGAATTCCTCCGATGCTGTTGAAACCGGAGTCGAAAAAGCAACCCAGATCTGTTGAATTTCGTGGTCAGTGAACCGAAGTTGTTGCGTCCGTACGCCGGAGCAAGGTCACTGTTCCATTGAAGAAGAAAGGGGTTAAAATTTTAACATCAAAGCCCCAGGTGAAAAATTGTCGGCTGAAAAGGGAAAGTGGATAAGGTAAAACCCTATCCGTACCAAGGAGGGACCACTCTTGTACGGACAGGAGTGGGTGTGATCGAAAAAGATTCCAAAAGGGAATCAAAGGGTAGATTCTCCTAGGTTCTCACTTTCTTTCGTGTCAAATTCTAGTTGGTGGATCTTTTGAGTATTTGTTCTACTCAAGGTCGTACTAACTCTTTTAAGCTGATAGGAATTCGTGCGAAGGGGTGACCGAAGTCCAAACTTTCGTAGATATTCTTTTGACTCCCCGAGCTCAGTTAAAAAGCGTCCGTTCCATCGAGTCGAACGTCACTTCACTCTTCCCGAAGAGGCAGTGACTATTGTCAAACTTGAAGGATCTTAGAGGACCGATCAATCAGACGAGCCACTGTTAACAAGTCCTTGAGTGATCAAAAACCGAACCCATAAATTGAGTGGACCCGAGTGCCACCCATCAAAGGTGAGGGAGTGTGTGAGGTGATTTCTAACCCTAACATTTTGTTTGATCTTTGACTTGTGCAGGTACCATGGCTGGAAACGATGGCAAAAGCATTGAAAAGCCTGAATTGTCGTTAGCCGATCTCATGGCTGCGATACAAAGTGTCAGTGCCGATGTAAGAGGAGTGAGTGCTCGAGTAGCTAACCTCGAGCAGGGAAGTGCGTCCGTGGCCATGCATGGGTCCGGCGCTGGAACAAGCGAATCCACTCCGATGAAACCTGAGCTGTATGCTGAGCTTCTTCGACAACATCAGTTGACGAGTGAAGCAATTCGAAGAGAGCTTAACTTGGGCAATCCCCAAGCACAACAAAACTTGGGCAATCCCCAAGCTGGAAATCAAAACTTGGGCATTCCCCGAGGAGAGAGGTTACCACTTCCAAGGACCCGAAGAGATCTTGGAGCTGTAACCGAAGAGGTTGATGAAGAGGAATTTCCCGAGGACGAATATGAGCGTGAGCCGCCATTCGCTCAACGAAGGCAAGCTCCCCGAGGTCGTGGAAATTTCCGAGGTCGAGGCCGAGGCGCAAATGTTGAAAGAAATATTGAGCATGAGGCTAATGATCGAGAAGATGAGTTTCCCGAACAGGCTAGAGCTGTTCGAGACTCAAACCTGAACAGTGTCAAGATCACTATTCCACCCTTTAAAGGAACTAGTGATCCCGATGAGTATCTTGAATGGAAGCTTAATATGGAGCGCATCTTTGAAACCAATGAGATGACCGATGAGAGAAAAGCTGCCCATGCCATTGCTTCGTTCGAAGCTTATGCATCAACATGGTGGGAATCTGACAAGAGGCATAGACGAAGGAATGACTATCCCGAAGTCAATACTTGGCCGCAATTAAGAAGAGCAATGGATGCTAAGTATTTGAGTGCCAAGTACAGGCAGACTCAAATGCAAAAGCTCTATGAGTTGAAGCAACGGTCCAAGTCTGTCCAAGAGTACCACGATGAGTTCGAAAAGGTTCGATTGAATCTTGATCTGGTCGAAGACGAAGAACAAGCCATTATCAGATTCAAAAATGGCTTGGCTAGGGATGTGTCATCTCAGTTGAGACTCCACGTGTACCACACGTTGGAAGATTTGTTTGATGCTGCCACCGAAGCTGAAAAATTGGTGAAGGACGATAAGGCAAACCGGTATCGAGGAGTCACTACTTCTACTCCTTTGAACCGAAGTAAAGAATGGAAGAGTCCAAACCAAGCAAGTGCTAACACTGTCCGAGATTCGAAGAGACCCTTCGAAAGAGGTGTGACCGGTAACCAACCAAGAGAAGCGGGAGGTAAAGTTCAACTCAACTCTCCTAGTGCTTCAAATATTCAGTGTCACAAATGCAAAGGTTATGGTCACATGGCAAAAGAGTGTCCAACTCGCAAAGTTATGCTTCTGCTCGAAGATGGAACCGTACATGAGCAAGCGAGTGACACCGAGGAGGAAATTATCGAGGAGACTGATCGAGCTGAAGTTGATGATGATCATGAGGCTGCCGAAGCTGATCATCTGGAAATGTTTCTTATGGTTCGAAGGAATTTGAGCTGCATGACTCTTGAAGAAGAGGACAACCAAAGAGAAAACCTCTTTCATGCCCGATGTCGAGTGAGGGGAAAGGTGTGTTCGATGATCGTTGATTCCGGTAGTTGTGCCAATGTAGTGAGCCAAACTTTGGTTTCACAAATGGGATTACCTACGATGAAGCATCCCCACCCTTACAAGTTACAATGGCTGAATGAGTGTGGAGAATTGAGAGTTGTCAAACAAGTGTGGGTCAAGTTCAAAATCGGAGAGTATCAAGATAAAATGATATTCGATGTGGTTCCGATGCAAGCTTGTCATTTGCTATTGGGTCGACCATGGCAGTATGACCGAACAGCTGTTCACAATGGCAGATCCAACACTTACACTGTGAAGCTCGATGGGAAGAGTTTTATACTCAAACCCTTGTCTCCAAAACAAGTCACCGAGGACTGTAAACGAATGAAAGAATTGAAAGAAGCGGCCAAAGCTAAGCTTCCGATAGGAGCAAAATTGGGGCCCGAAGAGACAAACTCACCGGCCGAAGTGAAAGGAATTTGTGCAATCATGCAACCCGGTGAGATCTTCCGAGGCAACGACCACGGTCAGATGATGATTTGCATCGTGCACAAGGGTATCTTTCTAAACTCTAATGATGATTTTTCTAATGATAACCCTTTGCCTTTGTTTGTTCGTAAAGTTTTGCAGGACTTCGAGGACATGTTTCCCGAGGAAATGCCAGGTGGATTACCTCCGATGAGAGGAATCGAGCACCAAATTGACTTCGTACCAGGGTCTCAAATCCCTAACAAACCTGCATACCGGTGTAATCCCGAAGACACCAAAGAGCTCCAACGGCAGGTTGATGAATTGCTGGACAAGGGCCTCGTTCGAGAGAGCTTGAGTCCTTGCGCCGTTCCAGTTATCCTTGTTCCGAAGAAGGATGGAACATGGCGAATGTGTGTTGACTGTCGAGCAGTCAACAAAATAACGGTAAAGTATCGTCATCCTATCCCTCGATTAGATGACATGCTAGATGAGTTAAGTGGTTCTTCATGTTTTTCAAAGATAGATCTCAGGTCCGGTTACCACCAGATCCGAATGAAACCCGGAGACGAGTGGAAAACCGCATTCAAGACCAAATTTGGTCTCTATGAATGGTTGGTGATGCCTTTTGGCTTATCCAATGCACCGAGCACATTCATGCGACTGATGAACCATGTGCTCAAACCGTTCATAAACAAGTTCGTTGTCGTTTATTTCGATGACATACTTATTTATAGCAGAACCGTGGATGAACATGTCGACCACCTAAGGCAAGTACTTGAAAAGCTTCGAGAAGAGAAGTTGTATGCAAACTTCAAGAAATGCGCCTTTGGTGTCGATCGTGTAGTCTTTCTTGGATTTGTTGTCAGTGCTAATGGCGTCGAAGTCGACGAATCAAAAGTCGAAGCCATCAAAGATTGGCCAACTCCAACCTCGGTATCACAAGTTCGTAGCTTCCATGGCTTAGCTAGCTTTTACCGAAGGTTTGTTCGTGACTTTAGCACCGTGGCAGCTCCTTTAACTGAGCTGGTGAAGAAAGACAATCCATTTGTGTGGGGAGAGTCCCAAGAGAGGGCTTTCCAAGAGTTGAAACGGAGGCTTTGTTCTGCCCCGTTGTTGCAACTCCCTGACTTCGGCAAAGCATTCGAAGTCGAGTGTGATGCGTCTGGAGTTGGGATCGGAGGAGTGCTGATGCAAGACTCGAAGCCGATCGCTTACTTTAGCCAAAAGCTTAAGGGTGCAACTTTGAATTACTCTACGTATGACAAAGAGTTGTAGGCCCTCGTTCGAGCACTCGCCCATTGGCAGCATTATTTGTGGCCTCGAGAGTTTGTGATCAAGAGTGATCATGAATCTTTGAAGCATCTCCGAGGTCAGGAGAAATTGAATCGAAGACATGCCAAGTGGGTTGAATTTATTGAAAGCTTTCCCTATGTAATTCATTACAAAAAGGGAAAAGATAATGTTGTGGCCGATGCGCTGTCAAGGAAATTTGCCTTAGCGACCACTCTCGCCTCTAGGCTCATGGGATTCGAAAGCATCAAGTCGATGTACGAGGACGATCCCAAGCTGAAATGTGTTCGAGACGCAATCTTGAGTGGCCGAAAGGTTGAGAAATATCAGTGGCATGATGGCTACCTCTTCAAAAATGGGAGGGTTTGTGTGCCAGTGTCATCGTGGAGAGAGCTCTTAGTTCGAGAAGCTCACTCAGGTGGACTGATGGGGCACTTCGGTGTCGATAAAACTCTTGGTATCTTAACCGAGCAGTTCCATTGGCCCAAAATGCGACGAGATGTGGAAAAGCTATGCAACGCTTGTCTCGTTTGCAAGAAAGCAAAATCGAAGTCCAACCCTCATGGATTGTACACCCCGTTGCCTGTGCCTGATCGACCTTGGGTTGATATATCCATGGACTTTGTCTTGGGGTTACCGAGGTCGGGGTGAGGACATGATAGCATCTTCGTTGTAGTTGACCGTTTTTCAAAAATGGCTCACTTTATTCCTTGCAAAAAGTGTGATGATGCACAGCATGTAGCTACATTGTTTGTTTCTAACGTGTTAAAATTGCATGGTGTACCTCGTACTATTGTGAGTGATCGAGACTCGAAGTTCTTGAGTCATTTTTGGAAATGTTTGTGGGGTGCCCTCGGCACCAAGCTACTATTCTCGACGTCTCACCATCCTCAGACTGATGGACAGACCGAGGTAGTTAACCGAACCTTGGGATCGTTGCTTCGGGCAATGACCAAAGGGAAGGTTGGAAACTGGGCTGATCGTTTGCCCATGATGGAGTTTGCATACAATCGAACGGTGCATAGAATGACCAACATGACCCCGTTTGAATGTGTGTATGGTTTTAATCCTTTGATTCCACATGATTTAACCCCATTGCCTCGAGATTCTGTTCTTGATTTTGAAGGTACTCGAAGAGCAGCTGCCTTGATCGAATTGCATGCAAAGGTGAAGAAGAACCTCGAGGAGGCCTATGCAAAGGTTGCCTTAAAGAAAAACAAGGGGCGTAAAAAGTTGGAATTAAAGAAGGGAGATTGGGTTTGGGTTCACTTCCGAAAGGAACGCTTCCCGAACCAAAGGAAAGGAAAGTTGGCTCCTCGAGGGGATGGTCCATTTCAAGTGTTGACCAAGATCAACAACAATGCCTACGTGATCGATCTCCCTGGTGAGTATAACGTGTCCAACACCTTTAATGTTGCTGACTTAGTTCCTTGTGTTGTAGGTCCAACTTCGGAGGACGAGGAGGGCTTGATTTCGAGGACGAAATCTTCTCAAGAAGGGGAGGATGATGCAGCCCGAACACGTGCTGATCAAGTGTTCGATCCACCGAGGAGACCGATGACAAGAAGCCAAGCCAAGCTGCTGCACGATGTGCACGTTCACTTAGCCTGGCCGAAGGAAAACAATTGCTCCGAAGCTGAGTGGCCGAGCTCAAGAATCGAAGGCATTATCTTCAGATTTGAGCCCGATGGCAAAGTGACCGAGGACAAGGAGCTCGAAGACAATTGAGTGTCCGAAGGCAACAAGTGTGTGTTCGAGCAGACAATCAAGAACCGAAGCCAAGGCTTACCGAAGTTAAATGTCTGCCGAACACATTTTAACTCAGCCCTGCGTGGCTTATTTCTATTTGTCAACTGTGACCTATTTACTAGTCTACCCTTAGTATTTCCTATATAAACATTGTTTCCTTTCATTGTAAGTAGCTAGTTTTTTGGAAGAATGATTAATTAATGAAAGTGCCGAGCACCTTTCTTTTGTCTCCGTCGTGAGCAAAACCCTGTGAGGGATTTATGGACTTGTGGCTTTCGGTTAATCCGATTGAACATTCCTCTTTGATCATTCAGTTTGCAAGAGGCATGTTCTCTTGAGGATTGTTGCATAGTTTAGGTGATTCTTGTATCCCTTTCGATCGAGCTTTGAGACAGGTTCCTCACTGTTCTTTCGAAAGAAGCAAGTTTTGTCTTGCTCTATCTTTTATCTTTCTTGTTTACCTTCCGCGTTTTTGCTTAGCAACTCCTTCGGGTTTGCATTGCACCAGGTAGAGTCAAACAACTCATCTTCCCCTTTATCAAATATGGGCGGTGTGTCATAACAACGGTCATAAGCAAGGTCAACTACCACTTCTTCACTAAAGTGAGGTTCATTGAATATCGGGCTCATATCTGGATATGGCTTATCAATCCTCTCAACTAGTACTTCACATGCACACACAAGTTAACTAATTGACTCTATGTTAGTTGCAAAGTAATTAAATGAAACACTAGTAGCAACTAGCATTAAGCCTTCACGAGACAAGGGATTAACATGTTCATGAAAGGGTGAAGTAACACTTACACTAGAGTTGCTTCCTTGAGCACTCATAGCACTTGAAATATCATGTTCAACCTCCTCTTCATGAAGCTTGTTATTTCCCACGATTACACCACGTTACCGTTTTAAGGACCAGTTCGTTAAAATGTGTTCCTTTACTCTACGATGTGCGGAATAAAAACTGTAAGTAATTGAACACCAGATTTTAGCGTGGAAAAACCCCTAGACACGGGATCAAAAAACCACGACCTACTTCTCAAGTAGGATTTCAACTTCACTATGTAAAAAGACCCACTTGGTTACAAGACTCACTCTTACTAACCTAGGACTAACTCTAATCCTTTAGTGATCTTTCTCACGATCAGTGAAGTTGTGTCAAGTCCACGACTTGAACTACTCAGTTTACAACTCGATTTTTGCTTACTACAATTGAACTAAGACTTGAACTTTTACAAGACTCAATCTAAGGAACAGGTTCTTACTTAGTTCTACTGTAGCTAATGATTACACAAATAAGCTAATAATTCTTCTCAGCTTTTGCTCGATGCTCTCTTTATTTGTGTACCACTTCTATGGCTGATAAGCTCCACTTTTTATAGCCAAGAAGTCTTGATGAATAAGAATTCCAAAGCTCCCTTGACTTTGAATCCTAATTGGATTCTACCTTCTAGGATCCGAATCCTTTATCCCTTATCCTTGTGTTTATGCAATCTTTTCATATCCGTTTAGACCTGCATAATTATCAAGATAAACATTAGTATTAGGATAAATAATAATATCTCAATTAAATGATTTTGCATGAATTATCTATTCTGCTTCAGTGATTCAAAGGAATAGGTCCTTTGAATCCGTTCCTCAGTCATCAGTCAAAACTCCAAGCTTTCCAAGCTAACAATTTCCCCGTTTTTGATGATGACAAATTCATACTTATAGCTTCATCTCAAATTCCTGAGGTACAACTTAAGCTCAAAAAGACACCAATCAGTGGAGAATTAATTAATTTATCATTAAGGAACAGATTTTTCTTAGGTATAAAATCATGCAAAATCAGACTTACTCTTCCCCCTTTTGGCATCATTGAAAAGGTTGCATATAAAATATAACTCAAGTGTTAGAATTAATCAGCACATAGCCATTGAGGCAACTCAAAATGCAAACATACTTCAAATAAAGCAACCGCAAAACAATGATATTAGCCATCCAAGACAATTCATTTAACCAAAATATCAATATCAGGGGATACAAGCAAGTACTACAGAATTATCCAACTACTAAAGAAGAAGACAAAGACTAAGGCACTAGGCTAGACTAGATCCCACTAGACAAAAGATGGCTAAAGGCTAGGGCTAAGGTGGTTAGGATGTGGAAGGATCAGTTCCCTGAGACTTGTTAAGCAGATCAAACATCTGCTTGAGCATTCCCTCATTTGTCTCCTTTGCTTTTGAGGCCTCTGCCTTCCAGTAATTCCTCTCCTCTTCCAACCTTGCTATCTCAGTAGCCTGCATAGCAACTTGTTGCCTAAGTGCCCTCACTTTGTTGTTCAGAGGCTGCCTCCCAACACCAGCCTGTGGAGGATCAGCCTGAATTGGCAAATCACAGCTTATCAAAGTAGCACACCCAAACTTCTCCTTCTTTGTAGCCTTCACAACCCCTTCCAAGGGAATCTTCAACTTGGCAAAGATATCAGTCAGAATAAAACCAAACGGCAGGGAGTGTTTTCTCTTCCCAGCAATCACCCTTTTTATCAGGTGGATCATAAAGCTGGGCCAATTGATCTGCTTTTCAGTGTCCAACAGTTCCATAAGGACCAGGTCCATGAAACTGGCAACTCCTCTTTTCTCCTACCTTGGCATCACAACTTTGTTCACAAACTCAAATAAGACTTGATGTTGTGGGTGCATCTCACTCTTTTGCACTGCCCTGGGTTTTTCTTCACCATCATTCTCAGCAAACTTCCTAGTGATCTCCAGATCAGTAGGCAGGTTTGTCAAGTCAGGCCAAACAGTCTTGACATAGCTAGCATACCCAGTGGCAGGAATACCCAACAGCTCACCAAGTTCCAGTGTATCAAAAATTATCACATTTTCATTACAGAGGTAGTAAGTTGATCACCTCTGATGGAACAGTTTTTGTAGAATTCCTGCACCATTCCTTTTGCACACCTACCAGAGATCTTAAGGACCATGTCCCTCCAACCCTGAGCATGCAGTTTTTGCAGCAACCATACCATTCCTTCTTCTTGAACATCAGTCATGACCCTTCCTTTCAAAACCTTTCTGGTCAGTATGTCCTCATGAACACAGTACACAGTCTCACTATCTTCAGCATCACTATCACTCTCATCTTCAGCAACTAACTCATCACTATCACTAGCAGATTCTTCAGAAACAACCACTCTTTTAGAGGACCTGGTCCTCTTAGCAACTTTTTCAGCAGCTTTAACTGAACTTCTTGTCACTCTTCTCTCAGGAACTTTTCTTTTCTTTGACTGAGGCTCCTCCTCCTCAGCCTCTACCATCTCATCATCAGCAGAAAAATCAGCAAGATCAAAATCATCAACATCATCCACTTTTTCTTCCTCAACTACCTGTTTTCCTTTCCCTTTCCTGCTCTTTTCCAAGGCAGCAGCCAGTTGTTCATTAGCAGCTTTAGCAGCACTTCGTGTCCTCCTACCCCCAGATGCAGGAGTCGAGGTAGAAGGAACAGTTCCTTTTGCCTTGGAGGAACTTTCTGCTTTCTTCTTATTTCCAGGCTTATAACTCTCTCCTATTTTCTTTAACTTGGCAGCAATATTAGCAGTCACTTTTGCATCAGTAGGTCCCTTTCTAGCCAGTTGCCTTTGCAAACTCCTAATGTTGATCAAATCAACCAAGGGCCTATCACTATCACTAATAGCCTCTTCAACATTAATAACATCCTCCATGGGTGCTCTAAAAGCAACCTCTGGAGACCCTGGTGACCCATGCAAAGGTGCTTCCAAACTCCTAATTGGTTCCCCCTCAAGAGCAGCCCCAGACCCCTCTCCCTTTTCTTCCTCGTCAATAACAACATTCAAAGGGTATGTGAAGTTTACCTGATAGTGATACAACACCATAGCCCTTGACAAATCCTCAACCTGCTCAGCAATTGATTCAGCTGTGGGAACTAGTCCTTCCCCCTGAATTTCAGGTTCAGGTATTTCTGGAGTTTGTTCAGGAACTTCAGGGTTTGGGTCGATGATTTCCATGGGTGAAGGAGGGTTGAGATTTTGTGGTAGTTCACCAGTGGGTGCAGATGGAGAGTTATCAGAAGAAAGAGACATTTTTGCAATTCTAATCAAAAGATAATTGACAATTCTTTCTGAAATATTGAGATTTTAGTTGATGAACAAGGTAAAATAATAATGTGGGAGAAGAAGGGTATTTATAGAGTGAATTAAGTAGTGCAATTAGAGTAGGAGACGATCAGCTTACCTCAGCACAACATGCAACGGCTAAGGACTCTTGGGAGTCTCCCGGAGAAAAAGAGCCGTTAAGCTTCAGGACACCTTTTCAGAACAGGAACTGTTCCTCCGATGGGACTCTTTTGCAATTTGGATATGGGTAGGAAACTTAGTGGGATTTTATCCTAAACACAAGATACCTATAGCCTTTATACTCCTAAATTAATTGAATAATTACGAGTACATACCTGTTTTTAACACCATAATTCAGTGTCCTTCCAATTTGCAATTTTTGATCATCTGAAATTCTAAGAGCATAAGGGTAACATCATTCAATTTTAGCAACTCTAAATAAGATATGTAGCATGTGAGTATACATTTAAGTATGAAAACTGGACTGAATGATTCATAATGACTTGAATAAAATTCATTTTAAGAACAATTTTCTAGCCAATTATGAAGTAAAGCATTGAAGATTTTATGTGAAATTAATCATCCCTAATTCCAATCTATTTCTTTCAAAATCATCTCTACCTAGAGCTTTAGTAAAAATGTCAGCTATTTGCTTTTCAGTAGGACAAAATGCTATGGTAATCAAACCTTTTTCATAATTGTCTCTTAGGAAATGATGTCTTATGTCAATGTGTTTAGTCCTTTTGTGATGCACTGGATTCTTTGTCATATTTATAGCACTAGTGTTATCACAATAAATAGGAACAGTTCCTACATCAACACCAAAATCCTGTAATTGTTGTTTGATCCATAACAATTGTGAACAACATGAAGCAGCTGCCACATATTCGGCCTCAGCAGTAGAAAGTGCCACTGAATTTTGTTTCTTAGTTCCCCAGGAAACCAAACACTCACCAAGAAAATGTGCCATACCTGAGGTGCTTTTTCTATCAACAAGGAAACCTGCATAGTCAGCATCAGTATATCCAACAAGATTAAAATTACCACCTTTTGGATACCAAAGTCCCAAGGGACCTGTTCCTTTCAGATACCTCAATATTCTTTTAACAGCTTTCAAATGAGATTCCTTAGGATCTGATTGGAACCTAGCACACAAACCAACACTGAACACTATATCAGGTCTACTAGCAGTTAGATAAAGTAGAGAACCTATCATGCTCCTATACAATTTTTGATCAACTGATATTCCATGTTCATCAAGATCTAATTTTGTAGCAGTGGCAATAGGTGTGTCAATTCCCTTAGCATTATCCATATCAAATCTTTTAAGTAATTCCTTAACATACTTTTGTTGATGGATCATAGTTCCATTTGAGGTTTGCTTAATTTGTAAACCCAAAAAGAAGTTGAGTTCACCCTCATGCTCATCTCAAATTCACTCCCCATCAAGTTTGCAAATTCTTTACTTAAATTTTCACAAGTGGCACCAAAAATTATGTCATCTACATAGATTTGAACAATTAAGAGATCTTTACCTTTTTCTTTTAAGAACAAAGTACTATCAATTTTACCTCTCTTGTATCCATGCTGGAGTAGAAATTTTGATAGCCTTTCATACCATGCTCTTGGTGCCTGCTTGAGCCCATACAAGGCCTTGTCCAGCTTGTACACATGTTCAGGGAACTGTTCACTTTCAAAACCTGGAGGTTGCTTGACATATACTTCTTCTTTCAAGTAACCATTCAAAAATGCACTCTTGACATCCATTTGATGTAGAGTGAAATCCATGTATGAAGCAAAGGCTATAAGAAGTCTTATTGCTTCCAATCTTGCAACTGGAGCAAAAGTCTCATCATAGTCGATGCCCTCCTCTTGACTGTATCCCTGAACAACTAGTCTGGCCTTATTCCTTGTTACCATGCCATCCTCATCAAGTTTGTTTCTGAAAACCTATTTTGTTCCAATTATGGACCTGTTCCTTGGCTTGGGTTCCAGATGCCAAACTTGACTCCTTTGGAATTGATTCAGCTCTTCCTGCATAGCACTTATCCAATCTGCATCCTTCAGTGCTTCTTTCACATTTTTGGGTTCAACTAGAGATAAGAAAGCACTAAAGGCACATAGATTTTGATTTTTGACTGCGGATATAGTTTGAATCCCAGCAGTCTTATCTGAGATTATTTGATCCACAGGATGTGACCCTTGATACTTGTAAGGCTTGGGTGTCAATCCATTGTCAGAGGTCCTCTGCTGAGGAACAGTTCCTGCTAGAGTAGCATTCCCAGTTTGTGAGGTGGAATCAACACTTGTTCCCCCTGTTTCTGTGCTATTCTTCTCAGTTCTGCCCTGAGGAACAGTTCCGTGCAGTTCACTCCTCATATCCAGAATCTGCATTTGTGGATTAAGTTCAAACTCTTTCAGCATTCCAATTTCTTCATCCTCCTGTACCTGTTCTTGAGTGAGACAGTCAGTTTCATCAAATTTAACATGCATGCTTTCTTCAATTTTCAATGTTTTCTTGTTAAACACCCGATAAGATTTACTATTCAAAGAATAACCAACAAATATTCCCTCATCACTTCTAGGATCAAATTTTCCTAAGGCATCCTTCCCATTGTTATGTATGAAATATTTGCAACCAAAAGTCCTAAGATGGGAAATATTTGGTTTTCTTCCTTTAAGCAATTCATATGGTGTCTTTTCTATTAAAGGTCTTGTCATACATCTATTTGTTATGTAGCATGCAGTATTAATGGCCTCAGCCCAGAAGTTCTGTGGAAGATTTCCAGATATCAACATGGTCCTTGTCATTTCTTCCAGAGTCCTATTTTTCCTTTCTACTACACCATTTTGTTGTGGAGTTCTAGGTGAGGAAAAAGTGTGATTGATGCCATTTTCATTGCAAAAATTGGAAAACATATGATTTTCAAATTCAGTTCCATGATCTGACCTAATGGCAACAATATTACTATCTAGAGTTCTTTGAGCTTTCTTAGCAAAAATTGAAAATGCATTAAATGCTTCTTCTTTAGATGCAAGAAATATAGCCCATGTAAATCTAGAGTAATCATCCACCAATACCATAACATACTTCTTACCTCCACGACTCATTGTTCTCATTGGACCACACAAATCCATATGGACCAGTTCCAAAGGTTTAGTGGTACTTACCTGTTTCTTTGATTTGAAGGAGGATTTTACCTGCTTCCCCCTGGCACAAGCTTCACATACCTTTTCATCATTAAACCTGATGTTAGGAAGACCTATCACCAAGTCCTTTGACACAAGTTTGTTCAATTGTGAAAGACTAGCATGTCCTAGTCTTTTGTGCCATAGGAGGGGATCATTTTGCACCACACTTAAGCAGCTCAAGCTTCCATCAGATAATGTCAGCAAGTCTACTTTGTAGATGTTTCCATGTCTGTTTCCCTGCAAAATAACCTCTCCAGAAGCTTGATTAGTCACAGTGCATCAAGTAGATGAGAAATTAACATTATTACCTTTGTCACACAATTGAGATATGCTCAATAAGCAATGCTTCAGTCCATCTACTAGAAATACATTATCTATGCAGTGTGAGTCAGACTTACCTACCTTTCCAATTCCAATAATTTCCCCTTTCTTACCATTACCGAAGGAAACACTTCCTCCTTGGAAGGCTGAGAGTGAAAGGAACAGTTCCTTATGCCCTGTCATATGTCTTGAGCAACCACTGTCCATGTACCATTTGTGGTTTGTCTCCTTCACTATGCAAAAGAAAACTAGGGGTTAATTTTAAGAACCCAAACTAGTTTGGGTTCCTTTCCTTTTAAAAAAGGATGAATCAGATCTCTCTTAGCCCAAAATGGTAAAGGTTTCTTTGTGTGAACATCTCTCCTTTTTACAGAATGTTGAACAGGTTTGTAGGACCTATTCTTTTGTTTCACAGGATTTTGAACAGGTTTAAAGGACCTGTTCCTCTGGACAACCATTTTTAAAGATTGACAATTTTCTTTCCGGTGACCAGTGTTCCCACAGTGAGTGGATAGCCAGTTTTCAGGAAATGACAAGTACTTACTCTTTGGATCCCATTTGGATGAACTTTGTGCCTTCATGAATCCAATACCTTTCCTGTTACTGCTATGATTTTCTTGCAACCATTCTAGTGCTTCGGAAGACTTGTTCCATTCTACAGTTTTTCTTAATTCCATTTTTGTTTTAACCAAGTCTTCTTCTAAAGATCTTATCTTTTCATCTTTTTTACACAATTCATCAACTGTGTTTTTCAGTTTCTCTTCAGCAATGATCTGATGAGAATTAGCAATACCTTTACCTTTTACAACTGTTTTAGCATTTTCTAATTCCTGAGCAGTTGTTTCAAGTGTGAGGACCTGTTCCTCAAGCATGCTAATCTTCCTTTCCAGAAAATCATTTTTAATTATTTCCTCTTTGCATTCTGTTTCTAAGCAGTCAACTTTATCATGCAGTTGGTGATTATCATCCCTCAGAGTTTTAAATTCATTTAGCACAATATGGAATACTTTAACCAACTTTTCTCTAGACATGCTTTTTACATCTTCTTTAAGTTTAGAAACAAATACCTCAGGATCCTCTTCATTTTCTGAATCTCCAAGTGCCATTAGAGCAAGATCCTCATCCAGATCATCATCAGTTATTTTGTGTTCACTGTCTTTCCATCCTGCAACCAGCGCTTTGGGATTTCCACTTTTCTTATGGACCTGTTCCCTAGCCTTCTTTCTTTCATCAATGAATTTCTTCCTCTATTCTCCTTCCATGATTGGACATTTGCTGATGTAGTGCTCCGAGCTTCCACATTTGTGGCATTCTCCAGCCTGTTTCATGTTAGTAGACCTACCCTGTCCACTAATTTCCCTTTTCTTATTCAAATATTTCTGAACACTTTTAGCGATAAGGACCAGTTCCTTATCATCAATGATTTTATCACCAGCTGTCAAGGCTAGGTTAGGTTCGGTTTTAACTGGTGCTCCTATGTTTTTAACCTTCTTCCTTAGTTCATAAGTCTTTAGATTACCTATAAGCTCATCTAAGGATAAAGTGGTTAAATCTTTACTTTCAATGATAGCACAAGCTTTGATCTCCAAGAGTCTGGAAGAACCCTAGTTAAAATCTTTTCTACCCTATCTTCCACAGTTAAAACCCTTCCCAAAGAGATAAGTTCAGAGGCAATGGCATTAAATCTAGTATACATTTCAGAGATTGATTCTTCTTCTTTCATTTTAAAGCTTTCATATTCAGCATAAAGAAGTGTACCTCTGGACCTTTTTACCTGACTTGTTCCTTCGTGTGCAACTTGTAGAGCATCCCAAATCTCCTTCGCAGTGGCATACCCTCTTATCCTTGTGCATTCGTCAGGACTAAGTCCACCAACCAGCCACTTCCTTGCCTTAGCATTCTTTTCCCATTGTTTTATGTCTTCAGCATTGCATTCCTTCCTGGTTTTTGGAACATCCTTTCCATCAGCATCTTTCTTCATTGGGATCATGGGACCTTCAGTTACTATGTCCCATAATTCGTAGTCTTCTGCTTGAAGGTGATCACGCATCCTCTCTTTCCACCATGAATAGTATTTCCCATTGAAGTAAGATGCTCTCACCATTGACTGGCCCTCACTGTTCTCTCGTGATGTACTCATCTAATCCTAGGTGTTAGCCTTTTCAAGGATAACCAGCTCTGATACCAATTGTTATTTCCCACGATTACACCACGTTACCGTTTTAAGGACCAGTTCCTTAAAATGTGTTCCTTTACTCTACGATGTGCGGAATAAAAACTGTAAGTAATTGAACACCAGATTTTAGCGTGGAAAAACCCCTAGACACGGGATCAAAAAACCACGACCTACTTCTCAAGTAGGATTTCAACTTCACTATGTAAAAAGACCCACTTGGTTACAAGACTCACTCTTACTAACCTAGGACTAACTCTAATCCTTTAGTGATCTTTCTCACGATCAGTGAAGTTGTGTCAAGTCCACGACTTGAACTACACAGTTTACAACTCGATTTTTGCTTACTACAATTGAACTAAGACTTGAACTTTTACAAGACTCAATCTAAGGAACAGGTTCTTACTTAGTTCTACTGTAGCTAATGATTACACAAATAAGCTAATAATTCTTCTCAGCTTTTGCTCGATGCTCTCTCAATTTGTGTACCACTTCTATGGCTGATAAGCTCCACGTTTTATAGCCAAGAAGTCTTGATGAATAAGAATTCCAAAGCTCCCTTGACTTTGAATCCTAATTGGATTCTACCTTCTAGGATCCGAATCCTTTATCCCTTATCCTTGTGTTTATGCAATCTTTTCATATCCGTTTAGACCTGCATAATTATCAGGATAAACATTAGTATTAGGATAAATAATAATATCTCAATTAAATGATTTTGCATGAATTATCTATTCTGCTTCAGTGATTCAAAGGAACGGGTCCTTTGAATCCGTTCCTCAGTCATCAGTCAAAACTCCAAGCTTTCCAAGCTAACAAAGCTCACAATGAATATCTTCATCTCCTTGCCCCTTACAAATCGCATGGTTGAGGCTCAATTAGCTTGCCTCTAAGAGTACCTACACATAAGCCAAAACAAGAAGAAGAAGAAGATAAATCATGGTTAGAACAAAGGGTGTCCTCACTCTCATTTTGTCTTTCCTCTCCTATCCTTTCTCTCATATATCTCTCAAGGCCATGTGTAGATTTGGGTGAAAATCTACTCACATCACTCCACACATCCTCTCATTTTACCACTCTAGGATTGTCGCCGGCCACTCTCTTACTCCTCTCATTCTTTTGACTCTCATGTGCAAGTGCATTGGGATGAATCCCAAGAATGCCTTCACCCATAGCAGGTAGACTCATTACTTGTTTCAATTCATCCAGAGTTATGCGCTCGGGCAACCCAACTCTTCGTCCCAACCTCTTAACCAACTCCTACCAAGTGGAAGCATGGGTCTCGAATGAAGCAATAACATAGGCGGACTTTTTTCTCACCGGACATGTCATTCGTATCAAAGACTAGCTCCAAACTCACCATCCAATCCAAAAACGACTCCGGATCACTAGTCAATTTGAGTTGTGGGATAGTGATCTTTACACTATTCATATTGCGATCATGAACCCCTGGGGGTGGTTCTGGATAGCCCCCATTGTAGTCATCATAACCGCCATATTCAAGCTCTAAGTTCCTCTCCACTTGACCCCTTCGGGGCCCTCGTCCTAGCCAATGACCTCTATGCATGCCTCGAACCCTATACATTGGCCTCCTATTCAGATAAGGTGGCTCATAATCATCAAAACCATCAACATGTTCAGGTAGCTCCCCTTCTTGGGCTACAATATCATGTTCAATTGGTCTCACATTCCTCTGGGGTCTCTTAAGATGTGGAACATCACCTTGGGGAATGCTCAAGTTGTGGGGAATTCCCACTTGTTGGGGAATGCCCAACGGTTGGGGAATGCCAAACATTCTATCACTAATGCCTTCTCCAGCATCTTTTGGGGCACTCAGGGTCCCTTCTCTTTCAAGGCTCTCAAGCCTCAAGCTTATGGATTTAACCTCGGTCAAGAGGTAGGTCCAAGTGCTTTCCAAGACCTCACTGATCTCGTCAATGTCTCCATCTGTGTAACTACAAAAACCAATGACTAAAGAAAGAGGTTAGAGTAATAACCTGACACACTCCCTCACTTTTGAATGTCACTCGGATACACTCAATTTAGTGGGTTGGACCACTCAAGCTTGATTTCAAAGGATTCCTCGTAGATGAAAAAACTCCTCAATAACCAATCAAGTTCACAAGAACCAAAGACTCTTCGGAAAGAGCGGAGTTGATGCGACTGTATGGACCAACGGCAATACGAGTGAGCACTTGAAGAAAAAATGTTCTACGAGTCTTCTTTGAATTCTAATCCCCTCTAAGCACGAGGATCCTAAATGCTCAATGAACTAGTACTAATTACGTAGGAATTTTACTGTCAAAGTACTAGCCGGAAGTAATTGAAGCAAAGAACAAGCAAAAACCTACAATAAAACTATCTGTTACACAAAAATAGTAGGAGGCGCCCCACCTTGTCTCAGGGGCGTTCCACCCTATCTCAAGGGCGCTCCACCTTAAAAGTTGAGAGAGTTGGACTTCTCTGCGGCGGTTGGCCCTGCACTTGGGGCGTCCGCCATGGGCAGTTTCTTCAGCTTTTCAACAACGGTTTTTGATCTATTTTTCATCCAAATTTCAAATGATTTCAAGTTGTTTCTCAAATCCAATAGTTCCCAAAGTTGTGTTCAACTATATCAAACAGTTAACCCCAAAAAAACAATACTAATGCTTAGATTCATGTTTGAGCAATTTTTCAAGTGTTTTAAAATTTTGGAGTTTTTGATTCTTCAAATTTTGATTCACAACTCCAAATCAAGATGTTTTGGTACCAAATGAATGGGAAAACAATATAGATCAATCCCTAATAGTTTTTAACCTAAAACAAACAACTTCAAGTTGATTTTGATTTTGAAGCAAACTGTCAAGGGTTTTAAGAATTTTTATTCCCCAACTTTCGAATCACAACACCAAACTACCTTTTTATGGTATCAGAAGAATGAGAATCAAACATATAACAAACCCCAATGATTTTTGATGTAAGGAGATTCAAATCCAATAACTTCTATGATTTTTTTGTGATTTTCAAATAAGAACATCAAGAATACTAAAACAACAAATACAAAGATAAAATGGCACGGTCGAGGGTTTGTAAGAACAAAACCTAGCCGTGCTCTGATACCAAATAATTCAATGTAAAATGCGAAAGTGAAGAATTAGAGATAAAAGTGAGACGTGGCTAGAACGATTACCTAAGTAGCACCGAAGAACTATGTTTCGATCCACCTTGAGTGAATGTCAAGGAACACCTACACTAAGCAACTATCCTCGGGAGACACTCAGCTCTCGCAAACAAAATAATGATGAAAGGATAGAAGTTCAACTTGGATTCGCCATCAAGCCCGCATAAGGAGTTTTCATTTAGATTTTCTCAAATGTTTCATCATTCAATATTCAAGTATGGTAAGGTTAATAAAATCAAAACCTCAGGAAGACTTTTATAGTCTTCCTTCCTTTACAAAATATGAAAGGTCATAAATACACCTAAAGTGGTTTAAAACAATAAAGGTCACATAGCGCTAAAGTAGGAATTATACACAAAATAAAGGGAAATCCCGTCATGCTTGAAATTGAGGGAAGCGCTCCACTCTCCTCTACAGGGCGCCCGCCCTGGACACAGTCGCATGCTTGGGGCGCCCGCCTCAAGCTCAGGGCACTCCGCCCTACAAACTCCAGAGAATTTTGTTCTTGACATTTAGCCGATTTTTGAGAATTTTGAAGGATGGGCGGTCCGCCCACTTTGGGAGGCGTTACGCCTCTTCTTGGGGTTCTCCACCTCTTCTTGGGGTGCTCCACCTTTGTCTTGGGGTGCTACACCCTCCACATAAACAGTAGCATGCGTCCTTCAAATCATTCCCGAACTCTTCATCCGGAGCTCTTGACTTGTATCCTGCTTTCAAGCTTAGCTCTTGATTGTTGGCGTTTAGGCCTAAGTTATATTGTATCAAACAGGCTCCTAGGGCTTGGTATGAAAGGTGGTATGGGTTCTTAGTGAAGAATGGATTTACAAGAGGAAATATAGACAGCACTATGTTTCAAAGGAATAAAGCCAAGGACATGTTGATCGTGCAAGTGTATGTAGATGATATCATCTTTGGATCTACTAATGAGAACCTTTGAAAGGAGTTTGCCGACCTGATGGGAAGCGAGTTTGAGATATGTATGAAGGTGAGCTGAATTTCTTCTTAGGCTTATAAATAAAGCAAACTCAGGAAGGCACAATGATCCATCCGCAGAAGTACATCAAGGAACTTTTGAAGAAGTTTGAGATGAAAACTGCTAAGAACATGAGAACACCTATAGCTCTTAGAATTAAATTAGATCTTGATGAACCTGGTGGTTCCATTGATGAAACAAAGTACATTGGAATGATCGGTTCTTTGTTGTACTTGACTGCAAGTCTCCCAGATATTGTTTATAGTGTTGGTTTGTGCGCATGGTTCAAGTAAAAACAAAAGGAGTTACACTTAACAACTGATACGGGGTAAACTAGCGGAAGCAATTAACGATAGATGCGGAAGCGAACAAATAAGATATGAAGAAATTAAGGGACGGGGAGAACAGAAATAGAAGAAAGAACAGATAAATGATTCAAAATATGAGTTGAATATCCAAAGAGAGGAAACAAACTTGAACCTAATCAAGGATAAATACTTGGAAGAAATCCACATAGTTCTAAGCAAAGAGATACATGAAATTTCAAGCTTCTTCAAAGAAGGCCTTGCCGCTCCTCAATTCTCCTATTTTCAATATTCAAAGCTAACTAATGAAATGGAATGACTAAGTGTGGTATTTAAAGGTTTCCCACACTCCTAAATGAAATGTCTAAAATACCCTCAAGTTAGGTCAATACATAAAAGACCGCATAAGGCTAGAATAGGAAATACAGTCAAAATAAGAAGAATTCCCATCTTGCCAAAACAGTAGCAGGGTTCCTAGCTCAGTGGGAGGTCCGCCCAAATCAGGGTGTCACTGAGTGGGCGGTCCGCCCCTTTCTCAGAGGCGCTCCGTCTCAATCAAAGTCTAGAGAGGTAATCTTCAAGTTGGCGGTCTGCCTAGTGCACTGGGCGATCCGCCTAGCACTGGGATAGTCGATGCACTTACACTTGAGTAGCCATATTGCTCACTCAATACAATTGAAGTATCATGGCTAGCTTCTCCACCTTGTAGCTCTGATTCGGGGAAAATCGAGCTAAGACGCCAACCCTAAAAGACCAATAGCTACAGTTGAAGGCACATTCAATAGATTCGACGAAGGGTGAATCATCCAAGGCCAATGGAGAGCACCACAAGACCATTTTGAGCCACCTCAAGACCTCCCATGAAGAGGCGGACCGGCTGGAAAAGTGGGTGGACTGCCAGCTTGAAATATGAGCAAAATTTGGCTAAGTGTAAAAGTGAGAGCTCTCTGTATTTTCCAAGAGACAGACCGCCCACTACACAGTGTAGCCGTTCTGATACAAAAATTAAAGACAAGAAATTAAAAGAAAAAGAATTAAAAAAAGACCCAAATTTGATTAGGAAAATTATCCTAAACACCCACATAATTTTCAATCAACTTGAACCAATTCTATTTGATCCTCAAATAGTCAAGCCTAATTGCAAATCAAGGTAGTAAGTGTGTTTAAGCAAACAAGCTTAGCCAAAATCCTCACGAGGTTTAATGTCCTCAAAATCTAAGTCTAAAACTAATGATAATAAGAACTTATATAGTATGGCACAATTTGCCTTAATTGCCCCTTAACATCGGGCCTTCAAAGTCATTAGCTGAAAATGGGCTTCTGGTCCTCGTAACAACGCGTTCGCGCAAGAACTGGAGCTATCGCGCGGAGCATTAATTTAGAGCCTCGCGATCCCGGCTATGGTCTCGCGATCGCAAAGGTGTGGGTCTTCAACCAATATCAGCCTCCTGCACGATCGCGTCTGATGGCACACGATCGCTATTTTCTTCTTTTTGGCCTTGCGCGATCGCGTCTGTGCGTTCGTGATCGCGATGAACACTCTCAGCTTTTGAGGAAAAAAGTAGGCAGAACTGCCCTGAAGCTTCCAGCACTTGCCCCAGCAGCTCCAACCGTGCAAACATAGACTGTAACAGCTGAAACTCCCGTGCTTGGCTCCTGGTAAAGGGTTTGCCCGAGCATCGGGTTGCATTATTCTCCCCTTCTGGAGAAGAATCCGTCCACCGATTCGCTTGTTCTTCGACTTTGAAAGGAGACAAGTCACACACGTTGAAAGTGTTGTGCACTTGGTAATCACTTGGGCCATCGCCTCTAGGCATCAATTTACTCGTCCGCTTGTTTGGAAACCTATCCTTCCGGAAATGAACCCACACCCAATCACCGGGCTCGAAGATAACCTTCTTCCTTCCCTTATTCGCTCTTTTGGCAACTTCTTGATTTATCTTCTCAAGTTGTTTTCTTACTTGCTCATGAAGTTGCTTCATCTCTTGAGCTCTCACCTCGGCATCTAAGCTTAAGACAATATCACTAGACAAAGGTGTAAGATCTAATGGGGTAAGGGGTTAAAACCATACACAACCTCGAAAGGCATCATGCTTAGAAGTATTCATGGTCCTATTATATGCAAATTCAATCAAAGGTAGATGTTCTTCCCAAGAAGCTAGTTTCCCCTTAACCAATGCTCTAAGCATGGCACCTAAGGTTCTATTGACAACCTCGGTTTGGCCATCGGTTTGGGGGTGGCAAGAAGTTGAGAATAAATACATAGTGCCAAGCCTCCCCTATAGTTCTTTCAAAAAATGACTAAGGAACTTGGGATCCCTATCACTAACAATAGTTTTGGGACCCCATGCAATTTAAGCACATGTTCAACAAACAAATTGGCTACATGAGATACATCATCAACCTTGTTACATGGAATGAAATGAGCCATTTTGGAATCTATCAGCTACCACAAAGATGCTATCTTTTCCTCTTTTGGTCCTAAGCAATCCAAGCAAAAATCCATAGAAATATCAAGCTAAGGACCTAAGGAAATAGGGAGGGGTGAGTAAAAACCATGTCGAAGTAACTTTGACTTAGCTTGCCTACACTCCAAGCATTGGCCACACACCCTCAGAACATCCACCCTCATCTTAGGCTAATAAAAATGCTTATTAAGAATCTCCATGGTCTTGCCATTTCCAAAATGCCCCATTAGTCCCCCACTATGTGCCTCTCTCACTAGCAACTCCCTCCAAGATGAACTAGGCACACATAACTTCCCGTTCCTAAACAACAAACCTTCGAACTTGTGAAACCTCTTTTTCTCCTCATCACCACTAGGTTCCTCCTCACCACACATTCGATTGATTCTACTACCTCTTTCCTCAAATTCATAATTAACATAAAGTTTCTCAAACTCCGGATCATTAGCATACATCTCCTTCAAACTTCCAAAACCCATGAGTTTGGACCCCAAGGTATTCAACAACAATTGCCTTCTTGATTGAAGCAAAAACTGGGCATCCACCACCACATTCTCTTTCCCCTTTTTGTAATGGATGACATAAGGAAAAGTTTCAACAAACTCCACCCATTTGGCATGTCTCACATTCAATTCCTCTTGGGATTCGAGGTGTTTTAAGGATTGGTTGTCGGTTATAATGACAAATTCTTTGGACCAAAGGTAATGTTGCCAATGAGCCAATGCCCTCACCAAGGCATGCAACTCTTTATCATAAGAGGAGCATTTAGTAGTTGCCCCCTTAAGTTTCTCACTAAAATAGGCAATAGGTTTTTGATCTTGCATCAACACGGCTCCAATTCCTACCCCACTAGCATCACACTCGATTTCAAAGGTTTTATCAAAGTTTGGCAATTGAAGAAGAGGTGTGGAACTAAGCATTTCCTTTAATTTTGCAAAAGCCTCTTCTTGCTCTCTTCCCCATACAAACGCCTTGTCCTTTCTTATCACTTCGGTCAGTGGTGTGGCTACAGTGCTAAATCCCCTCACAAACCTCCTCACATCACAAATGCTTTTAGGAGTGGACCAATCCCTAATGGCCTCCACCTTAGCCTCATCTACTTCCACACCATTTGCACTCACTACAAAACAAAGGAAACAACTTTCTCAACACAAAAGAGCACTTTTTTAAATTAGCATACAATTGTTCCTTTCCAAACATCAAACACTTGTTTCAAATGATTAGCATGCTCATCAATGGATTTTCTATAGATAAGAATTTCATCAAAGTAAACTACAACAAACTTTCCAATGAAAGATTTAAGCACATGATTCATAAGCCTCATGAAGGTTGAAGAACCATTGGACAAGCCAAAAGGCATGAAAAGCCACTCATAAAGACCAAAGTTAGTTTTAAAGGCCGTCTTCTACTCATCACCCGGTTTCATCCAGATTTGGTGGTATCCACTCCTCAAATAAATTTTAGGAAACGCACAAGATCCACATGACTAATCAAGCATATCATCTAATCTAGGGATAAGGTGACGATACTTTACCGTGATCTTGTTGATGGCTCTATAATCCACATACATGCCCCAAGTCCCATTTTTTATTGGCACTAGGATGGCTGGGACCGCACATGGGTCAAGCTTTCTTGCACAAGTCCTCTCTCAAGCAACTCCTCCACTTGCTTTTGGAGCTCTTTGGTGGCCTCCGGGTTGCTTCAATAAGCAGCCTTGTTGGGCAATTGGGAGCCCGGAACAAGGTCAATTTGATGCTCAATGCCTCTTAGTGGTGGCAATCCACTAGGCAACTCCTCGAGGAAGATGTCTTCATAACCTTGCAAAAGAGAAGAAATAGAACTATGCAAAGAAGGGGTTAGTTCATTAGTAAGCAAAACATAGTCCTTGTGTAAGAGGAGAATAATGGGTGCTCCTTCCTCCACATCTTTCAAACACTTCTTCCTAGACAAGATCAAGTTCACTCCCTCTTTTGTTTTGTCACTCTTTTGTGCGACAACTTCCACTCTCTTATCCTCTACGACTCCCTCTTTCTTTTCTTTCTCCCTTTTCAACTTCAACTCCCTCATCTTTTTATAACCCTCACTAACTTGCACCGGGGTCAATGGGTTGAGAACAAACTTTTGACCCTCCACTTCCAAGGTATACTTGTTAGTCTTGCCATCATGCCTTGCCAAGTGGTCATATTGTCAAGGCCTACCAAGTAAAATATGATAAGTTTGCATCAGGACCACATCAAATAAAAGCTCATCATGGTAGTCCCCAATCTTGAATCTAATCAAAGCTTGCTGGTCACCCTTAGCTCACCACACTCATTAAACCATTGTAGCTTGTAAGATTGTGGACGTTTCCTAGTGGGTAGGTTGTGTTGCTTAATCAAAGTGATGCTCACCGCATTCACGCAACTACCACTATCAATAATTAGAGAACAAGTAGTCTCTTGAACCTTACGATATACATGGAAAAAATTCTCCCTTTGACTCGACTCCTCCTTCACTTGCACCCCCATTATTCTTCTCACCACAAGAGTAATGTAGTCTTCCTCTAATTGCTCACCTTTCATCTTGCTCTCATAAAAATCATCATCACATGGCATACCCCTATCTATCTCCTCTTCATCACCACCACCCATCTCATAGCTCCCATCACCTAAAGCAACAATAGTTCTCCTATTTGGGCAATCTCTCATCATGTGGCTCGGCCATTACACTTATAACATTGAATGTTAGACAAGCTCTCAAGTTTAACTTTTTTACCTCCCATCTTTGGCTCTTCTTTGGGCTTGGCTTTTTCAAAGTGGCTTTTGAACTCTCGCTTGGGCTCCTTTACTTTGTCCCATGGGGTATAGGACTTTACATTATCCTTCCCTTTGTTCAAAGTGGAAGAGATGTTTTTGGACTTGTAGGACTTGTCCAACTTAATCCCTTTCTCCACCTTAAGAGACGCTTGGAAAGCATCATACAAGCTTTCATATCGGTGCAATTCCATAGGAGAAGAGATTTCCCTATTCAAACCTCCACAAAACTTTGGTATGAGGGGGTCAATCACCATCTTGATCGTTGGCCCTTGTCCTAGTCTGCTCAAATTCATCAAAATACTCCGGCACACTCTTGTTCCCTTGCCTCAAATTGTAGAACTTCTTGATCAATTCATCTTTATAGTTTGGAGGTATAAACCAAGCCTCCATCATGGTTTTCAAAGCCGCCCATCCCCCATTGGCAATGAACCCTTGAGTTTCCCTTTGCCTTCATTTGGACTCCCACCAAGTAGAAGCATAATTCTCAAATTGAGTGATCGCATACTTGACCTTTGTAGCTTCTTGAACGTTGTTGGTTTGAAACATTCTCTCCATCTTATCAACCCACTCTAGATACTCCTCGGGATCACTTTCTCCTTGGAAGGTAGGTAGGTTGATCTTGATAGTGTTAAATTCTCTATCATCATCATGATGTCTCCGATGTCCACCATAACCCCTGTAGTCATAGTAGTCCCCTTCAAGCTCTACTCTCCCTTGGTAACCTCCCCCAAATCGACCACTTAGACCCTTAGCTGCTCCTTGTCGTGCATCCCCCGAATAGTGTAATGGGTCGTTATCATAGTTCTCATGTGTATGAAAAGACTCATCTTCATGTGGTCTTGGAGTGTCATCCGTTGGTGGTTCATTTCATGGAAGATCATAAGTGGGATCCCTTGCTTGTGGAGTGTCATTTGGAGAATAGGTATCTTGAACCACCATGTGAGAGTAGCGGTCATTAGCCCGAGAGATTCGGCTAGGTCCATCAACCCATCTCCCCAAGCTTATCTTTTCGGGATAGATCATCAACCGTCTCTTTCATTCCTTTGAACTCATCTTGAATTGAGTTAACACTTGCCAACAAGGCTTGCATCATGGTTTTAAGTTCCATGTTCACCTCGACTTCTTTTTGAGCCATCGTACCTACAAACAATTAAACAAACAAGGTTAGTAGAAAGAGTCCTCACCGAGTCGCTCCCTAAAAGTTTACACTCAATTCACTCGTATGTACACTCAATGATTGGCTTTTACTCGCTCTAGTACTCTCACCACACTTGCCTTTTTCCACTCTTTGCTATTGCAAGTTTGTTCTTCACACACAAATCCGACTTGACAATCAAACTCAAACTAATTCGGGATGGAAAGGAATTGTTTTGATAAGAAACGGACAGTTGAAACTAATGGACGGAATTTAGGAAAATTCAAAGAAAGGAAAGAAGAAAGGCACGAATTGAATTGGCACGAATTTGATTCGGATTTGGATGAAATTTTGTTTATGATCTAGAAACTCACTGTACTTGATGCTGAAATTGGGTTTTGGTTGATTGCAAACTGTTTCGGGGCAGTTGCGAGCAATTTGTTTAAGAAACTATTTTTCTATAAATTACTGTTCAGTGCGATCGCGTGAGAAACGTCGCGACCCCGAGGGCTATTCTGCGAGCATCGCCGCGATCGCATAGGCCTTTTAATTCTTGGCCAGCGCGATAGCGCTTGATAGCGCGCGTTCGCGTAGGCTTCTGGGACTGAAGCAGAACCCGATTTTCAAACCCTCTTTTCCACTTGAATCTTCACAAAGCACCGTATTTTTGCTCCAAATTTGAGATTTATACTCCTTGTTTGTTCGTGAAAAAATTCCTAGAGTTAAATGTTCAATAGCAACAACCAATTTGAAAAGCCCCAATTTCTTGATGAAGAACCCGAATTTTTGAATCTTCAAATCAGCACCCAATTTGTTGTTGTTTGTTCAATTCCTTCTAGGAACCAATATCTTCAGTTGATTACAAAAATTTCACCCAAAAAAACCTAAACCTAAAACTCATTTTTTTTTCGAATTTTTGGATTTTTGATTTTCATTTAGTTTTTTTTTTTTTTTTTGTGATTTGAGGAACAAATTTGGGTAAGTGATGTAAAAATAAATACTAATCCAGCTCTGATACCAAATGGTAAAAAAATTAAAGATAAGAAATTAAAAGAACAAGAATTAAAGAATGAGCCAAATTTGATTAGAAAGGATTAAGGAAGGATATTAGGGAAATTATCCCAAACACCCCCTTAATTTCCTATCAACTTAAACCAATTCTATTTGATCCTCAATTATCAAGCCTAACTCCAAATCAAGTTAATAAGTATGCTTAAGCAAACAAGCTTAGCCAAAATCCTCAATGGATTTAATTTCATCAAAATCTAAATCTAAAACTAATGACAATAAGAACTTATATAGTATGGTACAATTTGCTTTAATTGCCCCTTAACATTGGGCCTTTATAGTATTAGCTGAAAATGGGCTTCTGGTCCTCGTCTCAGTGCGTTTGGGAAGGTGTGGGTCTTCAACCAATGTCAGTCTCCTGCGCGACCGCGTCTGATGGCACGCGATCACGATTGTCTTCTTTTTGGCCTTCCGTGATCTCGTCTGTGCACTCGCGATCGCGATGAACACTCTCAGCTTTTGAGGTAGAAAGTAGACAGAACTGCCCTGAAGCTTTCAGCACTTTCCCTAGCAGCTCCTACTGTGCAAACATGGACTGCAACTGCTACAGCTCCCGTGCTTGGCTCCTTGTAAATGGTTTGCTTGGGCATCGGGTTGCGTCAAGTTGGAAGCTTAGTAGAAGATGACCGCCTACTCCCTATGCCAGCATTGCGAGGCTCTTTTATTTTAGGCGTGTATTTCCAACTATAGCCCTGCGTTGCCTTATTTGTTTAAACCCACATTTGGGATATTTTGGACCTTTCATTATGCATAGGTGTAGACTATAAAAGTCTTCATTAGGCTTTTATTTCTATTAGCTAGCTTTTGAATATTGAAGAACAAGTTTGTGACATGATCTCTTGAATGAATAGAACCTTTACTTTTCGCTTGAATCAATTGGTAGAACTAATTAAACCTCATTCCAAACCCGACCGGACCCTTTGCAAGAGCCAAGTGTCTCTTGAGGACCATTTGTATAGTGTAGGTGATTCTTGACATCGATTCGAGGGAGTATCAACACTAGTTCCTCGATACTACTTTGAAGGATAGTTCGAGCCTCGTCTTACTTCTATCTTATTTTCTCCCTTCCATACTTTACCTGTATCATCTTGGTATCTGAGCAAGGCTAGGGTTTTTTCTACAAACCCTCGATTCTTGTTCATCGTGGCTACGTTACTTTCTAGTTTAGTTTCTTGTTGTTGTTATTGAAAAGGAAGAAAATACAAAAAAAAAGTTGAAAATTACAAAAAAAAATTGCTAGATGATCTTGGTTATGGTGATTCCTTTGATGTTTGTTATCGAGGATTTCTTTTTATCATATCCCACTGATTGGGTACCCTCAAAACACGTTTTTGAGTTGAGAATCAAAACTTGAAATTCAAAAATCCCCAAAGTTGGAAGAACACTTGAATTTGGTTAAAAATTTCTTGATTTGGACTTCATGCTGATTGGGTGCTACTATAAATCATTGGGGATTGTTTGTAGTAGTTGAAAACACATTGGGGTACCTTTGGATTCGGAAAACACCTTGAAATCATTGGAAATTGGGAGCCAAAAGACCAAGAACATGGACTGTGCTGAAGAACACAATAGGCGGGGCGCCTACTCTAAGAGGCCGACTGCCCCTTTTGATTGCAACTCTCTAGATCTGGTGGTAGGCGGTGAAGGTGATGTAGGGAATCAAACGCGGAAAGTAAAAATGATAAGAACGAGACATAACTCGATCTCTAGTCCCAAGTAGCAACGGAGAACTTGTTCCGTTACACCCCGAGAGAAGGACAAGAACACCTACGCTATGCAACTACCCTCGAGCTAACGCGAGCACGCAAGTAGAATGGTCGGAGAGGAAAAGTATTCATCTAGATCCGCTAGAAGAACTACAAGTCCCAAAACAAAGGGTTTCATTCAATAACCAAGAGCCTTGCTCATGTTCAATATTCATCAATCATCAATAATAAACTAAGTTAAAAATAGGCTAAGCATGGCTATTTATAGTGTTTCCCAAGCTTGCACAATGGCTAAAATACCCTTACTAATAAGGTTCACAAAATAGGCCACGTAGGGCAAAACGGTAAAATAAACATAGGCCTTCACAGCTGGGAGGGGCGCCTGGGATCTGGGAGGGGCGCCTGGGAATGCTGTCACCTAGGCGGGGCGCCTGGCATCAGGCGGGGCGCCTGGCTTGGCCTTCAGCTAGGCGGGGCGCCTGGGCAGGCGGGGCGCCTGTGCACTTTCAGCTCCTTAGGCAGTGAGCTTGCCAGGCGGGGCGCCTGGCTCTGCTGGGCTCTCTTCTTCCTTAGGCGTGAGGCCTAGTTTGAGCACCCGGAATGGCTTCCACTCGCTTCCTTCCTCAAGTCCTCTCCTTTCCAAGTATAAATGCACCTGGGCAAACGGCGCCCTCTACTTCTACTTCTAACTAAAGGCGAACAGCCGGCAGGTTGTTGGCTGGGAGAGCTGGTAAAAGAATGAAACCTTCAAGAGACCGTGGTTGATGAATTATCGGCACCTGCTTATCGAGGGTTTTTCTTTAATTCCTTTTTCGCCAGAGAACCGTACGTGAGACTTCCGCCTCATACGGCTCCGTCCCCTTCATTACTTCCCCAGCTTTGAGCTCAGTTCCTTTATTTGATCTTGTTGGCTTGGCTCCGAGTGAAGGTCTCCTTGTGATGGATTGCCCGGCATCATCCTCCCCTTCTTGAGAAGATTTCGTCCTCGAAATCGAAGCATCATCATCCACGACCCCTTCATTACCTACATCCAAAGGAACCAAGTCACAAACAATGAAGGTATTAGAAACTTGATACTCACTTGGAAAGTCGATCACATAGGCGTTGTTGTTTATCTTTGAGAGCACTTGGAATGGGCCATCTCCACGGGGTGCTAACTTTCCTTTTCTAATGCTTGGAAACCTTTCTTTCCGGAAATGCACCCACACATAGTCACCCTTCTTGAGTTCCACCTTCTTGCGTCCCTTGTTCTTCTTAGAGGCTACCTTTGCATAGGCTTCCTCCAAGTTCTTCTTCACCTTAGCATGTATTTCCATCAAAGCCTTGGCTCTAGTTTTACCTTCAAAATTAACAACCATTTCCCTTGGCAAAGGGGTTAGATCAAGGGGAATCAAGGGGTTAAAACCATACACACACTCGAATGGAGTCATACCAATCATCCGATGCACGGTTCGATTGTAGGCAAACTCCATAAGAGGTAGCTTATCTATCCAAGTCCTACCCTTACCTCGGGTCATGGCTCTAAGAAGAGCACCCAAGGTTCGGTTCACCACTTCGGTTTGCCCATCGGTTTGGGGGTGGTGGGACGTAGAAAACAAGAGTTTGGTGCCAAGGGCACCCCATAAACTCCTCCAAAAATGACTTAGGAACTTAGTGTCCCTATCACTCACTATGGTTTTGATGCAGCCCGAACACGTGCTGATCAAGTGTTCGATCCACCGAGGAGACCGATGACAAGAAGCCAAGCCAAGCTGCTGCACGATGTGCACGTTCACTTAGCCTGGCCGAAGGAAAACAATTGCTCCGAAGCTGAGTGGCCGAGCTCAAGAATCGAAGGCATTATCTTCAGATTTGAGCCCGATGGCAAAGTGACCGAGGACAAGGAGCTCGAAGACAATTGAGTGTCCGAAGGCAACAAGTGTGTGTTCGAGCAGACAATCGAGAACCGAAGCCAAGGCTTACCGAAGTTAAATGTCTGCCGAACACATTTTAACTCAGCCCTGCGTGGCTTATTTCTATTGGTCAACTGTGACCTATTTACTAGTCTACCCTTAGTATTTCCTATATAAACATTGTTTCCTTTCATTGTAAGTACCTAGTTTTTTTGGAAGAATGATTAATTAATGAAAGTGCCGAGCATCTTTCTTTTGTCTCCGTCGTGAGCAAAACCCTGTGAGGGATTTATGGACTTGTGGCTTTCGGTTAATCCGATTGAACATTCCTCTTTGATCATTCAGATTGCAAGAGGCATGTTCTCTTGAGGATTGTTGCATAGTTTAGGTGATTCTTGTATCCCTTTTGATCGAGCTTTGAGACAGGTTCCTCACTGTTCTTTCGAAAGAAGCAAGTTTTGTTATAGCCACTCCTTCGGGTTCGCATTGCACCAACTTGGTATCAGAGCATGGTTTGGGCTTGTTTCTACAATCCCAAATCCTGTTCACGTTATCTTTATTTTCGTGCGTCTGTGTCTCTGTTTTCCGTTTCGAATTCTTGATTTGGTTTTGTTACTGTTGATGTTGTTATTTTACAAAAAAAAAAAAAAAAAGTGTTAAAAGAAAAATTCAAAATTGTGTTTGATTGTTGGTTGTTTGGGAAAACAACCATTGATTCTAGTTTACCATCGAGTTCCGAATCCAACAAGTACCCGACGTACCAATTTCGTGACTAGGGTTTCTTGGTGAATTTTTGGACTGTTTTGAGCTTTAATGGTGACTGAAAACTCGAACCCCACTGAGTTTGGAAGAAACCGGTGAAGATTGGTGGTTTTTGAGTGATTTGGGTTTGTTTGTTGCTTAAGAATCGAAGTTCTGAGTTTGAATCGTTGTCCGTACGCAGGAAAATTGTTACAAAATCGTAACAGTGTACGACACGAACGACCTGATTTTAGTTCGAAGAACTTCGTTTGATTTCCTCCGTTGTTGTCTGGAACCGGAGTCGAAAGAGCAACTCAGATCTGTTGAGTTTCGTGGTCAGTGAACCGAAGTTGTTGTGTCCGTACGCCGGAGCAAGGTCACTGTTCCATTGAAGAAGAAAGGGGTTAAAATTTTAACATCAAAACCCTAGGTGAAAATTATCGGCTGAAAAAGGAAAGTGGATAAGGTAAAACCCTATCCGTACCAAGGAGGGACCACTCTTGTACGGACAGGAGTGGGTGTGGTCGAAAAAGATTCTAAAAGGGAATCAACGGGTAGATTCTCCTAGGTTTTCACTTTCTTTCGTGTCAAAATTCTAGTTGGTGGATCTTTTGAGTAATTGTCCTACTCGAGGTCGTACTAACTCTTTTAAGCTGATAGGAATTCGTGCGAAGGGGTGACCGAAGTCCAAACTTTCGTAGAAATTCTTTTGACTCCCCGAGCTCAGTTAAAAAGCGTCCGTTCCATCGAGTCGAACATCACTTCACTCTTCCCGAAGAGGCAGTGACTATTGTCGAACTTGAAGGATCTTAGAGGACCGATCAATCAGACGAGCCACTGTTAACAAGTCCTTGAGTGATCAAAAACCGAACCCAAAAATTGAGTGGACCCGAGTGCCACCCATCAAAGGTGAGGGAGTGTCTGAGGTGATTTCTAACCCTAACATTTGTTTGATCTTTGACTTGTGCAGGTACCATGGCTGGAAATGATGGCAAAGGCATTGAGAAGCCCGAGGTGTCGTTAGCCGATCTCATGGCTGCGATACAAGGCGTCAGCGCCGAATTAAGAGGAGTGACTGCTCGAGTAGCTAACCTCGAGCAGGGAAGTGCGTCCGTGGCCAAAAATGGGTCCGGCGCTGGAACGAGCGAATCCACTCCGACGAAACCTGAGCTGTATGCTGAGCTTCTTCGACAACATCAGTTGACGAGTGAAGCAATTCGAAGAGAACTTAACTTGGGCAATCCCCAAGCACAACAAAACTTGGGCAATCCCCAAGCTGGAAATCAAAACTTGGGCATTCCCCGAGGAGAAAGAATACCACCTCCAGTGGCCCGAAGAGATCTTGGAGCAGTTGCCGAGGAGGTTGATGAAGAGGAATTTCCCGAGGACGAATATGAGCGTGAGCCGCCATTCGCTCAACAAAGCCAAGCTCACCGAGGACGTGGAAATTTCCGAGGTCGAGGCCGAGGCGCAAATGTGGAAAGAAATATTGAGCGTGAGGCTAATGATCGAAATGATGAGTATGTCGAACAGGTTCGTGGTGTTCTAGACTCAAACTTGAACAGTGTCAAGATCACTATTCCACCCTTTAAAGGAACTAGTGATCCTGATGAGTATCTTGAATGGAAGCTTAAAATGGAGCGCATCTTTGAAACCAATGAGATGACCGATGAGAGAAAAGCTGCCCATGCCATTGCTTCGTTCGAAGCCTATGCATCAACATGGTGGGAATCTGACAAGAGGCATAGACGAAGGAATGACTATCCCGAAGTCAATACTTGGCCGCAATTAAGAAGAGCAATGGATGCTAAGTATTTGAGTGCCAAGTACAGGCAGACTCAAATGCAAAAGCTCTATGAGTTGAAGCAACGGTCCAAGTCTGTCCAAGAGTACCACGATGAGTTCGAAAAGGTTCGATTGAATCTTGATCTGGTCGAAGACGAAGAACAAGCCATTATCAGATTCAAAAGTGGCTTGGCTAGGGATGTGTCATCTCAGTTGAGACTCCACGTGTACCACACGTTGGAACATTTGTTTGATGCTGCCACCGAAGCTGAAAAACTGGTGAAGGACGATAAGGCAAACCGGTATCGAGGAGTCACTACTTCTACTCCTTTGAACCGAAGTAAAGAATGGAAGAGTCCAAACCAAGCAAGTGCTAACACTGTCCGAGATTCGAAGAGACCCTTCGAAAGAGGTGTGACCGGTAACCAACCAAGAGAAGCGGGAGGTAAAGTTCAACTCAACTCTCCTAGTGCTTCAAATATTCATTGTCACAAATGCAAAGGTTATGGTCACATGGCAAAAGAGTGTCCAACTCACAAAGTTATGCTTCTGCTCGAAGATGGAACCGTCCATGAGCAAGCGAGTGACACCGAGGAGGAAATTATCGAGGAGACTGATCGAGCTGAAGTTGATGATGATCATGAGGCTGCCGAAGCTGATCATCCGGAAATGTTTCTTGTGGTTCGAAGGAATTTGAGCTGCATGACTCTTGAAGAAGAGGACAACCAAAGAGAAAACCTCTTTCATGCCCGATGTCGAGTGAGGGGAAAGGTGTGTTCGATGATCGTTGATTCCGGTAGTTGTGCCAATGTAGTGAGCCAAACTTTGGTTTCACAAATGGGATTACCTACGATGAAGCATCCCCACCCTTACAAGTTACAATGGCTGAATGAGTGTGGAGAATTGAGAGTTGTCAAACAAGTGTGGGTAAAGTTCAAAATCGGAGAGTATCAAGATGAAATGATATTCGATGTGGTTCCGATGCAAGCTTGTCATTTGCTATTGGGTCGACCATGGCAGTATGACCGAACAGCTGTTCACAATGGCAGATCCAACACTTACACTGTGAAGCTCGATGGGAAGAGTTTTATACTCAAACCCTTGTCTCCAAAACAAGTCACCGAGGACTATAAACGAATGAAAGAATTGAAAGAAGCGGCCAAAGCTAAGCTTCCGATAGGAGCAAAATTGGGGCCCGAAGAGACAAACTCACCGGCCGAAGTGAAAGGAATTTGTGCAATCATGCAACCCGGTGAGATCTTACGAGGCAACGACCACGGTCAGATGATGATTTGCCTCGTGCACAAGGGTATCTTTCTAAACTCTAATGATGATTTTTCTAATGATAACCCTTTGCCTTTGTTTGTTCGTAAAGTTTTGCAGGACTTCGAGGACATGTTTCCCGAGGAAATGCCAGGTGGATTACCTCCGATGAGAGGAATCGAGCACCAAATTGACTTCGTACCAGGGTCTCAAATCCCTAACAAACCTGCATACCGGTGTAATCCCGAAGACACCAAAGAGCTCCAACGGCAGGTTGATGAATTGCTGGACAAGGGCCTCGTTCGAGAGAGCTTGAGTCCTTGCGCCGTTCCAGTTATCCTTGTTCCGAAGAAGGATGGAACATGGCGAATGTGTGTTGACTGTCGAGCAGTCAACAAAATAACGGTAAAGTATCGTCATCCTATCCCTCGATTAGATGACATGCTAGATGAGTTAAGTGGTTCTTCATGTTTTTCGAAGATAGATCTCAGGTCCGGTTACCACCAGATCCGAATGAAACCCGGAGACGAGTGGAAAACCGCATTCAAGACCAAATTCGGTCTCTATGAATGGTTGGTGATGCCTTTTGGCTTATCCAATGCACCGAGCACATTCATGCGACTGATGAACCATGTGCTCAAACCGTTCATAAACAAGTTCGTTGTCGTTTATTTCGATGACATACTTGTTTATAGCAGAACCGTGGATGAACATGTCGACCACCTAAGGCAAGTACTTGAAAAGCTTCGAGTAGAGAAGTTGTATGCCAACTTCAAGAAATGCGCCTTTGGTGTCGATCGTGTAGTCTTTCTTTGATTTGTTGTCAGTGCTAATGGCGTCGAAGTCGACGAATCAAAAGTCGAAGCCATCAAAGATTGGCCAACTCCAACCTCGGTATCACAAGTTCGTAGCTTCCATGGCTTAGCTAGCTTTTACCAAAGGTTTGTTCGTGACTTTAGCACCGTGGCAGCTCCTTTAACTGAGCTGGTGAAGAAAGACAATCCATTTGTGTGGGGAGAGTCCCAAGAGAGGGCTTTCCAAGAGTTGAAACGGAGGCTTTGTTCTGCCCCGTTGTTGCAACTCCCTGACTTCGGCAAAGCATTCGAAGTCGAGTGTGATGCGTCTGGAGTTGGGATCGGAGGAGTGCTGATGCAAGACTCGAAGCCGATCGCTTACTTTAGCGAAAAGCTTAAGGGTGCAACTTTGAATTACTCTACGTATGACAAAGAGTTGTATGCCCTCGTTCGAGCACTCGCCCATTGGCAGCATTATTTGTGGCCTCGAGAGTTTGTAATCAAGAGTGATCATGAATCTTTGAAACATCTCCGAGGTCAGGAGAAATTGAATCGAAGACATGCCAAGTGGGTTGAATTTATTGAAAGCTTTCCCTATGTAATTCATTACAAAAAGGGAAAAGATAATGTTGTGGCCGATGCGCTATCAAGGAAATTTGCCTTAGCGACCACTCTCGCCTCTAGGCTCATGGGATTCGAAAGCATCAAGTCGATGTACGAGGACGATCCCAAGCTGAAATGTGTTCGAGACGCAATCTTGAGTGGCCGAAAGGTTGAGAAATATCAGTGGCATGATGGCTACCTCTTCAAAAATGGGAGGGTTTGTGTGCCAGTGTCATCGTGGAGAGAGCTCTTAGTTCGAGAAGCTCACTCAGGTGGACTGATGGGGCACTTCGGTGTCGATAAAACTCTTGGTATCTTAACCGAGCAGTTCCATTGGCCCAAAATGCGACGAGATGTGGAAAAGCTATGCAACGCTTGTCTCGTTTGCAAGAAAGCAAAATCGAAGTCCAACCCTCATGGATTGTACACCCCGTTGCCTGTGCCTGATCGACCTTGGGTTGATATATCCATGGACTTTGTCTTGGGGTTACCGAGGTCGGGGGGAGGACATGATAGCATCTTCGTTGTAGTTGACCGTTTTTCAAAAATGGCTCACTTTATTCCTTGCAAAAAGTGTGATGATGCACAGCATGTAGCTACATTTTTTGTTTCTAACGTGTTAAAATTGCATGGTGTACCTCGTACTATTGTGAGTGATCGAGACTCGAAGTTCTTGAGTCATTTTTGGAAATGTTTGTGGGGTGCCCTCGGCACCAAGCTACTATTCTCGACGTCTCACCATCCTCAGACTGATGGACAGACCGAGGTAGTTAACCGAACCTTGGGATCGTTGCTTCGGGCAATGACCAAAGGGAAGGTTGGAAACTGGGCTGATCGTTTGCCCATGATGGAGTTTGCATACAATCGAACGGTGCATAGAATGACCAACATGACCCCGTTTGAATGTGTGTATGGTTTTAATCCTTTGATTCCACTTGATTTAACCCCATTGCCTCGAGATTCTGTTCTTGATTTTGAAGGTACTCAAAGAGCAGCTGCCTTGATCGAATTGCATGCAAAGGTGAAGAAGAACCTCGAGGAGGCCTATGCAAAGGTTGCCTTAAAGAAAAACAAGGGGCGTAAAAAGTTGGAATTAAAGAAGGGAGATTGGGTTTGGGTTCACTTCCGAAAGGAACGCTTCCCGAACCAAAGGAAAGGAAAGTTGGCTCCTCGAGGGGATGGTCCATTTCAAGTGTTGACCAAGATCAACAACAATGCCTACGTGATCGATCTCCCTGGTGAGTATAACGTGTCCAACACCTTTAATGTTGCTGACTTAGTTCCTTGCGTTGTAGGTCCAACTTCGGAGGACGAGGAGGGCTTGATTTCGAGGACGAAATCTTCTCAAGAAGGGGAGGATGATGCAGCCCGAACACGTGCTGATCAAGTGTTCGATCCACCGAGGAGACCGATGACAAGAAGCCAAGCCAAGCTGCTGCACGATGTGCACGTTCACTTAGCCTGGCCGAAGGAAAACAATTGCTCCGAAGCTGAGTGGCCGAGCTCAAGAATCGAAGGCATTATCTTCAGATTTGAGCCCGATGGCAAAGTGACCGAGGACAAGGAGCTCGAAGACAATTGAGTGTCCGACGGCAACAAGTGTGTGTTCGAGCAGACAATCGAGAACCGAAGCCAAGGCTTACCGAAGTTAAATGTCTGCCGAACACATTTTAACTCAGCCCTGCGTGGCTTATTTCTATTGGTCAACTGTGACCTATTTACTAGTCTACCCTTAGTATTTCCTATATAAACATTGTTTCCTTTCATTGTAAGTACCTAGTTTTTTTGGAAGAATGATTAATTAATGAAAGTGCCGAGCACCTTTCTTTTGTCTCCGTCGTGAGCAAAACCCTGTGAGGGATTTATGGACTTGTGGCTTTCGGTTAATCCGATTGAACATTCCTCTTTGATCATTCAGTTTGCAAGAGGCATGTTCTCTTGAGGATTGTTGCATAGTTTAGGTGATTCTTGTATCCCTTTCGATCGAGCTTTGAGACAGGTTCCTCACTGTTCTTTCGAAAGAAGCAAGTTTTGTCTTGCTCTATCTTTTATCTTTCTTGTTTACCTTCCGCGTTTGTGCTTAGCAACTCCTTCGGGTTCGCATTGCACCAGGTTTGAGGCACACCATGCAATTTCAAGATATTATCAATAAACAAGGTAGCAACATGTTGTGCATCATCACATTTACGACATGGAATGAAATGCGCCATTTTGGAGAACCTATCCACGACAACATAAATGCTATCATGGCCCCCCTAGTCCTTGGTAAACCCATGACAAAGTCCATTGATATATCCAACCATGGACTAGTAGGTACGGGGAGTGGGGCATACAAACCATGGGGGTTCGACTTGGACTTAGCAACCTTGCATTCAAGACAAGAGTTGCAAAGTCTCTCAACATGGGTCCCCATTTTTGGCCAATGGAATTGTTCCCGAAGGATGGCCAAGGTCTTGTCCCTACCAAAATGACCCATGAGTCCTCCACAATGTGCCTCTCGCACAAGCAATTCCCTCCATGAGGACTCGGGTATGCACACTTTACCATTCTTAAAGATATATCCATTAACCCATTGGTATTTCTCAACTCTCTCCCCCTTTTCTAGCGCTTGATGGATGCTCTTGAGCTTCGGGTCATGAGCATACATCAAATTAATGCTTTCAAAGCCCATAAGCTTAGAGGTGAGAGTGGTGGCTAGATCAAACTTTCTCGAAAGCGCACCCGCCACAACATTGTCCTTCCCTTTCTTATATTGGATCACATAGGGAAAGGACTCAATGAATTCAACCCACTTGGCATGTCTCTTATTGAGCTTCTCTTGGCCTCTCAAATGCTTGAGTGACTCATGGTCACTCTTGATTACAAACTCACGAGGCCAAAGATAGTGTTGCCAATGGGCAAGGGCTCTCACAAGGGCATACAACTCCTTGTCATATGTAGAATAGTTCAAGGAGGCCCCTTTCAACTTTTCACTAAAGTAGGCGATGGGTTTGCTATCTTGCATTAAGACACCACCAATTCCCACCCCCGAGGCATCACACTCAACCTCAAATGCCTTTCCGAAGTCGGGCAATTGCAATAGAGGGGCGGTACTCAACCTACTTTTCAACTCAAGGAAGGCCTTCTCTTGAGGCTCTCCCCAAACAAACGGTTGGTCTTTCTTCATCAATTCGGTGAGTGGAGCGGCAATGGAGCTAAAGTCCTTCACAAATCGCCTATAAAAGCTTACGAGACCATGAAAGCTCCTCACTTGAGTCACGGTAGTAGGAGTAGGCCAATCACGTATGGCCTCTACCTTAGACTCATCCACCTCCACTCCTTGGGCACTCACAACAAACCCAAGGAAGACAACCTTCTCCACACCAAAGGCACACTTTTTGAAATTAGCATAGAGCTTTTCGGCTCTCAAAGCTTCAAGCACTTGCCTAAGGTGGTCAACATGTTCATCAATTGTCTTACTATAGATCAAGATATCATCAAAATAGACAACAACAAACTTGTTGATAAAAGACTTCAAAACATGATTCATGAGTCGCATGAAGGTGCTAGGTGCGTTGGAAAGCCCGAAGGGCATTACCAACCATTCATAGAGACCAAATTTGGTCTTGAATGCAGTTTTCCATTCATCCCCGGGTTTCATCCGGATTTGATGGTAACCGGACCTAAGGTCGATTTTGGAAAAGACACACGACCCACTCAATTCATCCAACATATCATCAAGCCGTGGGATAGGGTGACGGTACTTGACCGTTATCTTATTCACGGCTCGGCAATCTACGCACATTCTCCAAGTGCCGTCCTTCTTTGGAACAAGAATGACCGGTACGGCACAAGGACTCAAACTCTCCCTTACCAAGCCTTTGGAAAGCAAGTCATCAACTTGTGTTTGCAACTCCCTTGTATCCTCGGGATTGCTTCTATAGGCCGGCTTGTTCGGGATTTGAGAGCCCGGAATAAAGTCAATTTGATGTTCAATACCTCTCAAGGGAGGTAAGCCATCGGGCATCTCATCCGGGAACATGTCCCCAAAGTTTTCCAAGACATTTTTCAAAGCACTAGGCATAGGGCTAGAAGAAAAATCACAATTAGAGTTAAGGATCATACCTTTGTGCACTAGGCATAGAAGAAACTTGGTGCCATCATTACCTTTCAAAAGCTCGCCCGGTTGCATCATGGCATACATGCCACCGGTAGATGAAGTAGGTGGGATTGCCACCATGCTTATGGACAAAGGGCTAGTCTCGATGAGTGACTTAGCCTTTGCCACCTCCCTCAACTCCTTCATTTTCTTGTAATCATCACTTACTTGCTTAGGAGTGAGTGGTTTAAGCACAAATCTCTTCCCTTCATGTTTGACCGTGTAAGTGTTGACACGACCATCATGCACCACTTGCCTATCGAATTGCCATGGCCTCCCTAAGAGTAGGTGGCATGCTTGCATAGGCACAACGTCAAACAAATGCTCATCAACATAACTACCCATTCTAAACTTGATCATGGCTTGTTTCATCACCTTAAGCTCTCCACATTCACTAAGCCATTGTAACCGGTAAGGTTTAGGATGCTTCATGGTAGTCAACTTCAATTGAGACACAAGTGATTGACTCACTACATTTGCACAACTCCCGGAATATATTATCATAGAGCAAACAACATCTTTGACCCGGCACCTAGCATGGAAAAGATTTTCCCTTTGCAAGGTTTCACTATCTTCAACAATCATAGCCCCTAGGCTCCTTCTCACAACCAAGAAAGTATGAGGATCCTCCTCCTCAACCGTGTCATCAAGCAAATCATTCTCCTCTACTCCCTCATCTCCCTCTACTCCCTCTACTCCCTCATCTTCCGATTCACTCTCTTTCTCATATGCATCATTACCAACAACAATCATGGTCCTCTTTGTAGGACATTCCCTAGCAAAGTGACCATAGCCCTTGCACTTGTGGCATTGTATTGAAGAAGAAGTAGGAGCATGTAGTTGAGTTTTAGAGTTACCTCCCACATTAGGTGTGTTCTTCTCATACGGCTTTTTCACATCCTTGGTAGCATTTGCACCACTTGTTTTACTTGCACTTGGGAACCTTGCATTTGTAGTAGGAGGCTTCCAATCCTTTGGTTTGCTTGTTGGAGTAGTAGTGCTACTCTTGTAGCGGAGGGATTTCTCCTCCTTGAGCCATTTCTCGGCCTCAACCGCATCTTCACATAGCTTGTAATGATCATCATATTTGTGGAACTTCAATTGTGAAGCTATGTCTCGGTTCAAGCCCCCTTTGAAACGGATCATGGCCATCTCATTGTCTTCATCATCTAAGTCAAGGATCATTCGGATTTGCTAAAATTCATTGAAGTAATCACCAACCAATTTGTATCCTTGCTTCAACTCATACAGACGCCTTTGTTGTTCAACCCGGTATTGGTTAGTCAAGTACTTCTCATCCATCACACGGATCAACTCTTCCCAAGTAAGATTAATAGCCATACCCGTCCTCCTTCTATTCCTTTTCACCGACTCCCACCAAGTAGAAGCAAAAGATTCAAAGGAGGATATTGCATACTTGGTCTTCTTCACATCGGGCATATCATTGGTGTCAAAGATACGCTCCATAGCCAATTTCCAATCAATGTACTCCACCGGGTCACTACTTCCTTTGAAAAAAGGAATAGTGAGCTTCACACTATTAAGATTGTTGTTGTTGTCACGACCCCCTTGGAATGGCTCCGGTTGGCCTCCATGGTGATCATCATAAGCAACATAGTCCCTTCTAGCATTCCTCCCTCCATATCCTAAGGGTGGCCCTCGACCTCGGCCTCTACCCCGATCCACATTTCGACCCCAATTCATAGCTCGCCTTGGTTGAAAGTGATCATCAAAACCATACACATCGTCACCATAATCAACTTCCTCCCCTTCTTGAGCCTCAACAACCTGCTCAAGAGGTTGCACATTTCGGACGGGTCTTGGTAGTGGAAAGTTTCTTGGGGGATTATCCAAGATACGGGGAATGCCCGTTCGTTCAATTCTCTCTCGATCCTCCTTTACCCGTTGTTGATTGAGCAATTCAACAACTTGCTCCGTGGTAAAGGTAGGGCTACTTGAGCCTTCACCGGTCTCAATTTGGACACTCGGGGTCCCCTTTTCAATTGGGACACTCGGGGTCCCATGTTCACCTTGAGTACTCGAGGCTCCCTTTTCAAGAGAATCAATCCTTTGGTTCATGAGGTCCATCTTGGCAAGAAGATTAGCCAAGGCCTCCTTAATGAAGTCTTGACCTTCGTTGGCCATTGTACCTACAAGAAAGAAACAAGAGTTAGTTAAAACACCTCAGTCGCTCCCTCACTTGTGTTCACTCGGATCACTCTTTTGGGTGGCGGTGGATATTTCACTCAACTTGTAGTTCCAAAGCTTCACGTAGATGATTAGCAACTCCTCAACTCAACTAAACTATTCACGAGTCACGCACACTCCGGGGTGAGTGGAGTGAATGGGACTCAATGAACGCTAGGCACTTTGAAGTGAAGGACTTGAGTTAAAAGGTTCTACGCTTTTCCTTAGAAGTCTACTCTCCTTGCTAGGCACGATTCACCTAAGAGCAATTAAAGGGTTAGCACTATTCAAGTAGATCGGTTACTCAAAGTAGTACTAACTAGATGTTATGTTATCAAACAAAGGGAAATACCTACGAAAATCTACCCGAAACAATACGTTCAGCACTCAGGAGGGGCGCCTGAAACTCAGGAGGGGCGCCTAGACTGTGCAGTATTCCAGGCGGGGCGCCTGGGACCTAGGCGGGGCGCCTGAGGTCTTAGGCAGTAGCCAAGTCAGGCGGGGCGCCTGGCCTGAAACCTTCCCAATTCGTTCCAAACTCGTTTCAAGTCGATTTTCAAGCTCCAAATCCGATGTTTTCAACTTGTTTTCACAATCCAATGATACCCAAAGTTGTTTTTGTTCTTCCTTAACAAAACCCAATCAAATTTTCAATCAAACAATCAATCAAATCAAGGTTCAATCTCAAGAACTCAAGAACATAAGGGTTTCAACAAGGATTGTGATTCATCAAAGTATGTGTTATACATGTTCAAATCCCACAAAATTGGTACCGAATTGTTTGTTTTTCAATGAAGATAAATCCCCAATAACAAGTTTCCAATCAAACATCAACCCAACCCAAGAATCAAGCCAAAATTCATCAAGAACAAGTTCTTCAAGGGTTTAAGGGGTTTTGGGGTTTCCATTTTTCAAACTTCACCAATTCCAACAATTTTGGTACCCAAGTAACGGGAAATCAATCACGATCAAGAATCCATAACACCCATATCACAAATCATCCAAATCAACAAGTTACACCAAATTTTTGTATTTTTCAATTTTTCAATTTTTTTTTAATTTTCTCCTTTCTAATAACTTCAACAACAAGAAAACTAAAAGAGGATACTAGGCACGAAGAACCAAGGGTCGGGTGTTTGTACAAACAAAACCCGAGCCTTGCTCTGATACCAAATGATGTAGGGAATCAAACACGGAAAGTAAAAATGATAAGAACGAGACGTAACTCGATCTCTAGTCCCAAGTAGCAACTGAGAACTTGTTCCGTTACACCCCGAGAGAAGGACAAGAACACCTACGCTATGCAACTACCCTCGAGCTAACGCGAGCACGCAAGTAGAATGGTCGGAGAGGAAAAGTATTCATCTAGATCCGCTAGAAGAACTACAAGTCCCAAAACAAAGGGTTTCATTCAATAACCAAGAGCCTTGCTCATGTTCAATATTCATCAATCATCAATAATAAACTAAGTTCAAAATAGTCTAAGCATGGCTATTTATAGTGTTTCCCAAGCTTGCACAATGGCTAAAATACCCTTACTAATAAGGTTCACAAAATAGGCCACGTAGGGCAAAACGGTAAAATAAACATAGGCCTTAACAGCTGGGAGGGGCACCTGGGATCTGGGAGGGGCGCCTGGGAATGCTGTCAGCTAGGCGGGGCGCCTGGCATCAGGCGGGGCGCCTGGCTTGGCCTTCAGCTAGGCGGGGCGCCTGGGCAGGCGGGGCGCCTGTGCACTTTCAGCTCCTTAGGCAGTGAGCTTGCCAGGCGGGGCGCCTGGCTCTGCTGGGCTCTCTTCTTCCTTAGGCGTGAGGCCTAGTTTGAGCACCCGGAATGGCTTCCACTCGCTTCCTTCCTCAAGTCCTCTCATCTCCAAGTATAAATGCACCTCTTGGACATCCTTGGCTTGGCTCCGAGTGAAAGGTCTCCTTGTGATGGATTGCCCGGCATCAGAAGGTGATAATACCGCTAAAAATTCCTTGGCTACTATAATTGATGCAATGGAAAATACGCGGAAGCTACAAACGACATGATAAGGCGGAAGCTAAAACAAGATAGGCCATATCGATGAAGATATCGAGATAAAAAGCAAGACGAGGCTTGAACGTTTACCTAAGTAGCACCGAGGAACTCGTCTCGATACACCCCGGGTGAAGTCAAGGATCACCTATACTATGCAACTACCCTCAAGAGGCACCCGGCTCTTGCAAATAGAATGATCAGAAGAGGTTTCGATGTTCAACTTGGAATCTACCAAGTGAAATCATGCCCGCTCACGGGTTCAACATTGAGATTCACTCAAAGAAAATATCATTCTACATTCAAGGTTTGCTAAAAATGCAATAAATGAACAAAGGGGGTATTTATAGTTTCCCATTACAACATTTGCCAAGTTTCTGGTCGCTGCTCCTCAAATGGCTTCGCGATCGCGCAAAAGGAATAGCGATCGCGCAGGGAACTAATCTTCAGAGGTTCGCGATCGCATCTTGGTGAGCGCTATCGCACAGGGTAACCAACTGCTCTTCGCGATCGCGTGAGTGTGGTCGCGATCGCGCAGAGGAAATGTCTGTAGGCAGGCAGTGAGCTCCCAGTGTGCTCCCCTGTTTTGGCTCCCCTGTTTCCTGCACTGTTTTCAGTCCTTCTTCCACTTTGATTGAGCTCCAAAGCATGGTCTTCAAGTCGTCTCCCGAGCTCATATCATCCATGCCTTGACGTCAAGACCAAGTGTGGGTGTCGATGCAATTTGGGTTGCATCATTCTCCCTTTCTTGAGAAGATTTCGTCCTCGAAATTAAGGCGTCCTCCTCCAAGGTAGCATCACCTATATCAAAAGGCAACAAAAACAAAAAGTTCCTACTACAAGAGTAGATTAGTGCACCAAGCGTGGGAAAACACACTCTTATGATATAACCAAGCATCTATAGCGCTAAAGAAGCCCATGTTCCCAAAGGAACTAGATAGTACTTGGTTCCACAAGTAAGTGCACCCAACACAAGAACAAACAAAGAGATCAATAGGGCATGGCATATGCAAGATTAAGCTATCAAAATCCCTACAATCCCCAAGTTCAAGATTAGCACACCAAGATGTCCCACTACGCGAGTAGGCAAGTCCAACAAGAGTGAAAGCAAGTGATGTGGAGAATTCACTCTTGTGATAGAGCCAAGTATCAATACAAATCAAAAAGCTTATGTCTCCAAAGGAGACAACAAGTTCTTGGCTCTGTAGTGACAAGCACTCACCAACGTGACAAGCAAAGAGATCAATAGGACATGGAACATTAAAGATTAAGCAATCAAAGTTCCTATGACCCCTAAGCTCATCATCAACATACCAAACCGTCAATGCAATATTTTCAAAATGCGGCACAATGGTTTTGGCATGCTCAATTCTCAAAGTGTGGTTAACATGTGGAATGGGATAGACAAAGTAAGTCAATTCACAATTAGAATCAATTACCCCACTCCCCCTTTTGAGAGCTCTCATACTCACACTAAGAAATACCTCCTCACCTCCAATTTGATCCTCGAGACAACCCCCCTGACAAGGTAAGCTCTCAAGGAAGGCATTATCAATGGCCTCTTCATCATCATAACCCGCACTAACAAGAGTAGGGTCACTAGAAGAATCATCGACCTCACTTGAAGCTTCAAACGAAGAGTTTTCTATGCGATCAAATCCCTCACACCACGGAGGTTCCAACTCATCCCTAACTCTAGCTCGATACAACTCAACACCACAAATAAGGATGCTCTCAAACAATGGGAATGTAAAAGCATGCACCTCAATTTCATGGTCAAGCAAAAGCATAGTATCATGGCTAGGTTCATCATCCGCACTTGAGGAGTCATCGAAAACAAATCGATCCATCTCATACTCTAGAGACTCCTCAAGGTCACTACCTTCCCCACTACAACACATAGGCCCACCAATGGAGAGTAAATCAATTAGGGTGTGATCACATATCTCACCCTCCTCTTTATCAAAAATTGGTGGTGTGTCATAACAAGGTTCACAAGCATAGTCAACTACCATTTCATCACTAAAGAGAGGTTTATTGAATATCGAGCACACATCTTGATGTGGCTTATCAACACTCTCAACTAGTGGTTTACATGCACACACAAGTTGACTAATCGACTCTACGCTAGTTGTAATTTCATCAAATGCATTACAAGTATTAACTAGCATTGAGTCTTCACAAGACAAGGGATTAACATGTTCATGAGAGGGTGACGTAACACTTACATTTGAGTCACTCCCGTGAGCACTCACATCGCTTGAAGTGTCATGTTAAAGTCCTCCTTCATGAAACTCACAATGAAAATCTCCATCCTCTTGTCTTCCTTCCAAGGCGAACGGTTGAGGCTCCAATAGCTCGCCTCCAAGAGTACCTACACAAAAGCTATGGCAAGAAGAAGAAGATAACATATGGTTAGGACAAAGGGTGCCCTCACTCTCAATTTGTTTTTCTCTCCTCTTCTTTCTTTCAATTCGCTCTCATGTGCAAGTGTGTGTGGATGAGGCCCATGAATGTTATCACCTCGCTCACCTTTTCCTACTCCCTCTTTTGCCATTGGTTGGCTCATAGGGGTAGTATACTTACTCTTAGAGTGAGTAACTACACCATCTTGGGGAATGCCCAAGTTATGGGGAATGCCTACTTGTTGGGGAATGCCCAACATTTCATCACTAGTACCTCCTTCGGTACCCTTTTGGACAGTCGGGGCCCATTCTCTTTCAAGGCTCTCAAGCCTTTGGTCTAAAGATCTCACCTTGGCCAATATGTAGGCCAAAGTGCTTACCGGGACCTTATCGGTCTCGTCAACGTCTCCAGCCATGTACCTACATAAATCAAAGACAAGAAAGAAGTTAGAGTGAAAACCTCACTCGCTCCCTCACCTTTGGAGTGTCACTCGGGTACACTCAATTTAGTGGGTTGTAGGATCTCTCAAGCTTGATCTCAAAGGTTTCCTCGTAGTTGAACAACCACCTCAATAACCACTCAAGTCACAAGAACCAAATACTCTTCGGGGTGAGTGGAATTGATGGGAGTCGATGGGCGAACGGCTATATAAGTGAGCACTTGAGCCAAAAATTTACTACGAGTCTTCTTTGAGCTCTACTCTCCTTCTAGGCATGAGTATCCTATACGCACAATGAATTAGTACTAATTAGGTAGAAGTGTTACCCTCAAAGTACTAACCGGAAGTGACGCGATCGAATGTTCAAAGATCGAATCGTCACTAACGGGATTCGGAATTGGATGATTTTTGGTTAGTGATCTACAAACTCACCATATTTTATGATACAATTGAAGTTTTGGTGAGCGGAAACTGTTTCGAATGCTTTGCGAACAATCTGTCCCAATTCAGGATTTTCTAAAAATGAGAACCCTTCGCGATCGCGTGAGGATTGGCGCGATCGCGATGAGCAACTGGGCAGAGGGACGCGAACGCATGAAGCAGGGCGCGATCGCGCAGGCCTGCGTTCCAGAACCAGAACCTCGACTGCAAACTCAGCTTTTGGCACACAAATCACCCCAATTCAGTTTGTTGTTCAGTTCTAAGGCTTCCAAAGGGTGTGTTCAACTGAAATAAACAATCCCCAATGGTTTTATCAAACAAACAATGAATGAACAACTCGTTTTCAAGAATTTGGAGTAAATTCTTCAAATTTTCAAGAACTTCAAAATTTTTAAAGTTCGATTTTCATTCCGCTACTCCAAATGATGATATGGGGATATCAAAATAATGGGAAAACTATATAGAACAATCCTCGATACCAAACAACCAAGAATTCACAACACAAAACAAGTTCTATCAAATTTTGTGAATTCTCAACTTTTGAGATTTTGGTTTTCAAGATTTTGATTCACGACTTCTAATCGTGTTTCGAGGGTACCAAATCAACGGGATTATGATAACAAACAAACCCCAATAACAAACAACAATAAAATCGCAACGAACAACGATTTCTAGCAAGTTTTTGGATTTTTTTTTTGTTTTTCTTCAAAACAAGAACAACAAACAACACAATGATAACAACAACAAGAACAAGACCGAGGATTCGTAAGAACGAAGCCTAGCCGTGCTCTGATACCAACTGATCCAATGAAAAATACGCGGAAGCTACAAACGACACGATAATGCGGAAGCTAAAACAAGATAGGCAATATCGATGAAGATATCGAGATAAAAAGCAAGACGAGGCTTGAACGTTTACCTAAGTAGCACCGAGGAACTCGTCTCGATACACCCCTGGGTGAAGTCAAGGATCACATGTACTATGCAACTACCCTCAAGAGGCACCCGGCTCTTGCAAATAGAATGATCAGAAGAGGTTTCGATGTTCAACTTGGAATCCACCAAGTGAAATCATGCCCGCTCACGGGTTCAACATTGAGATTCACTCAAAGAAAATATCATTCTACATTCAAGGTTTGCTAAAAATGCAATAAATGAACAAAGGGAGTATTTATAGTTTCCCATTACAACATTTGCCAAGTTTCTGGTCGCTGCTCCTCAAATGGTCTTCGCGATCGCGCAAAAGGAATAGCGATCGCGCAGGGAACTAATCTTCAGAGGTTCGCGATCGCGTCTTGGTGAGCGCTATCCCGCAGGGTAACCAACTGCTCTTCGCGATCGCATGAGTGTGGTCGCGATCGCATAGAGGAAATGTCTGTAGGCAGGCAGTGAGCTCCCAGTGTGCTCCCCTGTTTTGCCCTGTTTTGGCTCCCCTGTTTCCTACACTGTTTTCAGCCCTTCTTCCACTTTGATTGAGCTCCAAAGCATGGTCTTCAAGTCGTCTCCCGAGCTCATATCATCCATGCCTTGACGTCAAGACCAAGTATGGGAGTCGATGCAATTTGGGTTGCATCAATAATGGCCCACACAATCAAGATTAGGACTACTAGAAGATGGACCACCACAATCAAGACCAAGGTCTCTCATCTCACTTGGAGTTTCAAACAATGGATTGCAAATAGAGTTAAGCTTTCCAATCCATGGAGGTTCAAGCTCACACTCTTCCTTAGCTTGATACAACTCACCACTTCTATAGAAGGTGCCGTTAGAAAAAGAATTAGCATAGGCACAGTTCCCAAGCTCACTACCCAACAAAGGTGAGGTATCCAAACTAGAGTCATCATCTACACTTGAGGAGTCATCAAATACAATCCTATCTATCTCATCCACTACGGACTCCTCAAGGTCACTACCACCCTTACTACAACATATAGTACCACCATAGACAATTATATCAACAAGGGTATGATCATAAAACTCATCTTCCTCTTTATCAAAAATTAGTGGTGTGTCATAACAAGGTTCACAAACAAGCTCAACTTCAAGATCTTCACTAAAGAGAGGTTCAATGAACACCGAGCTCAGATCATGATGTGGCTTATCAACCCTCTCAACTAGTAGTTCACATGCACACACAAGTTGACCAAATGACTCTATATTAGTTGCAAACACATAATAATCATACAAATCATCAACTAGCATGGAGTTTTCACAATCACTATCACAAAATAAGGAAGTAACATGCTCATGTAGAGAAGAACTAACACTTACATTTGAGTTGCCATCTTGCTCACTCAATGCACTTGAAGTATCATGGCTAGTTTCCCCACCTTCAAGCTCACATTAAAGATCTTTTTTACCTTGTCCATCCATCTTGGAACAAGATTGAGGCTCCATCAGTTTGCCACCAAGAATACCTACACAAGTATTCACACAAGTAGAAGAAGAAGATAAAGGTTAACGTTAGACTAAGGGGTGCCCTCACTCTCGATGATTCTTTTTTCCTCTCTTTTTTTCTTCATTTTCTATTCAAGTTCGGGTGTAGATTCGGGTAGTGATAACTCACTAACATCACTCAATACAACCTCTCTTTTTTCCACTCGAGAGTTGTCACCGGTCACTCTCTTACTCCTCTCAATCTTTTGTCTCTCAAATTCGGGCGATTTTGGACGAGGCCCAAGTATACCCACAACTGGAGTAGGTGGACTCTTAACATCAACCCGGAATTTAGGACTTAGAGACTCATCACTTGAGGTATTCTTCTTCTTTGTTGGTGAACCACTTGGTTTTGAAGCTTGTGGTTTCGGGCTCACCTTTTTGACACTTTTCAACCCTTCACTTGCATTTGTCCCACATTCTCTTGTGTTTATAGGAATTCTTGAATGCACCCTTTCAACCATGGAATGAAGTTCTCTCTCCTTTCTCTTTTGCATAGCCTAAGTATGTGCACTAGTAGACAACTTGCCCCTTGTACCATAAGGTGCAAACTCATAAACTCTTTGACCCATGACCACAAGACACACATCCTTCTCAACACTATATTGAAACTCTTTGGTTTGAAACCATGGTTTACCTAACCAAACATCAAAATGTTGCATGGGATATATATCACAGAAAACACAACCCTTATAACTCCTATGAGATATGAGCACCCAAGCTTCCTTAGTAACCCGCACTCAATTATACTCATAAGGATGCTCTAGAGCATGGCACGGTATCCTATGCTTATCAACTAAAGAGGTGCTAATGCAGTTGGAATCGGTATCACCAATTTTGAGAAAGTATCTGAAACGACCTCGGTCAGTCGTTTCAAAAGTTAGGATTCCGATTGGCGTGCCGATAATTTTAAAATATTCGTAAGGTCCATTAGGACCTGTCTGTAAAATTTGAACTAAATCAGACCTCGTTCGGTAGGCATCGGAAGAAGGTTTCAGTTTTTATCGTCGGTAAATATTAAAAAGATAATTTTGAGCTCGGATTTGACGAATGAGCTCCGATTCGAAATCCGAAAGCGTCGTTAGGTTTGTATGATTATTTGTGACTTTTTTGATTTTTCAAAAGTGAATTTCGATGTTGTTCGGCTAGTGTCCGCTAAAATGCCGAAAGTTAAATAAGTTGACCTTTTTCCTTTAAATTCGCATCTTGAGTTTCGGGAGTCCGATATGAGATCTGTCTTCGCGAGTATGTTACATATATTTTGTATAACTTAGTTGAAAAAATTTGGATCATTTTCACTTCTCTAGGGTTCTATTTTAATTTTAATCGTCGTAGCAAATTTATTATAAAAAATAAAAATTAAAGTGATAAGGTCGGTTGCTTGAATCCCTTAGCATCATTTAGCTACATATTGACGCAGAAACATACTACAAAAATAGAAAAGTGAAAAATGAGAAAAGAATGAGGGAAAAAGGGAAAAAGGAGTGGAAAAAATAGTGGAATTTCTACCCCAAATCACCAGGTAATGATGTTAACTCATTATCTTAGCTTATTATGTGTGTTTGAATATATTTTTACGATAAAAATAGGGATATTAGATATCTCCGTAATTACTTAAATTGATAGTTTAAAGGGTCAATTGGACCCCAATGATGTAAATGATTATATATTCGTACTCAGTGAGTTATGAGCAACATATAAATATAATTTATTTAGGGTTTGGTTATGGGACTTTGAACCCTGTATATAGGCCTGGCCTGCGTATTGCGTATGCGAATGGGGTATCAGATTCCTAAATGAATTTCTGTAAGACATAAGAAATGAAGCCTTTAGCTTTATTTGATATAATTTTCTGCTTATTGAATAGAAAGGGATCGTGTGGCAGTTAATCCAAAGGAAAAAGCAGTGGTTGAGTAACAGGGCTAGCTTTGGAGTACGGTAAGTGTTTATATCCATTTCTTTGGAGGCACTTGGCCTCGTAGATTTTCTACCACGTGTTCCTTACGTGTGTAGCTGCCGATAGGCGTACTCATTACGCCTTAGCTTTGGATTTACATTCTATATTATATGTTATGTCATGTTAATTGTATTGCATTGAGAATCTGAATATTGTACTTTGGCTTTGAGATGGCATCTACTTCCTGTCTGTCGATGAGCGTCGCGCGCCGTGAAAGGTTATTATTACATCACATTGAATTCATATGCATTACATTGCATATCATACTGAATGCAGGAGTATTCCGCTTCAGAATGGGATTACGAGCGTATGTGACCCTTTGCATCTCATTTCATTTCATTTCAACTCATTCCATTTCATTTCATACTATTGTGTAGATTTTCTGTACATGACTATTGTTCTACTTATATGTGCATTGCTTATTTGTTGATTGTTGCCTGGTTCCGTTTCCCTGACTAGCGTATCTATTTTTCGAGGTTGCTAGTTTTCTCTCACTTATTGAGTCCTTGTGACTCACCCCTATTTGTTCTTGTGTTTTATTTTCGTTCGGCAGATTTTGCTCCAGGACCCAGCCAGTCGCGTCGTGATTGAGGAGTAGTACGTTTTCAGCTGTCTACGGTGAGCCATCATGTTCATTGCAGCCACCAACTTCAGATATTGCAGTTTTCCTTACTTTTGCTCCCTTCGGGAGGTGTGGAAAACTTTTTGGCCTTCTTATATGTCTGATCTGAGAAGCTTTAAATCTGTGTTTTCTGGGTAGTTAGTTTCATTATTCAGACAGCTTGTATGTTTTTCTATCCTGGAGAGTTATCTTATGTTGTTAAAGTTTAGTTCATTTTCATTTAAGGTAATTCTTCACAATTATATCGATTCAGTCAATAGTGTTCACCCGACAGGTTTAGGGGAGGTGTCGGGTGCCCGGACGACCTAATCGAGAATTCGGGTTGTGTCAGTTGGTATCAGAGACAGGTTTAGAGTCTTTCCAGATCATGAAAGTGTCTAATAGAGTCTCGCTGATCGGGCGGAGACGTCCGTACCTATCTACGAGAGGCTATGATGGCATTTAGGCAGTTTCTTTTTTTTCTTTCCTCGTCGTGCGTGAGTCTTCTTATCTGAAATTAAATATTTTTATTCTCTACAGTGAAAGGTGAGAACGTGCGCGAATGTTCAGCGAGAGGCGGAGGAGCCAGCCGTCGCCCGTATGCCTGCTGCTCCGCGAGGTGGTGGTGTTTGCCGCGGTAGAGGTCGTGGTCAAGGCAGAGGTAGAGTTGCCCAGGCCACAAGGATGGTGGATCATGTTGCTCCTGCTGCAGAGGTTCCAGTAGTGCCAGCTTTTGCTGGGCAGGGGGAGCAAGGCTTATTCGTTCCCCCCGCACTTCATGACGCTTTTATGAGATTCTTAGCGACGCAGATGCCCCAAAGACCTCATATTCCTCAGACTGTCGTAGATGCTCCTATTCCTCAGACTACCGTAGATGCTCCTATTCCTCAGGCTGATGTAGATACTCCTATCCCTCAGGCTGCGGTAGATATTGGTTCTCAGGTTCAGGAAGCCCCCATTCCAGCTCCACATGTAGCCCCAGCAGTTCATGTTCCAGGTGGTCATGTTCCAGAGGTAGCGGGTGTTATACCTCCGGTTGCACAGGCTGGTCAGCCAGTCCGGTAGCAGGTCAAGTTGATGATCCAGCAAGGTTGCATTATTTTTCCCGACTTAGTCCTCCAATGTTCTCTGGTCGAAAATCAGATAAGCTTAAGCCTCGTGAGTTTCTTGATCAATGTCAGCGTATCTTAGAGGCCCTTGGATATCTTGAGCAGTATGGAGCTGATGATACTCCCTTCAGCCTTGAGGGTCCGGCTTTAGCTTGGTGGACCGCACTCCGATCAGCTAGGCAGGGCTTACCTAAGCTGACCTGGAGTGAGTTCTCCCATCGATTCATGGAGAAGTTTTTCCCTTGCAGTCAGCAGGATGAGAAGAGGGGACAGTTTGAGAGGATTGGACAGGGTAACCTGTCAATCACGGAGTATGAGCTATTGTTTTCAGAGATGTCCAGCTATGCTTCAGATCTCATGCAGGAGCCCTCTGAGAGGGTCAGACGTTTTATTTATGGGCTTTCCCCTTATTTGTGGTCCCAAATAGCTCGTGAGATTGAGGCTGGTACTCTATTTGATGTCGCTGTCGATATTGCCAGGAGGTATGAGGCCTATCATAGAATGGAGATAGAGGAGTTAGAGCGGGAGAGTAAGAGATCTCGTGGTCCAGGGCATTCTAGTACCTCGTATGGAGGTAGGAGTTATCAGCAGTAGAGTAGGCCTCATGTCAGACCAGCTCAGTTTCCAGCACGTTGTTCTCAGAACGCGCCTACTTCTTCTCAAGGTCAGCATTGGTTTTGCCCACGAGATCAGTCTCAGTTTGATCAGCGTAGATTTTTTCCAAGGTGCTTTATTTGTCAGGATCCAGGGCATCAAAAAAAGGATTTCCCTTATCTCCATCAGCACGGTAGTAGCCGCCCTTTCCCTCGTCTTCCAGCTCCTATGCAGCAGCAGCCTCAGGGTGCCCCTCCAGGGTCTCAGCTTGCTAGAGGTGCACCACCTCCCGGTAGAGGTCGTGGACGTGGTCCTAGTGGACCCTCTAGAGATAGTCGTCAGGGTAGTGGCTCAACTCAGCCGTAGAGACAGCTATATGCAATGCCTGCCACGCAGGATGCCGAGGCATCCCCAGCTGCTGTTACAGGTATTTTATCTGTTTGTGGTCGAGATGCATATCCTTTGGTGGATCCGGGGTCTACATATTCATATGTATCTCCTTATTTTGCTTCGGGCTTTTATGTTGATTATATGTGTCTTTGTGATCCATTCTGTGTTTCTACTCCTATTGGAGACATTATCATTGTGGATCGAGTTTATCCAGCTTGTACCAAATCTTTTGGGGGCTGTGAGACACTAGTAGATCTTCTAATTCTAGATATGGTTTACTTTGATGTTATTATTGGCTGGCGTCATGTCATGCCACATTAGATTGTCGTGCCAAGTCTCTTCAGTTGTCTCTTCCTTGTTCAGCACCGGTGGTGTGGCAGGGCTCTTATTTGCCACCCATAGCGCATGTTATTTCTTTCTTGAAGGCAAAGCGGATGATGGATAAAGGGTGTTCAGCATATCTTGCCATAGTTTGACATACCACTGTGGAGATTCTATCTCTTGATTCTATTCATGTCGTTAGGGAGTTCCCTGATGTGTTTCCAGATGATTTGCCAGGACTTTCTCTTGATCGAAAGATCGAGTTTGGCATTGATATTGTGCCAGGGACTCAGCCTATCTCTATCCCTCCTTACCGCATGGCTCCATCAGAGTTAAAGGAGCTGAAGGAGCAGTTGCAAGATTTGCTTGATAAAGGGCTCATTAGGCCGAGTATTTCTCCGTGGGGTGCTCCTGTTCTATTCGTGAAAAATAAAGATGGGACTATGCGGATGTGTATTGATTATCGTCAGCTAAATAAGGTAACCATCAAGAATAAGTATCCCTTGCCTCGTATTGATGATTTGTTTGATCAGTTGCAGGCTGCAAAATTCTTTTCTAAGGTCGATCTATGATCTGGTTATCATCAGCTAAAGATTCGCGAGTCAGATATCTCGAAGTCTGCTTTTAGGACTCGTTATGGCCATTATGAGTTCCTAGTTATGTCTTTTGGGCTTACTAATGCTCCTGCAGCCTTTATGGATCTCATGAACCAGGTGTTTAAGCCATTCCTTGATTCCTTTGTCATTGTCTTCATTGATGATATTCTTATTTATTCTCGTAGCCGTGAGGAGCATGATTATCATCTAAGGGTGGTTCTTCAGACCCTCCGTGATCGTAAGTTGTATGCCAAGTTCTCGAAATGTGAGTTTTGGCTTGATTCTGTGGCATTTTTTGGTCACGTGGTATCTAGTGAAGGTATCAAGGTTGATCCGAAGAATATTGAAGCAGTGCAGAAATGGCCTCGTCCTACCACTCCGACGGAGATTTGCAGCTTCCTTGGATTGGCAGGTTATTTTCGGAGGTTTGTGGAAAAGTTTTCTACTATTGCAGCTCCCCCGACTTCCCTGACGCAGAACGCGGTTCAGTTTCGATGGTCCGATGAGTGTGAGGCAAACTTACAAAAGCATAAGGCCTTATTGACTTCAGCTCAAGTGTTATCCCTTCCTTCTGGCACCGATTGATTTGTAGTCTATTGTGGTGCATCTCGTGTGGGCCTTGGTTGTGTTCTTATGCAGCACGGGAAGGTAATTGCATATGCTTCCAGAAAGTTGAAGCCGAATGAGAAGAATTATCCGACTCACGATTTAGAATTGACAGCTGTGGTCTTTATGGAGGCATTATCTTTATGGCGAGCCTGGTGATGTGTATACAGATCATAAGAGTCTGCGGTATCTTCTCTCTCAGAAAGATCTTAACGGCTGACAACGGAGGTGTCTTGAATTGATTAAAGATTATGATCTCACTATCCGCTATCATCCTGGGAAGGCGAACGTGGTAGCAGATGCTTCGAGTAGGAAGTCCATGGGCAGCATGGCTTTTCTTTATGCTGATATGAGACCATTGGCTCGAGAATTGCAGTCCCTTGGCGACTCTTGCAGGAGATTTCTTCTTCCAGACTCCAGTCGAGTCTTAGCGTGTATTGCAGCTTAGTCTTCCTTAGTCAATCAAATTAAGGGAAGATAGTTCGAGGATCCTCATCTGCAGGAGGTGCGTGGTGGTGTCCTAAGATGAGGAGTTCCCTCCTTCGAGCTTGATTCAGATGGAATTCTTCGGTTTAATGGTCGACTTTGTGTTCCTGATGTTGGGGATTTGAGGCAGTCAGCGCTCGGTAAAGCTCATAGCTCGCGTTATTCCATCCATCCTGGTATTAAAAAAAATGTATCAGGACCTCCGAGAGCTATACTGGTGGAAGGGGAAGAGAAATGTATATGATTATGTATCTCGTTGCTTGAACTGTCAGCAGGTTAAGTTTGAGCACCGGAGACCAGCAGGGTTAGCTCAGGCATTGCCCATTCCCGAGTGGAAGCGGGAGCATATCACAATAGATTTTATAGTTGGTCTGCCAAAGACCATGCGGCGCCACGATTCAGTGACTATAAAGCAGCTCACTTTATCCCCGTAAAGACTACTGATTCAGCTCACAGATTGGCTCGGATTTTCATTGAGTAGGTGGTTAGGCTGCATGGTACTCATGTATCCATTATCTCAGATCGTGGTTCCCAGTTTACTTCTTAGTTCTGGCAGTCTTTTCAGAGAGAGTTGGGGACCCAGGTGTAGCTTAGCACAGTATTTCATCCTCAGACTGATGGTCAGTCCGAGCGGGTTATTCAAATTCTGGAGGACATGTTGAAAGCTTGTGCACTGGACTTCTATTCAGATGGCTCCATTTGAAGCCATTAGCTTTATTTGATATAATATTTCTGCTTATTGAATAGAAAGGGATCGTTTGGCAGTTCATCCAAACGAAAAAGCTGTGGTTGAGTAACAGGGCTAGCTTTGGAATACGGTAAGTATTTATATCCATTTCTTTGGAGGCACTTGGCCTCGTGGATTTTCTACCACGTGTTCCTTACGTGTGTAGCTGCCGATAGGCGTACTCATTACGCCTTTGCATTGGATTTACATTCTATATTATATGTTATGTCATGTTATTGGTATTGCATTGAGAATCTGAGTATTGTACTTTGGCTTTGAGATGGCATCTACTTCCCGGCTGTCGATGAGAGTCCCGCGGCGGTGAAAGGTTATTATTGCATCATATTACATTCATATGCATTACATTGCATATCATACTGAGTGCAGGAGTATTCCGCCTCAGCTTTACATTTTATCGGGTGCAGGAGTATTCCTCCCCAGGAGAGTGCATCAGTATTCCGCCTCTGGATCATATTATATCGGTGTAGGAGTATTCCGCCCGAGGAGCAGGAGTATTCCGCTCCAGTTGTTTAGCATATTGGATTCCCCTCGAATGTAAGAGTATTCCGCTTCGGGATGGGATTACGGGCACATGTGACCCCTTGCATCTCATTTCGTTTCATTTCATTTCATCTCATTCCATTTCATTTCATACTATTGTGTAGATTTTCTATACAGGACTACTGTTCTGCTTATATGTGCATTGCTTATTTGTTGATTGTTGTCTGGTTCCGTTTCCTTGACTAGCGTATCTATTTTCGAGGTTGCTAGTTTTTTCGCACTTATTGAGTCCTTATGACTCACCCCTATTTCTTCTTGTGTTTTATTTTTGTTCGGCAAATTCTGCTCCGGAACCCAGCCAGTCGCGTCATGATGGAGGAGTAGTACGTTTTCAGCTGTCTACGGTAAAACATCATGTTCATTGCGACCACCAACTTTAGATATTACAGTTTTCCTTACTTTTGCTCCCTTCGGGAGGTGTGTATATCTTTTGGCCTTCTTAGACGTCTGATCAGGGAACCTTTAAAGCTGTGTTTTCTGGGTAGTTAGTTTCATTATTCAGACAGTTTGTATGTTTGTCTATCCTGGAGAGTTATCTTATGTATTTAAAGTTTAGTTCATTTTCATTTCAAGGTAATTCTTCACAATTTATATCGATTTAGTCAATACGGTTCGCTTGACAGGTTTAGGGGAGGTGGTCGGGTGCCCGCACGGCCTAATCGAGAATTCGGGTCGTGTCAGTTGGTATCAGAGCCTGGTTTGGAGTCTTTCCAGATCATGAAAGTGTCTAATAGAGTCTCGCTGATCGGGCAGAGATATCTGTACCTATCTATGAGACGCTATGATGGCATTTAGGCAGTTTTCCTTTTTTCTTTCCCCGTCGTGCGTGAGTCTTCTTATCTGAAATTAAATATTTTTATTCTCCACAGTAAATGGTAAGAATGCGCGCGAATGTTCTGCGAGAGGTGGAGGAGTCAGCCGTCGCCCATGTGCCTGCTGCTCCGCGAGGTGGTGGTGTTGGCCGCGTTAGTGGTCGTGGTCGAGGCAGAGGTAGAGTTCCCGCAGGCCACGAGGATGGTGGATCATGTTGATCCTGCTGTAGAGGTTCTAGAAGTGCCAGCTTTTGCTGGCCAGGGGGGAGCAGGGCTTATTCGTTTCCCCCGCACTTCATGACGTTTTTATGAGATTCTTAGCGACGCAGATGCCCCAGGGACCTCCTATTCCTCATACTGCCGTAGATGCTCCTATTCCTCCGACTGCCGTAGATGCTGCTATTCCTCAGGCTGATGTAGATGCTCCTATCCCTCAGGCTGCGGTAGATATTGGCTCAGATTCAGGAAGCCCCCATTCCAGCTCCACATGTAGCCCCAGAAGTTCATGTTCCATGTAGCGGGTGTTATACCTCCGGTTGCTCGGGCTGGTCAGCCAGTCCAGGTAGCAGGTCAGGTTGATGATCCGGCAAGGTTGCATTATTTTACCCGATTTATTCCTCCGAAGTTCTCTGGTCGGAAATCAGATAAGCTTAAGCCTCGTGAGTTTCTTGATCAATGTCAGCGTATCTTAGAGGCCCCTTGGATATCTTGAGCAGTATGGAGCTGATTATACTGCCTTCCAGCTTGAGGGTCCGGCTTTAGCTTGGTGGACCGCACTCCGATCAGCTAGGCAGGGCTTAGCTAAGCTGACCTGGAGTGAGTTCGCCCATCGATTCATGGAGAAGTTTTTCCCTCGCAGTCAGCAGGATGAGAAGAGGGGACAGTTTGAGAGGATTGGACTGGGTAACCTGTCAGTCACGGAGTACGAGCTTTTGTTTTCAGAGATGTCCAGCTATGCTCCAGATCTCGTGCAGGAGCTATCTGAGAGGGTCAGACGTTTTATTGATGGGCTTTCTCCTTATTTGCGGTCCTAGATGGCTCGTGAGATTGAGGCTAGTACTCTATTTGATGTCGTTGTCGATATTGCCAGGAGGTATGAGGCCTATCATAGATTGAAGATAGAGGAGTTAGAGCGGGAGAGTAAGAGATCTCATGGTCCAGAGCATTCTAGTACCTCGTATGGAGGTAGCAGTTATCAGCAGCAGAGTAGGCCTCCTTTCAGACCAGCTCAGTTTCCAGCGCGTGGTTCTCAGAACGCACCTACTTCTTCTCATGGTTAGTTTTGGTTTCGCCCGCGAGATCAGTCTCAGTTTGATCAGCGTAGATTTGCTCCAGGGTGCTTTATCTGTCGGGATCCAGGGCATCACAAGAAGGATTGCCCTTATCTCCATCAGCAGGGTAGTAGCCGCCCTTTCCCTCGCCTTCAAGCGCCTATGCAGGAGCAGCCTCAGGGTGCCCCTCCAGGGTCTCAGCTAGCTAGAGGTGCACCACCATCCGGTAGAGGTCGTGGACATGGTCCTAGTGGTCCCTCTAGAGATGGTCGTCAGGGTAGCGGCTCAGCTCAGCCGCTATTATCTGTTTGGGGTCGAGATGCATATTCTTTGGTGGATCCGGGGTCTACATATTCATATGTATCTTTTTGTTTTGCTTCAGGCTTTTATGTTGATTATATGTGTATTCGTGATCCATTCAGTGTTTCTACTCCTATTGGAGACATTATTATTGTGGATCGAGTTTATCCAGCTTGTACCAAATCATTTGGGGGTTGTGAGACACTAGTAGATCTTCTAATTCTAGATATGGTTGACTTTGATGTTATTATTGGCATGGATTGGTTGGCGGCGTGTAATGCCACATTAGATTGTCATGCCAAGTCTGTTTAGTTGTCTCTTCCTTGTTCAGCACCGGTGGTGTCATGCCACCCATAGCGCATGTTATTTCTTTCCTGAAGGCAAAACAGATGATGCATAAAGTGTGTTCAGCGTATCTTACCATGGTTCGAGATACCACTGTGGAGATTCCATCTCTTGATTCCATTCCTATCGTTAGGGAGTTCCCTGACGTGTTTCCAGATGATTTTCCATGACTTCCTCCAGATCAAGAGATCAATTTTGGTATTGATATTGTGCCAAGACTCAGCCTGTTTCTATCCCTCCTTACCGCATGGCTCCATCAGAGTTAAAGGAGCTGAAGGAGCAGTTGCAAGATTTGCTTGATAAAGGGTACATTAGGCCGAGTATTTCTCCGTGGGGTGCTCCTGTTCTATTCGTGAAAAAGAAAGATGGGACTATGCGGATGTGTATTGATTATCGTCAGCTAAATAAGGTCCCCATCAAGAATAAGTATCCCTTGCCTTGTATTGATGATTTGTTTGATCAGTTGCAGGGTGCCAAATTCTTTTCTAAGATCGATCTACGATCTGGTTATCATCAGCTAAAGATTCGTGAGTCAGATATCTCGAAGCCTGCTTTTAGGACTCGTTACGGCAATTATGATTTCATAGTTATGTCTTTTGGGCTGACTAATGCCCCTGTAGCCTTTATGGATCTCATGAACCAGGTGTTTAAGCCATTCCTTGATTCCTTTGTCATTGTCTTCATTGATGATATTCTTATTTAATCTCGTAGCTGCGAGGAGCATGATTATCATCTAAGGGTGGTTCTTTAGACCCTCCGTCATCGTAAGTTGTATGCCAAGTTCTCGAAATATGAGTTTTGGCTTGATTCTGTGGCATTTTTGGGTCACGTGGTATCTAGTGAATGTATCAAGGTTGATCCGAAGAAGATTGAGGCAGTGCAGAAATGTCCTTGTCCTACCACTCTGACGGAGATTCGCAGCTTCCTTGGATTGGCAGGTTATTATCGGAGGTTTGTGGAAAAGTTTTCTACTATTGCAGCTCCCCTGACTCGCCTGACGCAGAAGGTGGTTCAGTTTCGATGGTCCAATGAGTGTGAGGCAAGCTTCCAAAAGTTTTAGGCCTTATTGACTTCAGCTCTAGTGTTATCCCTTCCTTCGGGCACCGAAGGATTTGTAGTCTATTGTGATGCATCTCGTGTAGGCTTTGGTTGTGTTCTTATGCAGCACGGGAATGTAATAGCTTATGTTTCCAGACAGCTGAAGCCGAATGAGAAGAATTATCCCACTCACGATTTAGAATTGGCAGCTATGGTCTTTGCTTTGAAGATATGGAGGCATTATCTTTATGGCGAGCCTTTTGAGGTGTATACGGATCATAAGAGTCTCCAGTATTTTCTCTCTCAGAAAGATCTTAACAGCCGATAGCGGAGGTGGCTTGAATTGATTAAAGATTATGATCTCACTATCCGCTATTATCCTGGGAAGGCGAACGTGGTAGAAGATTCTTTGAGCAGGAAGTCCATGGGCAGCATGGCTTTTCTTTATGCTGATATGAGACCATTGGCCCGAGAATTGCAGTCCCTTGGCGACTCTGGTGTGAGATTTCTTCTCCCAGACTCCAGTCGAGTCTTAGCGTGTATTGCAGCTCAGTCTTCCTTAGTCAATCAGATTAAGGGAAGACAGTTCGAGGATCCTCATCGGCAGAAGGTGCGTGGTCGTGTCCTAAGTGGAGGAGTTCCCTCCTTCGAGCTTGATTCAGATGGAATTCTTTGGTTTAATGGTCGACTCTGTGTTCCTGATGTTGGGGATTTGAGGCAGTCAGTGCTCGGTGAAGCTCATAGCTCGCGTTATTCCATTCATCCTGGTATTACAAAAATGTATCAGGACCTCTGAGAGCTATACTAGTGGAAGGGGATGAAAAGAAATGTATTTGATTATGTATCTCGTTGCTTGAACTGCCAGCAGGTTAAGTTCGAGCACCGGAGACCAGCAGGGTTAGCCCAAGCATTGCCCATTCCCGAGATGAAGTGGGAGCACATCAAAATGGATTTTATAGTTGGTCTGCCAAAGACCCTGCGGCGCCATGATTCAGTCTGGGTCATTGTCGACAGACTGACTAAATCAGCTCACTTTATCCCTGTAAAGACTACTGATTCAGCTCAGAGATTGGCTCGGATTTTCATTGAGCAGGTGGTTAGGATGCATCGTACTCCTGTATCCATTATCTCAGATCATGGTTCCCAGTTTACTTCTCAGTTCTGGCAGCCTTTTCAGAGAGAGTTGGGGACCCAGTGATGAGACCCAAACCCCCACAAGACCATTCACGCGGAGTCAAGCTAAGGAGATCCAAGGAGTACACATACACTTGGTGAGGAAGGACCTTGAAGAAGGAAGCGAGTGGAAGCCATTCCGGGTGCTTAAACTAGGCTTCACGCCTAAGGAAGAATCCGGCACAGAAGGGCCAGGCGCCCCGCCTGGCCAACTCACTGCCTAAGGCCCAGAAAAGCACCCAGGCGCCCCACCTGCCCAGGCGCCCCGCCTAGCTGAAGGCCAAGCCAGGCGCCCCGCCTAGCCAGGCGCACCGCCTAGCTGCCTGCGAATCCAGGCGCCCCACCTGCAGCCCAGGCGCCCCTCCCAGCTGTGAAGGCCTATGTTTCTTTTACCGTTTTGCCCTACGAGGCCTATTTTGTAAACCTTATTAGTAAGGGTATTTTAGTCTTTGTTCAAGCTTGGTAAACACTATAAATAGCCAAGTCTAGCCTATTTACACTTAGTTTATGATATTTGATGAATGTTAAACATTGAACATGAGCAAGGCTCTTGGTTATTGAATGAAACCCTTTGATCTTGGACTTGTAGTTCTTCTAGCGGATCTAGATGAATACTTTTCCTCTCCGACCATTCTACTTGCGTGCTCGCGTTAGCTCGAGGGTAGTTACATAGCGTAGGTGTTCTTGTCCTTCTCTCGGGGTGTAACGGAACAAGTTCTCCGTTGCTACTTGGGATTAGAGATCGAGTTACGTCTCGTTCTTATCTTTTACTTTTTCCGCGTTTGATTCTCAGCAGTTTGGTATCAGAGCAAGGCTCGGGTTTTGTTTCTACAAACCCTCGACCCTTGATGCTTCGTGCCTAGTATCCTCTTTTAGTTTTTCTTGTTGTTGAAGTTATTAGAAAGGAAAAAATTACAAAAAAATTGAAAAATTGAAAAATACAAAAATTTGGTGTAACTTGATGATTTGGATGATTTGTGATATGGGTGTTATGGATTCTTAATCGTGATTGAATTCCCATTACTTGGGTACCAAAATTGTTTGGATTGGTGGAGTTTGAAAATTTGAAACCCCAAAACCCCTTAAACCATTGAAGAACTTGTTCTTGATGATTTTGGCTTGATTCTTGGGTTGGATTGATGTTTGATTGAAAACTTGTTATTGGGGATTGAACTTCATTGAAAAACAAACGATTTGATACCAATTTTGTGGGATTTGAACATGTATAACACCTACTTTGATGAATCACAATCCCTGTTGAAACCCTTTTGTTAAACCCTTGTGTTCTTGAGTTCTTGAGATTGAACCTTGATTTGATTGATTGTTTGATTGAAAATTTGATTGGGTTTTGTTAAGGAAGATCAAAAACAACTTTGGGTATCTTTGGATTGTGAAAACAAGTTGAAAACATCGGATTTGGAGCTTGAAAATCGACTTGAAACGAGTTTGGAACGAGTTGGGAAAGGCTTCAGGCCAGGCGCCCCACCTGACTTGGCTACTGCCTAAGACCTCAGGCGCCCCGCCTAGGTCCCAGGCGCCCCGCCTGGAATACTGCACAGTCTAGGCGCCCCACCTGAGTTTCAGGCGCCCCTCCTGAGTGCTGAACGTATTGTTTCGGGTAGATTTTCGTAGGTATTTCCCTTTGTTTGATAACATAACATCTAGTTAGTACTATTTTGAGTAACCGATCTACTTGAATAGTGCTAACCTTTTAATTGCTCTTAGGTGAATCGTGCCTAGCAAGGAGAGTAGACTTCTAAGGAAAAGCGTAGAACCTTTTAACTCAAGTCCTTCACTTCAAAGTGCCTAGCATTCATTGAGTCCCATTAACTCCACTCACCCCGGAGTGTGCGTGACTCGTGAATAGTTTAGTTGAGTTGAGGAGTTGCTAATCATCTACGTGAAGCTTTGGAACTACAAGTTGAGTGAAATATCCACCGCCACCCAAAGAGTGATCCGAGTGAACACAAGTGAGGGAGCGAGTGAGGTGTTTTAACTAACTCTTGTTTCTTACTTTGTAGGTACAATGGCCAACGAAGGTCAAGATTTCATTAAGGAGGCCTTGGCTAATCTTCTTGCCAAGATGGACCTCATGAACCAAAGGATTGATTCTCTTGAAAAAGGAGCATCGAGTACTCAAGGTGAGCATGGGACCCCGAGTGTCCCAATTGAAAAGGGGACCCCGAGTGTCCAAATTGAGACCGGTGAAGGCTCAAGTAGCGCTACCTTTACCCCGGAGCAAGTTGTTGAATTGCTCAATCAACAACGGGTAAAGGAGGATCGAGAGAGAATTGAACGAACGGGCATTCCCCGTATCTTGGATAATCCCCCAAGAAACTTTCCACTACCAAGACCCGTCCGAAATGTGCAACCTCTTGAGCAAGTTGTTGAGGCTCAAGAAGGGGAGGAAGTTGATTATGGTGACGATGTGTATGGGTTTGATGATCACTTTCAACCAAGGCGAGCTATGAATTGGGGTCGAAATGTGGATCGGGGTAGAGGCCGAGGTCGAGGGCCACCCTTAGGATATGGAGGGAGGAATGCTAGAAGGGACTATGTTGCTTATGATGATCACCATGGAGGCCAACCGGAGCCATTCCAAGGGGGTCGTGACAACAACAACAATCTTAATAGTGTGAAGCTCACTATTCCTTCTTTCAAAGGAAGTAGTGACCCGGTGGAGTACATTGATTGGAAATTGGCTATGGAGCGTATCTTTGACACCAATGATATGCCCGATGTGAAGAAGACCAAGTATGCAATATCCTCCTTTGAATCTTTTGCTTCTACTTGGTGGGAGTCGGTAAAGGGGAATAGAAGGAGGACGGGTATGGCTATTAATCTTACTTGGGAAGAGTTGATCCGTGTGATGGATGAGAAGTACTTGACTAACCAATACCGGGTTGAACAACAAAGGTGTCTATATGAGTTGAAGCAAGGATACAAATCGGTTGGTGAATACTTCAATGAATTTGAGCAAATCCGAATGATCCTTGACTTAGATGATGAAGACAATGAGACGGCCATGATCCGTTTCAAAGGGGGCTTGAACCGAGACATAGCTTCACAATTGAAGTTCCACAAATATGATGATCATTACAAGCTATGTGAAGATGCGGTTGAGGCCGAGAAATGGCTCAAGGAGGAGAAATCCCTTCGCTACAAGAGTAGCACTACTACTCCAACAAGCAAACCAAAGGATTGGAAGCCTCCTACTACAAATGCAAGGTTCCCAAGTGCAAGTGGAACAAGTGGTGCAAATGCTACCAAGGATGTGAAAAAGCCGTATGAGAAGAACACACCTAATGTGGGAGGTAACTCTAAAACTCAACTACATGCTCCTACTTCTTCTTCAATACATTGCCACAAGTGCAAGGGCTATGGACACTTTGCTAGGGAATGTCCTACAAAGAGGACCATGATTGTTGTTGGTAATGATGCATATGAGAAAGAGAGTGAATCGGAAGATGAGGGAGTAGAGAGAGAAGAGGGAGATGAGGGAGTAGAGGAGAATGATTTGCTTGATTACACGGTGGAGGAGGAGGATTCTCATACTTTCTTGGTTGTGAGAAGGAGCCTAGGGGCTATGATTGTGGAAGACAGTGAAACCTTGCAAAGGGAAAATCTTTTCCATGCTAGGTGCCGGGTCAAAGATGTTGTTTGCTCTATGATAATTGATTCCGGAAGTTGTGCAAATGTAGTGAGTCAATCACTAGTGGCTCAATTGAAGTTAACTACCATGAAGCATCCTAAACCTTACCGGTTACAATGGCTTAGTGAATGTGGAGAACTTAAGGTAATGAAACAAGCCATGATCAAGTTTAGAATGGGTAGTTATGTTGATGAGCATTTGTTTGACGTTGTGCCTATGCAAGCATGCCACCAACTCTTAGGGAGGCCATGGCAATTCGATAGGCAAGTGGTGCATGATGGTCGTGTCAACACTTACACGGTCAAACATGAAGGGAAGAGATTTGTGCTTAAACCTCTCACTCCTAAGCAAGTGAGTGATGACTACAAGAAAATGAAGGAGTTGAGGGAGGTGGCAAAGGCTAAGTCACTCATTGAGACTAGCCCTTTGTCCAAAAGCATGGTGGCAATCCCACCTACTTCATCTACCGGTGGCATGTGTGCCATGATGCAACCGGGCGAGCTCTTGAAAGGTAATGATGGCACCAAGTTTCTCCTATGCCTAGTGCACAAAGGTATGATCCTTAACTCTAATTGTGATTTTTCTTCTAACCCTTTGCCTAGTGTGTTTGAGAATGTTTTGAAGGATTTTGGTGACATGTTCCCGGATGAAATGTCGGATGGATTGCCTCCTTTGAGGGGCATTGAGCATCAAATAGACTTTGTCCCGGGATCCCAAATCCCAAACAAACCGGCCTATAGGAGCAACCCGGAGGATACAAGGGAATTGAAAAAGCAAGTTGATGAATTGCTCACTAAAGGTTTGGTAAGGTAAAGCTTGAGTCCTTGTGCCGTGCCCGTGATCCTTGTTCCCAAAAAGGACGGCACTTGGAGAATGTGTGTTGATTGTCGGGCCGTGAACAAAATAACGGTAAAGTACCGTCATCCTATTCCCCGACTTGATGATATGTTAGATGAATTGAGCTGTTCATGTGTGTTTAGCAAAATTGACCTTAGGTCCGGCTACCATCAAATCCGGATGAAACCCGGTGATGAGTGGAAAACCGCATTCAAGACCAAATTTGGTCTCTATGAATGGTTGGTGATGCCCTTTGGGCTCTCCAATGCACCTAGCACTTTCATGAGGCTAATGAACCATGTTCTAAAGCCATTCATCAACAAGTTTGTGGTCGTCTATTTTGACGATATATTGATCTATAGCAAATCAATAGACGACCATGTTGAACACCTTAGGCTAGTGCTTGAGAAGTTGAGAGCCGAAAAGCTCTATGCTAATTTTAAAAAGTGTGCCTTTGGTGTTGAGAAGGTGGTCTTCCTTGGGTTTGTTGTGAGTGCTCAAGGAGTGGAGGTGGATGAGTCTAAGGTAGAGGCCATACGTGATTGGCCTACTCCTACTATCATGACTCAAGTGAGGAGCTTTCACGGTCTCGCAAGCTTTTATAGGCGATTTGTGAAGGACTTTAGCTCTATTGCCGCTCCACTCACCGAATTGGTGAAGAAAGACCAATCTTTTATTTGGGGAGAGCCTCAAGAGAAGGCCTTCCATGAATTGAAAAGTAGGTTGAGTACCGCCCCTCTATTGCAATTGCCCGACTTCGGAAAGGCATTTGAGGTTGAATGTGATGCCTCGGGGGTGGGAATTGGTGGTGTCTTAATGCAAGATAGCAAACCCATCGCCTACTTTAGTGAAAAGTTGAAAGGGGCCTCCTTGAACTATTCTACATATGACAAGGAGTTGTATGCCCTTGTGAGAGCCCTTGCCCATTGGCAACACTATCTTTGGCCTCGTGAGTTTGTAATCAAGAGTGACCATGAGTCACTCAAGCATTTGAGAGGCCAAGAGACATGCCAAGTGGGTTGAATTCATTGAGACCTTTCCCTATGTGATCCAATATAAGAAAGGGAAGGACAATGTTGTGGCGGATGCGCTTTCGAGAAAGTTTGCTCTAGCCACCACTCTCACCTCTAAGCTCATGGGTTTTGAGATCATTAAAGCTCATGGGTTTTGAGAGCATTAAATTGATGTATGCTCATGACCCAAAGATAAAGAGTGTCCATGAAGCTCTAGAGAAGGGGGAGAGAGTTGAAAAATACCAATGGGTTAATGGATATATCTTCAAAAATGGTAGGGTGTGCATACCGGAGTCCTCTTGGAGGGAGTTGCTTGTGCAAGAGGCACATTGCGGGGGACTCATTGGACATTTTGGCACAAGAAAGACTTTGGCTATTCTTAAAGAACAATTTCATTGGCCAAAGATGGGGGTGCACGTGGAACAGTTTTGCAACAATTGCCTTGAGTGCAAGCGTGCTAAATCCAAAGCCCACCCCCATGGGTTGTATACCCCTCTCCCCGTACCTACTAGTCCTTGGTTGGATATCTCAATGGTTTTCGTGATGGGATTACCTAGGACTAGGGGGGGCCATGATAGCATTTTTGTTGTTGTGGATAGGTTCTCAAAGATGGCTCATTTCATTCCATGCAAGAAATGCGATGATGCCCAACATGTAGCTTACTTGTTTGTTGAAAATGTTTTGAAGCTACATGGTGTGCCTCAAACTATAGTGAGTGATAGGGACACTAAGTTCCTAAGCCATTTTTGGCGAAGTTTATGGGGTGCTTTAGGCACCAAGCTCTTGTTCTCCACGTCCCACCACCCACAAACCGATGGGCAAACGGAAGTGGTAAACCGAACCTTGGGTGCTCTTCTTCGAGCCATGACCCGAGGTAAGGCCGGGACTTGGATTGATCGTTTACCTCTTATGGAGTTTGCCTACAATCGAACTGTGCATAGAATGATTGGCATGACTCCATTCGAGTGTGTTTATGGTTTTAACCCCTTGATTCCCCTTGATCTAACCCCATTGCCAAGGGAAATGGTTGTTAATTTTGAAGGTAAAGCTAGAGCGAAGGCAATGATGGAACTCCATGCAAAGGCGAAGAAGAATTTGGAGGAAGCCTATGCTAAGGTTGCTTCCAAGAAAAACAAAGGACGCAAGAAGGTGGAACTCAAGAAGGGTGACTATGTGTGGGTGCACTTCCGGAAAGAAAGGTTTCCAAACCTTAGAAAAGGGAAGTTGGCACCCCGTGGTGATGGCCCATTCCAAGTGCTCTCAAAGATAAACAACAACGCTTATGTGGTTGACTTGCCAAGTGAGTATCAAGTTTCTAATACTTTTAATGTTTGTGACTTAGTTCCTTTGGATGTAGGTGATGATGAGGTCGTGGGTGATGATGCCTCAATTTCGAGGACGAAATCCTCTCAAGAAGGGGAGGATGATGAGACCCAAACCCCCACAAGACCATTCACACGGAGTCAAGCTAAGGAGATCCAAGGAGTACACATACACTTGGTGAGGAAGGACCTTGAAGAAGGAAGCGAGTGGAAGCCATTCCGGGTGCTTAAACTAGGCTTCACGCCTAAGGAAGAATCCGGCACAGAAGGGCCAGGCGCCCCGCCTGAGCCAGGCCCCGCCTGGCCAACTCACTGCCTAAGGCCCAGAAAAGCACCCAGGCGCCCCACCTGCCCAGGCGCCCCGCCTAGCTTAAGGCCAAGCCAGGCGCCCCGCCTAGCTGCCTGCAAATCCAGGCGCCCCACCTGCAGCCCAGGCGCCCCTCCCAGCTGTGAAGGCCTATGTTTCTTTTACCGTTTTGCCCTACGAGGCCTATTTTGTAAACCTTATTAGTAAGGGTATTTTAGTCTTTGTGCAAGCTTGGTAAACACTATAAATAGCCAAGTCTAGCCTATTTACACTTAGTTTATGATATTTGATGAATGTTAAACATTGAACATGAGCAAGGCTCTTGGTTATTGAATGAAACCCTTTGATCTTGGACTTGTAGTTCTTCTAGCGGATCTAGATGAATACTTTTCCTCTCCGACCATTCTACTTGCGTGCTCGCGTTAGCTCGAGGGTAGTTGCCTAGCGTAGGTGTTCTTGTCCTTCTCTCGGGGTGTAACGGAACAAGTTCTCCGTTGCTACTTGGGATTAGAGATCGAGTTACGTCTCGTTCTTATCTTTTACTTTTTCCGCGTTTGATTCTCATCACCCAGGTGCAGCTTAACACAGCATTCCATCCTCAGACTGATGGTCAGCCCGAGCGGGTTATTCAAATTCTGGAGGAAATGTTGAGAGCTGGTGCACTGGACTTCTATTCAGATGGTTCCATTTGAGGCCTTATATGGTCGTTGATGTCGTTCCCCTATTTGCTGGTTTGAATCTCGAGATGTCGAGGTGATGAGTTCAGATATGGTTCGTCAGACTCTTGATGTTGTTTGTGTTATTCAGGATCATTTACGGACCGCCCAGAGTAGGCAGATTTCATATTCGAACTGGAGGAGCCGAGAGTTAGATTTCGAGGTCGGGGACATGGTATTTCTGAAAGTGTCACCGATGCGAGGTGTAAAGAGATTTGGTATGAAAGGAAAGCTTAGTCCCATGTTCATTGGCCCTTTCCGTATCAAGAAGCGTATTGGTAAGGTAGCTTATAGGTTCGACTTGCCAGCTTCTATGCCAGTTAGATGTGAATCTAGCTTACGAGGAGTTCCCAGTTGCTATAGTTGCGCGTGGTGTCCGGAAAACTTCATTCGAAGCAGATTCCGATGGTTTGAGTACGATGGAATAATCGTCCTCGTGAGGAGGACACTTGGGAGCTTCAGTGCAGTATGAGTGACAGGTATCCTTACCTCTTCAACGATTCAGGTTCGAACTTGGTCTTTAAAGCCTAAAAGTTCTTATTATTGTATATGATTTTGGTTTCATAGTAAATGTCATTGAAAAATTGGTGTAAGCATTCTCATTAGAGGTGTGAAATCTATTTTAGACTCTTGCTCGTTCGAGCACGAACGAGAGTCAAAGTGGAGGAGAATGAAACAACATCGGTCAGTCGTTTCAGAAGTTAGGACTCCGATTGGCGTGCCGATAATTTTAAAATATTCGCAAGGTCCATTAGGACCTGTCTGTAAAATTTGAACTAAATCAGACCTCGTTGGGTAGGCATCGGAAGAAGGATTCAGTTTTTATCGTCGATAAATATTAAAAAGAGATTTTTTAGCTCAGTTTGGACGAATGATCTCCGATTCGAAATCCAGAAGTGCCGTTAGGTTCGTATGACTATTTGTGACTTTTGTAATTTTTCGAAAGTGAATTTCGATGTTGTTTGGCTAGTTTCCGCTAAAATGCCGAAAGTTAAATAATTTGACCTTTTCCTTTAAATTAGCATCTTGAGTTTCGGGAGTCCTATTTGAGATCCGTCTTCGGGAGTATGTTACATATATTTTGTATAACTTAGTTGAAAAATTTTGGACCATTTCGACTTCTCTAGGGTTCCATTTTAATTTAATCATCATAGCGAATTTATTATAAAAAAAATTAAAGTGATAAGGTCGGTTGCTAAGGGATTTAATCCCTTAGCATCATTTAGCTACCTATTGACGCAGAAACATACTACAAATACAGAGAAGAGAAAAATTAGAAAAGAAGGAGGAAAAAAGGGAAAAAGGAGTGGAAAAAATAGTGGAATTTCTACCCCAAATCTCCAGGTAATGATGTTAACTCAGTATCTTAGCTTATTACGTGTGTTTGAATATATTTCTACGGTAAAAATAAGGATATTAGACATCTCTCTAATGACTTAAATTGATAGTTTAAAGGGTCAATTTGACCTCGGTGATGGAAATGATTATATATTCGTACTCGGTGAGTTATGGGCAACAGATAAATGTAATTTATTTAGGATTTGGCTATGGGACTTGATGCAATCGAAAATACGAAAGCGATAAAGAGATAAAAATGAGACGAGACTCACACGAAAAGTTCAAGTAGCAACGAAGAACTTGTTCCGTTACACCCCGAACGATTGGAAAGAATCACCTAATACTATGCAACTATCCTCAAGAGTCACGTGGCTCGAGCAAATAGAATGATCAGAGACGGATTGAAGAGCAACTTGGATTCATCCAATTGATTCAAGCCAAAATGGTTACAAGGTTCAAGAGCAATACTCATTAATGTTTTTGTGTTCAAAGTAAGCTAAAAAACAATAAATGAGAGTGGGGTGTATTGATAACACCCCTTTACAATGTTTTCCTACATTCTGGTCCGCCACTGCTAAAGTGTTCATCACGATCGCGCAGGAGTATATGCGATCGCGAGGCACACTTAAAAGCTTGGCGCGCGATCGCACGAGACAAGACGCGAAGGCGAAGACAAAAAGTTTACTCTTCGCAATCGCGAAGGTGGTGCACGCAATCGCGAAGAACAAAAGTTCTTCGTCAGGCAGTAAGCTCAGCAGGTGTTCCCCTGTTTTGCCCTGTTTTGCTCCCCTGCTTCCTGCACTGTTTCCACATTGATTGAGCTCCAATGCATTGTCTTTAAGTCCTCTCCCGAGCTCATATCATCCATGCCTCTCCAAACCAAGTGTAGGTGAGCGTCTTGTATATCCTTGGCTTGACTTCGAGTGAATGGTCTCGATGCAATTTGGGTTGCATCATCCTCCCCTTCTTGAGAAGATTTCGTCCTCGAAATTAAGGCGTCCTCCTCCAAGGTATCATCACCTATATCAATAGAAGTCAAGTCACTAACATTGAAAGTCGTAGATACATTGTACTCACCGGGCAAATCTATCACAGAGGCATTGTTGTTGATCTTCGACAACACTTGGAATGGGCCATCGCCCCTTGGTGCCAATTTCCCTTTCCGTTGGTTAGGAATCCTTTCCTTGCGGAAATGCACCAAACCCAATCCCCCTTCTTGAAGTCCACCTTCTTTCTTCCCTTGTTTTTCATGGTTGCTATCTTCTCATAGGCCTCCTCCAAAGTCTTCCGCACCTTGGCGTGAAGTTCAAGCAATGCCTTGGTCCGAGCTTTACCTCAAAATCAACAACCACATCCCTTGGCAAAGGGGTAAGATCAAGAGGAATCAAAGGGTTAAAACCATAAACACACTCAAATGGAGTCATGCCAATCATGCGATGTAAAGTGCGGTTATATGCAAACTCCATGAGTGGTAGCTTATCGATCCAAGTCCCGGCCTTTCCTTTGGTCATAGCTCTAAGTAGAGCTCCCAAAGTCCGGTTCACCACCTCGGTTTGCCCATCGGTTTGAGGGTGGTGGGACGTGGAGAAGAGCAACTTGGTGCCAAGAGCACCCCACAAACACTTCCAAAAATGGCTAAGGAGCTTGGAGTCCCTATCGCTAACAATGGTGCGAGGCACCCCATGCAATTTCAAAACATTATCAATAAACAAGGAAGGTACATGTTGTGCATCGTTAGTCTTTTTGCATGGAATGAAGTGAGCCATTTTGGAGAAACGGTCAACGACAACATAAATGCTATCGTGTCCTCCTCTAGTCCGGGGCAAGGCCATAACAAAATCCACAGAAAGATCAACCCACTGACTAGTAGGTATGGGTAAAGGAGTGTATAAGCCATGGTTGTTGGATCTAGACTTGGCCTTCTTGCAATCAAAGCAAGAATTGCAAAACTTTTCCACAAGAGGCCTCATTTTTTGCCAATGGAATTGCTCTTGAAGTATCGCCAAAGTCTTGTCCACCCCAAAGTGACCCATCATGCCCCCGCAATGTGCTTCTTGAACTAGCACGTCTCTCCAAGAGGACTCGGGGACACACACTCTCCCATTCTTGAAAATGTAGCCGTCTACCCATTGGTACTTCTCCACTCTTTCCCCACTCACTAGAGCATCATAAATGCTCTTGAGCTTTGGGTCATGAGCATACAATGATTTGATGCTTTCAAAACCCATTTCTTGAGAGTGGTGGCAAGAGCGAATTTTCTAGAAAGCGCATCGGCCACAACATTGTCCTTACCCTTTTTGTAATGAATCACATAAGAGAAAGACTCAATGAACTCCACCCACTTGGCATGTCTCTTGTTAAACTTTTCTTGGCCTCTTAGATGTTTGAGTGACTCATGGTCACTCTTGATCACAAATTCCCGAGCCATAGATAGTGTTGCCAATGGGCTAGAGCTCTAACGAGGGCATACAACTCCTTGTCATACGTGGAGTAATTCTAGGTTGCGCCATTCAACTTCTCGCTAAAGTAGGCGACGGGTTTCCCTTCTTGCATGAGAACACCCCCGATTCCCACCCCTGAGGCATCACATTCAACCTCAAAAGCCTTCCCGAATTCGGAAAATTGTAACAAGGGGGCGGTACTCAACCTACTTTTCAATTCTCGGAAAGCTCTCTCTTGAGGCTCTCCCCACACAAAGGGTTTGTCTTTCTTTACCAACTCGGTGAGTGGGGCGGCAACGAAGCTAAAGTCTTTCACAAATCGCCTATAAAAGCTAGCAAGACCCTGAAAGCTCCTCACTTAAGTCACAGTGGTAGGAGTAGGCCAATCACGAATGGCCTCTACCTTAGACTCATCTACCTCCACTCCTTGGGCACTCACAACAAACCCAAGAAAGACTACCTTTTCAACACCAAAGGCGCACTTCTTAAAATTAGCATAGAGCTTTTCGGCTCTCAAAATTTCAAGCACTTGCCTTAAGTGGTCAACATGGTCATCTATTGATTTGCTATATATCAATGTATCGTCAAAGTAGACGACCACAAACTTGTTGATGAGTGGCTTCAGCACATGGTTCATTAGCCTCATGAAAGTGCTAGGTGTGTTAGAGAGACCAAAGGGCATAACCAACCATTCATATAGACCAATCTTGGTCTTAAATGCGGTTTTCCATTCATCCCCGGGTTTCATCCGAATTTGATGGTAACCGGACCTAAGGTCTATCTTCGAAAAGATGCTAGAACCACTAAGCTCATCTAATGAGGTATGGGATGTCGATACTTTACCGTGATCTTGTTGACCGCACGACAATCCACACACATCCTCCAAGTGCCATCCTTCTTTGGAACAAGGATCACGGGTACGGCACACGGACTCAAGCTCTCCCTCACCAAGCCCTTGGTAAGCAATTCATCCACTTGCTTTTGCAACTCCCTTGTGTCCTCGGGATTGCTTCTATATGCCGGCTTGTTTGGTATTTGAGATCCCGAGACAAAGTCAATTTGATGTTTAATACCCCTCAAGGGAGGTAACTCATTGGGCATCTCCTCCGGGAACATGTCCCCATAATCCTTCAAAAAAATTTCAAAAGCACTAGGCAAAGGGTTAGAAGAATAATCAAATTCGGAAGTAAGAATCATACCTTTGTACACTAGGCAAATGAGTAGTTTGTCGCCATCATTTCCTCTCAAAAGTTCACCCGGTTGCATCAGGGCACAAATGTCACCGGTAGAAGATGGTGGAGCCACCACCAAGCTCTCGGCCAAAGGGTTAGTCTCAACAACCGACTTAGCCTTTGCCGCTTCCCTCAATTCCCTAATGCGCTTGTAATCATCACTTACTTGCTTGGGCGATAAGGGCTTGAGCACAAACTTTTTACCTTCATGCTTCACCGTGTAGGTGTTGGCACGGCCATCATGAACCACATGTCGATCAAATTGCCATGGCCTTCCAAAGAGAATGTGGCATGCTTGCATGGGCACAACATCAAACATGTGTTCATCCACATAGTTCCCTATCTTGAACTTGATCATGCATTGTTTGACCACCCTAAATTCACCACACTCACTAAGCCATTGCAAACGGTAAGGGCTTGGGTGCTTTAAGGTGCGTATTTTCAATTGGGAAACTAGTGTTTGGCTAATGACATTGGCACAACTTCCCGAGTCAATAATCATGGAACAAAGGAGACCCATGACTCGGCATTTAGAATGGAAGAGGTTCTCTCTTTGCAAGGTTTCACTATCCTCTACACACATAGCTCCTAAACTCCTCCTCACAACAAGGAAGGCATGGGCATCATCATCATCCTCCATTGCAACCTCCCATTCATCAACCTCCTCATCACCCTCTACTCCCTCATCCTCGGGCTCACTATCTTGTTCATACACCAATTTACCCACCACAACCATAGTTTTCCGGGTTGCGCAATCTTTGGAGAGATGTCTGTAACCCTTAAATCGATAGCATTGAGTAGAAGTAGAAATAGGATTGCTCAAGTGAGTTTTAGAGTTACCTCCCATATGCGGTGTAGACTTCTCATAAGGCTTCTTCACATCCTTGCTAGCAATTGTACCACTTGTGTTTGGAAACCTTGCATTTGGTGTAGGAGTCTTCAACTCCTTTGGCTTACTCATGGGAGTAGTATTGCTACTCATGTAGCAAGCGGACTTCTCCTCTTTGAGCCATTTCTCGGCTTCAACCGCATCATCATAGAGGTCATAGTGGTTGTCATACTTGTGGAACTTCAATTGAGAGGCTATGTCTCGATTCAAACCACTTCTAAAATGGATCTCGGCCGGCTCATTATCTTCCCCATCCAAGTCTAGGGTCATACGAATTTGCTCAAACTCATTGAAGTACTCCCCAACCGTCTTGTACCCTTGCTTCAACTCATAGAGGCGTTTGTATTGGGCATGACGGTATTGCTCGGTCAAATACTTCTCATCCATCACTCGAAGCAATTCTCCCCAAGTAACATTGATAGCCATGGCATTTCTCCTTCTACTCCTCTTGACCGACTCCCACCAAGTAGAAGCAAAGGACTCAAAAGAAGATATGGCATACTTGGCCTTCCTCTCCTCGTTCATGTCATTGGTGTCAAATATTCTCTGCATGGTCAACTTCCAGTCAATGTACTCCACCGGGTCACTGCTCCCTTTGAAAGAAGGAATAGTAAGCTTCACACTATTAAGGTTGTTATTTTCTCGACCCCCTTGGTACAGCTCCGGTTGGCCTCCAAAGTTATCCCCATAACCACCATAATCCTACCTAGCATTTCCTCCAACATACCCTATGGGTGGCCCTCGACCTCGGCCTCTACCCCTATCCACATTGCAACCCCAATTCATGGCTCTCCCATTCGGATTAGGAGCCCCATATTCACTACCACCATACTCTCCCTCCTCCCCTTCTTGAGCTTGATCAACTTGCTCAAGAGGTTGAACATGTCGAATAGGTCCGGGGAGTGGAACATTTCTTTGGGGATTGCCCACTATCTGAGGAATGCTCACTCGTTGGGTATTGCCCAACACTTGTTCATCTCTTTCACGATCTTCCTTTACCCGTTGTTGTCTAAGGAACTCAAAAACTTGTTCCGGGGTAAAGGTGGAACTTGAAGTACCTTCATCGTCTTCAACTTGGACACTCGAGGTCCCTTTCTCGGTTTGGATACTCGAAGTCACCTTCTCGAGGTTCTCAATCCTTAGGCTCATACTATCCAATTTGGCAAGGATAGTAGCCAAGGCATCTTTCGTGGTATCATCTCCTTCATTGGACATTGTACCTACAACAATCAAAAACAAGCAAAGAGATTTGATGCCGGGCAAATTGGCCTAAGCGACAACCATCAAGAACCAATCTTGAAGAACACAAAGGTTGCAAGTCAAGGCCTTTGGATGAGGGTTCGAGAGCGATTTGGAGCCATGGACTTGAGCACGCTTGAGGGAGGACCGACTACAGACCAAGGAGGACCACTTAGAGTCCATTTGAAGCCGTATCCATACCTCCCAGGAAGAGGCGGAGCGCCTAAAGATGAGGCGGACCGCCTACAAAGGTCCAGAGAGCTGAGCAGCCTGAGGCGGAGCGCCTCCCATTCTGAGGCGGAGCGCCTCCCACTGAGGTGGAGCGCCTCTCACTGAAGAACCCTGAGGCGGAGCGCATCCCTTTCTGAGGCGGAGCGCCTCCCCCTGTGTCTTGACGGGATTTTGTGTAAAGTTCCTATTTTGCCGTTAAGTGGCCTTTTATGTCTTAACCCACTTTGGGGGCATTTTAGTCATTTTACTAGGAGTGTGGAAAAACTATAAAAGCCACACTTAGTCTTTCATTTCATTAGTTTTACATTGGATGAACAATTGAGAGAAGAAAGAATTAGAGAAGGCCGAGCCTTTCTAATCCGAAGCCCGAGGCTTCAAGAATCTTGTACGACTTGGAATCTATGGAGATTCACCACTAATGTGAATTCCTTGTAAGGTTCGAGTTTCATTCTCCCTTTTGGATAATTTAATTCATGTCTTGAATTCCAATTATCCGTTCTTTCTTCTCGTTTCTTGACTCCCCAATACTTGTTTTCCGATATCTTTGATATCATCTATCTTGTGTTTTATCGCTTCCGCATAGTGTATCTCGTTATTAGCTTCCGCGTATTTTGCCCTACATCAGTTGGTATCAGAGCACGGATCGGGTTATGTTCTTACAAACCCCCGTTCCTTGGTCATTATGTTAGTATCATTGTTGTTGTTGTGTTTGTTGATGAAAAATTGAAGAAAAACAAAAAAAAAATAGATAAACATGAAAAACATTTGGTAGATCGGGTTGGATTCGAATCCCCAAGTGTTAAAAAGTATTGGGGTTTGTTCCTTATTGTATTCCCGTTGTTTTGATACCCATATATCACGTTTTGGTGTTACGAATCAAAATTTCGAAAATCAAAATCCCAAAAGTTTGAAAATTTCTTGAAAACGCTTCAATCTTGTATAGAAGCTTGTTGTTGATTGTTTGGAATTGAAAACCATTGGGGATTGGTTAATATAGTTGTATACACCTTTGGGTATCATTAATTTTGTGTATCGGGTCGAAAACGTTGGATTTTTGGGTGCGAAACGAGCCAAAACGCGTTTCGCAAAGTTGCAGGAAATGGCCCTAGGCGGACCGCCTCCATTTTGAGGCAGAGCGCCTTCCCCTGGGCTGCTCTCTGGAATTTTCAAGGCGGAGCGCCTCCTTCCTGAAGGGTTTCCCGGGTAGTTTTTGCGTAGGTTTTCACTTGTTAATCGCCCACGGGCTTCTTGGTTAGTGTTTCTAAGGTAATTGGCCTACTTGAAAGACACTAATCCTTTAGCGTATTAGGGTATTCGTGCGTAGAGGAGACTAGAATTCAAAGAAGAGTCGTAGATTCTCTTTTGGCCTCAAGTGCGCACTTTAAATAACCGTCCGTCCATAGAGTCTCATTAACTCCATTCCGAACTTTTATTTGGACATATTAGTTGTGATCACCTTGGTTCCCAAGTTGTAAAGGCCTCGCTCTTGAGTGTTCATAAATTGAGTGATACACGTGAGGGAGTGACTTTCGGGAGGTTTTGTGCTTTGGTGTTGCAACAATGTCGGATGTTGATTGTGGAGACTATGGCTCATGTGGGGATGATGCGAGTTGCTATGACTCGTATGGTGATGATGGAGACTATGGTTCCTACGAGGGTGATGATGGCCATTACTATGATGATGGAAACCATGGCTCCTATGGAGATGAAGCGGTTCACTATGACGATCGTGAGATTGATGATGACTATGAGGCTGTCATAACAAGGGTCACAAACAAGGTCAACTTCAATATTGTCACTAAAGAGAGGTTCAATGAAAACCGTGCTCACATCATGATGTGGCTTTTCAACCCTCTCAACTAGTGGTTCATTTTCACACACAAGTTGACCCAAAGGCTCTACACTAGTTGCAAAAACATTATATTCATGCAAATCATCAACTAGCCTAGAGTTTTCACAAACAATGCCACAAGACAAGGAAGTATCATGCTCAAGGGAGGAAGAACTAACACATACCTTTGAAGTGTGATGAATGTCTCCACCTTGTAGCTCACATTTGGCATCTCCTTCACCTTGTCTTTCCATCTTGGAACATGGTTGAGGCTCCATTGGTTTGCCTCTAAGAATTCCTACACAAGAACTCAAACACATAGAAGAAAAAGATAAAGGGTTAAGGTTAGAATAAGGGGTGTCCTCACTCTCAATTTTTCTTTTTCCCTCTTTCTTTTCCCTCATTTTTTTTCCAAGGTCGGGTGTAGATTCGGGTGGTGACATCCCACTCACATCACTCATCACATCCTCTCCTTTTTCCACTCGAGGAATGTCACCGGTCACTCCCTTACTCCTCTCTATCTTTTGTCTCTCAAATTCGGGTGAATTGGGACGAGGCCCAAGAATACCCATAGCCGGAGTAGGCGGACTTTTTACATCAACCCGGAATCTAGGACTTGGAGACTCATCACTTGATGTCTCCTTCTTCTTCATTGGTGAACCACTTTGTTTTGCAATTTGTAGTTGGTTCACCTTGTTGACAATTGCCAACTCTTTTCTAGCACTTGTCCGACCACTTCTTGTAATTGTAGGACTTCTCGTTTGCACCTTTTCAACCATGGAATGAAGTTCTTGCTCCTTGCTCCTTTGCATAGCCATAGAAGGTGCACTAGTAGGCACTTGGCTCTTCGCCCGGTAAGGCACAAAGTCATAAACTCTTTGCCCTACGCCCACAAGATACGCACCCTTCACCACACTATATTGCACCCTCTTCCCTTCCAACCACCGGTCACCTATCCACACATCAACATGACGCATGGGATACACATCACACCATACATAGCATTTATAGTTCCTATGAGATATGAATACCCGAGCCTCCTTAGAAACCCACACTCCCTCATACTCATAAGGATGCTCTAGCTTATGGCATGGTATCGTAAGCCTATCAACCAAAGAGGTGCTAATACAATTGGCATCGGTACCACCAATCTTGAGCAAGTATCCTCCACTACCATCTACCTCAACAACGAACCTACATCTACCCAAGTCTTGCACATTGGCACCCAAATGAGAATTTGGACGCCCACAAGTGTCAACACCAACAACTTGGGTCTTCCTTATCCCTCCACTAGTGGCAACACCACTAGAACAACCTCCACTTCCCGTCACTCTCCCAACATTAACAATGTTGTTGGAAGTCAATGAAGGAACCTTGCCATGGAACCCATAAATGCCTCTAGCCTCGGTTCCGTAGCCCATAGTACTACTCCTACTACAACCTTCCATGCCCCTCGCGGCATATAACCCCTTTGTAGCAAAAGCAACACCTTCTATCATACCAACCTCCTCATGGGAATTAGAAGCTTTAGGTCGCTTAGCGTACCTAGAAGATGCAAGCTTCTTCTTTCCCACGGAACAACCACCACCACCTCCCATACTAATGGAAGGTCCACTACTACTCCCTTGCACACCGTTAGCAACACTAAGAGAAGATGCATAAGAACAATTCATATACTCAATATCATCATCAACTCTATCTATGTCACTATCATGCTCATTTTCATCACAAGTAGAGTAAGTAGGATCAATGTACCTTGAAGCATCACCATCCTCGGATTCTTGACTAGAAGCATAAGGATCATCACATTCTTTATCATAACCCACTCATGTTTGATAAAGGAGAAGATGAATTGCATGATTATCCTATTCTTTCCTTTGATTGCTTATTTGCTAGCGGTGGTATCTTGTGTCGTAGTGAGGAAGTTTGTAACCTTGAGGAGTCTCTTGAGAATGAGATAGATCGACTTGTGTTCGATGACTCCTCAAGTGTAGGTGTGATCTCTAGTTTGAGAACTTCACCTTTGCTTGCTAGCGAGCTTGAGAAGTGCGCCTATACTATTCCTTTGTCTGAGGGCCACACCGATGAAAATGGTGAGTTGTGTCAAACTAGGGAAGAGTGTGAGTTTGAACCTCCATGGATTGGAATGCCTAACTCTATAGATAATCCGTTGTATGAGACCTCCCTTGGGAGTTTGTCTAGTGGCGAGGGTTGTCTTGGAGGGAGATTTGGAGGTGAAGAGGTACCTCTCGGTGTGTATAAGAATGCTCTTAAGAAGGGGAGTGGAGTAATCGATGTTAGTTGTGAATTGAACTATTTCACTTACTCCATCCCACATGTTGAGCACACCTTGAGTGTTGGTCATGCCAAAGCCGATGTGTCACATTGTGATAAAATTGATTTGAAGGCTTGGTGTGTTGATAGTAAGCTTAGGGGTCATAGGACATTTGATTGCTACATGTTACATGACTTTGATCTCTTTGCTTGTTATGATTTTGAGTGCTTGTTCTTGTTGAGCCAAGAACTTATTGTGTCCTTTGGGGATATACGCTTTTTAATGGGTGTTGATGCTTGGCTCTATCACAAGAGTGTGTTTTCCACACAAATTGCACTTTTCTTGTTAATGCTAACCTACTTGTGAAGTAGGAAATTTTGGTTGTGCTTGCTTTGATTGTAGGTTTTGATGGTGTGATTTCGAGGACGAAATCCTTCCAAGAAGGGGAGGATGATGCCGGGCAAATTGGCCTAAGCGACAACCATCAAGAACCAAGCTTGAAGAGCACAAAGGTTGCAAGTCAAGGCCTTTGGATGAGGGTTCGAGAGCGATTTGGAGCCATGGACTTGAGCACACTTGAGGGAGGACCGACTACGAACCAAGGAGGACCACTTAGAGTCCATTTGAAGCCGTATCCATACCTCCCAGGAAGAGGCGGAGCGCCTAAAGATGAGGCGGACCGCCAACAAAGGTCCAGAGAGCTGAGCAGCCTGAGGCGGAGCGCCTCCCATTATGAGGTGGAGCGTCTCCCACTGAGGCGGAGCGCCTCTCACTGAAGAACCCTGAGGCGGAGCGCCTCCCTTTCTGAGGCGGAGCGCCTCCCCCTGTGTCTTGACGGGATTTTGTGTAAAGTTCCTATTTTGCCCTTAAGTGGCCTTTTATGTCTTAACCCACTTTGAGGGCATTTTAGTCATTTTACTAGGAGTGTGGAAAAACTATAAAAGCCACACTTAGTCTTTCATTTCATTAGTTTTACATTGGATGAACAATTGAGAGAAGAGAGAATTAGAGAAGGCCGAGCCTTTCTAATCCGAAGCCCGAGGCTTCAAGAATCTTGTACGACTTGGAATCTATGGAGATTCACCACTAGTGTGAATTCCTTAAAAGGTTCGAGTTTTATTCTCCCTTTTGGATAATTTAATTCATGTCTTGAATTCCAATTATCCGTTCTTTCTTCTCGTTTCTTGACTCCCCAATCCTTGTTTCCCGATATCTTTGATATCATCTATCTTGTGTTTTATCGCTTCCGCATAGTGTATCTCGTTATTAGCTTCCGCGTGTTTTGCCCTGCATCAAGATTAGAGTAAAAATCCTCTGACTCCCTCACTTTTTTGTTTGTCGCTCGGGTTCACTCAAGTTGGGGTTAGGTTCACACAAGCTTGAGATCAATGGCCTCCTCGTAGTTGCGCAACCTCCTCAATGATCAAACCAAAATACAAGAACCAAATGCTCTTCGGAAAGAGTGGATTCAATGGGACTCGATAAACGCTAAGCTATTTGGTGCGCACTCGATTCGCACAATGGATTAGTACTAATTAGGTAGAAGTGTTACCCTCAAAGTACTAACCGGAAGTGACGCGATCAAATGTTCAAAGATCGAATCGTCACTAAACGGATTCGGAATTGGATGAATTTTGGTTTGTGATCTAGAAACTAACCATATTTGACGATGCCATGGGAGTTTTGGTGGTTGGAAACTGTTACGATAGCTTTGCGAACGTTCTGTCCCAGTTCAGGAAATTTTGGAAATTGTTACCCTTCGCGATCGCGTGCAGAGTGGCGCGATCGCGATGAACAAGAATGCAGTTAGGGCGCGTTCGCGTGAGATCGTGCGCGATCGCGTAGGTCTGTTCAGCAGAACCAGAAACTCGACAGAAAAACTGCAGTTTTGGCACACAAACAACCCAAATTCAAGTTATTTCAGTTTTCAAGCTTCCAAATGGTGTTCCCAACTGTAGTAATCAATTCCCACTGGTTTTAACACACAAACACCCAACAAACAACTTTTTTCAATGATTTTTGGTCAAGCTACTTCAAAATTTTCAAAACCTTCTAGAACCACAAATTTGATTTTCACTACAACACTCCAAATGATGTTATGGTGGTATCAAAATGACGGGAAAACTATAAGGAGCAAACCCCGATACCAAACAAGCAAGAATTTACAACATCAATCGAGTTCTAGCAAATTTTGCAAAATATTCAACCTAGGGTTCAAATTTTCCAACTTTTGATTCTCAACTCCAAAACGTGTTTTGTTGGTTCCCAATTGTCCAGATTATGTAAACAAACAATCCCCGATAATAAATACCAACAAAATCGTAGCAACAAGCGATTTCTACCAAATTTTTGGGTTTTTAAGTTTTTGAATTTTTTTTCTTCTTTTTCAATATAACAAGAACAAGAACATGAAAATAAACACGAAACAAGGACGACAAGTACGAAGAGTAGGACGAGGGTTCATAAGAACGCAACCCTAGCCTTGCTCTGATACCAACTGATGCAATCGAAAATACGAAAGCGATAAAAGATAAGGAACGAGACGAGACTCACACTAAAGTTCGAGTAGCAACGAAGAACTTGTTCCGTTACATCCCAAACGATTGGCAAGAATCACCTAACGCTATACAACTATCCTCAAGAGTCACGTGGCTCGAGCAAATAGAATGATCAGAGAAGGATATAAGAGAAACTTGGATTCATCCAATTGATTCAAGCCAAAATGGTTACAAGGTTCAAGAGCAATGCTCATTAATGTTTTTGTGTTCAAAGTAAGCTAAAAACCAATAAATGAGAGAGGGGTGTATTTATAACACCCCTTTACAATGTTTTACTACATTCTGGTCCGCAGCTGCTCAAGTGTTCATCGCGATCGCGCAGGGATATATGCGATCGCGAGGCACACTTAAAAGCTTGGCGCGCGATCGCGCGAGACAAGGCGCGAAGGCGAAGGCAAAATAATTCCTCTTCACGATCGCGAAGGTGATGCACGCGATCGCGAAGAATAAAAGTCCTTCATCAGGCAGTAAGCTCAGCAGGTGTTCCCCTGTTTTGCGCTGTTTTGCTCCCCTGCTTCCTGCACTGTTTCCTGCCTAGTTTCCACATTGATTGAGCTCCAATGCATTGTCTTTAAGTCCTCTCCCGAGCTCATATCATCCATGCCTCTCCAAACCAAGTGTAGGTGAGCGTCTTGTATATCCTTGGCTTGACTTCGAGTGAATGGTCTCGATGCAATTTGGGTTGCATCACCTTAGCCTTGCTCTGATACCAACTGATGCAATCGAAAATACGAAAGCGATAAAGAGATAAAAACGAGACGAGACTCACACGAAAAGTTCAAGTAGCAACGAAGAACTTGTTCCGTTACACCCCGAACGATTGTAAAGAATCACCTAACGCTATGCAACTATCCTCAAGAGTCACGTGGCTCGACCGAATAGAATGATCAGAGACGAATTGAAGAGCAACTTGGATTCATCCAATTGATTCAAGCCAAAATGGTTACAAGGTTCAAGAGAAATGCTCATTAATGTTTTTATGTTCAAAGTAAGCTAAAAAATCAATAAATGAGAGTGGGGTGTATTTATAACACCCCTTTACAATGTTTTCCTACATTCTGGTCCGCCACTGCTAAAGTGTTCATCGCGATCGCGCAGGAGTATATGCGATCGCGAGGCACACTTAAAAGCTTGGCGCGCGATCGCGCGAGACAAGATGCGAAGGCAAAGACAAAAAGTTTACTCTTCGCGATCGTGAAGGTGGTGCACGCGATCGCGAAGAACAAAAGTTCTTCGTCAGGCAGTAAGCTCAGCAGGTGTTCCCCTGTTTTGCTCCCCTGCTTCCTGCACTGTTTCCTGCCCAGTTTCCACATTGATTGAGCTCCAATGCATTGTCTTTAAGTCCTCTCCCGAGCTCATATCATCCATGTGATGCAATACGAATCAGGCTCACCTGTTCGATTCAGCAAGCAAGTCCACCGAGGAGTCACATGGCGCCCACGATCAAAGTGTGGCCGGAATGGAAGATGCCGAAGACTGCCTCGACGAGCAACAACTTTGGAAATCCACCGAGCAGACAACAAGTGACCGGTGCTGACACTGACTTCGGGGAGCTGTGAGATCGAGCACAACTAACGATCAAGTTTGAGCCCGAAGTTGAAAGCAACCGAACCGAGGAAGAGCGACGCCGAACAGAGAATCGATCAAAGGGCTACAAGCGTGCCCGAGGCAAGGGTGTTCGAGTCCAAACGTGACCGAGGCAAACAAGCGTCCAAAGACAACGTGTTCGAGCTGAGCTGCCGAACACAAAGCTACTCCAGCCCTGCGTGGCTTTATCTCATTGGTCGCCTGTGACCACTTTACTATTTTGCCCTTTTTAATTGTCTATATAAACTCCTAGCATAGCTCATTAGGAGATAGTTTTAGTTGATATTGAATTGAGAGAATAGAGATAGAATTGGCCGAGCCATTCTTGTTTGAAGCCCGAGGCTTCGTTTATGCCTTCTTAGGCTTGGAACCGAAATGGATTTCATCACTAGTATGAATCCTTGTTAGGTTCAAGTTTCATTTTCTCCCTTGGATAATCAATCGATGTTTTGACTGTGATTATCCGTTCTTTCTTCTATTTCTGTTCTCCCCCTTCCTCGATTTCTTGTTATCTTGGTTACTTTACTGCTTCCGCATCTTTACTTCCGCGTCGAGTTCTTGCTGTTTCTGATCGCTAGCTTGTCTTCGGATTTAGCTTGCATCACCATGCCTCTCCAAACTAAGTGTAGGTGAGCGTCTTGTATATCCTTGGCTTGACTTCGAGTGAATGGTCTCGATGCAATTTGGGTTGCATCAGGACTTTGAACCTTGTATATAGGCCTGGCCTGCGTATTGCATATGCGAATGGGGTATTAGGTTCCTTACTGAATTGCCCTAAGACATAAGACATGAAGCCTTTAGCTTTATTTGATATAATTTTCTGCTTATTGAATAGAAAGGGATTGTTTAGCAGTTAATCCAAAGGAAAAAACAGTGGTTGAGTAACAGGGCTAGCTTTGGAATACGGTAAGTGTTTGTATCCATTTCTTTGGAGGCACTTGGCCTCGTAGATTTTCTACCACGTGTTCCTTACGTGTGTAGCTGCCGATAGACGTACTCATTACGCCTTAGCTTTCGATTTACATTCTATATTATATGTTATGTCCTGTTACTGGTATTGCATTGAGAATCTGAGTATTGTACTTTTGCTTTGAGATGGCATCGACTTCCCGGCTGTCGATGAGAGTCCCACGCCGGTGAAAGGTTATTATTGCATCACATTGCATTCATATGCATTACATTGCATATCATACTGAGTGCAGGAGTATTCCGCCTCAGCTTTACATTTTATCGGGTGCAGGAGTATTCCGCCCCTGGAAATGCAGGAGTATTCTGCCTCTGGTTCATATTATATCTGGTGCAGGAGTATTCCACCCCAGGAGCAGGAGTATTCCGCTCAGGTTGGTTAGCATATTGGATTCCCCTCGAATGCAGGAGTATTCCGCTTCGGGATGGGATTACGGGCACATGTGACCCATTTCATCTAATTGCATTTCATTTCATACTATTGTGTAGATTTTCTATACAGGACTACTGTTCTGCTTATATGTGCATTGCTTATTTGTTGATTGTTGTCTAGTTCCGTTTTCCTGACTAGCGTATCTATTTTTCGAGGTTGCTAGTTTTCTCGCACTTAGTGAGTCCTTATGACTCACCCCTATTTCTTCTTGTTTTTTCTTTTTATTCGGCAGATTCTGCTCCAGGACCCAGCCAGTCGCATCGTGACTGAGGAGTAGTACGTTTTCAGCTGTCTACGGTGGGCCATCATGTTCATTGCAGCCACCAACTTCAGATATTACAGTTTTCCTTACTTTTGCTCCCTTCGGGAGGTGTGTATATCTTTTGGCCTTTTTAGATGTCACCTTTAAATTTGTGTTTTCTGGGTAGTTAGTTTCATTATTCAGCCAGCTTGTATGTTTGTCTATCCTGGAGAGTTATCTTATGTTGTTAAAGTTTAGTTCATTTTAATTTCAAGGTAATTCTTCACAATTTATATTGATTCAGTCAATAGGGTTCGCCCGACAGGTTTAGGGGAAGTGGTCGTGATAAGAATCAAAAACGAAACGCGGAAATAAAGATAAAGAGCGAGACACTACTCGAACTCCCTACGAAGTAACTATGGAGAACTCGTTCCATAATACCCTCGTATCGGTGTCAAGGAGGACCTACACTATGCAACTACCCTCGAGTCACACTTGGGACTCGCAAATAGAATGATCGGGTTTTCGGTTCAAGACTCAACTAGGTTCCACTAGTGAATTCAAGCAACCAAGACAAAGGGTTCTCCAAACAAGAGATAGTTTCTTTTCATCATTCATAAAATTCAAGGTAGACTAAGGTTTGAATAGGTTTGTGAAGTATTTATAGACTTCACGTACATGTAATGAAAGCTCAAAAATACCCCCAAAGTGGGTTAAAACAATAAAGGCCTCATAGGGCTATAGTTGTCCAAAACATAGCAAATAAACTAGGAATCCCGCATCCTTCAGCTCACTAGGCGCCCCAAGTAGGCGCCCAGCCTAGTGGAGTAGGCGGTCAGCCTACTTGGAGTGGGCGGCCAGCCCCTTTGGAGTAGGCGGTCTGCCCGTTTTACAGAGGCGGTCCGCCTAGAGGAAATCCAGAGAGTGGTCGAAAAGTAGGCGGCCGGCCTAGTTCAGTAGGCGGTCCGCCTGGTGCTGTGGCCTCTTGAGTTGCTTCCAAAAGTGCTCCGGATGCCTCGTCAAGTGTACTAGAAGGTCCTCCATCCATGGCACACCAAAGCATCGTCTTCAAGTCGCTCCTGGGGCCTTCTTCCATACCCTTCCATATCAAGTGAAGATGGGTATCTTGGATCAACTTGGCTTGACTCCGAGTGAAGGGTCTTGAGGGGGTTTGGGTCTTATCATCCTCCCCTTCTTGAGAAGATTTCGTCCTCGAAATCGAAGCATCATCCACGACCTCTTCATCATTATGCACAGCCTCTTCATTACCTACATTCAAAGGAACCAAGTCACAAACATTGAAAGTATTAGAAACTTGATACTCACTTGGCAAGTCGACCACATAAGCATTGTTGTTTATCTTCGAGAGCACTTGGAATGGGCCATCTCCTCGGGGTGCCAACTTCCCTTTCCTAAGGTTTGGAAACCTTTCTTTCCGGAAGTGCACCCACACATAGTCACCCTTCTTGAGTTCCACCTTCTTGCGTCCTTTGTTCTTCTTGGCGGCAACCTTAGCATAAGCTTCCTCCAAGTTCTTCTTCGCCTTTGCATGGAGTTCAACCAAAGCCTTGGCTCTAGCTTTACCTTCAAAATTAACAACCATTTCCCTTGGCAAAGGGGTTAGATCAAGGGGAATCAAGGGGTTAAATCCATAAACACACTCGAATGGAGTCATGCCTATCATGCTATGCAATGTGCGATTGTAGGCAAACTCCATAAGAGGTAGACGATCAATCCAAGTCCCGGCCTTACCTCGGGTCATGGCTCTAAGAAGAGCACCCAAGGTTCGGTTTACCACTTCCGTTTGCCCATCGGTTTGGGGGTGGTGGGACGTGGAAAACAAGAGCTTGGTGCCTAAAGCACCCCATAAACACCTCCAAAAAAGACTTAGGAACTTAGTGTCCCTATCACTCACTATGGTTCGAGGCACACCATGCAACTTCAAAACATTTTCAATAAACAAAGTTGCCACATGTTGTGCATCATCACATTTCTTGCATGGAATGAAATGAGCCATTTTGGAGAACCTATCCACAACAACATAAATGCTATCATGGCCCCCTCTAGTCCTTGGTAATCCCATCACAAAATCCATTGAGATATCCAACCATGGACTAGTAGGTACGGGGAGAGAGGTATACAACCCATGAGGGTGGGCTTTAGATTTGGCTCGCTTGCACTCAAGGCAATTAGCGCAAAACTTTTCCACATGCACCCTCATCTTTGGCCAATGGAATTGTTCTTGAAGAATGGCCAAAGTCTTTCTTGTGCCAAAATGTCCCATGAGTCCCCCGCAATGTGCTTCATGCACAAGCAACTCTCTCCAAGAGGACTCCGGAATGCACACTCTACCATTTTTGAAGATATAACCACTAACCCATTGGTATTTGTCAACTCTCTCCCCTTTCTCTAGAGTGTCATGGACACTCTTTAGCTTTGGGTCATGAGCATACATCAATTTAATGCTCTCAAAACCCATGAGCTTAGAGGTGAGAGTGGTGGCTAGGGCAAACTTTCTTGAAAGCGCATCCGCCACAACATTGTCTTTCCCTTTCTTGTATTGGATCACATAGGGAAAAGACTCAATGAATTCAACCCACTTGGCATGTCTCTTATTGAGCTTCTCTTGGCCTCTCAAATGCTTGAGTGACTCATGGTCACTCTTGATTACAAACTCACGAGGCCAAAGATAGTGTTGCCAATGGGCAAGGGCTCTCACAAGGGCATACAACTCCTTGTCATATGTAGAATAATTCAAGGAGGGCCCTTTCAATTTCTCACTAAAGTAGGCGATGGGTTTGCTATCTTGCATTAAGACACCACCAATTCCTACCCCCGAGGCATCACATTCAACCTCAAATGCCTTTCCGAAGTCGGGCAATTGCAATAGAGGGGCGGTACTCAACCTACTTTTCAACTCAAGGAAGGCCTTCTCTTGAGGCTCTCCCCGAACAAACGGTTGGTCTTTCTTCACCAATTCGGTGAGTGGAGCGGCAATGGAGCTAAAGTCCTTCACAAATCGCCTATAAAAGCTTGCGAGACCATGAAAGGTCCTCACTTGAGTCACGGTAGTAGGAGTAGGCCAATCACGTATGGCCTCTACCTTAGACTCATCCACCTCCACTCCTTGGGCACTCACAATAAACCCGAGGAAGACCACCTTCTCAACACCAAAGGCACACTTTTTAAAATTAGCATAGAGCTTTTCGACTCTCAACTTTTCAAGCACTAGCCTAAGGTGTTCAACATGGTCGTCTATTGATTTGCTATAGATCAATATATCGTCAAAATAGACGACCACAAACTTGTTGATGAATGGCTTTAGAACATGGTTCATTAGCCTCATGAAAGTGCTAGGTGCATTGGAGAGCCCAAAGGGCATCACCAACCATTCATAGAGACCAAATTTGGTCTTGAATGCGGTTTTCCATTCATCACCGGGTTTCATCCGGATTTGATGGTAGCCAGACCTAAGGTCAATTTTGCTAAACACACATGAACCGCTCAATTCATCTAACATATCATCAAGTCGGGGAATAGGATGACGGTACTTTACCGTTATTTTGTTCACGGCCCGACAATCAACACACATCTCCAAGTGCCGTCCTTTTTGGGAACAAGGATCACGGGCACAGCACAAGGACTCAAGCTTTCCCTCACCAAGCCTTTAGTGAGCAATTCATCAACTTGCCTTTGCAACTCCCTTGTATCCTCCGGGTTGCTCCTATAGGCCGGTTTGTTCGGGATTTGGGATCCCGGGACAAAGTCTATTTGATGCTCAATGCCCCTCAAAGGAGGCAATCCATCCGGCATTTCATCCGGGAACATGTCACCAAAATCCTTCAAAACATTCTCAAACACACTAGACAAAGGGTTAGAAGAAAAATCACAATTAGAGTTTAGAACCATACCTTTGTGCACTAGGCATATGAGAAGCTTGTTGCCATCATTTCCTCTTAGGACCTCGCCCAGTTGCATCATGGCACATATGCCACCGGAAGAAGTAGGTGGGATTGCCACCAAGCTTTTGGACAATGGGCTAGTCTCAACCACCGACTTAGCCTTTGCCACTTCTCTCAACTCCCGCATCCGTTTGTAATCATCGCTCACTTGTTTGGGAGTCATTGGTGGGAGCACAAACTTTTTCCCCTCATGTGTCACCGTATAGGTGTTGGCATGACCATTATGAACCACACGTCGATCAAATTGCCAAGGCCTACCAAAGAGTAGGTGGCATGCTTGCATAGGCACGACATCGAACATGTGCTCATCTACATAGTTCCCAATCTTGAATTTGATCAAACATTACTTAACCACCCTCAATTCACCACACTCACTAAGCCATTGTAGCCTATAAGGATTTAGGTGTTTCAAGGTAGGTATTTTCAATTGGGTAACTAGTGTTTGGCTAATAACATTAGCACAACTTCCCGAGTCAATGATCATAGAGCAAACGAGACCCATGACTCGGCAAGTGGAGTGGAAAAGGTTCTCTCTTTGTAATGTCTCAACATCCTCCACACATATGGCTCCTAGACTTCTCCGCACAACAAGGAAGGCACGGTCATCATCTTCTTCCCTCATGACAATCTCCCCATCATCTCCTTTCTCCTCACCCTCTACTCCCTCTTCTTCTCCCTCCTCGGGGTCACTATCTTGCTCATAGACCAAGTCACCAACAAGAACCATAGTTTTCCGGGTAGGGCAATCTTTAGAGAGATGACCATAACCCTTACACTTAAAGCATTGAGTAGAAGAAGAGATTGGATTACTCAATTGAGTTCTAGAATTACCTCCCACGGGTTGTGTAGACCTTTCAAAAGGCTTCTTCACATCCTTGCTAGCACTTGCACTTGGGAATTTGGCATTCGTTGTGGGAGCTTTCCAATCCTTTGGTTTGTTCATGGGAGTAGAAGTGTTGCTCTTGTAACGGTTGGACTTCTCTTTCTCAAGCCATTGCTCGGCTTGTATAGCGGCATCAAGAACCTCTTGAAGTGATAGATAAGCACGCAATCTCAATTGTGAAGCTATACCATAGCTCAACCCATTCATGAAACGGATCACGGCTTGCTCCTCGTCTTCGGTGTCCATATCCAAAGCCATTCGAGTTCTTTCAAACTCATCATAATATTCATGCACCGTCATGACACCTTGCTTCAACTCATAAAGCTTCTTGAGTTGCTCTTGACGATAACGAGGAGTAATGTACTTGATACTCATTAGACCCTTCAAGTCAATCCAACCCACATTCATGGGAATTCCCGCCCTTCTCCTTGATCTCTTGACGGATTCCCACCAAGTAGATGCATAGGATTCAAAGGATGAAATAGCATAGGTGCCTTTCTTGTCATCGGACATCTCATTTGTGTCAAACAACCTTTCCATTTGTAGCACCCATTCAATGTAAGCACTCGGATCACAATTCCCTTTGAAGGTTGGGAGATTAAGCTTCACACTATTGAGGTTGGTGTTGTCACGACCCCCACGGAACGACTCCGGTTGGCCCCCATAGTGATCTTCATTCACACCATACTCCCTCCTCGCATTCCCTCCAACATATCCCATAGGTGGCCCTCGACCTCGGCCCCTACCTCGATCCACATTACGACCCCAATTCATACCTCGTCTCGGTTGAAAGTGATCATCAAACCCATACATATCATCACCATATTCGGCTTCCTCCACTTCTTGAGCCTCATCAACTTGCTCAAGAGGTTGCACATTTCGGATGGGTCTTGGTAATGGGATGTTTCTTGGGGGATTATCCAAGATACGGGGAATGCCCGTTCGTTCAATTCTCTCTCGGTCCTCCTTTACCCGTTGTTGATTGAGTATCTCAATGACATGGCTTACTTGTTCCGGGGTAAAGTTAGGAGTACTTGAGACTTCACCGGTCTCAATTTGGACACTCAGGGTCCCCTTTTCAATTGGGACACTCGGGGCCCCTTGGTCACCTTGGGTACTTGAGGCACCCTTTTCAAGTGACTCAATCCTTTGAGTCATGACGTCCATCTTGGATCACTCACTCCCTCACTCACAAGAGTTAGTTAAAACACCTCACTCACTCCCTCACTTGTGTTCACTCGGATCACTCGTATGGTGGTGATGGCTATTTCACTCTTGCTTGAACTCAAAGCTTCACGAAGTTGAATAGTAAACCTAAACCTAATCACTCGACTCAAAAGCCAAATGTACTCCGGGGTGAGTGGAGTTAATAGGACTCGATTGGAATGCTAAGCACTTTGAGTGAGGACTTGAGTCAAAAGGCACTACGGGTCTTCTTTGAGTTCTAGTCTCCGTTCTAAGGCACGATGATCCTAGTAGCTTGAAGTAATTAGTACTAATCGAGTAGGATTATACTCTAATAATACTAATTAGAAGAAATGCAAACAACAAAACAAGCGAACCTAGAAGAAATTACCCGATTCCCAACTTTCAGAAAAGTAGGCGCCCCACCTGTTTGGACTAGGTGGTCCGCCTGGTGACTGCAGTGGGGAGTAGGCGGTCAGCCTACTCTGAGTAGGCGGTCCGCCTCTGTAAAGTCCAGAGAGCAAGAAAAATTCAGGCGGTCCGCCCGTTTTGCTAGGCGCTCCGCCTACTGCAAGTTTCAGCACAGTTCAAACACGATTTTCTTGGTTTTGCACCCAAAAATTCATCAATCCACACGTTGTTTTATCAATCGGAAGGTACCCAAGCGTTGTTTCAAGCACAGAGATCAAACCCCAATCAATTTTATCAAACCCCAATCAAAGTTCAACATTCCACCATGTTCATAGCCAGGGTTTCAAATTTTCAAATTCTTCAAGGGTTTCAAATTTTCAATCCTTGTGTTTCTGCTTCAAATTCGATGCTCAGGGTACCAAAAGAACGGGTTTCCAACAAGGAACAAACCCCAATATCAATCAAGCAATGGGTCCAACAAACCAAGATTCTATGATCAAACTTTTGTGTTTTTCTCAACCTTTTCTATTTTTATTTTTTTTTGTGTTTTCTTCTTTTTCTTCAACAACAAATAAGAACCTAAGATAGAAACCAACCTAGGCACGAAGAATCAAGGGTCAGGGGTTTGTAGAAACAAAACCCGAGCCTTGCTCTGATACCAAGATGATAAGAATCAAAAACGAAACGCGGAAATAAAGATAAAGAGCGAGACACTACTCGAACTCCCTACGAAGTAACTATGGAGAACTCGT